>CM051236.1:271499520-272099520 GCA_027917425.1 Gastrophryne carolinensis
GGGCAGAGGCCCTACCACTCAGCCGCACCGCATCATCCCTCCAGGGGAGGGAAGCGGAGGGACCCCGAAAAGGCCGAGGCTGCCTCCTACGCTGAAGCAGCCTACCATCCTTGGCTAGAACATCCAGACGCTCACCAAAGAGCCGCAGCCCCGTAAAGGGGAGCCCAGTGAGAGCCTTCTTAGCGGAAGCGTCAACCGCCCACTGACACAGCCAAACAGAGCGGCTCATAGCCACCAAAAGGGCAGAGGCCCTACCACTCAGCCGCACCGCATCATCCATGGCAGTAAGGACAAAAGCAACAAAATCAGAGCAAAGCAAAAAGGGCCCTATAATCCTCCCCCTGCTACCAGCCGTAGCGCAATCAAGGAGACGCTTGAGCTGTCTTTTAAAGTGGACCAACACCCACCGGTGATCGGCCCGGGAATCTATAAGATTCCCGGGCCGATCACCTCCCTCCCCTCGGGACATCCGAGATCGGGATGTCCCGCGGGGTGAAACCCCCCCAAACTCCTTACCTCAGTTTTGGCGGTGGCCGGCCGCCGCCGCCTCCCTCGCGCCCCTCTAGACGTGCGCGCGCCCGCGCCGGCCGTCTGTGAATGGCCGGCGCGGGCACGCGCGCATCAAGAGGGACGCGCGGGAGGCGGAGGAGCCGCTTGTCCGCGGCTTGTCCGTCGGCACGGGGAGAGGTGAGTTCGGGGGGTTCGGGGGGGTTTCACACAGCGGGGCACCCCGATCGGGGGTGCCCCACCGAAGTGGACCAAGACCCAGGATAGTCAAAATCCTGGGTATTGGTCCACTTTAAGGGCAATAATTGTAATGGCAGCAGCGCAGACTGGACACAGCCCAGCCCCCACAGATGTAAAAGCATGGCAGGCCAGCTGAACCATGCGCCGGTCCTCGCTGTCCCGCAGTGTAGTAGTGTCAGGGGAAGGCATGACCGAGGTGTTGGACAGCCCTAGAACGAGAGCGTCCATCTCAGGGGTACACGACCATCGCCTGACCCAGGGATGCCTCTTATCCAACCGTGGGCAATCTACTAGGACGTTCCCACTCCTTGAGCACCATATTAGTGAAATGGCTCTGCTCAGGGAACTCCAGGCGCTGTTTGTCAGAACAAAAGAGCTCCCCCTGCTTCCTCTTAGCCACCTCAGGGGGGACAATGTGCAAAATTTCAAAAATGTGAGCCAACAGGTTATCAGTGTTCTCAGGGAACCATGAGTCATCCCCAGACCCAACCCAGGGTCACTGTCATAACCCTCCTGCTGGTCCCCAGAGGAGTCAGAGTCCTGGAAGAGTTCCCCCCTCCTCTAGGGGGTTACGGCCACCAAAAGCATCAAGTCCCTCATCCTCAGGAAAGAGGGAGGGTGCGGGAGCCAGGTACCGCTTCTTGCCAGAGGCCTTACGTGGAACAGGCCTAGCAAGCTGCCTTTCAATGCTGGCCACACGCACTGCACCGAAGGGGGCGCAGAGCTGGGAAGCGAAGCGGGTAGCCCAGGCTGGGCCGCAACGATACCCTGGGTGCACGGCACGCACACCGCGGCACTGTTACTCAGAGGGGATGCCCCACAGCCGGGATTGCCCCGAAGGACCCCCGAGCACGCGATCCCTAGAAGCCTTCATATGGTGATTAAGACAGGCGCAATAGGCCAGCACAGGGTAAGGGCTAATAAAAAGCCACCCGGGATGCCCCCAGAAGCCAGTAAGGGGAGATGAGGGAGGGTAAGGGGCAGGACCGGGAGAAACCACAACCCACAGTTGTCCCGCCTGAAAGACATAAGAAAAAACACAACCACCCGGTAACCCATGCCCCAGGGAAAACAAAACCCTGAAAGGGGACTCATGGACCAAGCAGGCCAAAATCACCAAGCCGCCAGACCACAGGAGGAAGTGACACAGGCAGAGAGCACCGCTGCAGCTCAGGGAGGAAGAGGGGCCCCAGACGCGCAGCAGAATCAAAATGACGCCGGCAGAGGAACCTACGCGCCATCCTCCGGCCCCGCCCCCCCCGAAAAGTGCGAAAACGGTGCTCACGTGACCGCGCCATCACAGCAAAAAAACGCCACAGTTATAGCGCCGCCTGCCGTGGAGCGTAGTACAAATCGGCGGTGAAAACAGTTTAAAACCGTGTAAAAACAGCTAAAAACACTCACCGCTTCCACCCCCCCGAAACACGTCGGGGGGGGGGAGTGAGCAGGCAGCAGCGAGAGCCCAGGTCAGGGATGGGGGGCCCAAACACCAGAAACAAGTCACATAGTCGTCAAAACACTCACCCCCTCTGAAGCTAGGACAAGAACTCCGCATCCCTCAGTAGGCTCACCATAAAGCCTATGGCCGGCTACCCTTTGTGGTACAGGGCCTGCGGCTTGGAGCAGCGCTCCTGAGCACCTGACCTTAGTGCTCATCTACCTTCAACCGATCTGTTAGCCGAGGCTGGAAGGCACAGAGGGTCCAGAAACGGGTGGGAATAGACATACAGGGCCGCAGGCTTGGTTGCCCCGCTCACCTGCGCAATATAAAGAGCCATCTTCTATCTTTGCAGAATCACTGCAGAGAGAACACTGGATTGGTCTAGTGGTGATCCTGTTTTTATATGGTACCGGGAGGAGCCACAACTCTTCTGCAGTACACTTGTGGCGGAATAACCCATACGTAAGGACTTCTTGAAGCAGGCCGTGCCATGCAATAGGAAAATCAGGCCAAACAAATCCTTTGTCTGAAATGGCAAATTTGAGGATTTTAAAGATGCCTAGCTTATTCCAGGTACATTTTGACAGGTCACGGCCCACCATGTTACATAGTGCACAGATCTTGATTTTTTATTTTTTTTTGCAAAACTAAAAAATGCAGAAACAACAAGCAATAAAACAAAACAGATTCTCATAGCTCCTCTAAAATACAATGTCAGAATGCACTTTGGCCCTAAACCAAACATGGCTTGATATGGAGCTCCCCGGTCATATGGCGGGATTTAATTAACCCTGAATTTTGAGTATTTCATCCCGAGGCACAATATATTTAAAAACCGCAAGGAGATTAGAAACCCTGATTCCAACTTATTTTGTCTCCATCCTTCCAGCTGTGCGCAGTCTCAAAAACTTTGCAGAGACATTGGTAAAGAAAGCAAATACAGTTATGGTGTTACCAACTGCAGCTAGAATTTAAAAAAATATGGATCGGCATCACTCGCAGTGGGAAAGACCATAACCAAGGATAGTGAAAGTCCCAAAACACTCAAGAATGAGACCAGCAGGGTTATCTCATTTTACAGAACTACCAGCGATAAGCTGTTTTTATCATAACAGAGAACAATATTATCAGTAGAGAGACTTTGTAAAAAAAAAAGAAATGAAAAAGTCAATCACCAATTAAAAAAACAAGTAATATTCACTTACAGCCTCCACATCCTCTTATTTCATTACAGAAAATTAAGATGTCCTGTGCAGTTCCAAGCAACACAATAATATAGTAAAAGAAAAACAATGATATATCCTAATACCTTTGCCTAATGTTTTCATATGACATTAACTATCACAGTACCATTGTTTTAGGTATAGTTACACATTTAAAGCCTAGTAAATTGCTCCTCACACCCCAGCGGCCCGAACGCTTTGACAGGGCTTAACCCCATGCAGATTCTGTGCTTCTGAATAGCATGGGAGCTGCCATCTTTCAACACACCTGCTTCCCCGATTCTAAAAGACCTGATCCCAAAGTCAATCCCTTAAATCCCTGTGCAGTCATCCCTTATAACTAGCCAGTGGTGGATATCCAACAGCTGTGATGTCCAACTATTAAAAACACCTGAACATTTTGTAAAAAAACTGTTTCAATGGTTAGCATGCTTTATGCGGCTCGTACCTCCTAGGCTCCTCCGAGGCAGACCACGTCTCACATGTGAGAGTACAGACAAGCGGCTGAGCCCTGCCTACTGTATTTGCTTACTTTCAGCTTTGAGAAGCCAGATAAAAAATGGCAGGTTGAGAGGGACACTTAAGAGAACGGAATGATCGATAGGTTTCTGGACAGCCCTGGCCATGCCCCCCCCCCCCCCCCCCCCCCAATTTGTTGATTTATTGTGTGTGAGCATGAGTGGCTGCTGTTTTGGTCTGGGCTGCTTAAAGGAAGATTTGCACTTGTAGGTGCTAGACAGTCTACCTTTTGTGGGAGGACTGAGAAACACAGGCACACTACAGCCCAGGTAGGAGCTTTCTTGTCATCAAACCAGCCAACTAGAGAAAGATTTTATCTCCTTATACACTATCATTTTGTAGGGAAACAGAAAATCTCAAGGTGTAATGGACAGATCACAAGAAGGCTCCCAACTCCAATGCAGTGTGTCCATCATGGAAGAGGCACGCAGTCTGAGGCTCTCCCCCATTACCCCCCACTCATGCCTATGTTTAAGCAGGGTGCATAAGTGTGTAACAAGATGGCCACTCATGCAGTTTAGCAGCGCAGCTTCTGCATGCAGTTAAGCTTTCTCAAACTGCATGCCTAGCTGATCGACAGAAGGGAGGATTACTCGAGCAATTCATTAAAGCGCCCGAAACCCACTGAACTTGTCAAATACATTTGGCCAAAGCTCCTGACGATACACCCTCCTTAGGGTGTAGAACTAGAAATGGATATTTTCGCTTTTCAAATCGTCCTGGAACACTTTTTTTGCTGTCCCTTTCTGTAAAATGGCAGGCGATCAGTCACTGCATAGGTGTGGCAATTAATCATTGCCACACACAACAGTGGCAACAATTGGAGGAGGCGGGGCTTTACAGCTAAAACAGGTGCCATTATCTGGGATTGAAGTGGGGGCAGCAATTCAGGGGATGTTAGTTAAAAATGTAGGTTTTGGTCTGCTTTATCTTTTTGCATGGATGTCCGCTTTAAACACCCAGCATGGTGATTGACCAACCATGCAAAAAAACCTAAAGTTTACGTAACTTTTGTCCCCCACAACACCACCATCAGATTGTGGGACTGCCAACAGTCACAGGAGTGCCATTCTATTACAATGGAGAGGGAGTACCAGTGAATGATGGTGGGGGCTTGAGTCCGACAGATTGATTTGCAACTGTTGTTCAGGGCCTGGGTAGCATTGGCCGATCAAGTGTGATGCTGGCCGCTGGAGTGAGAACTAATCAGGCAGGTATCCTTTTGTTTTTTTACATGGCTGATCAATCACTTAAAAGAAAACTCTGCACCTGCCCTTGCTCTGCCTTGATCCCATATAGTCCTAGGTTCCGCAACACAACCATTTTAACTTCAATAGCTAATGATCTCTTCTGGAAGACTGTGGGGGGAGGGGGGGGGTCTGCTTTCCTGTCACCTCAGGCTGATCCTAGGAGCACACATTTGCTACTTAAAAGGCGCAGTATCGCGAAATTTGCATTAAAAAAGATAAATAAATAGCCACACAAGCGCTTCTAACGTGTATAAATAATGTGGCGATAGAAAAAGGAAAAAATATCTGCCTTTCTTTTAAATTGTATAATGACAATGGCTCAGTCCATTTGCTGAATAGGGGGATCTGCTGGGTTGTATTTAGTGAGCTGCTTCATTTAGCCCACTGGTCTCCTAGCAACACTTTACCTCAGAGGCAGACACTGTAATCAGTGGTAACTGCTGTGTGTGTGTGTGTGAGGTGCTGCTTTTGTTATGAGACTCAGGTGACTCAAATGTGTAAAATCTATACAAAATAAAACTAAACTGACTAAAAATGACTGAAATTCTTCTTTGAATAACTGTGCAGGAATATCTAAAGGTATTAAAGTGGAACAAAACCCTGAGTGGGCGACCCTGAAGTCTATAAGACCCGGCCATTGACCTTCCCCCTTGGGCATCCTAAATCGGGATGCCCCACTGTGTGAAACGACCCCTGGATAACCACAGATCCCCCCCATTATTCTGGCGCGCTCGCGCAGATAGTCATTTAGACAGGCCAGGTGGCCAGGAAGGTTACTGCTCAGGCTCCCCATCTGATTGGATGAGAGCCCGCGCATGAGCTGTGGGACATGGAAAGGTACGTTTTCACAGGCGAACATAGGGATTTCACATATCAGGGCATCCCAAGTCGGGATGCCCCTAGGGGCACAAAACAAAACTCCAGATAGTGAAAATACTGGGTTGGGCTTTGCTCAAAACACACAAAGCTGAAAGAAAGATCATATGGAAAAATGTGTTGTAAGAATATGAAAGAGAAAATGGTAAACTGAAAGATTCTGCAGCAGAGCCAACATGAAGGGAAAACTGTCAAAATAAAAAAATGTCTAGAGCAAAAAAACAGGATGTAAACATAAAAATCCAAATCTGAAATAAAATAACACCCCCCCCCCAAAAAAAAAACAAAAACAAACTGGTGAGTGAGATTCGAAACAATGACTCTCTGGTTCAAACTAACATTGAATTTACCAATGAGCTAAATGACTTCTAGAGCTTTTCTGTTTTAGATATACGAGTTCTGGCCAGGCAATGTTATCTTATGCTGGACGGCTGCCAGCACTGAACAGCTGATTACTTTGTTACATTGTTTCCCCCTCTCCTCAGCGTGGAACAGGCCAGAGTGCCGGGCCCCGACACTCAGCAGACATAAAGATAAGCTATTAGTCTCCAGCTGCACAACACAGACATTTTTTTCTAAATTTGTAATTCTTACTCCAACACTTACCTACATTCAAAGTACCATTTAAATATAAGTCACCAAGAAAAATTTGCGATACTGCTCCTTTTAAGCAGATACCTAAATGGCTGTGCTGTGGGACCTGCAACTATGTGGCGAGGACAAAAAGAAGATGCTATAGTACTTAAGTATTAATCAATATTTTGCCTAGATAGCCCGGAGGTTTAGAAACATTCTTTATTTTTATAATAATTGTGAATTAAAAACTAAACCTTCACATATAAAAGGGGGTTAAAAAAAAATCACATTTTAGAACAACGGAATCTGGAAAACATTTATTAATGTCTGCAGTGCAACAAACGAAATGGCAAATTCAACGCTCTAAACAGAATATAAAAATAAAAAAAGGCATACTAAACCTACACTTAGTGCAGAAAAATGCAGACCTTTCTAAAGTACTTTACATTTAAGAAAGGATTAAAAAGGTGGACTCTTGCAAAAAAAAAAAAAAAAAAAAAAAAAAAAGTAAAGCCTTATGACGTAGTAAAAAAATATATTTTAAAAAGTTGGAATGCTCCATCGAAACAGGTGAAAGTCTGTCATTTATTGAAACAGAACTCAAAAAATATAAGACGCTGTAGTGTACAATATATTACATAGTGCACTCTTAAGTGCATAGTCATTCAAGTATGAAAATCATTTTAATCCCACAATCAAAAAAAAAAATCATGCACATTTATGGTCAAAGGAAGCCCAGTTCTATTGATGTCCTAGCACCAGGTACAGTTTTCTGCTGGGAAGATAAACCAGGGATATTGTGAACACAGGTAAGTACATTCATGAAAATTTACATCTAATTGCACAAAATGTCTATATGGTACCCTTTTTATTTAAGGACATTTCTGTGTTACCCAAAAAACGTCCCTCAAATTTTAATACTGGCAATGTTTTTAGAAGTGAGCATTGCTCATGAAATACCCACACAAAGTTCATCAGTTTTTTTGTTAGTGAACAAGTCAATCAGCGGTGCTGTAAAGTCTGATCGCTCTAGAACAACAACAGGCTTTTGATAGAGCTGGTGAAATTGTTTTAATGGCAAGTCACCACAGTCTGTCAGTGCTTTGTCCAACATATTCCTTAAATTTTCTAAAGTAGGTTCTGAAGCAGTCTTACCCAGTGACAAACAGAGTTCACGTCTATTTCGTTCTTTACGGGAACGCTTTCGATTCCGTAAGGAATTTTGTTTACTTTTCCGCCGGGAACGCCAGTCATCCTCAGAATCAGAATCCTCCTCAGTCTCCTCCTCTTCCTCCTCATCCTCTTCCTCCTCATCCTCATCCGACTCCTTGCTTTCCTGCAGAAATTTTAAAAAGGAGGATTCAAAACCCATTGGCTTAAAGTTCGTTAGACCGATGGCTGCCTCTACTTGCTCTTGACGACTACATTTTGATGAATTAAGTGCATCTAAGTCTGTTTTGTCCACTTCTGTAAGTGAACCGGAGACATTTTCCTTTCCACACTTGCCAGTTCTATCCCCATTTCTACGAAAATGAGATATCCCACCAGATTCTTTGAAGTCATCTGAGACTTTGTGACGCGGGGATGTACTGTAACCCTCCACAGAACCATTTTTTTTTAGGTTGCTATTTGAGGTCTCCTTTAATGTGCTATTGTTGTCACTACGCAAACATAATCTGGTTGTTTTATAGTCCTGAAGGTCATCACAGCTTTTAGGGCTTTCTTCTGGTGAACTTAATTCTGAATTTTTACGCATATTCTTGAAACAGTAAACCAGTTCAGCATGATGGCTGCTCACATAAAGAGGACTTAGATGATGTATTTGCTTGTAATGTCGAATAATACTACTTTCTAACTTCACAACTGATAAACAGCCAAGAACCATACATGGATGTTGTGGGGTGTTCGTATTTAGGCTGCACATCTGTACAGCTTGCTCTTTGGTTTTAAGTTTAACGTCTTCCTTTTCCTCACTATTTTTAACCTTAACCTCTTTCCTTTGATCAAGAAAAGGCTTGCGCCGTTTGGGCTCGGTATAATTTTCATCCATTTCGTCTATTTTCTTGCGCTTCCTTCTACTCTCATAAAGACTGAACTTCCGATGGCGGGTCATGTGTCGGGAATAGCTGTTATGATCTGTAAACACAGAATTGCAACCCTCTACATCACAGTAAAATTCAGACTCCGTGCTTTCACTCTCATCACTAAATTTTTCTTCTTCTTCTTCCTCTGTTTCAGACTGAAGGTAATTTTCACTGTCAAAAATGTCAAAATCCTTGTCTTCATTTTCACTCTGGTCATGAAACTCTTTGTAATGTTTGGACAAAGCTCGAATACAAATAAAGCTCTTTCTACATTCATCATACTTGCAAGTAAATATTTTCCTGCATTTGTTGGTCTCTTTTTTGCCCTCTTTCTCCTTTTCCAAACACAAAGATTCTCGGTTATACTGATGCACTAGTTGGTAATGGCGAACTAAACCCCGTTGGCTTGTAAAGGAAGCGTTGCATGATTTATGAATGCACTGAAATGGTTTGTGATATTTATTTAAAACATAACAAAGCTTTTCTTTATCAACAACTCGCCTGCTCCCCCGAGCTTCTCCAGAGGCCAGGTCTTCAAGTTTTAACGCACCTTGAGCATTGCTGCTGTCCGTTTCATCAGACAAAGAATCTGCGTAAGTCTCAGAGTTAAAACCCTCCTGCAGTGGAGATGTTGTGTCGTTACTGTGACTGCTAGTCTCATTTGTTAGAAGTTTTTCCCAGCAACCCATGCGTTTCTGGTATACGTGTGGTTTCATTTTCTTATCAGGTTTTCTACCACCTAGTTTTTCTTTGACTATGTGGTGATCATTTCTATAATGAAGACGTAGCAACGTTCGTCTTGTAAAACGTCTGTGGCAGATATGGCATTGAAAAGGGGAATAACGTCTTTGGAACATATGCAGTTTAAGAGCCTTTTCTTTTGCATACTCATGTTTTTTACAGTAATGTAATAAAAGGGCAGCTTTTGTGACAAATGCAGACTTGCAACCCTTAAGCTCACAAAAAAATGGTTTTGAGTTCAACTGTGAGAGATACGGATTAAGGCTCTTGTCTTGCCTCTGATTGCTGCCATTATGTGTCACTGTCAAGTCCCCAAAGGAGGAAGACGCTGTTTTAGGAATAAAAGTATCAGTACTTTCTAAATTAAGCTGTTCTAAACTTATCAAAAGCTCAAACATAGGGTCCTCTAAAGTAGGAGACTTTATGAATGAATCAAAAGCAGGAATCTCTTCAGGTTCATTTTTTATATTTGGTTCACATGGACCTTCAGTAACCTTACATGTATCCGCATGCTGTTCTTTCTCACAGGAATCCTGCTCTTCTTTGCAGTCCTTTTTTTGTGTGTAATCTTCACTAGTTGTATGATGTAAGCAAGTTTCTTCTTTAAGTGGCTGGTCTAATTGTTTGTCCTGGTGTGTTGTGGATTCAGAATCTGCTTTTTTACATGACATTTTATCAATAAGTGCTTCCATTGGATTACATACATTTTGACCCCCCTCTTCATTTTTTACATTTTGGAAAAACTCTGCCCCACTACCAAAGCTATTTTCAGCATGTGCCAAATGTGTAGAAATATGGTCCTTTAGCTCAGATTTGCAATAATAAAACTTTTTGCATCGTGGAAAAGTGCATGTGTAAGCAGCATCTCGAAAATGCTGGGCTTCATGATGATAAAGTAGTCCTAAGTCACTGAAAACCAAGTGGCACCCTTCTAACTCACACTTATATTGAAGGTCTAAGTGTGTGTGTTTGTGGTGAAGTAGTTCATTAACAGTTTTAAACCTTTCATTGCAATCTAGTGAAACACACATAAAAGGATGAGATCCCATATGAATTTTCATGTGCTGCTGCAAGTGAAAGTTAGTTATAAAATGACGGCGACAGAAAGCACATTTTTCTCTCATGTTTTTCAAATCTAAATAATGTTTTGCATTTTCATCATTGTTTTGGTGATCGGCTTTTAAGTGAATGCTTAAATATTTGAACTGTTTGAAAACTCGTGAACAGGCTGTTCCAGGGCATGGATAGATATCTCTGTCTTGAAGCTTTTTATCTCTCATCAGCCTGAATGTTAGGTAACCATATGGGTCATATTCATTTTCAGAGGGTTCAGTGCTTGCTTCAAGTTCTGGCATTTCATTTTTCTTTTTAGATCGATGCCTCATGGGCATTTTCATGTGCTCCATTACATGAGGAACAAACATTTCTTTCTTTCTAAATTTCTTTACACACACGGGGCATGTATAAATGCCATCTTCAAGATGCATTCTAGCATGATGGAGAATTCTTGCTTCAATTACTTCTCTGTTACATAACACACAATAAAACTTATACTGAAGCCATCGCTTATATCTTTCAGATGACCCAATAGGTTTAATAGGTTTTTTAATTTTACTATTTTCAGATTCATTGATTGAAAACTCTTGAGTATCTTCACTGTGTTCATTGTGATCAAAGCTGGCCAAAGAGGCATCTAAAAGGTCGGGAACATTAATTGAAGGTTCATCATAGCTCTCCTCTTCTTCATCAGAAACCTCTATTCCAAGTAGTTTAAGGCAGTGTCGTTTTAAAGTCTTCCAATCCCAAAACTCTGGATCAAACAGCCAGTGACTTTTCAAGGCTAGAAGTAGTTCACATCGTAGGGAGTTTGAAATCACACTGGATTCTTCAACATGCTTTTGATCAGGCTGAAGATAAAGCTCTTCCAATGTATTCAGTCCTTCAGACGTTGGCTCAAATAGGAATTCAGTGAGCTGGCAGGCTCGTCTCACTTCCAGGTCTTGTGGCAAAAGACAAGCTATAGTTTTGCAGACTGAAGTCTTTGTTGCATCATTTTCATTTGATGCGATTTGAAGTGCCCGTATGCAAAGCATGATTGAAACTGGAACAGCCTTGTCAGCAGCCTAGAAAAAAAACACATTGGTTACTAACTAAGCTATGAAAGTATATGAAACAAACCTTTTTTACATATTGTTTTTGATTATGCTAGTCCAGTGCCAGAATAAAAAGGTTTTACTTTCTAGAGGGTAGTGCACAGATCATTTATGAGATTTCCAGCATCATTGATTTGTACTGTCAGTTCTCTCACCTATGGTTTTGATGCTAAACATATTTAAAAATCACTGGTACGTTTAAGGACAGATCTCAAACCAATGTATCACCCCAAAAACTTAACCTAACTCTTAAGTTATCCAGAAAAATCCAAAAGGAGCTGAACTTCAATGCATTAACATAGTTTGTGAAAAGTAAATCTAAAGGAAAGAAAGTTGGTTCTTAAATTGATAAACAAAAAATGGCTACACTGCTGGTAAAATGTTCAGACAAGATCCATCATGTTTTCTCTGAAATCATTGAGGATATTAAAGAAATGAGGTTAAATCCTCTTAATTGGGTTACCCCCCAAAAAGAAAAACAATTACCTGGATGGAAGTCTAAAGCATATTCTGCATTAAAGTAAACCTGTGGTGAGAGAAAGATGAAGGGGGCATTACTGACCACCTTTTGAACAAAGCTGTTGTCTGGCTGCAGTGCTGATAATCAAGTTTCAATGCTAACAGACACACCTGGAATAAACATGCATCTTGAATGGGCATAGCGCTCCAATTTGCAAGCTTGTTCCCAGTAAGTGGCTCAGGGTATTAATCAGGATGGGGTAGCTTTTCAGCCAGAGGTCAGCAATGTCAGTACCTACAACTCTGACAACAGGTTTCTACGGTATTCAAATTACTGGAGTACATGATCCTGTCCCCATGCAGACTACAAGCATGAGCTTCCTCTGGTCTTTTCAGAGCACCTCTTAAAGTGGACCAGCTACCTGGGCTGGGTACTTGCCCCCCGGATCATCCCAGGCTGCCCACCGACACTTACATAACCGACGTGCATGGACTCTTGTCCAATCCATGCATACTAATGTACGTCATACAGCTCCATTCTGCTGCAGTCTGCTAGGAGCAGGTGGGCGTCTCAGGAGTGCCTAGAGTGGTACCCTCGGGAAAGGTGTGTAATGGGGATCCTGAAGGGTGCCACACAACAGGGCATCAAATTTGGGAGGAGCAATAAATCGAGCAGCCCTGGGG
Source organism: Gastrophryne carolinensis (assembly GCA_027917425.1). Taxonomy (NCBI): domain Eukaryota; kingdom Metazoa; phylum Chordata; class Amphibia; order Anura; family Microhylidae; genus Gastrophryne; species Gastrophryne carolinensis. Next base: position 271,512,274 of record CM051236.1, read on the forward strand.
TATTTTAGCAAGCATTAGTCATGGCTCTGTGACAAACAGTGCTTGTGCATGGCCCACTCCATTTATTGCAATGGAGGGGCACTCCAGACACTGCCTTGGCATGCCTCAGTAGTTGCAATTAATGGAGGGAGTGTACAGAGCCATTGTGACCGATGAAAGGCCAGGGGCATTATGTGAGGACAGTGGGAGCTCCGTTCTTATAAACTGGGAGGATTCTAAGCGGCAGATTGCCTGGAAGCCGCTGCAGGGCATAAAAGTGCCTACTTAATTTGAGTGGGTTACAGGCTCTTAAGCTCAGTCCTAAGATGCACACTGGTCTGGAAGTGGGCCACGCCTAGTCATTCCATTAATTCCAATAAGAAGGGGTGTGCCAGGCATTGCACAAGGGCATACCAGATCTGCTTGAGGCAAGCTCAAACCAGCCAGATATCCAAACAGGGCAAGTATGTAAAAAAAGTAGGAGGGACAAAATGTAGCTTGGAAGAGGTTAAAAAATAATAAACCCTCTGAAAAGTTTTAAAATAATTGCAAACTTTGCACTTGCCTCTGTATGTACAACTTTGATGAGGAAGAAAAGGTGTTGACGTGTCTTGGCAATCACACCAAATTGCCTGCATCTTTCAAGAAAAGTATCTAAGCAAGGATCAATTCGTCGCTGTAGCTTACTCCAAAATAAAGTCAGTTCCCTGGTGGAAAAAAAGAAAAAGTTTGTAATCTTTACATAGGAGCAATTGGGATAACTAAAGCATGTAAAAATAACCACATTCCTGACATGGATAGCAAATATAAGATATTACCTTAAAATTAAATCCTTTTAGCCATTTAAAGCTGTTTAAAACTCAATGTCTGGCTGTCCCCAAGCCATCCTGATTCAGGATGCCACGTTGTGTGAAACCCCCAGGGTTGCCCCCATAGATCACCTTTCACAGGCTCCCACAACATTTTTGTAGTCCATGGCTCTATTCCCAGCTTCCAGTGCCCAGCTATTCAGATAGGCTGGAGGCAGAGCATGCCTAAGACTAGAGGGAAACAAGTGAACTCGACACATCAGCATGCACACTTGAGACGAGCCAATATGCAGACCAAGTGTGGCTACAGCAGGAAAAAAAAAGGGAAAATTGTGTACTCCCCAGTAAATTGCCTTTCTCATCCTCTCCCATTCTGGGACACCACCAGTAGTAATGTGTGGGTTAATCTTAGCAGTGGTCAAGGAGTGCAAGACAAAAAAAAAAAAAATACAATTCTGTGATTACTCACCTGTAGAATTGGTATTATATGTACACAGCACGTTCTGTTCCAGAAGATATTCCTTACACTTGGGATATACATTCAGTAGATGGCGCTGGACTGCAGAGACAGAAAAGTGGCTCCTCCCGGATATATATATTATATTTAATATATTTAATATATTTAATATATATATATATATATATATATATATATATATATATATATATATATATATATATATATATATATATATATATATATATATATATATATAATCTCAGGGACCTCCCACAAAATCCCCAGTATTGAAAAGCAGTTAAAATGAGACCGGGAGAACTATAACCATTATATGAAAATTTGAACATAAGAACAATCACCATAAAGAGGCAACTAATGATAATGATAACAAGGGTGGGGTGGAACAGGACGTGCTGTATACATATAATACCAATTCTACAGGTGAGTAATCACAGAATTGTATTATTCTAAGTATACACCTGTTCCAGAAGATATTCCTTACACTTGGGACATATAATAGCAGTGTCCGTAAGGTAGGGTGGGGTATCCAAAAGTAACAGCAGACAGTTTAACCCTTTAACTGCCAGCCTACCTTGAGATTTTGTCACCCTTTGTTGCCAGATTATTTTGCCCTATTTTGTGCTCCCCATGTTCAACTGTGATTTTTGAAGGGATTTCCAGGGATTTCCCAGGAAAGTGATATATTGTTTTTTTCAGCATAGTCTGAGCTTTAACATGAAATGTCTTGTTTGTCATTTTCTAAGTGTATTCTCAATATTTTTGGGTGAAAATTGTGCAAAACAATAAAAAAAAAAAACGATTTTTTACAATTTTTTTTTTTTTTTGTAATAAGAAATAAAATTTCTCCCGGTTACAGCGGTACCACATATGTATAGGTAGATACCCTTTCCTGCCCAGGAGACTCCCCCAAACTGAAACAACGCTTTAGGAGATTTTCAGATAAAATACAACTATGCTATGCAATATGCGCACCTTTTTTCAAGAAAAACAACCCTTTACATTTGAAATACCCCCCACAAACTATATATTTAGAAGTACACACCTCAGGCTTTCTAGGCGTACCAGGCTCGTTGACATGGGTGCTGTTTTCTGGAAGTAATCCCTCAATGTATTCTTTGGTTGCACAGGGTTTCCCTAAAAATGAATAAAAAAGCAGAATCAAAACCACATTTTCCTAAAAAAACCTATATGCAAACCAGAAAAAAACTGTAAATCTGAAAAAGCAACATCCCCCAAACAGAACAATACCCAACATGCATAGGTTCTGTCAAGGAAAGAGTTGCCAAACACACCAAAGTAAAGCATGCGCATAACGGTAATTTTACTTCAGATTTTCAGCTCCGCAGACAAAGTGCGCACCTTGTGCTTTTGCTACCAAACCAACCCTTTACATTTGGAATATCCCCCCTAAACCATATATTCTCTGAAAGTACACATGTTAAGCTTTCTAAGCGTACCCAGCTTGTTGTAGTGGGCTCATCTTTCTAGAAGTAATATCTCGACGAATTCTTAGGTTGCACAGGGTTTAACAAAAAAATGTATAAAAAAGCAGAATAAACAACACCTTTTCCTAAAATATCAATATGCAAATAAGAAAAAACAAGCTAAATCTGAAAGCGCAAGGTCCCCCGAGCAGAATAGCCAACATGCATAGGTACCTGTAACCTTTTGACTGCCAGTCTACTTGAGTTTTTGTCACCCTCTCCTGACAGGATATTTTTCACCATTTTGAGTGATGTTTAACTGTGATTTTTGCAGGAATTTCCAAGAAAATTGCATATTTTCTTTTTGTGGCAGAGTTTAGGCTTTAACATGAAATGTCTTGTTTGTATTTTTTCTACTTTTTAAAATATTTTTAAATAAATAAAAATATATATATTTTTTAAATTGTCTCCTTTATTTTAAACAAAAACATTTATTTTATTAAAGAAAACCATATTACATGTGAAAGCCCCATTTCTCCCGATTACAATGATACCACATATGTATCGGTAGCCCCCCGTTTCTGTCCAGGTGATCCCATAAACTGAAAATAGCACTTTATAACATTTACAAATAAAATACAACTACTATCCACATAATAAAGGGTTAAATAAAAAAAAATTGGTGTGGGGTGGGGGCGGGGGGAGACACCATTTCTTGGGGGAATTTTAAGGTTTTTTTGGGAGGCAGGTAATGGGGGGGTCTCTGGGTTAATGGCAAGTCACCCAGTAGCCGCAGGTGCCCTGTGAACTGGTATAGGGGTCACATTACCAGTTACCACATTACCCCCTTACCAGTTCACAAAGGGTTAAAAGTAAAAAAAAACAAAAAACACACAGACACACTTTAAAAAAAACTTTATTAAAAAAAAATATTTTTTAAATTATTTTTTTTTTAATACTTACCTCCCATCCATCCCTGGGGAGGGGGACCCCATTTTATTTTTTGGATTTTTAAGGGTTAAAACCCTTAAAAATCCCCCCCCAAAAAAATGGCGGGAGGTCCCCCCTACCCAGCATAACCAGCCTGTGACCAGCTATGGGGGCTTGTAGAACAGGGCGCAGGGGCCAGCTTTAGTGGCCCCTGGCCCTGCCGGCTACAAGCCGTCATAGCCTAGGGCCACGGCTCTTCTGCCCCCCCCCCCCTCGGGCTTTGGGGAGGCAGGTAATTTGGGGGGCCAGGGGTTAATGGCAAGTCACCCGCTAGCCGCAGGTGACTTGCCAGACCCCCGAGCCTTGTGAACTGGTATAGGGGTCACATGGACCCCTTACCAGTTCACAAAGGGTTAAAAGTAAAAAAAACACACACACTTTTTAAAAAATATCTTTATTAAAAAAAAAATAAATGTTTTTTAATATTTTTTTTAATACTTACCTCCCATCCATCCCTGTGTCCCAAGCTGATCACTTAGGCTTCTGCTCTCCTGCTGCTGCTGGAAGCCTTTTATACCTACTGGGCTACAGGTAACAAAGGGTTAATTAAAAAAAAAATGACATAGGGTCCCTCCTCGAAGGGAGGGGGACCCAATTTTTTTGGGGATTTTTAAGGGTTAAAACCCTTAAAAAATCAAAAAAAAAAAAATGGCGTGAGGTCCCCCCTACCCAGCATAACCAGCCTGTGACCAGCTATGGGGGCTTGTAGAACAGGGCGCAGGGGCCAGCTTTAGTGGCCCCTGGCCCTGCGGCTACAAGCCGTCATAGCCTAGGGCCACGGCTCTTCTGCCCCCCCCCCCTCGGGCTTTGGGGAGGCAGGTAATTTGGGGGGCCAGGGGTTAATGCCAGCCGCAGGTGACTTGCCAGACCCCCGAGCCCTGTGAACTGGTATAGGGGTCACATGGACTCCTTACCAGTTCAAAAAGGGTTAAAAAAAAAAAAGACACGTTTTTTAAAATAAAAAAAAAAAAAAGTTTTACTTTACTCACCTCCAATCTTCATTTCCTGTGTCCCGCGGCGATCTGATGTCAGTGACGGCTGGGCAGACGATCGCCTACCTCCCTCCTCCTCTGTCCAGCCGTCACTGACATCTGAACCGCCGGGTGCCCCGATGACACCCGGCAGGGACGTCACCGGCCCCAGGAAACCAGGCGGCTCCTGAAACGGGGGGGGGGGGGGGGGAGCACCCTATTCCGGGCCCTCCTCTGCAGCCGGAGGAGCCCCGATGGGCGATCAGAGCCCCTCTGGCTGAAGAGGAGACCCGGCCGGATCGAACGAGGGGTCAGGTAAGTGTCTTATTTTTACTTTTTGTTGGAGAGGCAGCCACGTAAAATTTACGTGGCTGGCAATAGAAGGGTTAAACCACTGCCGCCTGCAGAACCTTGCGGCCAAAAGCAGCATCAGCTGAGGCCCTAACATCAACCTTGTAAAACTTTGAAAAGGTATGAACAGAAGACCAAGTAGCGGCCTTGCAACAGAAGCTTGGTGCTGAAAAGCCCAAGAGGCACCAATAGCACGAGTAGAATGAGCAGTAAGGCGGAAGGGAGGCTCCTTCCCCTTAGAGTAGGCCTGTATCACAGCCTGACGTATCCACTTACTGTTAGTGGACTTAACCGGAGCCAGGCCTTTTTTAGGTCCAGACGGAAGCACAAAAAAAGAGCATCAGTCTTCCTGAAGGATTCAGTAGCCATCAAATAGAACTAGAGATCTGACTACGTCCAAAGAATGCAAAACCCTTTCTTTAGGGTTACTGGGATTAGGACACAGAAGGCAAAACAATGTCCTGATTGAGATGAAAGGCAGAAACAACCTTTGGCAGAAAATCTGGCTTAAAACGAACAACCACCTTGTCCTGGTGTCTCTCAAAATAAGGAGGCTTGATGGAAAGCGCCGCCAACTCAGAAACACACCTAACAGAAGTGATAGCCACCAAAAAGACCACCTTAAGCGTAGGAATGGACAAAGGAGCCCCTTGCAAGGCCTCAAAAGGAGACCCCTGCAGGGCAGATAAGACCAAGTTCAAGTCCCAGACTGGTAACATAGGCTTACGTGGGGGACGCATGTGAGTAACCCCCAGGAAAAAGGTCTTGACCAGGGGATGCTGAGCAAAGGATCTTTGGAAAAAAATGGCCAAAGCAGACACATGGCCTTTCAGAGTACTGAGCTGAAGACCCAAATCCAAACCATGTTGGAGAAACTCCAGAATCCTAGGAATAGAAAACACGACAGGGAAGCGAGTGGGACTCGCACCAGTCAATGTAAGTACGCCAAACCCTGTAATAGATGGAACAAGAGGACCTCTTCCTAGCCCTGATCATGGTATTCACCACCGAGGCAGGCAGCCCTCTTTCCATCAAGATGGAGGTTTCAACAGCCAGGCCGTCAAAGCCAGCGTTTGTAAATTGGAGTGGCGTAGGTGTCCCTGAGTGAGCAGATCTGGAACCAGTGGCAGGGCGTACTGATCTACCGCCAACTGCACGATGTCTGCGAACCACACTCTTGTTGGCCAACAAGGGGCCACCAGCATGGTTGGCACCCCTTCCTGAACTATCTTGCGCAGCACCCTGCCCAGCAGTGGAAACGGGGGAAACACATACAGGAGCTGGAACCTTGTCCAAGACATTGCCAGGGCATCCATGGCCAAGGCCAGTGGATCCTGGGACAGAGAGACAAAGACTGGAAGCTTGCGATTGTGGCGGGACGCAAACGGGTCCACATCCGGCTGACCCCAGCAGTGGCTCAGGGAGCGACTGGAGGGACCATTCTCCCAGACGAGAGGTCCCCCTGCTCAGAGAGTCTGCCTCCAGATTCTCCACCCCCGGGATGTACACAGCTGAGTTGCAGGAACATTTTCCTCCGCCCAGAACAGTATCAGGGACACTTCCTTGAGGGCCCTCTTGCTCCGGGTCCCTCCCTGATGATTTATGTAGGCAACCGCCGTCTGGTTGTCTGAGCGGACCTGAACAGCCCGACCCCTCAGGTGTGGGGTTAAGTGGGCGAGAACCAACCTGATTGCCCCCAATTCCAGTATGTTGATAGGGGCATGGGCCTCCTGAGGGCCCCACTGATCCTGGAATTTCAGGGACTTCCAGAATCCCCCCCAACCTGTCAGACTGGCATCCGTGGTGACAGTCTCCCAGCAGGGGGCCAGAAAGGACCTGCCCCCCAGCAGGTTCCCTGAGTCCAGCCACCACACTAGAGTCCGCATGACCTGAGGGGACAAGACAAACACCTGATCCAGGGACACAGGGTCCTGATCCCATACTGACAAGAGGTGAAGCTGAAGAGGCCTCATGTGGAACTGAGCATATGGAACCGCCTCGAAGCAGGACACCATCAGGCCCACCAGCTGCATTCCCTGCTTGATGGATGGATGACGACAAGACAGCAGGAGCTGAACTTTCTCCTGAAGGACCTCCGCCTTCTGTTGAGGAAGAAAGATCTTGACCTGAGCTGAATCCAGAATCATGCCCAGAAAAGACTTCACCATGGAAGGAGACAGGGAAGATTTGGTGTTATTGATCACCCAGCCGAATGATTCGAGTGTGGACACCACCCTCTGAGGGTCCAGCTCTGCCTGATGGAAAGATTGAGAAGTGATAAGCATGTCGTCCAGGTAGGGAAGACTGTGAATGCCCTGAGATCTCAGCAGGGCCATCACTCCAGCCAGCACCTTGGTGAATACCCTGGGGGCCGAGGTGAGGCCGAAGGGCAAGGCCACAAACTGGTAGTGCTGATCCTCCAGAGCGAACCTGAGGAATCTGATGACCTGGAAAGATAGTTACATGTAGGTAAGCATCCTTGATGTCTACAGAGGTCATGAAGTCCCCTGGGCGTAGGAAAGTCACAGTTGAGCGCAGAGTCTCCATGCGAAAGTGTCTGAATCTGACAAACTTGTTGAGAAGCTTTAAATCCAGGATAGGTCTGATGGACCCATCCTTTTTTGGGCACAATGAAAAGATTGGAATAATAGCCTTTGCCCCTTTCCTTCAAGGGCACCCGGCAGATGACACCTAGGTCTAGAAGGCCTTGGACAGCCAGGGAGAGACCCTGAGCTGACAGGGGGTTTTGAGCTAACAGAGATTTGATGAATCTTGGGGGTGGCCAGGCTGCAAACTCTATCTTGTAACCAGAGGAAACTACCTCCTGAATCCACCGGTCTGAGACATGACGCCTCCAGACGTGAGCTGTCCCCCCACCCAGATGGGTGAGGGCGCCCCTTCATGCCTGAGGGGGCTTGGGGGAGGACTTAGTCTTGGGACCCCAGGTGGGGCCAGGGCGGCCACGTTCTCTGCCACTGCCCCAAAAATCTCCACAGGCTCCAGCAAAGGAAGCTCCCCGTCCAATTCTGGAGCCCCTGAAGGAAGGAGAAAAGGCACCTGAACCCCGAAAGGATCGGGGCTGCCTTCTACGCTGAGGTAACTTGCCACATTTAGCAAACAAGTCCAAACATTCCCTAAAGAGACGCAACCACTTGAAGGGAAACCCAGTGAGAGCCTTTTTGGCAGCATTGTCAGCTGCCCACTGGCACAGCCAGACTGAGCGGCGCATCGCCACCAACAAGGCAGATGCCCTGCCACACATTCTAATGGTATCATCCAGGGCAGAGATAACATATGCAACAAATTCCTCACAATGCAGATGAGCTTTATACTCTTCACTACCAGCATCATCAGGGGCCCCATCTAAGAGACCCCTGAGCAGGCTTTTAATAGCAACAGCTGTGATAGCACGGAGCACGGTCCCAACACAGGCAAAGGCATGGCAAGCCAACTGATCCATGTGCCTGTCCTCCCCATCCCTCAGTGTAGTAGAGTCAGGAGAATGCATGACAGATAGACAACCCCAGAACTGGTGCATCCATCTCTGGAGGACATGACCAACGTTTAACCATCTCAGCAGGAAAGGGATACCTCTTATCCCAACTCTTTGGTACCCCGGGAAGCCGGCTAGGCCGTTCCCACTCCTTGAGAATCAGATTATTAAAGTGAGTTTGTTCAGGAAACTCCAAACGTGGCTTAACAGTATGAAACAGCTCCCCCTGCTGCCGCGGGGCCACAGCAGGAGAAGAGATACAGAGCACTTCAAAAATGTGATCCAAAAGTCTGTCAGTATCATCTGAAGCCCATGGGTCAGATCCAGACTCAGCATAACCCCTAGGCTGATCCTCAGATGATTCTGAATAAGAGAAAATTTCCCCTTCTTCCAGGGGGGGTATAACCAGTAAGATCAAAAAACTCCTCAGCTTCCATAGGAAAGAGAGAGTAACACCGGGTGCCAGATGCCGCCGCTTAGCAGGAGCCTTACGCGGAGCAGACCCAGCAATATGCCTTTCAATACTGGCTACCCGGGCAGCCAAATCAGGATGAGACTCCCCACTGGTATGCACCTCACTTGGAGTCAGATGTAAGCGTGGGGGGGGGGTAGGCGAAGCCAGAGGGGGCACAGCACTAGGCCCAGCCGCAGGTAACCCAGACTGCAACGCAAGTACCTGCTGGGCGCAGGGTACACACACCCTGACATCACTTATAGGGGATACGCCACACACAACCGGGCTTGTCCCGAAGGAACCCAGAGCACATTATCCTGAGAAGCCTCCATATGGTGATTATCACGACACAACAGGCCAATAGGGATTGACACTAATAGCAGCAACCCGGGATGCCCCAATAACCCGCTGGGGAAGTGGGAGTAATGAAAAATAATAGCCCTCCAATAAGAGTTAACACTAAATAGAGGGGATAGGATCGGGAGAAACCACAAAGTTTGACCTGCCTGCAAGACATAAGCAAAAGATCCCATAAGCAATATGCAATACAGAGAAATATATAAATAAATCAGCCCACAGGGGCACTTACGGACCGCGATAGGGAGACGCCAGGTGCACGCAGCAGAGAACTAAAATGGCGCCCGCATATACCTCGAGGGGCGGGCCATGGAGACAGTGATGCAGAACGCGTCAGCCGCAAGGCCCGCCCCCCGAAGAGTGTGAAAATGCTCCCACCTGACAAGGCCAGCCAATGATGGCGCAGCAGCGCCTGAGGTGATGTCGCCGCCGACCGCGGAGCGTAGTACAAGCGTGCGGTGGCGGCAAAAGAAACCAGTGCAATCAATTCATAAGGGATCAGAACACAACACTACATATAGTAAAGACATGCCGGACCCCCCCCCCCCCCCCATGCGGTCTACAAGGGAGAGCGAAGGGGAAGCGACAGCCAGCCTAAAAAGGGAGCCAACTGTGGGGACAGGGGCATAAAACAAGGGAGGGGCATCCCATAAGGCTCACCATGGGCCTATACCGCCTACCCTTTGGTGGGGGACTGCGATTGGAGCAGCGCTCCTTAGCACCTGACAGAGGTGCTGCCTACCTTCACCCGAACCAGAGCAGCCTGAGCTGGGAGGCAGTAAAAGGAAACGGGTGGGAATAGTCCTACAGGGCCGCAGGCTAATAGCCCCACTCACCTGCGAGTAGAGAAAGCCATCTTCTAGTCATCGCAGCCAGGACTGCAGAGAAGAACTGGGGAATTTGTGGGAGGTCCCTGGTATATATCCCTGGTATATATGGGGCCGGGAGGAGCCACTTTTCTGTCTCTGCAGTCCAGCGCCATCTACTGGATGTATATCCCAAGTGTAAGGAATATCTTCTGGAACAGGACGTGCTGTATACTTAGAATAATTATCCTCCCCGCCTATGTAGGGCAGGCTGTGCCAGGATATAGTCCGTTAACTGCAACAAAACTAAATCTGTGTTGAAGGCATCAACCACCACCGACAGACATAACAGAAGGGTAGGTGTGGTGCCCCGGAAGGTTCCCTTTTCATATCTCTTCCATTCCGAGGCACCACCAGTAGAAATGCGTGAGATGTCCCAAAGCAGCAACCTCAATAAGGATGGAACTGTGCAAAGAACAGCCAAAACCCGTCTGCATCAACTTTAGCAAGAACAATGGCACTGACACCTCAAGCTTAGACCCCCAGAGAGGGGTTCACCACCGTCTGCAACACCTTACGCCCCAGAGCAGCATCGGTAAATGCACAGACATCAAGTCTGTAAAAACTTGGTGAAATTGTGGAGAGACGATCAAGTTGCCGCCTTGCAGACCTGTTCTGTCGACGTCTGGCGTTGGAAAGCCCAAGACCCAGAAGGGTGCCTCCTTCCCTTTGCAGGCATAGGATTGTATGACTGCCTGCCTGATCCATCTGCTAAAAGTGGACCTGCCATCAGCAGGCCCCTCCCTGTTCCTTCTAGGATCAACAAGACTGCCGTCTTGCATACCTCTTGAGTAGCGGCCAAGTAATACTTTAATGCCCTGACCACATTGAGGGTCGTGGGCACAAGAAGGGTCGCACTATCTCCTGATTAAGATGGAAGGGAGAGACCACCTTGGGCAAAAAATCCTGCTTCACCTGAAACACCGCTTTGCCTTCATGCAGCACTAAAAAGGATGATCTGATTGAAAGCACTGCCAGCTCCGAAACCCCCCAAATGATGATGGCCACGGGAAAAGCCACCTTCAACCTAAGCATCAGGAAAGCCTCTGTCATGGGTTCAAAGGGGGCCTCCCGAAGTGCTGGATCAGATTGAGATCCCATGGCTGCTCTATCGACCGCTGGAGGCCGAACATGCGCAGCACCCTGCATTAAAGTGTGGATTAACCTATGCCCTGCGATCGTCCGAGACTTGGCTGGGCTGTAGGCCATCTTGCAGGCCTTACCGGAGGAACTTCAAAATATTGGGTGCCGAGAACCTCCTACAGGAGTGTCCCTTAGATTCGCACTAAGACATGAAGGCCCTCCAAATCCTTTAGTAAATTCTAGAGGATGACCGTTTCCGTGCCCGAATCAAGGTCTGCATTACCGCGGCAGACAAACCCCTCTCCTCCCATATGCTGAGTTCAACAGCCAAGTCGCTAAAGCCAGCACTGCAGAATTGGGGTGCCGCAGAGGACCCTGTTGCAGAACATCTGGCCTGTTAGGGAGTCGCCACAGGGGCTCCACCGCCAAACTGACCAGATTCACGAACCGAGCGATCAGGGTGAGAGGAATCTGCTCAGAAGTGGTAGTGGCAGGAATGTGTAGAGCAGGCTGTACCCTGACCAGGGAATGGCCAGCATGTTGACCGCCACAGCTAGGGGCTTGAAAAATGCCCTGGAAAATGGACCATTCCCCCTGGTCCACCATCTCTCTGCACAAATAATCAACCTGCAGATTCTCCACCCCCGGAGCATAAATCGCTGTGATGCATGGAACACGCAGTTCCACCCACCTCATGATGCGACTCACTTCTTGGAACGCCTGCAAGCTCCGGGTACCCCTCAATGGTTTATGTAAGGCACAGCAATGGAATTGTCCGACTGTACCCTGGAAGGCCGCAGAGCTGAGCAATCCAATGCCTGAGAACCAGCAGAATTGCACTCCGTTCCAACACATTGATTGGAAGACTGCAATCCCACTGGTCCCAGAGACCCTGAACCATCAGACTTGCATCTGTGGTCAGGATGACCCACCGGACTGGCAGGAAAGACTGGCCCACTGTCAGTGACTGCTGGTCCAGCCACCAATTCGAGGATCGCTGGTATTTACCATCAACAAAGACGATTCAACGTCTTGACAGTCCTGTGCTATTTCGATGGGAGCAGCATTTTTAGAGGTCTGGAGTGCAACCGGGCATACGGAACTGCCTCAATGGTAGAAACCATCAGGCCAAGGAGACACATGCCCTGGCTGATCATGGAATGTTCATCTGTCAGCAGCGACCTCACCGCCTCCTGAATAGCCGTGCATCTCTGCTCCAGAAGAAGGACCCGCGTCCGTTGCGTATCTAATATCATACCTAGATAGTTCACCACCATTGAGGGAACCACCTGGGACTTGGGGTAGTTGTTCACCCACCCAAAAAGTTCTAGCGTGGACTGTCCGAACATGCAGCAGTGCCTCTGCCAGAGATGGGGCTCGGATGAGAAAGTCATCCAGGTATGGGGTGATATGCACACCCTGCCTCCGCAGGAATAACATCACCACCACCAAGAATTTTGTGAACACTAACAGGGCAGTAGACCGTTCAAATGGCAGTACCACAAATTAGAAATCTCAGGTGCCCACCGCAAAGCTCTGGTATTGTTGGTGACCAGGGAAGATCAGGACACGCAAATAAGCATCCTTCATGTCCACGGTGGCCAGAAAATCCTCCTGTTGCAGCGACCTTAAAAATTCCCTGCGGAACTTCCACACCTGAATGCAACTGTTCAGATTCCAGAGATCCAGGATTGGTTGAACGGACCCATGCTTCTTGGGGATGACGAATAGTATTGAGTAGAAGCTACAGCCCTGCTCTGAGGGGGGCACAGGTACTACAACTCCCCAGTCCAGCAAGAGGCATGGTTGGGAGCTGCCACTCTTTCCGAGATGCAAGAAGGCTTGGACACAACAAACCTGTGTGGAGGCCTGATCCCGAGCCCAATCTTGTATCCGGAAGAAACAACCTCCTGGACCCAGGCGTTGGGTATCTGTTCCCTCCCCACCGGCATGTAGTGTCTCCCCCTCCAAACACTGGCAGCCATGCTGGTTCAGAACTCATTCAGAGCTCGAGTAGTAGTTCAAGTAGTAATCAAACACAATGACACAAGGGAGCCACCTAATGGGGAAGGCAGACTGCATCTCTCACAGCATGTCATGGAGTCATTGGGGTAGAGGGACCAGGGCTCAGTAGGTGACACACAGCAGGGCTACCATGCAAGGCCCAGAGTGCCCTTACCTGAACCCATGCACTTCCCCTCTCTCTGCACGATCCCACGCTATTGGCTATGTTGAAAATTTGCATGTGTGGAAGAGGGGTGTCACTGGAAAACTTTGTAGGTTATACCCGATATGTATAATAATTATACTTCCTAAAAAAATGAAGGTTCTGTATCTCTGTGCTCACTGTTTGTATATGCAGAAAGGGGTGTTGCTGGAAATCTCCAAGAACATGATGCAACTATAGGATTATACTGAATAAGTCTGAATAAATCTATCTATAGTGACAATATAAGTCTCTCTCAATAGTGAGACATCATGCTTTCCAGATACACCCCTTACATCTAAATATAAATCTAGATGCAAGTCTAAAAAGATGTAGACTCCATGTCTGCAGGCAAAGTTCAGGTTAAAAGACATGACTTTTCTTCTGCACAAACTGACCACGTAACAATTTGTTGCAGTGGCCAAAAGATACAATGTATGCGTTTGTTTATGTAAGCAGATGATGTAACACATTTGTAACAAAGGTCAGCTGTGCAGCAGGAGAAATTGCTACTACTTTCATTAACCCTTTAACCGCCAGCCTACCTTGAGATTTTGTCACCCTTTGTTGCCAGACCATTTTGCGCTCCCCATGTTCAACTGTGATTTTTGAAGGGATTTCCCAGGAAAGGGATATATTGTTTTTTTCAGCAGAGCCTGGGCGTTTACATGAAATGTCTTGTTTGTCATTTTCTAAGTGTATTCTCAATATTTTAGGGTGAAAATTTGACAAAAAAAATAAAAAAAAAAAAAACTATTTTTTACAATTTGTAGTGTTTTTTTGTAACAAAAAATTTAAGTTTGTCAATAAAATCTTATTGCCTGTGAAACCCCAATTTCTCCCGGTTACAGCGGTACATATGTATAGGTAGACGCCCTTTCCTGCCCAGGAGACTCCCCCAAACTGAAACAACGCTTTAGGAGATTTTCAGATAAAATACAACTATGCTATGCAATATGCGCACCTTGCAGTTTTTCAAGAAAAACAACCCTTTACATTTGAAATACCCCCCACATTTGAAATACCCCCCACAAACTATATATTCCCTAGAAGTACACACCTCAGGCTTTCTAGGCGTACCAGGCTTGTTGACATGGGTGCAGTTTTCTGGAAGTAATCCCTCAATGTATTCTTTGGTTGCACAGGGTTTCCTTAAAAATGAATGAAAAAGCAGAATCAAAACCACATTTTCCTAAAAAAAACTATTTGCAAACCAGAAAAATCAGAAAAAGCAACATGCCCCGAACAGAACAATAACCAACATGCATAGGTTCTGTCAAGGAAAGAGTTGCCAAACACACCAAAGTAAAGCATGCGCATAGCGGTAATTTTACTTCAAAATTTCAGCTCTGCAGACAAAGTGCGCACCTTGTGCTTTTTCTACCAAAACAACCCTTTACATTTGGAATATCCCTGATAAACCATATATTCCCTGAAAGTACACATGTTAAACTTTCTAAGCATACCCAGCTTGTTGTAGTGGGCTCATCTTTCTGGAAGTAATATCTCGACGAATTCTTAGGTTGCACAGGGTTTCACAAAAAATGTATAAAAAAGCAGAATAAAAAACACCTTTTCCTAAAATATCAATATGCAAATAAGAAAAAACAAGGTAAATCTAAAAGCGCAAGGTCCCCCGAACAATACCCAACATGCATAGGTACCTGTAACCTTTTAATTGCCAGCCTACTTGAGATTTTGTCACCCTCTGCTGACAGGATATTTTTCACCATTTTGCGTGATGTTTAACTGTGATTTTAGCAGAAATTTCCAAGAAAATGGTATATTTTCTTTTTGTGGCAGAGTTTAGGCTTTAACATGAAATGTCTTGTTTGTATTTTTTCTACTTTTTTTTATATATTGTTAAGTAAATAAAAATATATATATTTTTTAAATTGTCTTCTTTATTTTAACAAAAACATTATTTTATTAAAGAAAACCATATTGCACGTGAAAGCCCCATTTCTCCCGATTACAATGATACCACATATGTATCGGTAGCCCCCCATTCCTGTCCAGGAGATCCCCTAAACTGAAAAGAGCACTTTATAACATTTACAAATAAAATACAACTACTATCCACATAATAAAGGGTTAAATAAAAAAAATTGGTGTGGAGTCCCCCTGCACCATTTCTTGGGGGAATTTTAAGGTTTTTTTTTGGGAGGCAGGTAATGGGGCTCGGGGTTAATGGCAAGTCACCCACTAGCCACAGGTGACTTGCCAGACCCAGAGCCTTGTGAACTGGTATAGGGGTCTCGTAGATCCCTTACCAGTTCACAAAGGGTTAAAAGTTAAAAAAAAAAAACACACAGAGACACACTTTAAAAATAACTTTATTAACAAATACATTTTTTTAATTATTTTTTTTTTAATACTTACCTCCCATCCATCCCTGTGTCCCACGCTAATCACTTAGGCTTCTGCTCTCCTGCTGCTGCTGGAAGCCTTTTATACCTACTGGGTTACAGATAACATAGGGTTAATTAAAAAAAAATGACATCGGGTCCCCCCTCCCAGGGAGGGGGACCCCATTTTTTTTTTGATTTTTAAGGGTTAAAACCCTTAAAAATCCTAAAAAAAAATGGCGTGAGGTCCCCCCTACCCAGCGTAACCAGCCTGTGACAAGCTATGGGGGCTTGTAGAACAGGGCGCAGGCGCCAGCTTAGGGGCCCCTGGCCCTGCAGGCTGCAAGCCGTCATAGCCTAGGGCCACGGCTCTTCTGCCCCCCCCCCGGGCTTTATTCTATTAATGGGGAAAGTCAGGCACGTAATTTTTACTTGGCTGGCGTTTAACTGTTGGAGGGGCAGCCACGTAAAATTTACGTGGCTTGCAATAGAAGGGTTAAAGGACTAACTTCTGATAGAAAAACTACTAAGAACTTGACCAAAGGCCAGAGTCCCTTAAAAAACAAAAATAAACATTACTACATAAGACCTTGGGAAAACCGAGGTAGGATCTCCTACTACTTACTTCTGAAACATTCCATTCTGCTGCTTTGTCTCCTCCACAATCTGCTGTGCCGTGTTTTTATTAAGACACCTGAAAACATTTCTGTAAACCTGATTTTATAGCTACTCACTTTAAAGCCAATTGCAAGATATTTTATCATCATGGCTCAGCTACTTTTTTTTACTATGCTTCACATATTTCCACAAAACAGCAGCTTACCAAGCGCAAGCAGTTACTTCATTCTGCAGCTGCTGAGTAAGGTATGTTGTACAGAGAATAAAAGCAGTGTTAATTTGGCCTTCAGATTCCAAGTTGCATATGGTATCCAACACATCCTGTCCAGTCATCCTGGATATCTGCAAAGAAAATATGGAAGGATCAAATTATTAAAGATTTTATTATTTTCAGGCAGAAAACAAAATGCTACGTCACTGATAGCTGGATTCCCAATCGTGCGTCTCTTCCTGCCTCTGACGGGGAGACATCCCTCTGCCATCAGTCACCATGAGCTTGCCTGCCACCCTCCTTTCACACTGGTCAGGTCTTAACACACCCTTTTCCATTGCAGGGAATAGAGGGCGGCATGCCAGGTCACTGTGACTGATTGGGGGGGGGGGGGGGAATCTCTGTGTAGAAGACGGAATAGACATGCGATTGGGCAGGCAGCGCGAGACGTGGATGGAGCTATCAGGTAAAAGATCTCGACCATCAGACTTTCAGTGACAATCTGCATGGGACACAGTGGGTATAGCATTTTTTTCTTTTCAGCCTAAAAATGGTCTTTAACAATGTAACATAACTCCCACAATATACGTTATCATATTGTAACCAAGATATTCATGATCCCCATTAATTTCTTAGCTAAATGAACCCAAACATCAAATACATATCATACAGCGTCTAATACTATGTTGCTTTTCAGTCTTTGCCCAATATATGTATGCCATGTTTGATATCAAATGAAAGGTCTTATAATCCCAAATAGGGAAAATATAGTCATAACCGTCATATTTCAAAAGTTACACCACTCTTCAAAAATAGTATTCAATGCCAGTGCCTAACGTGTATTTGAGTGTCTGAGTCGGGGGCCAACCTAATTAGGAATTCAAGGATTCCCTTTCAAGAGTCAACTACATGCAGCTCAGAGACACCTCCGCTATTGAGGTACTTTTTTGGCACCTAGGTGTCATGGTCTGTTTACTAGAGGCATGGCAGGATTTCAGGCTTACACCCTATTTGAGTTTTACTCAAGAATTCAGGTGCATAATTTGGGAAAATCTATCTTATAAAGTATAATAAATTATACCTATAATTAGTACACTTAATTTCCCCTTTAACAAGGGACATCGGGAACATTCAGATGCAGAGTTATTCTTGCTCGCCAAAATAGGAATTCTTTTCATTAAAAGATATCAGCACAGATGCAAGTACATTTTAAGAGAGGACAGAGAATGATTTTGAGTTTATCAAAGGTAATTAGGTGGTTTCCACATCCTGGTGAGCAAAGTATATCTGGAACGTTTTAATTAAAAGTATATCCTTGAAAATTACCCAACAGACATCTAATTGTCCTTGTACAACAGCTGTTTATCCTTGAAAGCTTTCAGCCAAAATATATTTTAGTGAGCCAAAATATATTTTTTAATGAGAATTTGTATTCATTCTTCATACTGCATCTTATGGGGGGGTTATGCACATTGCCCATTATGGGGTAAATAGGATGGGGTATTTTAGCACACCATGTGGTTCAGAAGATTTGAATTTCTGATTTCCCTTTTCAAAACCCTAGGTACAGTATCTTGAATTTATTGTACTAACCAAAAGGATGCAAGTCCATTTATGCGAAGGGTGTAAAAGGGATGTCTACAATATGAGATCAGACAAACGCATGCCATAGGTCTTCTATCTGGATAAATGTAAAGTATATGTATATTCATACCAATCTATCCAAATGTTAGGACAAAAAAAAAAAAAAAAAAAAAAAAAAAAAAAAACAGATGCAAAGCAAAAACCATATACTAAAAAACTCGTCTTTCTGCATAACTGGAATGCAGAAGGTACGGCTGAACAGCACCCTCTGCCACCACGCACTGCTAAATGTTAGGAAGAAAGTTTGCCTTTGAATGAAATTGAAATGAAAAAAGCCAAGCTATTTACTAAAATATACTTCAGCGATATTTGTGGGCATTTATTCCAATCTTGTAACGGTTTCCAATAAAAGCATCCATTAACTCTTAAATAGGAATACCACACAGGAATTTCACTTTCCTGCGTGCTGTCCCATTCAGATGGGGTATCCCGAATTAGGATGCCCCACTGCATGTATCCCCACAGTTCGCTCATTACACAGTGGCCCGCTCACTGTGCTCAATTTCACTCTATTTCATTCTCTAGCCGTGCCGAGTTTGCCGCCCACTTAGCTTATAGCACTATCCAGATTGCTGCCAAAAATACATTTCTCGCCCTTTTTATTTAGCAGAAAAGGCCATATTTCAGGTGATAATGCTACACACACACACCCCCATACCAATTCCACCACAGAGTTAGAAGGTATGCATTTGCTCTAAGCCCTTTCACCTAGTGGGTGGTCTAAGCAGAGCTCCACACCACTATTAGATTCATTAATATTTCAGTTTTGCTTACAGCACATGTACATAAAATCATTAAGACCAACTAACTTGGGAGCCAAGTCACCACCAATATAAATATATGTAAAACAGAGGATTTTGATACTGACCTCTTTAAAAGCCTCATTGTCTGGTAACATTGTACATAAGCAGGTAATAAAAGACTGTCGAAAAAAGAAGTGACTTGAAGTCTCCTCAGAATCTGAACAAATTTTAGAAAGCAGCATTGCTTGCTGGGTGCAGTTTGTCTTTATTAAATGTTTGATGCGCAGCTGAAGAAAGCTAGGACCCTCTTCCGAGATCCAGCCATGAACTTATAGAGAGGGGGGGGGGGGAGAGACAAAAACAAGACAGCAATGTCAATATTGTAAACAAGGGGCCCTTATGAAAAATTTATATTGCAAAAAAAAAAAAATACAATTCTGTGAATACTCACCTGTAGAATTGGTATTATGAGTATACAGTACGTCCTGCTCCAAATCTAATACTTACAAGTGGGATATACTCCGCCAGATGGCGCTGGACTGCAGAGACATCGAAAATAGGCTCCTCCTGGACCCTCAAATACCCGGGGACCTCCCACAAATCCCCAGCATTAAAAAGCAGTTAATGAGAAGCCGGGAAAATTAAACAATCCAATCAACTACACCATACAGGGGGATCCAAGATAATGCAAAACCAAGGGTGGGTTGGAGCAGGACGTACTGTATACTCATAATACCAATTCTACAGGTGAGTATTCACAGAATTGTATTATTCTTAGTATACAGTACGTCCTGCTCCAAATCTAATACTTACATGTGGGACATCCAAAAGCAGTGTCCATAAAGTAGGGTGGGATCCCCAAGAAAAATCAGCAGCAGACAGTTTAAACCACTGCCGCCTGCAGAACCTTTCGGCCAAAAGCAGCATCAGCTGAGGCCCTAACTTCAACCTTGTAAAACTTTGAAAAGGTATGAACCGAAGACCAAGTAGCGGCCTTGCAAACTTGTTCAACAGAAGCCTGGTGCTGGAAGGCTCAAGAGGCACCAATAGCACGAGTGGAATGAGCAGTAAGGCGGAAGGGAGGATTCTTCCCCTTAGAGTAGGCCTGAATCACAGCCTGACGAATCCACTTGCTGATAGTAGACTTGGCAGGAGCCAAACACTTCCTAGGACCAGAAGGGACCACAAAAAGAGCATCAGTTTTCCTGAAAGGTGCAGTAGCCACCAGATAGTACTTCAGACACCTAACCACATCCAAAGAGTGCAAAACTCTCTCCTTAGCATTCCTAGGATTAGAGCACAAAGGAAGAACAATATCCTGATTCAAATGAAAAGCAGACACTACCTTAGGCAGAAAGTCAGGTTTGAAACGAAACACCACCTTGTCCTGGTCTCTCTCATAGTAGGGGGGCTGAATGGAAAGCGCCGCCAACTCAGACACACGCCTAACAGAGGTGATAGCCACCAGAAATAAAAGCTTGAGTGTAAGAATGGCCAGAGCAGCATCCTGCACAGGTTCAAAGGGAGCACCCTGCAAGGCTGACAGAACCAAGTTCAAATCCCAAACAGGCACCATAGGCTTACGTGGAGTGCGCACATGAGTGACCCCCTGGAAAAAAGTCCTGATCAGAGGGTGCTGAGTAAAGGACTTCTGGAAGAAAATAGCCAGGGCAGAAACCTGACCCTTCAGAGTTCCATCTCCAACCCATGCTACAGGAACTCCAGGATCCTGGGAATAGAGAACACCCGACAGGGAAGAGACTTAGACTCACGCCAGTCAATGTAGGCACGCCAAACCCTGTAATAAATGGAAGAGGAAGACTTTTTCCTAGCCTTTATCAAAGTATCCACCACCGAAGAAGACAGCCCCTTCTCCATCAAGATGGAGGTTTCAGCAGTCAGGCCGTCAAAGCCAGAGTTTGTAAATTGGGATGGCGTAGTGAGCCCTGAGTGAGCAGATCTGGCACCAAGGGCAGAGCGTACTGATCTGCCAGCTGCACCACGTCTGCGAACCACACTCTTCTTGGCCACCTGGGGGCCCACTTCCCCTGGAACCGCAGGGACTTCCAGAAACCCCCCCAACCTGACAGACTGTCATCCGTAGTGACCGTCTCCCAGGGAGGGGCAAGAAAGGATCTGCCCCCAACAGGTTCCTTGAGTCCATCCACCACAAGAGGGACCTCCTGACCCGAGGGGAGAGCACACAGACCCCGTCCAGGGACGCTGGGTCCTTGTCCCATACTGACAATAGGTGGAGTTGCAGAGGTCTCAAGTGGAACTGAGCATAAGGTACCGCTTCGAAGCACACCACCAACAGGCCCACCAGCTGCATCCCCTGCATGATGGAGGGATGAGGACAAGCTAGGAGGGACTGGACCTGTGCAATCAGACAGTCCACCTTCTGCTGAGGAGGGAAGATCCTTGCCTGAACTGTATCCAGATTCATTCCTAAAAATGGAGTTACCAAGGAAGGGGACAGTGAGGACTTGGGGTGGTTGATCACCCATCCAAATGACTCCAGAGTGGACACCACCAGCTGAGTATCCAACTTTGCCTGATGTAGAGACTGGGAAGTGATGAGAATGTCATCCAGATAGGGAAGCACGCGTACGCCCTGACATCTGAGCATAGACATCACGCCAGCCAGCACCTTGGTGAACACCCTGGGGGCTGAAGCGAGGCCAAATGGCAAGGCCACAAACTGGTAGTGTTGATCCATCAGAGCGAACCTGAGGAACCTTTGATGACCTGGGTACACAGGAATATGAAGGTAAGCATCTTTGATGTCCACAGAAGCCATGAAATCCCCTTGGTGCAGGGAACTGATGGCAGAGTGCAGAGTTTCCATGTGAAAGCACCTGCCCCGGACAAATTTGTTGAGGATCTTCAAGTCAAGGATGGGCCTGACTGACCCTGTGAATAGATTGGAATAAAAGCCCTTGCCTTTTTCTCTTAAGGGGACCTGGCAGATGACCCCCAGCTCCAGGAGGCCTTGCACTGCTTGCACTAGCTCCTGAGCCGACACAGGGTCCTGAGGAATCCTGATGAATCTTGGAGGGGGATCGGCAGCAAACTCCAACTTGTAACCGGAGGACACTACCTCCTGAATCCACCGGTCTGAGACATGAAGCCTCCAGACATGAGCGAAGTGCTGCAGCCGTCCCCCCACCCGGATGGGTGAGGGCGCCCCATCATGCCTGAGGGGGCTTGGGAGAGGATTTTGCTTTGGGACGCCCACGTCCTCTGCTCCTACCCCAGAAAACTCCCCGGGCCCCAGGAAAGGAAACCCCCCTTCCCTGTCTGGCACCACGGTAAGGGGAGGAGAAGGAACCCTGACCCCGAAAGGGCCCAGATTGCCGCCTGCACTGGGGTGCAAAAAGGTCCAGGCGGTCCCCAAACAGGCGCAGTCCAAACCAGTGAGGGCCCACTGGCGCAGCCAAACTGAGCGGCGTATAGCCACCACGAGGGCAGAAGTTCTGGCACACATTCTGATGGTGTCATCCAATGCTGAGAGGACAAAATTTACAAAAACATCACAACTGGAGAGTGCATTAAACACCTCACAAGGCAAATCATCAGGGGCCCTATCAAGCATATTTCTGATAAGGGTTCTAGTGGCCACAGCCGTAGTGGCAGAGGCACAGACCGGGCGCAGCGCCGTCCCAACACATGCATAGGCGTGGGATGCCAGCTGGTCAATGCGCCGGTCCTCAGCATCCCGCAGAATAGTCATGATCCCTTGGTCTCTCATCAGATGAACCTGAATCAGAAAAGAGCTCCCCTTCATCGGACGGGGTATAGCCACAGAGATTCCAAAACTCCTCAGTTCCCATAGGGAAAACTGTGACATTAGGCGTCAAGTGCAGCGTCTTAGCAGGGGCCTTACGCGCCAAGGACTTAGTAATCAACTGCTCAACAGTAGCCAGTCTAGAAAACATATCAGGATGAGAAGCCCGAGGTGGAGCAGCGCTCCTAAGCACCTAACAGCGGTGCTGCCTACCTTCACCCGACCAGCGCAGCCAAGGCTGGGAAGCATATTACTAGCCAGCCACACTGCAGAGAAATTCTGGGGATTTGTGGGAGGTCCCCGGGTATTTGAGGGGCCGGGAGGAGCCTATTTTCGATGTCTCTGCAGTCCAGGAGTATATCCCACGTGTAAGTATTTAGCAGGACGTACTGTATACTAAGAATATAATGTTTTAATTTATTTGTATATCTCGCTATGTATAATCAGTTGCTTCTGACCAGTCCTACATAGTTATACAAGTCAGGTCATTCAGGCAGGTTAATGTCCCTCACAGGCCCAGAGGTTCGTCAGCCCCCATTTCCCCACCCTAATAAGAACAGGTTTTCAAATCAAGTTTGGGAGGGCAGATCCTGAGAATATTCAAATCCAGTTTCATTGGCTGTGAAATTCCAATACTTGCCCACCTAAAGTCCAGCAAAACAGGTTTCAAACAAGTTTCAGGCTAGAGAGACTGGGAAGTCTGGACATCAAAGGAATATCGGGGAATAACTGACAGAGATGAGGAGCCAGGGAAGGGGGGAAAGAGCATGCGGAAAGGAGGGCTCAAGAGAGAGCGGATGAAAGAGGCCCTAGGAGGGGAAAGGAGGCAGAGGCTGCGAGCTTGAAAGGCAAGCACTTTCTAGTAGAATATTAGGCCAAATGTCAGGCCTTAGGCCAAAAAAAGAAAATCTGTGTACTCATTGGTAAATTTCCTCTCTCATCCATTCCGGGGCACCAACAGTAGCAATGCATGGATTAATCTCAGCTTTAAGCAGGGACTGCAAGATAGAAAAAAAACAAAACAAGGTCTTTTTGGCCTATACAGGACAGGCTGTGGCAGGATCTCCTCAATTAAAAAGCAGTTCAGCCACAGCCCCGGGAGGGGAGCAACTACCTCCGGAGGAGAGAGAGCCTTGAGCGCACCGTAGTTCATCACAGAAACGTATTCAAATGCCACAGTGAGTGAGGGCAGCAGCCAAAATTTCCTCTCCTCCCTCCACCTGACAGATGAGCACACTCCAGGTGGTGGGAATGAATTGGGCGGGGGGGGGGGGGGATTAACACTAATTCCCGCAGTGGAGGGAGGAGGGGGGAACCCGGCCATCCCAGCTTTCTCCATAGATTATTCTTCCTAAAACACAGCTTACCCCCCCCCTTCAGGATAAAATGAATCAATTGGTCAAGGAAGGGGAATCTAGCCAGTTCCCTGGGGGTATCCCGGGTCTATGGTGGTCCGCCTCCGGAGCCAGGAAATGAGCTTGTCTGCTTCAAAACTATAGGACCAGATTACTTATCTAAACCATTCGGTTCAGGGGCTAGTGGTCTGGCTCCTATCTGGGCAGGAACATTAAAACAACTGAAGACTGGGAGTAGGGGATAAAGCTTTATCCAATGCTGGTGGTCACGTTCCATCCTCGGGGTGGAGACATGAGGTCTCATGAGTATGCTGCCCGTAGGATATTTTGACAAAAAACGACCCCCCCCCCCCCCCGGAAAAGGGGAGGGCAGCAATAGTCTTCTTAGAAGCAGTGTCGGCCGTCCACTGTTTCTGCCAGATCGTGCATAGCAAGGTGACCCTATTCCGACTAAATATGCCTACGCTTGGCCATAGCCTTCCCGCATGGGCGGACATTAAAAAGCAGTTCGGCCACAGCCCTGGGAGGGGAGCAACTCGAAAACAGTGCAACAAAACTAATACCGTATGTACCATCAACCGCCACCGACAGGATATCTAAAGGAATCGGTGCAAGACAAGAGGCTTTGGCCCCAGAGGGAGCACTACCTGACCAGGAAAACCGCAGGGCGGCAGCCGCACAGGATCTGATACTCCGCTCTGGAGGACAGAGAGGTAAGTACAGGATCCAGGGATGCAACAGGGACCTCCGGGCACTGCAGAAGATGGTGCCGTTAGTGGGAAGGAGGGTAGAGCCGCGGACCTCACAAATGTGACCGTCCCACCCCCTGCTCCATTGTAAGACCCATGCGGACTGAAGGCAGGCCACCTGCCAGAGTTGCAGGCACGGCTGTCCCACCCCCTCCCTGAGTTAAGACAATAGACAGGCCGCATGGCCAGTGGCCACACCCCCCCTTGCGACAAGGCCACCTCCCCCTCCAAACACTGGCAGCCAAGCTCGGAATGAGCTCTGACCAGCATGGCTGGATGGCTGTTGAAAACACAAACATAGCCTCCGCCCCTTTCCCTCAAAGGCACCTGGCAGATAACCCCCAACTCCAGAAGGTTTTGGACAGCAAGGCACAGACCCTGAGCTGACCGGGAGTTTAGAGCCATCCGGGATTTGATGAATCTTGGGGGCGGCCAGGCTGCAAACTATCTTGTAACCGGAGGACACTACCTCCTGAATCCACCGGTCTGAGACGTGAAGCCTCTAGACGTGAGCAAAGAGCCAAAGCCGTCCCCCCACCCGGATGGGTGAGGACGCCCCTTCATGCCTGAGGAGGCTTGGGTGAGGATTTTGGCTTAGGGCCCCAGGAGAGGCCACGTCCTCTGCCCCTTCCCCAGTGATCTCCGCGGGCCCCAGTAAAGGAGACTCCTCGGCCAGGTCTGGAACCGCGGAAGGATGGGAGAAGGGCACCCATCCCTCGAAAGGACAGAGACGGCCTCCTACGTTGAAGTAACCTACTGCCCCTGGCAAACAAATCCAAGCATTCACCAAAAAGGCGCAGGCCCTTAAAAGGGAAGCCAATGAGAGCCTTCTTAGCCGCATTATCAGCTACCCACTGACGTAGCCAGACAGAGCGGCGTATAGCCACCAACAAGGCAGAAGTTCTACCACACATTCTAATGGCATCATCCATAGCAGACAGGACATATGCAACAAATTCATAGCAAAGCAGGAGAGATCTATACTCTTCTCCTCCCGCGTCATCAGAGGCCTCCTCTAAGAGACTCTTAAGCAAACCCTTAATAGCAATAGCCGTAATGGCAGAGGCACAAACCGGCCGTAGTGCGGTCCCCACACAGGCAAAGGCATGGCAAGCCAGTTGGTCCATACGCCGGTCCTCACCATCCCACAGGGTAGTGAGGACATGACATATGTATTTGACAGCCCCAGAACAGGCGCGTCCACCTTCGGGAGGACATGACCAAGGCTTAATCACATCAGCAGGAAAGGGATACCTTTTCTCCCAACTCTTGGGCACCCCTGGCAGCTTGCTAGGCCGCTCCCATTCTTTGAGCACCAGATTATTAAAGTGAGACTGCTCAGGGAATTCCAAACGTGGTTTAACCGTATGAAAGAGCTCACCCTGCTGATGCGGAGCCAAGGCAGGAGGGGAGATGCAGAGCACTTCAAAAATATGAGCCAAAAGCCTGTCAGTGTCATCTGAGGACCAAAGATCTTCCCCAAAGGGAGACCCTGTACCACCATAAACCTTAGGCTGCTCCTCAGATTATGAATCAGAGAACAATTCCCCCATCCTTCAGGGGGGAATAACCAGTAGTGTCAAAAATTTTCCTCAGTTTCCACAGGAAAGAGGGAGACGGCGGGAGATAAATGCCGCTTCTTAGCAGAAGCCTTATGCGAGGCAGACCCAGCAATATGTTTCTCAATGCTGGTCACCCGTGCAGCCAAATCAGGCTGAGACTCCCCACTGGTATGCTCCTCGTAGGGGGTCAGATGCAGGTGTGGGGGGGGTAGGCGAAGCCAGAGGGGGCGCAGGCCCAGTAACCGGTAACCCAGACTGCAGTGCAAGCACCTGCTGGGAGCAGGATACACATACCCTGACATCACCGATTGGGGATACCCCACACGCAACACATAGCCGGGCTTGTCCCGAAGGAACCCCAGGCTCATTATCCCCAGAAGACTCCATATGGTGATTTGAAAGGCACAGTATGCCAGTAAGGGTTAACCCTTTCAGTGCCAAGCACGTAGATACTACGTGCTTGCTTCCACTCCACTTAAGTGCCAAGCACGTAGTATCTACGGGCTTGACTTTCCCCCCTGCTAGTAAAAAAAATAAAAGTCAAAAATACTCACCTGACCCCTCGTTGGATCCGGCCGGGTCTCCTCTTTAATTTGGTGCCCGTGGGGGGTCGGATGGCTCCAGGAGAGCCCCCGGAATAGCCCCCCCCCCCCGTTTGGCAGCAGCAGCTGCTAACTGTAAAAAAAATAAATAAATAAAAATGACATTCACTTACCTGTGTGTGCGCTGGCTCCCGCTGTCCCTCCTCTCCACCTGGGGGGCCTCCGATGGCCCCCCAGGACTTACCGATCTTCAGGAGAGAGCCCGGAAGGCTCTCTCCTCTCTCCTCTTCGATGGCGGTCGCCATCTTGCCGCTAAGCCCCGCCCCCTTGGGGACGGGGCTATGACGTCATCCCGTCCGTCATAGCGTCAAGCCCCGCCCCTTTTGGGGGCGGGGCTATGACGTCATCCCAGCCCCGATCACCGATCACCGGCTTCAGCGTTCTCAGCTGTCAGATGCCGGTGATCGGCAACGGGGAAGGAGGTGGCAGGAGATCCTCTGATCTCCTGCCTCCCCCTTCTCTGATGCCGATCACCGGCATCTGTCAGCAGAGCGGCGTGGGACAAAGGAGCTTACAATCGGAGGTAAGTACAGTAAAAAAAAAAATTTTTTTTTTTTTTAATAAAATACTTTTGTGTGGCGTTTTTTTTCATTTAACCCTTTGTGAACTGGTAAGGGGTCCATGAGACCCCTTATACCAGTTCACAAGGCTCTGGGTATGGCAAGTCACCTGCAGCTAGTGGGTGGCTTGCCATTAACCCCCAGCCCCCATTACCTGCCTCCCCAACGGCCAGGGGGGGGCAGAAGGGCCCGGGCCACTTAGTGGCTATGTGGGCTAGTAGCCTGCAGGGCCAGGGGCCACCAACGCTGGCCCATGCGCCCTGTTCTACAAGCCCCCATAGCTGGCCCGGGTCGGTAATGCTGGGTAGGGGGGACCCTACGTCATTTTTTTGGGGGATTTTTAAGGGTTTTTAACCCTTAAAATTCCAAAAAAAAATGGGGTCTCCCCCCCTAGGAGGGGGAACCCTATGTCATTTTTTTTTTTAATTAACCCTTTTGTTTTCTGTCATCCAGCAGCTATAAAAGGCTGAAAGAGTGCTCCACTATGGATGGGAGGTAAGTATTAAAAAAAAAAAATAATAAAATATTTTTTCTCTTTGTGTGTCTGTGTTTTATTTTTACATTTAACCCCTTGTGAACTGGTAAGGGGTCCATGACCCCTATACCAGTTCACAAGGCTGGGGGAGGTGGCAAGTCACCTGCGCTAGCCGGTGACTTGCCATTAACCCCCGGCACCCCTATTACCTGCCTCCCCAAAGCCCAGGGGGGGGCAGAAGAGCCCGGGCCCACGGGCTATGCGGGCTTGTAGCCTGCAGGGCCAGGGGCCACAAAAGCTGGCCCCTGTGCCCTGTTCCTCCAAGCCCTGCATAGCTGGTCCCGGGCTGGTTACTTTGGGTAAGGGGGGGCCCATGTCATTTTTTTTTATTTTTAAGGATTTTTAACCCTTAAAAATCCCCCCAAAAAATGGGCCCCCCTCCCGGGAGGGGGGACCCTATGTCATTTTTTTTTCTCGATTTAACCCTTTGTAGTGTGGATGGTAGTTGTATTTTATTTGTAAATGTTAAAAATTACTTGTTTCAGTTAGGGGGGTCTCCTGGGCAGGAACAGGGGGCTACCGATAAATATGTGGTACCGTTCTAATCGGTAGAAATGGGGCTTTCACATGCAATATGGTTTTCTTTAATAAAATAAATTTTTTATGTAAAATAAAGGAGTCAATTTTCTAAAAAAAAATTTTTTTTTTTTTACTTAATAATAAATAAAATTAATAATAAATAAAATTTACAAACAAGACATTTCATGTTAAAGCCTAAACTCTGCTGCAAAAAATATATATATAATTTTCCTGAAAATTCCAGCAAAAATGACACAAAACATGGCGCAAAACATGGCGCAAAATGGGGAAAAATGACCTGTCAACAGAGGGTGACAAAATCTCAAGTAAGCTGGCAATTAAAAGGGTTAATAGTACCTCTGCATGTTGGGTATTGTTCTGTTCGGGGGACCTTGCGCTTTCAGACTTAGCTTGTTTTTTCTTGTTTGCATATTTATATTTTAGTAAAAGGTGTTTTTTATTCTGCTTTTTTATACATTTTTTAGGGAAACTCTGCGCAACCAAAGAGTTCTTTGAGGGATTAATTCCAGAAAGATGAGCCCACTACAACAAGCTGGGTACGCTTAGAAAGCTTAACATGTGTACTTTCAGGGAATATATGGTTTATGGGGGATATTCCAAATGTAAAGTGTTGTTTTGGTTGAAAAATCGCAAGGTGCGCACTTTGTCTGCAGAGCTGAAATTTTCAAGAAAAATTACCGTTACGCACATGCTTTACTTTGGGGTGTTTGGCAACTCTTTCCTTGACAGTAGCTATGCATGTTGGGTATCGTTCTGTTCGGGGGATGTTGCTTTTTCAGATCATACTTGTTTTTTCTTGTTTGTATATAGTTTTTTTAGGAAAATGTGGCTTTGATTCTGCTTTTTTATCCTTTTTTTAGGGAAACTCTTTGCAACCAAAGAATACATTGAGGGATTACTTCTAGAAAACTGTGGCCACATCAACAAGCCTGGTACAAACGGAAAGCCTGAGGTGTGTACTTCCAGATAATATATAGTTTGTGGGGGGTATTTCAAATGTAAAGGGTTGTTTTTCTGGAAAAACTGCAAGGTGCGCATAGCGCATATCACAGTTGTATTTTTTCAGAAAATCCCCTAAAGCTCTGTTTCAGTTTGGGGGAGTCTCCTGGGCAGGAAAAGGTGTCTACCTATACATATGTGGTACCGCTGTAACCGGGAGAAATTGGGGTTTCACACGCAATAAGATTTTATTGACAAACTTACATTTTGTATTACAAAAAAACACTACAAATTGTAAAAAATTTATTTTTTTAAATTTTTTTGCACATATTTCGCCAAAAAATATTGAGAATACACCTAAAAAATGACAAACAAGACATTTCATGTTAAAGCTCAGACTCTGCTGAAAAAAACAATATATCATTTTCCTGGGAAATCCCTGGAAATCCCTTAAAAAATCACATTTGAACATGGGGAGTGCAAAATAGTGCAAAATGGTCTGGCAACAGAGTGTGACAAAAACTCCAGGTAGGCTGGCAGCGAAAGGGTTAATGCTAAAGAGCTACCCGGGATGCCCCAATGAACCGCTAGGGAAGTGGGAGATAATGAGGGGAGAGGGCCGGGAGAAACCACAGGACTGAAGCTTTACCCGGCCTGAAAGACACCATCAAATATTCCCATGAGAATAAGGCATAACAAAAAAATCAGAGAAAAATCACCCCACCAGGGAACTCAGACCGCAAGGAGCCAGCAGCGACAGGAAGAAGACAAAATGATGTCCTGCAACCTCGAGGGGCGGGCCGTGAAGATATGAGGTAAATTGCATCATCCACAGAGCCCGCCCCCCCGAAGAGTGCGAAGCGCGCCCACGTAATCCGGCCGGCCCACGTTTTAATATAGTGACAAGCACAAATATGTCTAAAGTCATAAAACACTAGACAACCCCCCCCCCCCAGGAGATTTCCCGAAGGGAGAGCGAGGGAGGATAACGGCAGAATTCCCAGGGGGAAACGGCACCCAGGGGCTAATGAGGAGTGAGGGTGGAAGGGGAATGGGAATAGGGTTTAACTGCACAGGATAACCTGGCAAAAACCATGAGGCAGTGGGGGGCATCCCAAAAGGCTCACCATTAGCCTAAATCGCCTACCCTGTTAGAGCAGGGACTGCGGTAGGAGCCTAGCTCCTCAGCACCATAGTGCTTCAATCACCTAACTTCACCCGAACCTTATCAGCCGAAGCTGGAAGGCAGTAAATGGGACGGAACAGGTGGGAATAGTCCTGCAGGGCCGCAGGCAATATGCCCCGCTCACCTGCGCCACAAGAGAGCTGTCTTCTATCTTCTCAGCGCAGACTGCAGAAATGAACTGGGGAATTTGTGGGAGGTCCCCGACTCATATAGGGCCGGGAGGGGCCATAAGCTGTTTTCTGCAGTCCAGCGCCATCTTGTGAATGTATTACCCAAGTGTAAGGAATATTCTGGAACAGGACATGCTGTATACTTAGAATAGCAGCGCGCAGCAGGAGCGTAGAACCGAGGGCCCCAGCACACCACAGAATCAAAATGGCGCCGCAGCGGACCTGGAGGGGCGGGCCGCGGAGGTATGACGCAGAAAACGTCATCCGCGGGACCCGCCCCCCCCGAAGAGCGCGAAATCGCTGGTCACATGACCCACCAGCGCCATGACAGCTCAGTGAATCGCCTCAGCTCATATCGACGCCCGCTGCGGAGCGCCGTACAAAGCAACGCGGCGGCGAGCGCACATCAAGACAGTGACAAAGCACAGCTAAACAAGTCAAACACATCTCAGGGCACCACCGCCTACCCCTCCTCCCGGAGAACTCCCCAGGGAGAGGACGAGGGGGAGAGAGCAGCGGCAGGGGCGCCCAAGGCAGACGTTAGGAGGGAGTGGGGAGGGGGGGGGGGGAAAGGCACAAAATATACCCGATAGCAGGGAAGGGCATCCCAAAGAAGGCTCACCATAAGCCTGAACCGACTACCCTTGTATGGTACAGGGATTGCGGTTGGAGCAGGGCTCCCCGAGCACCTGACCCTGGTGCTGTCCTACCTTCACCCAAACCAGTCAGCCGAGGCTGGGAGGCAGTGGGTCCAGAACGGGTGGAGTCCAGCAGGGCCACAGGCTGGCAAGCCCCGCTCGCCTGCGCAATATAGAGAGCCATCTTCTATCTTCGCAGTCCAGACTGCAGAAGGAAATTGGGAATTTGTGGGAGGTTCCTGGCCTTTTATGGGGCCGGGAGATGCCACAAGTCTTTTCTGCAGTCCACTGCGCCACCTCGTGGCGGATAACCCAGACGTAAAGAATTTAGTGAAACAGGATGTGCTGTATACTTGGAAAAAAAAATCCAGAATCTTCACAGTCCCCTATGACTGCAAGAAAAGAACTGAGGAGATCCTGCCACAGCCTGCCCTATATAGGCCGTGAGGAGCCATTTTTATTTCTATCTAGCAGTCCCCACCCACGGCTGAGATTAACCCATTTGTTGCTATTGGTGGTGCCCCGGAATGGAAGAGATGAGAAATAACAATCATTTAAACTGGACCAACAGCCTGGCACAGTTGGGGAGGAAAGGCAGCTGCCATTTTGGAGCTCCCTCTGTCAGTATCTCAGCCATGCTGATGCCTGGATTCAACTGACAATGCATAGTAACAGGACGTAGCAGCATAGGTGAGCGGTGAACGTTCACAGCGCCAGAGATCAAAGAGGAGGGCGGGGTTTCATAGCTGAGAGGATGAGGCAGACACTCAGGATGTCTGGGCAGGGAATGGGGAGTGTTTCCGTTCCCCATCCCCAGAAGGTTAATTGGTGGACCACATCACTGGGGTGGGGACAGAAACCAGAATGTGGCAGTGATTTTCATCACTAAGGAGGCAGAGAGAACAGCACTGGACCCACTCTCTGAAAGGTAAGCTACAAATTATTTTTTAATGCTTTTAAGTTGCCAATCACTAACAGTAATTTCTACCAATACTCTTAACTCTAATCCAGGAATTTCACTTATCTGAGCAAAATTTTAGCAGTTCTGTTCTGCAATACAGGGGCATCCAAGGATGGCCTGCTAACTTACCTCAATCCATGCTTCCATGGAGCATGTGTGGGCTCTCATCCAATTGCATATTCATGACCGGCAAGAAGTTTTAAATGGAAGATTCCCTAGGCGATTGTACAGGCGATCCTGGGGGTTTAACGGGTGGCATTCCAAATCAGGATGCCCCCGAGGGCAATCTGTGACCAGTTCCTGGCTGGAGTCATGTAGACTCTGGAGCTGGGCTACCAGGAACTTGATTAGCCTTTTCAGCTTGAACCCAAGGACACCGATAAAGTAATAAGATGGGGAAATTGCACAACAAGATGAATGGGTTTAATGTTCTCACCTTCTTCTGGTTCAACACACTTTTGAGATAAAATTTTGATGAGTACTGGACTTCTCCATGCTCCTCCGAGTTTAAGGTAATTGACCAATGACTGCAAATTTTTATTTCCAAAACGAATCAGTTTTTCATGAGAATCCTGGGGAGAGCAATACATTTTAATAAAAAAACGACAAGGCACCACCACAATTCTGTGAAATAAACATTTTCTAGTACGAAAAAAAAAAACATTACAGCACATCCAGAACAAAAATAGTGTTTTCTGCTAATACAGTAACTATGATTGATGGGATTTATCAACAGCTGTTGATAAGGCTTCTCCTTACCCTTCCTAAAGTGATCCTATACCCAGAAAGAAAGCTTATGTCATCACCTTCTATTAAAACCAAGGAAAACATAGAATCCCCCACCTGGTGGTGTGCCCCAAAACATTTTTGGGATTCTATGTTTTCCTTGGTTTTGTTGCTTGCACATATATTTCTTAGAATCCAAGGCGCACCCACCTGGGGAAATCATTGCAGTATGACATATTGAGTGGTGCCCCTACAGTCTAGTCTTAATCACCTTCTATCCCCAGCCCAGTGCCCCAAAACAGCCTTGGTCCAATATTCATAACTAACATAAACTGGAAGCGGTACGATATGGGAATGGCATCCATATGTTAATTCATTCACTTACAATTAAACAGTCACATAGGGGTTGATTCATAGCCAGGTGAGAATTCTCAGTACTTTTTTTTTAGGAGAAAAGCTGCAATTGATGTTAATAGTCTACGGAGTGTAAATTTTCACCTAGCTCTAACTCAGCCTCAAGCTAGACAACAAATGTCAATGGCAGTTTTCTCTACTAAAAAAGGAGCGAGTAATCTCAGCTGAATTTATCTGAATCGGCCCCATAATGACAGTTAGGGCGAAGTGCTCCTCAATGCTGAGGTGTGTATTCTGTAACTGATTGCATCATCTCTGCCCGGCTAGGGAGCAATATGGCTGGCTGCATTCAGTTTGTGATGTTATGAATACTGGGCTGAGGACAGAACATACAAACTTCCTTTTCGGATATAGAATCACTTTAAAACGATGTATCTAGGTCATGTCAAAAGCCAGTATTCAGGCAGGGCAGAGCCAAATTTCACAATTTGAGCTTTACCTCTCACTATATCTGTAGGTCTGAAGACCATTTCAAAAGTCTTGTAGCTTCTGCAGGCCATGATCTTTTCTAAACACACTTTAAGGAATTAGTGGATTTTTTTTTTATGTTTGTTGTCCACTTCTGGTGGTGTTGTCCCATATTTTAAATGTTTCTCAGCATAGCAAGACTGGATGTGAAGACCTCTTCTGGATGTCATCCCTTGGAAGTGAGAGATGTTTGGCCAGAATTAAGTCATCTAAATTGTCAGCTCTGAGTTCTAGATTTGTAGTCCCAGAGCAGGATGGGGGAAAATAATGTACCGTATTATAGGCCACTTTGCCTGTAATGGGGGGATTCTGCACCTTGCCTATAAGTTGGTTCTTGGGGGAATGGTGTTTTAGCACAACATTTGGTTCAGAATATTTTCCTCCTCCAAATCCTAGGTATGTCCTATGGGCAGGTGCATCTTATAAGGCAAAAAATACAATTCTGAGATTACTCACCTTGTAGAATTGGTATTATAAGTATGCAGCAAGTCCAGATAATGATTCATAACAGATGGGAATTACCTCCGCCAGAGGGCGCTGGACTACAGAGATGGCAAAAAGAGGCCCCTCCCGGTCCCATATATACCCGGGACCTCCCACAAATTCCCCAGTTTTGAAAAGCAGTAAGAAAAACCAGGAAGGGCAAATAACCAGTAACCACTTAACAAGTATAACAATCACCGTACAGAGGATCCAAGATAAAGCAATCGGGGTGGGGTGGAGCAGGACGTGCTGCATACTTATAATACCAATTCTACAAGGTGAGTAATCACAGAATTGTATTATTCCAAGTATGCAGCACGTCCTGCTCCAGATAATGATTCATAACAGATTGGGACATCCAATAGTGTCCGTACATAGGGTGTAAAAGCAACAACGCGCAGTTCAAACCACTGCCGCCTGCAGAACTTTGTGGCCAAAAACAGCATCAGCTGAGGCCCGAACATCAACCTTGTAAAACTTGGAAAAGGTATGAACAGAAGACCAAGTAGCAGCCTTACAAACTTGTTCAACAGAAGCCTGGTGCTGAAAGGCCCAGGAAGCCCCAACAGCATGGGTAGAATGAGCCGTAACTCCGAAACCCGCCTGACAGAGGTGATAGCCACTAAAAAGGCAACCTTAAGAGTAAGAATAGACAGAGCAGCCTCATGCACAGGCTCAAACGGAGGGCCCTGAAGGGCAGACAAAACCAAATTCAAATCCCAGACTGGCAACAGAGGCTTACGTGGGGGACGCCCATGAGCAACCCCCTGGAAGAAGGTCTTGACAAGAGGATGTTGAGCGAAAGACCTCTGGAAGAAAACAGCCAAGGCAGATACGTGGTCCTTGAGAGTGCTGAGCTGAAGTCCCAGATCCAAACCATGTTGAAGGAACTCCAGGATCCTAGGGGTGGAAAACACACGACAGGGAAGGACCTTAGACTCACACAGTCAATGTAGGCCCGCCAAATCCTATAGTAAATAGGAGGAGGAGGATTTCTTCCTAGCCCTGATCAAGGTATTGACTACAGAGACAGAAAGCCCTTCTTCCATCAAGATGGAGGTTTCAGCAGCCAGGACATCAAGGCCAGCGTTTGTAAATTGGGATGGCAAAGCCGTCCCAGAGTGAGAAGGTCCGGGACCATGGGCAGAGCGTACTGATCTACTGCCAACTGTACGATGCCTGCGAACCACACCTGTCTTGGTCAGCGGGGGACCACCAGAATTGCTGGCACCCCTTCTTGAACCAACTTGCGCAGAACCCTGCCCAGCAGGGGAAATGGAGGAAACAGATACAGGAGACGGAACCCCTGCCAGGATAGAGTCAGAGCATCCATGGCCACAGCCAGGGGATCCTGGGATAGAGAGACAAAGACTGGGAGCTTGTGGTTGTGGCGAGATGCAAACAGATCCACGTCCGGCACCCCCCAATGGAGACACAGGGATTGGAAGACCTCGCTGCTGAGAGACCATTCCCCCAGGCGAGAGGTCCCCCTGCTCAGAGAGTCTGCCTCCAGATTCTCCACCCCCGGAATGTACACAGCTGAAATGCAAGGGACATTGTTCTCCGCCCAAGAGAGAATCATGGACACTTCCCTCAGGGCACTCTTGCTCCGAGTCCCTCCCTGATGATTGATGTAGGCAACTCCCGTCTGGTTGTCTGAGCGTACCTGGACCGGCCGGCCCTGAAGGTGAGGAGTCAAATGGGCCGGAACCAACCTGACCACCCTTAGTTCCAGGATGTTGATAGGAGCATGGGCCTCCTGAGGGCATCACAGCCCCTGGAATTGTAGGCTTTTCCAGAAGCCCCCCCCCCCCCCAACCTGCCAGACTGGCATCCGTGGTGACTGTCTCCCAACAGGGGGCCAGGAAGGATCTGCCCCCCCAACAGGTTCCTCGAGTCCAGCCACCACAAGAGGGACCGCCGGACCAGAGGAGACAGAACGAAGGCCTGATCCAGAGACAGTGGACTCTTGTCCCAGACTGATAGGAGATGGAGTTGAAGAGGTCTCATGTGAAACTGCGCATAGGAAACCGCCTCGAAGCAGGACACCATGGCTTAGCAGCATTAAACAATTCCCCCTGCTGTTTGGGAGCAGCAGCAGGAAGGGAAATAGAGAGCACTTCAAAAATCTAAGTCAAAATTCTATTGGTGTCATCAGCATCCCAGGGATCAGAGCCAGGGTCAGCACCACTGTAATGCTGATCATCAGACAGCTCTGAATCCGACAACAATTCCCCCTCTTCAAGGGGGGTATAGTCAGTCATATCCAGAAAATCCTCAGTTTCCATAGGGAAAACAGACACCAGGCACCACATGCCACCTCTTAACCGGGGCCTTACGGGCCGCAAAGCTAGCAATCAACCTCTCAATGTTAGCCAGCCTAGAAGACACATCAGGTTGAGACTCCCCACTAGTGTTCAGCTCACTGGGAGTCAAATTCAGGCGAGGGGGAGTAGGTGAAGACAAAGTGGGTGCAGGCCCAGTCACCGATAGCCCAGAATGCAGCGCAAGTGCCTGCTGGGCGCAGGGTACACAGACCCACACATCATCACTTACAGGGGATGCCCCACACGCCACACAGCTGGGCTTGTCCCGAGGGGACCCCGAGCACAATATCTTGTGAAGACTCCATATGGCAATTATAGTGGGCCAATTGGCCAATAGGAATTACGCTGTAAAAGCAACCCGGGATGCCCCAAAGGTCCGCCAGGGAAGTGGGAGGATTTTACTAATCAGGCCTCTAATAAAGTTTTAGCAACTAATACAGGGGGTAGGACCGGGAGAAACCTCTATACAGTTTTCCCACCTGAAAGACACAAACGATGACAACCCATAAGCATACAATAAAAAATACATGACAAGACATAAGCCCGCAGGGGCACTCACGGGCCCCGGTGGGGAGTCACAGGTCACACCGGAGGAAGAGACCAAAATGGCGCCGGGTACCTCAAGGAGCGGGCCGCAGGACAGAACGACGCGGAGCACGCCGCCCGATAAGCTCCGCCCCCAAGAAAAGCGCAAAGGCATAACGTGCGACTAGTCCAGCCAATAGGCGCGCAGCAGCACCTGCGGTGACGTCGCCGCTGACCGCGGAAAGCCGCAAGGCGCGCGCGTCAGCGGCGGCAATTTTAGACCAGCACAAACTGACAGAGTAACAGCCCAGGCGCGGAGCCCTGAGAGCAGTGAAAGCAAAACATGCAAACAAAAAGCACATATATATACACACACACACAGACGCAACCCCCCCTCCCCCAAACTAACGGGACAGCAAAAGGGAGGAGGGGGGGCCGCGGTCAGCTAGCAGACACCCACCGAGGACCAGGGCGGGGGGACGAGGGGCGGAACAGGCATCCCAAATCAGGCTCACCATAAGCCTGCACCGCCTACCCTTTGGTGGGGGATTGTGGATGGAGCAAGGCTCCTAAAAAAACACCTATCAAGGTGCAGCCTACCATCACCCGACCAGCGCAGCCAAAGCTGGGAGGCATAAATGAAGAAATTGAACGGGTGGGAATAGTTCTACAGGGCCACGGGCTGATAAGCCCTGCTCACCTGCGAACAGAGAAGCCATCATTCTTGTCCTTCGCAGCTGACTGCAGAGAATAAACTGGGGAATTTGTGGGAGGTCCCGGGTATATATGGGACCGGGAGGGGCCTCCTTTTGCCATTTCTGCAGTCCAGCGCCCTCTGGCGGAGGTAATTCCCATCTGTTATGAATCATTATCTGGAGCAGGACGTGCTGCATACTTAGAATACTACAATTCTCTGATTACTCACCTGTAGAATTGTTATTATGAGCATACAGTACGTCCTGCTCCAGAGAAGATTCTTTACTCTTGGGTATTACTCCGCCAGATGGCGCTGGACTGCAGAGACCGCGAAATTGGCTCCTCCCGGCCCCTCAAATACCCGGGACCTCCCACAAATCCCCAGTATTGAAAAGCAGTTAACAAGAAGCCAGGAGAATGATAACAGAACCAACTAGTAACTATCAAACAATGATAACAATCACCATACAGGGGATCCAAGGATAATGAACCAAGGGTGGGGTGGAGCAGGACATACTGTATACTTCTAATAATTCTGCAGGTGAGTAATCACAGAATTGTATTATTCTTAGTATACAGTACGTCCTGCTCCAGAGAAGATTCTTTACTCTTGGGACATCCAATAGCAGTGTCCGTAAAGTAGGGTGGGATCCCCAAAAGGTAACAGCAGACAGGTCAGACCACTGCCGCCTGCAGAACCTTGCAGCCAAAAGCAGCATCAGCTGAGGCCCTAACATCAACCTTGTAAAACTTGGAAAATATATGAACAGAAGACCAAGTAGCGGCCTTGCAAACTTGTTCAACAGAAGCGTGGTGCTGAAAAGCCCAAGAGGCACCAATAGCACGAGTAGAATGAGCAGTAAGGCGGAAAGGAGGATTCTTCCCCTTAGCAGTGTAGGCCTGAATCACAGCCTGACGGATCCATTTGCCGATAGTAGATTTAGCAGGAGCCAGACCCTTCCTGGGACCAGAAGGGACCACAAAAAGAGCATCAGTTTTTCTGAAAGGTGCAGTAGCCAGATAGTACTTCAGACTCCTAACCACATCCAAGGAATGCAAAACCCTCTCCTTAGCATTACTAGGATTAGGGCACAAGGAAGGAACAATGTCCTGATTCAGATGAAAGGCAGACACAACCTTAGGCAGAAAATCTGGCTTAAAGCGAAACACCACCTTGTCCTGGTGTCTCTCAAAGTATGGGGGCTGAATGGAAAGCGCCGCCAACTCAGAAACATGCCTAACAGAAGTGATAGCCACCAAAAAGACAACCTTGAGAGTAAGAATGGCCAAAGCAGCCGCCTGCACAGGTTAAAAGGGAGCACCCTGCAAGGCAGACAGGACCAAGTTCAAATCCCAGACAGGCAACATAGGCTTACGTGGAGGACGCACATGAGTAACCCCCCGGAAAAAGGTCCTGTTCAGAGAATGCTGAGCAAAAGAACCCTGGAAGAAAACAGCCAGGGCAGAGACATGACCCTTCAGAGTACTGAGTTGAAGCCCCAGATCCAAACCATGCTGGAGGAACTCCGGATCCTGGGAATAGAGAACACACGACAGAGAAGAGACCTAGACTCACACCAGTCAATGTAGGCATGCCAAACCCTATTGTAAATGGAAGAAAACTTCTTCCTGGCACTGATCATGGTGTTAACAACAGAGGCAGACAGCCCCTTTTCCATCAAGATGGAGGTTTCAACAGCCAGGCCGTCAAAGCCAGAGTTTGTAAATTGGGATGGCGTAAAAGTCCCCGAGTGAGCAGGTCTGGAACCCTGGGCAGAGCATACTGATCTACTGCCAGCTGCACTACGTCTGTGAACCACACTCTTCTTGGCCACCTGGGGGCCACCAGGATAGCTGGCACCCCTTCCTGAGCTATCTTGCGCAGAATCCTGCCCAACAGGGGGAATGGAGGAAAGACATACAGTAGCTTAAAGTCCTGCCATGACATAGCTAGAGCATCTGTGGTCAAGGCCAGAGGATCCTGGGACAGGGAGACAAAGGCTGGGAGCTTATGATTGTGACGGGACGCAAACAGATCCACATCTGGTTGACCCCAACGGCGACACAGATTGAAACACCCTCTCGCAGAGGGACCACTCTCCCAGGCAAGAGGTCCCCCTGCTCGGAGAGTCTGCCTGCAGATTCTCCACCGCCGGAATTTACACAGCTGAGATGCAAGGAACATTGTCCTCCGCCCAGGACAGGATCAGAGACACTTCCTTGAGGGCTCCCTTGCTCCGGGTCCCTCCCTGATGATTGATGTAGGCAACCGCCGTCTGGTTGTCCGAGCGGACCTGAACAGGCCGGCCCCGAAGGTGATGGGTCAAGTGGGCCAGAACCAACCTGATCGCCGTCAATTCCAGAATGTCGATGGGCGCCCTTGGAACTGTAGGGACTTCCAGAACCCCCCCCCCCCCCCCAACCTGTCAGACTGGCATCCATGGTGACCGTATCCCAGCAGGGGGCCAGAAAGGATCTGCCAGCCAACAGGATCCTGGGGACCAGCCACCACGAGAGACATATCCTGGCTGGGGGGACAGAACAAGCACCTGGTTTAAGGACGCAGGATCCTTGTCCCATACTGACGAGAGGTGGAGTTGCAGAGGCCTCATGTGAAACTGGGCATAAGGGACCGCCTCGAAGCACGGCACCATCAGGCCCACCAGCTGCATTCCCTGCCTGATGGAGGGATGAGGGCAAGATAGCAGGAACTGAACCTGCGCTAGCAGACTGTCCACCTTCTGCTGAGGAAGAAAAATCTTTGCCTGAACTGTATCCAGATTCAGTCCCAGGAAGGGTGTCACCAAGGAGGGAGACAGGGAAGACTTGGGATGGTTGATCACCCAGCCAAATGACTCCAGAGTGGACACTACTAGCTGAGTATCCAGCTCTGCCTGTTGGAGGAACTGAGAAGTGATGAGAATGTCGTCCAAATAGGGCAGCACGCGGATGCCCAGAGAACTGAGCAGTGAACACTCTGGGAGCTGGAGACCGAAATTGGTAGTGCTGATCCTCCAGAGCAAACCTGAGGAATTTTTGATGACCTGGAAAAACAGAAATGGGCCTGACTGACCCATCTCTTTTGGGCACGGTGAAAAGGTTGGAATAGAGCCCCTTGTCCCTTTCTTGTAAGGGGACCCGACAGATGACCCCCAGCTCCAGAAGGTTTTGAACCGCCAGAACTAGAGCCTAATCTGACGAATCTTGGGGGCGGCCAGGTAGCAAACTATCTTGTAACCGGAGGACACTACCGCCTGAATCCACCGGTCTGAGACATGAAGCCTCCAGACATGAGCAAAGTGCTGAAGCCATCCCCCCACCCGTATGGGTGAGGGTGCCCCTTCACGCCTGAGGGGGCTTCGAGGAAGGCTTAGGCTTGGAGGCCCAGGATGAGCCAGGGCGTCCATGTCCTCTGCCCTTACCCCAGAAATCTTCTCGGGCCCCAGTAAAGGAGACCCCCTCCCCTGTCTGGATCCATGGTAAGGGGAAGAAAAGGAGCCCTGTCCCCGAAAGGGCCGAGACTGCCTTCTGTGCTGGGGTAACCTGCCTCCCTTAGCAAACAGGTCCAGGCGGTCCCCAAATAGGCGCAGACCTTTGAAGGGAAAACCAGTGAGAGCCTTCTTGCCAGTGCTGTCAGCTGCCCACTGGCGCAGCCAAACCGAGCGGCGTATAGCCACCACCAGGGCAGAGGCTCTGCCACACATACTAATGGTATCATCCAAGGCAGAGAGGACATAAGCAACAAATACCTCACAACGAGAGAGTGCATTAAACTCTTCACTAGACACATTATCAGGAGCACCATCTAAGACACTTCTAAGCAGGATCCTAATAGCCACAGCTGTAATGGCAGAGGCACAAACTGGGCGCAGCACTGTCCCCACACAGGCAAAGGCATGGGACGCCAGCTGATCAATCCGCCGGTCCTCACTATCCCTCGGTGTAGTAGAGTCAGGGGAATGCATGACAGAGGTCTTAGACAAACCCAGGATTGGGG
This sequence comes from Gastrophryne carolinensis, assembly GCA_027917425.1. Classification (NCBI taxonomy): domain Eukaryota; kingdom Metazoa; phylum Chordata; class Amphibia; order Anura; family Microhylidae; genus Gastrophryne; species Gastrophryne carolinensis. The sequence goes on from CM051236.1 coordinate 271,554,522, forward strand.
CATCCACCTCTGGAGGGGATGACCAACGCTTTACCACATCAGCAGGAAAGGGATACCTCTTATCCCAACTCATAGGGACTCCGGGGAGCCTGCTAGGACGCTCCCCTTCCTTTAGCACGAGATTATTAAAATGAGCTTGCTCAGGGAATTCCAAACGTGGCTTAGCAATATGAAACAACTCCCCCTGCTGTTTAGGAGCCACGACCGGGGGAAGAGATAGACAGCACCTCAAAAATCTGAGCAAAAAGCCTATCAGTATCATCTGGGGCCCAGGGATCAGAGCCAGAATCATCACCCCTGGGCCTCTCATCAGATGACTCAGAGTCAAAGAACAGTTCCCCTTCTTCCAAGGGGGTATAACCAGACCGTTCAAAGAACTCTTCAGCCTCTATAGGGAAAAGAGTGACATCAGGCGTCAAATGCCGCCTCTTGGCAGAGGCCTTACGCGCCATGGTATTAGCAAGCAACTTTTCAACACTAGCCAGTCTAGCAGACACATCAGGCTGAGATTCCCCACTGGTTTGCAGCTCAATGGGAGTCAGATTTAAGCTTGGGGGAGTAGGTGAAGCCATACGTGGCGCATGCCCAGCTACTGGTAAACCAGGCTGCAGCGCAAGCACCTGCTGGGCACAAGGTACACGAACCCGCACATTGTCAGCATTTGTAGGGGACACCCCACACGCTATACAACCGGGCTTGTCCAGAAGGAACCCCGACACATTATCCTGAGACGCCTCCATATGGTGATTATAGCGGCACAATAGGCCGATAGGGATTCACGCTATAAAAGCAACCCGGGATGCCCCAATAGCCCGCTAGGGAAGTGGGAGTAATTTGCACACTAGGCCTCACAAAGTTTAAAGACTAAATAGAGGGGGTAGGGCCGGGAGAAACCAATGGAGTTTTACCAGCCTGCAAGACATAAGCGAAGAGAAACCCATAAGCGGCATGCATACGTGACATAGGGTAAATAAAAACTGCCCGCGAGGGTACTCACAGACGCGCGGTAGGTAGGCGCCAGCCACGCAGCAAGAAGAATCCAGAAGAAAATGGCGCAGAGTATACCTCGAGGGGCAGGCCGCGGAGACAGTGATGCGGAATGCGCCATCCGCAGGCTCCGCCCCTCGAAGATCGCGAAGCCGCACACGTGACAAGCAACCAATGATGGTGCAGCAGCGCCTGAGGTAATGCCGCCGCCAACCGCGGAACGCAGTGGAAGCGCGCGCGGCGGCATATTCAAACCGCAACCAGCACAACCAAGACTGTGCTGAGACAGAACCAAAGGCAACCAAGCACGCCAACCAAGTGAAAGCACAAACACACACACTCACCCCCCCCCCCCCCCCCCCCCGAGAACTACAAGGGAGAGCGAGGGAGGGCAGCGGGCACTTACATAGGGCCCACCAATAGACAGGGGCAATAGCACGGGAGGGGCATCCCATAGAGGCTCACCATATGCCTATACCGCCTAACCTTTGGTGGGGGACTGCGGTGGAGCAGCGCTCCTAAGCACCTGACAGCGGTGCTGCCTACCATCACCCGCACCAGCGCAGCCAAAGCTGGGAGGCACATTAACAATGGAAGTTGTAGGAATAGGCTGACAGGGCCGCAGGCAAATAGCCCCGCTCACCTGCGAGGAGAGCCATCTTCTTGTCCTTTGCAGTCCAGATTGCAGAGAAAATCTGGGGATTGGTGGGAGGTCCCGGGTATTTGAGGGGCAGGGAGGAGCGAATTTCGCGGACTCTGCAGTCCAGCACCATCTGGCGGAGTAATACCCAAGAGTAAAGAATCTTCTCTGGAGCAGGATGTACTGTATACTAAGAATATATCGTATTTCACACACAAGGACTACCCCAGTGAGTGGACTTCCAATTTAGAGGTAGTCATTTGCGTTCCCTTTGGATTTGAGGAAACCTGTACTCTGAATTTATTCCAGCTGCCAACTGAAACTATGGTTTTTTTTTTTTGTTTTTTTTTTAAGTATTTTCTTTACATTCACAACAAATACTTACCATTATTGACTTTTTGAAGCAAAGCCCAACATCTCCTAAAAGATCATCCTCGGACATTGAAAGTGCTACTTCAAAACAACTCCTACAAAATAAAATTAGAGAGCATGGTTGTAGCGCTGAACAAAAGAAACAGGATTATAGTACACACTGTAAACCTTCCCTGCAAACATATATAAGTAGCATTGGGTATATGATGTGTGCAAACTTTGAGAGGAGACAAAGCTTTCTCTACATATACCTGCTGTTCTGGCAGAGGAAGCTCAGTTTATAACAAGCAGTACCACCCAGAGACTTCATCCAGAGAGCATGCACACAACCGAGCTCCAAGAATAAATCTAAAAAAAGAATTATGCTTGATGATGCGAGGCTAGATTTTATGGTTAGTACTTTACCTACCTGTCCTGTTAAGAGGCCCAAAAAGATTTAGCTGACCTAGAGTCAGGACAATGAAAAATGAAGACCCCCTTTTTACGATCAGTGGTGTAGGCTGTTTTAAAGGGATTAAAGTGGACCAACAGTCAACGACAACTTAAACAGAACCAATACAACAAACCATGCTCATATTTATTCCTCCTGAGGATAATTTAGGTTGCTGCACGTAAAAAATACAATTCTGTGAAATACTCACCTGTAGAATTGGTATTATTAGTATACAGTACGTCCTGCTCCAGATATAGTACTTACACTTGGGTTATCCTCCGCCAGATGGCGCTGCACTGCAGAGACATGTAAAAACAGGCTCCTCCCGGCCCCTCAAATACCCAGGGACCTACCACAAATCCCCAGCATTGAAAAGCAGTGAACAAGAAGCCGGGAGAATTTAACCACCAAAACCGGTAACTATAATAATGATAACAATCACCATACAGGGGATCGAGAAGAATGCAAAATCAAGGGTGGGGTGGAGCAGGACGTACTGTATACTCATAATTCCAATTCTACAGGTGAGTATTTCACAGAATTGTATTATTCTTAGTATACAGTACGTCCTGCTCCAGATATAGTACTTACACTTGGGACATCCAATAGCAGTGTCCATAAAGTAGGGTGGGATCCCCAACAAAAAAGGTAACTGCAGACAGTTTAAACCACTGCCGCCTGCAAAACCTTGCCGCCAAAAACAGCATCAACTGAGGCCCTAACATCAACCTTGTAAAACTTTGAAAAGTATGAGCAGAAGACCAAGTAGCGGCCTTGCAAACTTATTTAACAGAAGCCTGGTTCTGGAAGGCCCAAGAGGCACCAATAGCACGAGTAAAATGAGCAGTAAGGTGGAAGGGAGGTTCCTTCCCCTTAGCAGAATAGGCCTGAATCACAGCCTGACGGATCCATTTGCTGATAGTAGACTTGGCAGGAGCCAAACCCTTCCTAGGACCAGAAGGGACCACAAAAAAAGCATCAGTTTTTCTGAAGGACGCAAATACTACTAGATAATACTTCAGACACCTGACCACCTCCAAGGAATGCAAAACCCTTTTCTTAGCAATGCTAGGATTAGTGCACAAAGAAGGAAGAACAAAATCCAGCTTCAAAAGCAAGGCAGACACCACCTTATCCTGGTGTCTCTCAAAGAATGGGGGCTGGATAGACAGAGCCGCCAGCTCAGACACACGCCTGACCGAAGTAACAGCCACCAGAAGGACAACCTTGAGGGTAAGTACAGCCAGAGCAGCGTCCTGAATAGATTCAAAGGGAGCACCCTGCAAAGCAGGCAAGACCAAGTTCAATCCCAAACAGGGACCATAGGTTTTCGTGGGGAACGCAAATGAGTAATCCCCTGAAAGCAGTCTTAGACCAAGGAATGCTGAACAAAAGACTACTGACAGAAGACAAACAGGGCAGAAAACCTGGCCCTTCAAAGTACCGAGTTGGAGACCCGGCTCCAAACCATGCAGTGAAAACTCCAGAACCTGGGAACTGAGAACACCCAACAGGGAAGAGACCTAGACTCACACCAGTCAATGTAGGTATGCCATACCCTAGAATAGATGAAAGAAGAAGTCTTCTTCCTAGCCTTCACCATGGACTCAACCACCGAGGCAGACAAGCCTTTCTCCATCAAGATGGAGGTTTCAGCAGCCAGGCCGTCAAGCCAGAGTTTGTAATTGGAATGGCGTAAAGGGCCCCTGAGTGAGCAGATCAGTACGTTCTGCCAGGAGTGCCAGATCTACTGCCAGCTGCACCACGTCTGTGAACCACACCCTTCTTGGCCACTTGGAGGCCACCAGAATCACTGGCACCCCCTCCAGAACCAATCTTGCGCAGTACCTCACCTAGCAGGGGGAATGGAGGAAAGACATACAGAACAGAATGTCCTGCCATGACATTACTAAAGCATCCAGTGTCTCGCCAGAGGATCCTGGGACAGGGAGACAAGGGCCAGGAGCTTGTGATTGTGAAGGAACACAAACAGATCACATCTGGTTGGTCCCCATAGTGGTCCTCCTTACCAGGGGGGAAAACACACAGACCCTGTCCAGGGATGCTGGGTCCTTGTCCCATACAGACAATAGGAGAAATTGCAGAAGCCCCAAGAGGGACTGAGCACAAGGGACCGCTCTGAAGCACGCCACCATAAGGCCCACCAGCTGCATCCCCTGCCTGGTGGAGGAACGGGGACAGCTAAGAGGGACCGAGCCCGTGCAAACAGATTGTCCACTCTCTGCTGAGGAAGGAAGATCCTTGCCTGAGCTGTATCCAGATTCAGTCCAAGGAATGGCGTTACCAAGGAAGGGAACAGTGAGGACCTGGGGTGGTTGATCACCCATCCAAATGACTCCAGAATGGACACCACCAACTGAGTATCCAATTTAGCCTGATGTAGAGACTAGGAAGTGATGAGGACGTCCAGGTGGGGCAGCATGCCGACGCCCCTTGGTCTCATCAGAGACATCACCCCTGCCAGTACCTTGGTGAGCCCTCTGGAAGCTGAAGAGAGTCCAGATGGCAAGGCCACCAATTGGCAGTGTTGGACTTCCAACGCGAATCTGAGAAAACTTGGTGTCCTGAAAACACAGGGATGTGAAAATGAGCATCTCTGATATCCACAGACAGCATGAAGCCCCCGGGGTGCAAGGAGCTGAAGGCCGAGCGCAGAGTTTCCATGCATAAAACGCCCGTACTTGACAATTTGCTGAAGATCTGTAAACCAGGATGGGCCAGACTGACCCATCCTGTTATGGGAACTGTGAAAAAAACAGGAATGGCGTAGAGTCCCTTGCCTCTGTCTGAGAAGGGGAATCTGCAAATGACCCCCAGACCCCGCAGGCCTTGCACGGCCTGTGCCAACACCTGAGCAGAGGCAGGGACCAGGAGTACCCGGGACCTGATAACCTTGGGGGAGGCAGCACAGCAAACTCTTGTAGCCGGAGGACACTACCTCCTGAATCCACCGGTCTGAGGCATGACGCCTCCAGACTGAGCAAGGTGCCGCAGCCGTCCCCTCACCCTGACGGCCGAGGGCGCCCCATCATGCTTGAGGGAACTTAGTAGAGGATTTGGGCTTAGCCCTCACGGAGGAACCAGGGTGTTGTCTGCTGCTACTGGGACAGGAATCTGCGCGAGCCCCCGCGAAGGACACCCTTGGTTCCTGTTTAACACCATGGTAGGAGGTAGAAGGGGGGCCCTGGCCCCAAAGGGGCCGAGACAGCCGCCTGTGCTGGGGTAACTTACCTCTCTTACCAAACAGGTCTAGACGGGTCCCAAACAGGCTTAGCCCCTTAAAAGGAAGCCGAGTAAGGGCCTTCTTCGCAGCATTGTCAGCACCCCACTGTCGCAGCCAGACCAGGCAACGTATAGCCACCACGAGAGCAGAAGTTCTTGCACACATCCTGTGTCATCCAATGCTAATAGAACAAAATTTACAAACACATCACAACTGGAGAGTGCATTAAACACCTCGCAAGGGAGATCATCAGGGGCACTATCAAGCATTTTTCTGATGAGGGTTCTAGTTACCACAGCAGTAATGGCAGAGGCACAGACCGGGCGCAGCGCCATCCCCGCACGTGCAAAGGCGTGGGAGGCCAGCAGGTCAATGCGCCAGTCCTCAGCATCCCGAAGGGTAGTAGAATCAGGGGGATGCATGACAGGGGTGTTAGACAGCCCAATGATCGGGACATCCACCTCGGGGGGGAGGGGGGGTGATGACCAACATTTAACCACCTCAGGGGGAAAAGGATACTTCCTAGCCCAATCCCTTGGAACCCCAGGAAGTTTACTGGGGCACTCCCATTCCTTGAGCACAAGGGTATGGAAATGTGCCTGCTCTAGAAATTCCAAACGTGACGTTGCTGTATGGAAACGCTCCCCTCTTTGCCTGGGAGCCTTACCAGGGACAGAGATACACAGAACCTCAAAGATCTGGGTCAATAATCTGTCAGTGTCATCCGGGGCCCAGGGGTCAGAGCCAGAATCGTCATGACCCCTCGGTCTCTCATCAGATGAGCCTGAGTCAGAAAAGAGCTCTCCATCAGAAGGGGTATAGCCACACATTCATAAACTTCTCAGTTCCCATAGGGAAAACAGTAACATAACGCGTCAAGTGCCGCTTTTTACCAGGGCCCTTACGCTTTAAAGACCATAATCTGTGCAGCCATAGGCAGTCTAGAAGACAGATCAGGCTGAGAATCCCCACTTGTATGCGACTCAGCAGGAGTGAGATTTAAGCTTGGGGGAGTAGGTGAAGTGGAACGAGGTGCAGCCACTGGCAGTCCAGATTGCAAGGCCAGCACTTGCTCAGCACAGGGTACGCAAACCCATGCCTTGTCAGCGTCAGCATGAGGTTGTCCACACGCCACACACCGCCGGTCTTGTCCCACAGGGACCCCGGTCACGTTATCCTGGGATGCCTCCAAATGGTGATTATTAGGCACAATATGCCAGTAGGGATTGACGCTATAAAGCAACCCTGGATGCCCCAATGACCCACTAGGGAAGTGGGAGTAATTTTACAAGGCCCGACTCCCCATCTGAAAGACACAATTAGAAGAAAAGGGTGTCAGAACCGAAAAACACTACAATGAGTATAAAGCCGCCCGCGAGGGCACTTACAGACCGCGTTAAGAACGTCACACGCGCGCGCGCCCTGTCAGAATGGCGCCGAGTACCTCAAAGGGCGGGCCAGAGCAAGCCGTGACGCGGGGCGCACCAGGCCCCGCCCCCCTGATGCGCGCGAAGTCCAAGAAAGCAGCCAATGAGGACGCAGAAGCGTCAGAGGTAACGCCGCCGCCCGGCGAGGAACATCCAATGAAGGAAAAAGCGCACGTGGCGGCGGCATTTGCAAGAGTAAAAAGACAAGTCAGCGTGGCGGCTGACACCACATATAACAATTCAAAAGACATTACAAAAGGCCATATGCACGTAATCGCGATACACTGACACCCACACACCCCCCACTTTCTTTTGCCCCCAAGGCTACAGGGAGAATGAGGGAGGATGGCGGCCCTTTGTACAGGGCCCACTGCTACCGGGGCATGGGACAATAATGCGGGAGGGGCATCCCATAAAGGCTCACCATCAGCCTATACCGCCTACCCTTTGGTGGGGGACTGCGGTGGAGCAACGCTCCATAAGCACGCGTGGTGCTGCCTACCTTCACCCGACCAGCGCAGCCTAGGCTGGGAGGCACATCACATGAAGGACGGGTGGGAATAGTCCAACAGGGCCGCAGGCTAATAGCCCCGCTCACCTGCGAGAGAGTGATACTTCATGTCTTCGCAGTAAGCACTGTAGAGAAATCTGGGGATTTGTGGGAGGTCCCTGGGTATTTGAGGGGCCGGGAGGAGCCTGTTTTACATGTCTCTGCAGTGCAGCGCCATCTGGCGGAGGATAAAGCAAGTGTAAGTACTATATCTGGAGCAGGACGTACTGTATACTAAGAATATTAATATACCTTTTTAACTCCTGCTGTGGTAAATTTTACAAAAAGAAAATGATGGCTCATGAATCTGCAGACCGCCTGCAAACACGAACTTAGATCACACCCGAGAGCCTTGCTTATACAGGAGCTTGATTTGGGGGGGGGGGGGCATTTGATTGCTAGCACACAAATTGCAGTTGAGCTGGGAGATTCTTTAAGTTCAGCCCAACCAGCCAGAGAGATTTATCCGTTTCTACTCAGAATGTTAAGAGATGATCTCTTTCTAGCTGACTGCAGTGTGCCTGTGTGATATTGTTTCTCGATGCAATGCAGCCTGTCAGCAGCTTGGGATTTTGCTATAAGCAGTCCACACAGAGATCAGCATGTCTGTCATGTTACACATACTCACACACAATCAATAGCTGCTGGATGGGATGGATGTAACAATGTATACATGCAAGTCAATGGCCTGGGCTACAACAGCTGTTTACAATGTTGATACAATGTTTTAAGAGCTTTCTGAGCAGTGATGAGTCGTTCTAGCTGATGGCCTTTTACTTCTGTCTAGAAATTTCCATGAGACTTAGGGTCATTTTGACTGTGGGACTAGGTTTTTTATAGGTAGAACTGTCAATATTATGGCAAGATGGACAGAATTTGCCTGTTATTCCAGTTAAAGGACAATTCCAAATCCAACAACATTTTTTAAAGTTTCCACTGTGTGCCAAAATGCGGTCTTCAATGTCTTTTTTAATTTTCTATTTGTTTGCAACTTTGAGTTATAAAAGAAAACTGTTTTCCCTAGCAACAATGTGTTTACCTTAGCAATGTACATCAACTGGTGTATTGGATGTACAGATACAGAGACTTCCTCTCTCTAGCTTGTTAATCGTCTGATTGGCTAACACACAGGTGCAGGTTTAACACATTCTAATGCAATTCAACTTAATCAGATAGAGAGGATCACAATCTTGTATGTCAGAACCTAAAAGGGTTACTGGTAGCCTTCTCAGCTGGGAAGGGTCATTACTGCTGCTAATTACAAGCTGCTAACGTGCTTGCAATGACCTGTACCTAAGCAGTATCAGCCAGGTTTGGAAAATACCATTTTGTGATTACTCACCTGTAAAATGGGTATTACACTTGGGTTATGTCCAGTAGAGGGCGAACTTCTGCAGAGATGAATAGAAAAAAAGAAGCCCCTCCCGGCCCATAAATATCTGGGACCTCCCACACATTTCCCAGTATAAGAAAGCAGTAAGGGAACCAGGAAGAGCAAATAAAATCTTATGAGAAAAACAGTGACACCAAAGAGGATCCAAGATACAACTCAGGGTGGGGCGAAGCAGGGTGTGAGACATACTTACAATACCCATTTTACAGGTGAGTAATCACAAAATGGTATTATTCTAAGTATGTCTCACACCCTGCTTCGGAAATATTCATTACACTTGGGACATCCAATAGCAGTGTCCAAAAAGGGTGGGGATCCCAATAGGCAAAAATGCACAAATGAAAACCCCTGCCGCTTGTAGAACTTTGCGGCCAAAAACAGCATCCGCTAAGACCCGCACATCAACCTTACAAAAACTTGTAAAAAGGTATGAACAGAAGACCAAGTAGCAGTTGCACAACTTGTTCCAGTAAACTGAAAAAGGGGAACGCTCCCCTTGGCAATATAGGCCCAAGCAATGACCAGACATATCCATTAATAATAGTAGACTTGACGGCGCCAAACCCGTCTCGGGCGAGAGGGCACCACAAACAAGGCGTCCGTCCTACAGAAGAGGGAAGTAGCCAAGAAATAGAACGTCACGAACCAAAAAGTGCAGGGCCCTCTCCTCGTCATCGCTAGACGAAGGACACAAGGAAGAGAGAACCACAACCTGAATGAGATGGAAAACAGATACCAATTTAGGAAGGAAATCCGGCATAAAGCGGAACACCACCTTGTCCCGGTGTCTCTCAAAGTAAGAGGCCTGAATAGACAGGGCCGCCAACCCAGAAACACAGCGAACAGAAGTAATAGCCACCAAAAAGGCAATCTGTTGTGTAAGCATAGAAAATGCAAAATTCAAAAGGGCCTGCCCTTTCAAAGTAATTAAGCTAGAGCCCCAGGCCCAGACCGTGCTGACGAAAATCCAAAATCCTAGGGAACAAAAACACCTTGCAAGACAAGGCCCTAGCCTCACACCCATCAATATGGGACCGCCAAGTCCTGTAGAAGATGCTAGAGGAAGACCACTTCCTAGCCCAAAAAAGTGTCTGAAGCACATCATACAAAACTTCTTGTTTTAAGATGGAGGAGGTTGCAGCAGCCACGCCGACAAAGCCAGCGGGTGCAAACTGCAGAACGAACCAAACCAAACTTGGCCACCCCAGATCCCTCCAGGCAAGAGACATTTCGACCACTGCCGGTGTCCGAGGAACCAGAGACCGAAACCCAAACGTTGAGAGCTTGTGGTAATGTGAGACAAAGAGAACCACCTCCGGGGTCTCCCACTTGTGGCAGAAGGTCCGGAACACCTTGTGGCTGAAAGATCATCCCCCTCAGTGAGAGGATCCCCTGCTCAAAGAGTCCGCCTCCGTGTTTTCCACTCCCGGAATGAATGCCGCCGAGATGCATGGAACATCGCTCCCTGCCCATGCAAGAATCAGCGAAAACTTCCCTGAGGGCACTTCTGCTGCGAGTCCCTCCTCGGTGATCGACGTAAGCGCCCGCAGTTCAATCGTCTGACTGAACCTGAACCGGCCAGCCCAGTAAGTGATGCATCCAGCATGACAGAATCAACCGAATAGCTCAGAACTCCAAAAACATAGATGAGGGCGTGAGCCTCCTGAGGACCGCCCAGCCCCTGGGACTGAAAGTCCGTCCAGAAACCTCCCCAGCCCCAAAGGCTGGGATCCGTGGTAACAGTCTCCCAACAAAGGGCCAAAAAGGATCTGCCCCTCCTCATATTACTAGGCTCCAGCACCACTGAAAGGACTGCCGAACCCTGGGAGACCGCAGACAGGACTGATCAAAGTACCAGGGACAGCCGTCCCAACTCCGCAATAGATGGAGTTAAAGCGACCTCATGTGGAACTGAGCAAAGGGGACTGCCTAGAAGAAAAAACACCATCAATCCCACCAGTTTCATCCCTAGCCGGATAGAAAGGCGAGGATTGTCCAGGAGAACAAATATCAGATCCTGAACCCTCTGCACTTTAGGGTGAGGAAAAAACACTCTGGCCTGACTGGAATCCAGAATCATGCCCAGAAATGAGATCTCCCTTGAAGGGGAGAGAGAGAACTCGGGGTGGGTGATCACCCATCCGAACCGTTCCAGCGTCGTCACCACCCTGGAGTCCATCTCCACCCGGCATAGAAAAGATGCTGTAATGATTGGTTCAGAAGAATCCATCCTGTTTGGGAACCGTGAAGAGGTAGGAATAAAAGCCCCGGCCTCTCCCTGAGAAAATCACCGGACATATGTCCAGAAGATTTGTCCTGCCAACAGAAGCCCCTGCGCAGCTCGGGGGTCCGAGGGAACCCGAGAACTGAGGAGTCTGGGGAAGTCCGGTACTCGAACACCAACATGTACCCGGAAGAGACCACTTCCAAGATCCACTAGTCCGTGACCTCCCAGGCCCAGACCTGGAAAAAAGTGCCGCAGCCGACCCCCCACCCGCCAAGGTGAGGGCACCCCCTCATTGCTGAGCTGGCTCGGCAGCAGGCTTTGAACCCCAGACCAGTCCTGGACGGACCCATCCTCCGCCTCCGCTCCAGGAATCACCCCGATGATAGAGAAAAGCAGCACCTCTGCCTACTCTGGCACCGCGAAAAGAAGGATTAGAGGAGCCTGCCCCCGAAAGGCGCGACGCCACTTCTCGCGTAGCGGAAGCCTTCCCCCTTCCGCAACTGAAGCCAAACTATCTCCAAACAGCCGCATACCCAGAAAGGGTAGCCCTGTAAGTGACTTCTTAGCTGCAAAGTTAGCCACCCACTGGTGCAACCAGACAGAGTGCCATATAGCCACAAGCAATGCTAAGGCTCTGCTATACATACAATTTGTGTCATGAACGACACACACCTCATAAGCGCTGCAAATACATCACCGGCTGGGTTCAGCTGGGACCCCTCAACAGGCCCCAAACCACAGACCTGATGACCACAACCGTGAGTACAGAAGTACAAACAGACCGCAGGGCAGAATCCACGCCAGCAAAGGCATGTCAAATCATCTGATCAATATGACGGTCCTCACGAACCTTAATCGTGGTGGCGTCTAGAGAGTGCACCACAGATGTGTCGGACAATCCCAGTACAGGACGCATCGACCTCGGGAGGAAACGACCAGCGCTTCACTGCGTCCACCGGAAAGGGATACTCCCTATTCCCCGCCTGAGGAAAACCGGGAAACCGGCTAGGTCCTTCCCATTCCCTAAAATCAGAGATTAGAAATGAATCTGATTTGGGCACTCCAAACGAGGCTTAAGAGGTCTAAAGGAAAAATTCCCCCTGCTGCGGAGGGGACTCCGCCGGAGGTGGAATAGCCAGCACCCCAAATAAATGGAACTGGATCTTGGGGGTATCAACGGCATCCCCAAGCCCCTGCCCAGCATCAGCATCCAAAAACTGCTGATCCTCAGAGCCATCAGATTCCGTAAACAGTTCCTTCCTCAAGCGGAGAATAAACAGACCAGTCAAGGGAATCATGATCATCAAGAACCGGCGCTGCCGGTGACAGATGCCTTCTCTTAGCTGGGGCCACCCTGGCCACAGAGCTAGAGAAAAACAATTTTTCGATGTTGGCCAATCCAGCACATACATCAGATTGCGACTCCCCGCTAATGACCATGTCACTTGGGGTACGGATAAATCAAGTTGGGGTAGGTGATAAGGCCGGCGGCACTGACCCAGACGTCCGGGCCCCCTACTGCCGTGTTATGGCCTGCTGAACACATGATATGCAACCAGCACATTAACCCCCACAAGGGATGCCCCCCAACCCACACACTGCCGGGACTGCCCCGAAGGGGCCCAGAGCCCGGTATCCTAGGGAGCCTTCAAATGGTGATTTGTATGGTAGTCGCAATGACCAGCGGGAATTACGCTAGGAGCTACCCGGGATGCCCCTTAAGTCCGTTAGTGGGAGGATTTGCAAGCCCAAGGGACCCCAGGACACAACAAAAAAGGAGCCCCCGTAAATAAGGTATCAAGACAAGCACTCATACAAGCAGAAAGTAAACAGAGTGTGGCTAAACATAGAAAATATATATATATATATATATAATTGAGGGCAATATGGCATGCTAATGTCATATGTAATAATACCAGACCCAGAAACCGCAAGATGGGACAAAACGATCCCACAGTGTTCTAGGCCCGCGCTGGATAAAGCACCCTAAGCAATAAGACAAGCAAAGCCCCGCAGGGCACTCACCACCAGCAAACATGCGACTTCTCTTAGCCGGGGCCATCCTCAATCTGACGGCAAGAGGAAGCAGGCGAAGAGGGGCGGGCCCCGCCCCCTCCCTACGTTAAAAGCACCGGGCGCCACCGAGGGCGCCAGAGAGAGCGGGACGGGCCGCCGCCAGCGCGTCGAGCACCTGCCCCCTCCCCATCCTCATTCAGTCGAAGGAACCGGGCGCCACCGAGAGCGCCAAAGAGAGTGGGGTGGGCCGTCGCCAGCGCGCCGAGCGCCCAGCCCCCTCTCCTCACAGCAAGGAGAGGGAGAAGCTCCCCTCAGCCTCCTTACCAGCAACGCCATGACAGTGTGGCCGGCTCTCACTACGGCCGCCGCATGTGAAAGAAAGATAAAAGAAAGTTAAAATCACACACACCTAATGAATGAGGGATTACTTCCCGATGCTCCATAACAACCGGACAAGGGAAAGTCACAGCCCCCCCCCCCCTCCCATAGAGAATAAAGGGAATGAAGTAAAGGAAGGGAGGGATCCCCAACTACAGCAGCAGAAAATGGGGAAACGGACAAGGCATCCCAAACCAGGGTCATCAACCTGGTAGCCGCCTACCCCTTGTAATGGGGCCTCACGGAGGAGCGTGGCTCCTATCAATACAGTTTGCAACTGAGGATGTTCCCGCACTGCCTATGATCTAGGTATGTGATTCTGGATGCTGGCCAGGGGTAGGCCAACCCCTAGGGGTCAATTGTATATCAAAAAAACAAATGGTGAGCAACCAGTCAAGCTTACCAGGGCCCCCCCAATTATCTATGCAGATAGGCCGCTCTACAAAATGTATGTGTATATATAGATAATTCTAGAATATTTTCAAAAGATCCATATTTTATTATACGCCAAAAGAATAAGAAAAACATACATTTAAAAACATAGTTAAAACCATATCCGTGGGGTATAATGGACTGTAAGTTGGACTATCACAGCCATATCAATGGAATCAGGTACACTGGAGAACAATGTTCAAAAAGGACTAAAGATGAAAATAAACTACAATACATATGCTAGCTAATACATCAATGTACTGGTTAATGCCTCGGGAGCTTCCCTTCAGAAAGTGCTCAAGTGCTTGTGCAAGGTGCAAAAAAGATTTAAAAGTGAAAAGTTAATAAGTAAAGCAATAGATACATAAATATAACAAAAAGAGGGACCAAGTGTCCCAATAGTTGATATACAACTGAGTGCTGAGTGCTAATGAATGTGGCAGAGATAAAGAGAAGGTAATAAACCCCCGGGCATGAATCACAATACTATTGGAGCAATAATACTGTTGGAGCGGGGGTCCAAGCTGTGAACGCTCCAATAAGCCAAGTATATACAAATTATAAGTAGTTCAAAACAAAGTACATTACCGTATCATCTGGTCCAATTCATTCCACCCTCACGGTGCCAACACTGACGCGTTGCGTGGCCAAAATTTACGCCACTTCATCAGAGTGGTGCATGTATATCAACTACTGGGACACTTGGTCCCTCTTTTTGTTATGTTTATGTATCTATTCCTTTACTTATTAACTTTTCACTTTTAAATCTTTTTTGCACCTTTGCACGTTTTTTGCACCTTGCACAAGCACTTGAGCACTTTCTGAAGGGAAGCTCCCGAGGCATCAACCAGTACATTGATGTATTAGTTAGCACATGTATTGTAGTTTATTTTTCATCTTTAGTCCTTTTTGAACATTGTTCTCCAGTGTACCTGATTCCATTGATATGGCTGTGATAGTCCAACTTACAGTCCATTATACCCCACGGATATGGTTTTAACTATGTTTTTAAATGTATGTTTTTCTTATTCTTTTGGCGTATAATAAAATATGGAACTTTTGAAAATATTCTAGAATTATCTATATATACACATACATTTTGTAGAGCGGCCTATCTGCATAGATAATTGGGGGGGCCCTGGTAAGCTTGACTGGTTGCTCCTATCAATACACCTATTAAGGTGAATCCTACCTCACCCGGACCTACAGCCAAGGCTAGGAGGCATTAGGGGGCTTAAACATAACAAGGTTCGGGCAGAAATAAGGATAAAAATAGCCGGGTGTGAACCCGGCTTACCTGCAAGGAGGAGACTTCATCTTCTGACTTGCTCGCCATCTGCAGAGATGGTTACTGGGAAATGTGTGGGAGGTCCCAGGTATTTATGGGCCGGGAGGGGCTTCTTTTTTTCTATTCATCTCTGCAGAAGTTTGCCCTCTACTGGACATAACCCAAGTGTAATGAATATTTCCGAAGCAGGGTGTGAGACATACTTAGAATAAGAGCCAACTGAATGTCTAAATGGAATGGAGATCAGAAAAAAAAGTTAGAATTGCCTGCTAAATTTTCCAGCCCAAATGATGTTGCTTGGCACTTGCTTATCAATCTAGAGGAACTTGGCACATACCAAAAGCACAAACGGACCTTCCATGGGATGCAGGGAAGCCAGGCAAAGAAGAAGGCACCACAAAACCCTGACTGACACAGAAGGCCAATACCATCTTAGAGAGAAATCCTGGCTTCAGAAGCAAAACTGCCTTGTCATAGGGGATTACCACATTAACAGATAAAGCTGCCAATTTTGAAACCTGATTCACCAACATGACGACTAAAAGGAACAGTCACCATCTTGATCACATGACAAAAAGGTACCAAATCCAAACATTTACAAGGATGCAGCAACAGGGCCACAAGCACCACATATAACAGCACATGGTAGATGGTAGACCTTAGGGAATAGAAGAAAGGGTTTCTGCTTCTCCGTTAAACACAATGATTTAAACAGCCACATCAATCAAAGCCAGGGAATGTAAATTGGAGGGCCCGAGATGCCCTTGGGATTGACACTGAAGAAGCCCCAAAGTTCTGTCCACTGTCAATAAAGCAAGGCCCACAGCCTGTAGGAGGCTCTGGCAAACACTGGTTTGGATCAGTTTTTCCTCAGGAAGAAAAATCTTTGCTGTTCCAATGTCACAATCCTGAGAATGGGAGCTCTTGATGGGGTCACAACAAATGTGGGGTTATTATACACCCAAACTACTCCAATGTAGACAAAAACCACCAAAAAAAAAATACAATTCTGTGAAATACTCACCTGTAGAATTGGTATTCTTAGTATACAGTACGTCCTGCTCCAGATATAGTACTTACACTTGGGTTATCCTCCGCCAGATGGCGCTGCATTGCAGAGACATGCAAAACAGGCTCCTCCAGGACCCTCAAATACCCAGGGACCTCCCACAAATCCCCAGCATTGAAAAGCAGTGAACAAGAAGCCGGGAGAATTTAACCACCAAAAACTGGTAACTATAACAATGAAAACAATCACCATACAGGGGATCCAGAAGAATGCAAAAACCAGGGTGGGGTGGAGCAGGACGTACTGTATACTTATAATACCAATTCTACAGGTGAGTATTTCAAAGAATTGTATTATTCTTAGTATACAGTACATCCTGCTCCAGATATAGTACTTACACTTGGGACATCCAATAGCAGTGTCCGTAAGCAGGGTGGGATCCCCAACAAAAAAGGCAACAGCAGACAGTTAGAATCACCGTCACCTGCAAAAGCTTGCGGCCAAGCCAGCATGAGCTGAGGCCTTAACCTCAACACTTGTAAAACCTTGAAGGTATAAGCAAGACCAAAAAGCGGCCTAGTAAAACCAGTTCAACAGAAGCCTGGTGCTGACAAAGCCCAAGAGGCATCACAGCACGAGAAGAATAAGAACAAGGCAAAAAGGAAGAAACTTCCCCTTGGCGGAATAGGCCTGAGTAACAGCCTGATGAATCCAAATGCTAACAGTAGGCTCGGCAGAAGCCAAAAATCTTTCCAAGGACCAGAAGGGACCAACCCATCCAGGTAATGACCAGTCCCAACACCGCCTAGCCCGAGATTAGATGAGATAGGGCGCATTCAGGATGTAGTGGCTGTAGGCCAACAAAAGGAGCATCAGTACTCCTAAAGGACAAGAGACTACAAGGGAACTTCCAACATCTGTCCAAGGAATGCAGAACCCCTTTCCTCAGCATTGCTAGGAATGAGGCACAGAGGGAAGAGCAATATCTTGAGACAATGAACATGAGACACCATATTAGGCAGAAAATCCGGCTTAAAGCGGACCACCACCTGTCCAGGTGTATCCCAAGGACTGGGGACTAGATAGACAGAACCGCCAGCTCAGGCACACGTCTGACCGAAGCATCCTGAATAGGTCCAAGGGGAACACCCTGCAAGGCAGACAGACTCAAGTTCAAATTCCAATATAGGGACCATAGAATTACGTAGGGGACACACATGAGCAACCCCCAGAAAAGAAGTCTTAACCAAGGAAAAAACTGAGGAAAAGACTACTAAGGAAGGCAGACAGGGGAGAACGTGACCCTTCAGAGTACCAAGTAAGAGATCAAACTCCAACCATGTTGTAATAACTCTAGAACCCTGGGAACAGAGAACGCCCGACAAGGAAGAGACCTAGACTCACGCCAATCAATATGGGTACACCAAACCCAAAAATGGATGGAAGAAGAAGAAGAAGCTTACTCCTAGACTTCCCATAGTCTCAATCACCGAGACAGAAAAGGCTGTCTCCATCAAGATGTTTCAGCGGTCAGGCCGTCAAGGCCAGAGTCTGTAGAATGGGGTGACGTAAGGGACCCTGAACAAGCAGAGCTGGCACTCCTGGCAGAACGTACAGATCCACTGCCCTCTGTACCACGTCTGCGAGCCACACTCTTCCTGGTCACCCGGGGGCCACCAGAATCACTGGTCCCCCTCTAGAGCAATCTTGCGCAGAACCCTGCCAATGGAGGGAATGGAGAAAAGACATACAGAACAGAATGTCCTGCCATGAAGTTACTATGGCCTCATGACCACAGCCAAAGGATCCTGGGACAGGGACCAGGGCTGAGAACTAATGATAGTGACGGGACACAAACAGAACCACAACTGGTTAGACCCCTTTATAGGGACACAGGGATTAGCACACCCTGTCGCAGGGGGACCCCCACCGGAGCGCATACCACTGATATGCAGGGAAAACTATCCTCCACCCAGATCAGGATCAGATACACTTCCTGGAGGAACCTCCTGCTCCGGGTCCCTCCCTGATGATTAATGTAGACCACTGCCGCAAGACAGATCGAGCCCTCCGAACAGTCAGGTCCTGAAGAGGGGTAGTCAAGCGAGTTAGAACTAATCTGAACGCTCACCGTTTCAACATTGATAGGTGTATGGACCTCCAAGGGCCCCACCTCCCCTGGAATTGCAGGGAGTTTCAGAAGAAAACTCCCCCCTCACCCTGATAGATTGGCATCCATGGTGACCGTTTCCGGGAAGGGGCCAGAAGGTGACCACCCCCAGACGGATTCCTTGAGGTCATCCACTCCAAGAAGGATCTCCCAACCAGGGGGGGAAGGCACAGAGACCCTGCTCCAGGGATGCTGGATCCTTGTCCTGTACTAACCATAGGAGCAGTTGCCGAAGGGCCCCAGGGGGACTGAGCATAAGGGACCGCTTCGAAGCCAGCCACCAACGGGCCCACCAGCTGCATCCCTGCCTGGTGAAGGGACGGGGACAGCTATGAGGGACTGAGCCCATGCAACTCGATTGTCCAAATTATTGCTGAGAAAGGAAGATACTCGCCTGAACCGTATCCAGATTCATTCCTAGAAAGGAGTTACCAATGAAGGGGACAATGAGGACCCGGGGTGATTGATCACCCATCCAAATGACTCCCGATGGACACCTCCAGCCAAGTATCCAACATAACCTGACGTAGAGACTGGGAAGGTATAGAGCGTCCAGGTAGGTCATCACACGGAGGCCCCTTGGTCTCAGAGACATCACCCCCGCCAGCACCTTGGTGAGCACTCTGGGGGCTGAAGGGAAGCCAGATAACAAGGCCATAATTTAGCAGAGTTGGTCTTCCAACGCGAACCTGTAGAACCTCGGTGTCCAGAAGGCACAGGGAGGTGAAAATAAGCATCTTTGATCTCCACAGACGGCAAGAAGCCCCCTGGGCGCAAGGAGCTGATGGCCCATCTAAGAGTATCCAAGCAGAAACTGCCAGAAATTGAGGAATTGCCGAATCTGTGAATCCAGAATGAGCCAGACTGACCCATCCTTTAGGGGAACTGTGTAAAGGTAGTTGTAGCGGCCCCTGCCTCTGCCTATTAAGGGCAATCTGCAAGTGACCCCCAGACCCCGCCGGCCTTGCATGGCCTGCACCAGCACCTGAACAGAGGCAGGGACCAGAAGCACCCGGGACCTGATAATCCTGGGAGAGGCCGCGCAGCAAGCTCTATCCTGTATCCGGAGGACCCTACCTCCTGAATCCACCAGTATGAGGAGTGAAGCCTCCTGACAAGAGCAAAGTGCCGCAGCCGTCCCCTCACCCAAACGAGCGAGGGCACCCCATCATGCTTGAGGGGACTTGGTGGAAGATTTGGGTTTAACCCCGCCTGAGGGGCCAGGACGTTGTCTGCTGCTCCTGGGGCAGGAATCTGCGCGAGACCCCGCTAAGGACACCCCTGGCTCCTTTTTAACACTATGGTAGGGGGGAGGAGGGGTGCCCCTGCCCGAGGGGTCCGGGACGGCCGCCTGCGTTGGGGTGACTTGCCCTTCTTACCAAACAGGTCTAGGCGGGCCCCCAACAGGCGACGCCCTTTAAAGGGGAGCCCGGTAAGAGTCTTCTTAGCAGCATCGTCAGCACCCCACTGTCTCAGCCAGACCAAGCGACGTATAGCCACCACAAGGGCAGAAGTTCTTGCACACATTCTAATGGTGTCATCCAGTGCTAATAAGATGAACTTAACCACCTCACAACTGGAGAGTGCATTAAACACATCCCAGGGGAGATCATCAGGGGGATGATCAAGCATTTGTCTGATGAGGGTTCTAGCGGCCACGGCGGTAATAGCCGAGGCACAGACCGGGCGCAGCGCCGTCCCTGCACATGCAAAGGCGTGGGAAGCCAGCAGGTCAATGCGCCGGTCCTCAGCATCCCGAAGGGTATCATAAGCAGGGAAAGCAATAAAGGGGGGGTTAGGAACCCCTATGATCGGGGCATCCACCTCGGGGGGGGGGGGGGATGACCAACATTTAACCACCTCAGGGGGAAAAGGGTACTTCCTATCCCAGTCCCCTGGGACCCCTGGAAGTTTACTGGGGCACTCCCATTCCTTGAGCACAAGGGTCTGGAAATGTGCTTGCTCCAGGAATTCCAAACGTGCAGTTGCTGTATGGAAACACTCCCCTCTCCGCTTGGGGGCCTCACCAGGGAGAGAGATAGACAGGATCTCAAAAACCTTGATCAACAAATTGTCAGTGTCGCTCTGGCCCCAGTATTCAGGGCCAGAATCGCCTTGACTCCTTGGCCTCTCATCAGCTGAGCCTGAGTCAGAGAAGAGCTCTCCATCAGAAGGGGTATAGCCACACAGAGTAGTAGCCTCCTCAGTTCCCATAGGAAAAACATTAACATGAGACGTCAAGTGCCGCTTCTTACTAGGGCCCTTGAGCTCTGACAACCTCGCAATAATCTGTGCAGCCGTAGGCAGTCTGGCAGACGCAACAGGCTGAGAATCCCCACTTGTATGCGACTCAGCAGGAGTGAGATTTAAGCATGGGGAGGTAGGTGCAGCCACTGGCAGACCTGCTTGCAGGGCCAGCGCATGTTCGGCACATGGTACGCAGACCCATGCCCTGTCTGCGTCAGCGTGGGGTTGTCCACACGCCATACACAGCCGGTCTTGTCCCAGAGGGACCCCGGTCACATTACTCTGAGATGGCTCCATATGGTGATTATTTAGGCTTAATATGCCAGCAGGGATTGACGCTATAAGCAACCCTGGATGCCCCAAAGACTTGCTAGGGAAGTGGGAGAATTTAACTAGGCCCGCTATCAATACGTCGGGCCGGGAGAAGCCAATGTCATTGAACAGTCTGAAAGACACAATGAGAAGAGAAGGGTGTCAGAATGGCATAACTCAACCAGGAGAATAAAGCCGCCCGCGAGGGCACTTACGGACCACGGTCAGCAGAACGTCACACGTGTAGCGCGCGAACAGACAAGATGGCGCCGAGTACCTCGAGTGGCGGGCCAGAGCGTGCCATGACGCGGAGCGCGCCAGGCCAGGACCCGCCCTCCCGAAGGGCGCAAAGCCCACCCAGAAGCCAATGAGGTAACGAAGCGTCTGAGGTAACGCCGCCGCCCGGTGCGGAGCATCCAGTGAAGGAAAAAGCGCACGCGGCGGCGGCAGTTATACAATTAAAAAGGCGCGACGGCTGACACCAATTCACAAGTCCAAAGTCAGAACAAAGGCCATATAGATGTAATCACAATACACTGACACCACAGGCACACAACCCCCCCCCCCCTTCCTTCCTTTCCCCCTGGCTACGGGGGGAACGAGGAAGAATGGCGGCCCTTCGTACAGGGCCCACCGCTACACGGGGCAATAATGCGGGAGGGGCATCCCATAGAGGCTCACCATCAGCCTATACCGCCTACCCTATGGTGAGGGACTGCGGAGGAGCAGCGCTCCATAAGCACGCATGGTGCTGCCTACCTTCACCCGACCAGCGCAGCCCAGGCTGGGAGGCACATCACAAAGAGGATGGGTGGGAATAGTCCAACAGGGCCGCAGGCCGTAATAGCCCCGCTCACCTGCGAGAGAGTGATAATTCATGTCTTCGCAGTCGGCACTGCAGAGAAATCTGGGGATTTGTGGGAGGTTCCTGGGTATTTGAGGGGCAGGGAGGAGCCTGATTTGCATGTTTCTGCAGTGCAGAGCCATCTGGCGGAGGATAACCCAAGTGTAAGTACTATATCTGGAGCAGGACGTACTGTATACTAAGAATAAAGGAATAATATCTCTAGGGGTTCACTAGGCTTTCTCCGTGGACCTAGTGCTCTATGTACCCTATCTAATTCAAAGCGCTCTATAGGGAGGCCAGGCACCAGTCCTTGTCATAAAGCAGTGATGGTGGACTGGGCATCCTCCATGCTCTCCAGAAGCCTCTGGAAACCCAGATTCATTCTTCGCTCCCTGTTCTCCATTTCTTCCAGTTTTCAAGTAATTGGCTGTTTTCTGCTCTAACCTTTTTCAGATCATCACAAAGTGTTTCTAGGACAAAGGTGATGATGTCCAGCCTATCATTAACAGACTAGTGAAGTTGTCTGTAATATTTTTAGTGTTGAGTGCTAAAGTCCTTTTAAACATTCTATTTAGATTGTCGTAGAAATCAGAAGTGCCTTCCAGAGGGTAGGGAGGCGGCAGCAGAGAGGAGTCACCGATCTCACTTGCAATGGAGAGGAGATCTGGCTCTTCAGATGGAACACTGCTGTGCTGGGGCCAGGCACTACCTTGCCGTCCACCATGCATAGACTTCTACAAGCCTCCTTTTATTTGCCTAACTAGGTATATGTATATAACAGTAGACAAATCACTAAAATCTATGTTCTTTGGAAGAGATGGTTGTGTCAAACATTAATATGGATAAAATGCTCTTCTTTGGCATAGAGATGCGGACAACATTGCCCCCACAAGTACCAAACAACTTCCAAGGAGGGGTCCACGTGCTTTTCCCCGTACAGGACAACACGTGTCAGATGCCAGCATAGTCGAGCTTTGAAGTTGGTACAGGGAGAATTACTACACAGTAATATCCACATAAAAGACACATAGTAGAACTGATCTTCCAATAGCAAGGCTGCGCTTCATATCAAGGAGGCAGAGTTTTAATAGCTTGTGTCCAGATCTCCGGACTTCCGGTCCCAGTCCAACAGTACATGCGCAAGCAGCGGCCGCATCCTCGCTAACCCTTTAGCAGTGTGCGTGCCCGTTCCAGGCATTTGTGAATGGCAGGCGCGGGCACGCTCCCTGTTAAAAGGGTAGCGGGGGATGTGGCCACAAGCAAGCGCGTTGAGACAAGCGAGCTGCGGACGAGAGAGCTGCGCATGCACTGCAGGACCAGGGAATGGTAAGCGATATCGGGCGACATGGGGGGGGGTTCACACATTCTGGGGGAGCAAAGACCAAAACCCAGGATAGTAAAATCCTGGGTTTCGGTCCACTAAAAACAACAAAAATGTTACCCTTACTATAAATTCGACAAAAGTATAGGGTCCCCACACACCCAAATAAATTACCAAAAATAGGGCACTACCCTCAAGATATACAGTTAATAATGATTTTATTTAAAGATACATATTATTGTAAACAAGACACAAGACAATACATCTTAAAAAACACATACACATATACAAAACACACCAGGGGGCGCCAGCATTCCATCTAAAAATTCATTATATCACAGTTCCATATATACTACTCTAGGCTGGAAGCAAAATATATAGTGCTTAAAACCCTATCAATATTACTTAAATTAATTATATACAATTTGTGCAAATCAAGTAAAGTGCAAACCGATCAATGGCCACAAGTGGAAAATAGCAAGAACAAAGTGCCAGTGCAAAACAATATATCTACTCAATGAAACAATCAAGACCAGCCGAGGTGATTGAAAAAGACATGGGACAATTAGTAAAAATGTACAAACCAACTGGACCTCCCCCTGTCTATATGTCCGCCAACGCGTGTCACAGCATCCACTCGCTGCTTCCTCAGGGCGACTATGTCGCCTAGTGTAGTATATATGGAACTGTGATAATACCATTTTGTGATTACTCACCTGTAAAATGGGTATTATAAGTATGTCACACACCCCGCTTCAAAACATTCATTACATGTGGGTATAGTCACCTGTAGAGGGCGATCTTGCAGAGAAGATAAAGAAAAAGTGAGCCCCTCCCAGCCCATAAATACCTGGGACCTCCCACTCATTCCCCAGTATTAAGACAGCAGTAAGGTAAAGGGACCAGGAAGAGTCAATTAAAAACCATAACATGAAAAGTTTTACCATATAAAAGATCCAAAATACCAAAGGGCAGGGTGAAGCGGGGTGTGTGACATACTTATAATACCCATTTTACAGGTGAGTAATCACAAAATGGTATTATTCTAAGTATGTCACACACCCCGCTTCAAAACATTCATTACATGTGGGACATCCAATAGCAGTGTCCATAAAGGGCGGGAATCCAAAACAAGGCAATAATATACAAAACCTAACCACTGAGGTTGCAGAACGTGGCGGCCAAAAACAGCATCCGCTGAGGCCCGCACATCAACCTTGTAAAACTTGGAAAAAGTGTGAACCGAAGACCAAGTAGCAGCCTTACAAACTTGCTCAACAGAAGCCTGGTGCTAGAGGCCCAGGACGCCCAACGGCACGAGTAGAATGAGCAATAACACGAAAAGGGGGAACCTACCCCTTGGCAGAATAGGCCCCAACAATGGCCTGGCGAATCCATATACTAATGGAAGACTTGGCGGGTGCCAAACCTTTCCTAGGTCCGGAGGGCACCACAAAAAGGGCGTCAGTCCTACGAAAAGAGGAAGTAGCCACCAAAAAGTACTTCACACAGCGAACCACATCCAAAGAATGCAAAACCCTCTCCTTGTCATTGCTAGGCTTAGGACAAAAAGGAGGGTAGAACAATGTCCTGATTAAAATGAAAGGCAGAGACCACCTTAGGAAGGAAATCTGTCTTGAAGCGGAAAACCACCTAGCCCAGATACCTCGCAAAGTAAGGGGCCTGAATGGACAAGGCCGCCAACCCTGAGACACGTCGAACAGAAAAGATGGCAACCCAAAAAGGCCACCTTCTGAGTAAGCGGAGAAAAGGCAATATCGTGTAAGAACTCAAAAGGAAGACCCTGAAGGGCCGACAGAACCAATTCAAATCCCACACGGGGAACAGAGGCAACCTAGGAGGCCGCACGAGTGGGACCGCCAGGAAAAAAACCTTAACCAGAGGATGAAGTGCAAAAGACCTTGGAAAGGACACCACCAGGGCAGAACCTGCCCTTTCAAGTTACTAAGCTGGAAACCCAAATCCAGCCCAAGTTGCCGAAATTCTAAAATCCTAGGAATGGAAAACACCCAGCAGGGCAAGGCCCTAGCCTCACACCAAGCAATAGAAGACCTCCAAGTCCTATAGTAGATGTTAGAGGAAGACCACTTCCACGCCCCAACAAGAGACTGTCACAGCATCAGAAGACCTCCCTCCTATAAGAAAGAGGTTTCAGCAGCAACGCCGCCAAAACCAGCGTTGGTAAGTGGGGTAAAGCAGTTGACCCTGAGTGAGCAGATCCGGCAGAAGGGGCAGACCGAAACGATCCACAGCCAGCCCTACGACGTCTGCGAACCAAACCCGTCTTGGCCACCTTGGAGCCACCAGGATTGCTGTCGCCCCGTCCAGGGCCAGCTTGTGCACAACCTTGCCCACCATAGGAAACAGAAGGAACAGGTAAGGAACCCCAGATCCCTCCAGATCAGAGACATGGCATCCACCGCCAGGGCCAGAGGATCCCACGAGAGAAACACAAACGCCGGAAGCTTGTGAAGGTGACGAGAGACAAAGCGATCCACCTCCAGAATCCCCCACCTGTGGCCAAGTGACCGAAAAACCTTGGGATAGAGAGAACATTCCCCCCCCCCCCCCCCCCCCACGAGAGGAGCACCTGCTCAGGGAGACCGCCACCGTGATCTCCACTCCCAGAATGTACACCACCAAGAAGCTTGAAACATAACTCTGCGCCCAGGCAAGAATCAAGGACACTAACCCTGAGGGCACTCCTGCTGCGAGTCCCTCCCTGGTGATTGATGTAAACAACCGCAGTATGATTGTCCGACCAAAACTGAACTGAGGAGGCAACCGAGACAGAACTAACCCGATGGCTCTCAGCTCCAGAACATTGATAGAAAAGTGAGCCTCCTGGAGGACCCCACAGCCCCTGGAAATGAAGATCCAATGACGGCGGACACCTGTCCCAGGCCGCCAGGACACGGAGCTGGGGAATCCTCATGTGAAACTGGGTAAAGGTAACCGCCGCGACAGAAGCCACCATCAATCCCACCAGTCGCATCCCCAGATGGATGGACGTGCGAGGGCTGGACAGAAGAAGCTGAGTCAACTCCTGAATAAAAAGAACATTTGCCAAGGAAGGAACACCCAGGCCTGAGAAGGATCCAAAGACAATCCCGGAAAGGACAACACCCTGGCCGGAGAGAGGAAGGACTTGGGAAAGTTAAACACCCAGCCGAATAACCCCAGAGTGGACACCACCGTTCCGGTGTCTAGCTCCGCTTGGCTGAGGGAAGAAGCCATAATAAGACAGACGTCCAAATAAGGCACGATGCGGATACCCTGGGCTCTGAGGAGGGCCATCACCCCTGCCAGCACCTTGGAGAAAACCCCTTGGAGCCGAGGTAAGGCCTGAAGTCTATGGACGTCATGAAGTCCCCCAGACAACGTGAAAAGATGGCTGAACGCAGGGTTTCCGTGTGGAACTTCCGGGAACGGATAAACAAGTTGAGAAGCCTCAGATCCAAGACGGAACGAATGGAACCGTCCCTCTTGGACACCGTGAAAAAATTGGAATAATACCAAAGCCCCTCTCTGAGGGAGACACCGGACAAATAACCGCTGCGACCAAAAAGACTTTGCACAGCTGGCCAGAGCCTTTGCGCGGCCAGAGAATCCGAAGGAACCCGAGACCTAAAGAATCAGGGAGGGGGCCGGTACTCAAAATTCAGCTGTAACCGGAAGACACCACTTCCAGAATCCAGCTGACCGAGACCACTTGTTCCCAAACCTGGAAGAAGTGAGGCCGCCCTCCCCCCACCCACAAGGGTGAGGGCGCCCCCTCCTTGCTGGTCTGGCGTGTAAGCCCCGGACGGGCACGTCCCCTGCCCCTGTTCCAGGAATCACCTCTGGAGGAGGAGAAGGCCGATCCCCTGCCAGCTGTGAGCCCACAAAGGGAAGGGTTAAGGAAAAACCGACCCCCGAAAGGGGCGACGTAGCCTCCTTTTTCAGAGGTCCGGCTACACGAAACCATAGCGTATGATCCAACCTGCGACGGTCTACGCAAACAAGGCACCGGAACCACTCGAAATACAACATCGGCATTCGAAACTGTGACAGGGTAACCTGTACAGGAAAGTGCACTAGTCGCCCGCGCCACAGAACGCTCACATCCACCAGGGTGGCTAGCACCAACAATTCACACCGCTGAAGGCGGCGAACCCATCACTGGCAGGATCAAACCTCCTTGAGGGTAGAGCAAAAAGGAGAATACAGAATGGAGGTGTAAGACAATCCCAAACCCGGGGCACCCACCTCGGGAAGAGGAGACCAGCGCTTCACCACGTCCACCGGAAAGGGATAAAGTCTATCCCAACCCGGGGGAACGCCCGGAAGCCGAGCAGATTTCTCCCATTCCTTAAGGATAAAAATGCTTCTGATTAGGAAAATCCAACAGAAAAGCCAGGACCTTAGGGGTAACCAAGGAATCCCCCGGACCCCGCTCGGCCTCAGCGCCAAAGAAACTGCAGACTGTCAGAACCATCAGACTCTGCAAACAAATTTCCTTTCCCCTAGCGGGGAAAAATCAGACCAACTCCTGCGAGTCAAACTCAAGGTCAAAAGCCAGCGCGATAGGGAGCCAGAGTATTCTGTTAGCCGGAGCTTCCAGGCCACAGCGCTAGAAGCAATTTTACAAGATTGGCCAATCTGGCCAATCCGGCACACACATCAGATGGGGTAGGCGAGTAGGCCTGCGGCGCTGACCCAGACGCCTGGGGCCCGTACTGCCACGTTAAAGCCAGCTGCGCACATGGTATGCCCCACATCCCATAAGCTGTCGGGATTGCCCCAAAGACATCCCGATCCCTGCATCCTGGAAGCCTCCATATGGTGATTTTATATATATAAAGTCGCAATGACCGAGGGAATTACGCCAATAGGCAACCCGGGATGCCCCTTTAATGTCTCTAGTGGGAGGATTTGTATAACGAAGGAAAGACCCAGGGACCTAAGGACCGGGAATAACCCCTGTAATAGCAATGTAGGTCCACCTGAAAAACCCAAGGATAGGGCCCTTCAGTACACATGCCCCATAATGTCAATGCACAAAAATACAAGATGGACAATATACATACAAATAGACACAACAACTGAAAAAGATTGATGAAACAGAGTAATGACATCCACACTGTTTACAACCAGCATCGGAACCCAGCAGTAATCCCTGACATTTCCTGGCAGTGGAAAATGTAAAGGAAAAAACCACGTCACTCTGAGTAAGTGGCATTTGGGAGCTGCCACGCAACGCGTCAGTGGTGGTGACATGCTGGACATTGGAGTGGGACTCAAATATTGACCATGCGGTAATGTAGATTGATCTTTGTTTTCAGTAATACTTAGTAAGGATTGTGATTGTGATTTAGTTTGGCTGCCAATGCGGCAGGCTCATACTATATATGCCCTGGAGCTTCATTTCTTCTAGCACTTGCACTTTTAGCACTTGCACCTTTATGCACCTAGCACTTTCTTTCCTATTGATCTTATTGAGCATTGAGACTCATCTAACTGTTTCTTTATATGGATAAATCTATAGTAGACACTCTCTTTTGACCTCATATGCACTATAATAGTGTCACTTGCACAGCTCTTATGAAATTCCTGGGCATAAATAGATTAGATTTTTTACTTCTTGGGCTATAATATGGCCCTCTGTTAATATTTATTATTGACAATCAATATTTATCTGTTTAAGATTTGCAACGGGTTATATATCAGTAAGGACACACTTTCATTAGTCCTAATATCTCCTTTTCAGCAATTCTGTTTTTAATTGTTTTTATGTGTGTTTAGACCAATATAGAATAAAGCCTTGTGATAAAACTTCTGACAATTTTCTTGATGGTTCTGTTGAGCGGCTAAATGGGTGGACCCCGGGGTCTGAGCTGGTAGACCCTTTCTTTAAACATATACATTTGCCTCACTCTTGGGGGTTTGGGTCCACATTAGCCAGCATCCAGCTTTTGATATATGTGATTGCATTTACGCTGTGCAGGTTTATCTTTTCTTTTTGAAAAAAACATGTCTCCCGCTGTTTATGCGTGACAGTCTAACTCATATGTGAAAGCATACCGTATTGTCACGCCGTCACAAAGACAGAAAAGGAAAAGCAATGCATGAGGCCAAGGGCCCACTCACCGCACCGATCGAAAGCGTGAAAGAGGGCGGGCCAGCCGGTTCGCGCGTCGCGCCTGGCCCCGCCCCCTTCCATACACAAAAACGCGGCTCCCGGCCCGTAGCCGGACTCTGCAACGGCGCCAAAAGCCCGGCACCGCTCCCCCCAATGCCACACGAGAAGAGGAGAGGCTCCTCCACCGCCATTACCGCTCGAGCGCCGCTCGGCCGCCGCCGGCCACTAGCATGTAACTTCAAACAAAAGCATACTGAAAGGGGCCCATTCACACTGACAGCGCAAAAACGAAGGTCAAACACAACACTAAGACAACAACATATAGGGAAAAAGGGGGCCCCCCCCCCCCTCTAATGGGAAGGAATTCCGGGAGAGGGGAGAAGACCACTCAGGGAGTGGATGGCTAAGAGACAGGGCATCCCGCGCCAGGATCACCTAAACCGGCGAGCCGCCTACCCTCTAGTATAGGGTCTCACGGCAGAGCATTTGCTCCTGGGCACCTAGGGTGCCATCTACCGTTGCCCGGAACAGAAGCCTAGGCTGGGAGGCACAGTATAACAGTTAAGAGGGGTACCGGGCAGAAATAGAGATATAAGAGGCCGGGGGGTTACCCCAGCTACCTGCAAGCAGGAGACATCCATCTTCTGACTTGTCGCCGATCTGCAGAGAAGAAGACTGGGGAATGAGTGGGAGGTCCAAGGTATTTATGGGCTGGGAGGGGCTCACTTTTTCTTTATCTTCTCTGCCCTCTACAGGTGACTATACCCACATGTAATGTATGTTTTGAAGCGGGGTGTGTGACATACTTAGAATATAATGAATTTTTAGATGGAATGCTGGCGCCCCCTGGTGTGTTTTGTATATGTGTGATGTGTATGTGTTTAAGATGTATTGTCTTGTGTCTTGTTTACAATAATATGTATATTTAAATAAAATCATTAACTGTATATCTTGAGGGTAGTGCCCTATTTTTGGTAATTTATTTGGGTCTGTGGGGACCCTATACTTTTGTTGGTTTTGCTGTTGCAACTTAGTTTACCAAGCATAGTGAGCACACCATTTTATATGTTTTTTTTATTATAAATACTGGTGCTGTCCGTATTTCTTTTTCCAATTAGTTTGTACTTATTATAAATTTGCTTAGTTCTAGAACAGTGTGTGACCTCACAATTTCAAATTGTGAGTAGGCTAGGGTTAAAAAAAACAACAACAAAAAAAAAAAACCTGAAACTCATGGTGCCAATTTTGGAGACTGAAAATGGGGCCTGTTGAGTGCAAAACATGATATTACTTACAATACAAGCCTTTCAAGGAGTAACAAAACATCTTCACACTCAGAGGTCAGGTAAGTCTCTGCATTTGCAAAGCTCCTCAGAGCCGTTTCATAAACATCTGTGCAAAGAATGAGGTCTTCAGATACTGTATTGTCTTCGGTGTGCTGCAGTAGCACCTAAAAAAAAGAATAGACAGTTGTTAGAGTATTCGGTGCATTTGGAGAACATTTATAAGACTCAAGATTGCCACAATAAGACCAACTCATGCCCTGTTTACACGGAGCGATAATCAAATGAGAAATTGCTGAAGCGAATGCAGTTAAGCGAAAATGGTTCACCGGTCACCTGTTTTATCGTTTTGGCTGCAAAAAAACGCATTCACTGAAAGTGGAAACAGAAGTTGCTCAACAAAAAATGTTTTGATATGAACACAAACGTCACAAGCTATCGCATTAGAGATCTCTCTAGCACCCGATCAACAAATCTTCAGCGTCTGAACGCAGCCGTTGAATTGCAGATTTGTATGGTTGTTCGCTCGCAGAGCAAACGGTCAATTTATCTGCTCATGAAAATTGCCCATTAGATCCAACAGGATAGCAGTATCACTAAATCAGCATATGAAGCACTGCTGCATAGCTCACCCAATCACAGTGTGTAGATTGGAGAGAGAAAAGGTACAGTATGTACAGGGTATATTAAAAGGGTCACTAAACCCTCTAAAAAAAAAAAACATCGCTCATCTTCTCTCCCGTGCAGCAGATCCTGGCCAGTCTGCTGCTCCTATTTCAAAGAATGGTGCTCCTTATGCCTTGCATGCTATCTCATCCCTCATGTCAATCACAGTGCCCGTGCACAGCACCATCCATTTGTGCAGGTCCTAGTCGGCCATCGGAAGCGGCACTCTCCGCATTGCATGCTCTTGCTCACCATTCATGTAAATTGGCAGGCAGGAACAAGAGAGATGCAGAGAGCATCTGCTCCCAGTGGCTGGCCCGAGACTTCAGGAAGATAGCAACAGGCATTTGGTGGCTCGATTTGGGGTGGTAGTCTTATTTACAGCAGGACTGCTAATTGGAGGGGGCAGGGTGGAGGTTATGTTTTTTTTCTTCTTGATCACAGCCATTACTGTGTGCCTAGATACATCTAGGGTCTTGGATTTTTTAGTACCTTTCTCCTGATACATTTCAATGAAACCACTTTTTATGTGTTGCAAGCAGTTTATGGATTATGGCTTTTGCTGTAAAAACTAAGAAAATCCCACTGGAATAGCTGGACTTTCAAGGGGGGTGAATCAGAATCAGCATCAACGATGGGCAACTGTGTGCTGACTACTGTTTAACATGCATTTTAATGTGACTGGCCAATGCTAAACACAACCACACCCCCAATATAGGAGGGGGTGTTCACACTTAAGTAGCCAAGTACCAAAATGATTGCAGTTTGTTTTCCAGTGGAATTGTACACAGGCTATGATTCACATTGAAATGTGTCAAAACCATACGTGGCTGGACCATGGAATCTAAAAGATGCTAGCCTGCTACGTTAAACCCCTTAGTCGCCAGTAAACTCACCTTTACTGGTCCGCTCCCGAGATACTGCCAGCGCAGCATCCCAGCTTCCCTGTAGCCTTTCTGAATGTCTGGGTACGGGAGCACACGCCTGAACAGCGTCCTGGGGATGTGGCCAGCTGGCTTCACCTGATCACTACGGAACTTTTGAAAGAGCCAATCAGTGAGCAATTAGGAGAGAATATTGCTATTCATATTCATTGCCTACCTGTTGGCTGATTCATAGACAGGTGAAGGCAATGAAAAGGAATGGCAGTTTTCTCTCCTAAAGAAGCAAGTTTTCTCACCAGGCTCCGAATCAGCATTTCTTCTTTGTGTTGTTTCAAATAAGGTAGCACCTTCCCAGCATGTTCGTTCAGACCAGGTTATCGTTTCTTGAAAATAATGGGACCAACGGCATATGTTCTACTCATCCTAACAAACACAGATTTACACCATTCAGAAGAAAAAAAGAAACAAACTAGCAATCATCAATCGCTAAAGAGCAAGAGGCTTAGTGTTTACAAATCACCCATGTGTGAAAAAGGGCATACTACCCTGGTCAAAAAGATTTGCAACTCCAAACTGAGTAAACAGAGTACAGTACAGAAATGTAACTGAATGCAAGCTACAATCTGGCCATATCCTGCATCACAAGTATTTAAAATAAAAATGTATACGGTAATAGCTTGTAATGAGCACATTCAGGACTATCAATGAGGAAATAGATCCAGCAGAACCAGAATTCAATATAATTCTCCCCAATCTGAATTTCTTGCCGACTCCTGGAAACGAATCGATTTTCCCCTCAAACATCCCCAGAATAAAAATTAAGCTCACTGTCCTCATTCCAATAAGTATCCCTAAATGTCTTTCTTCTAAGGTCCTGGATAACACAGTACTGGCCATACAGTACTCAGAGCATGGATTCCTTTTACACAGGTGCACGATTTTACAGAGATTATGACCAAGGTTTACAGTTTCACCTTATGATCTCTCATTTGAAGCAAGTGGGCATGGCCCTTGGAGCTCTGTGATGCATAATAAACAGCATAATTAGCTTAATGGACGGGGTCTGTAAAAGCTTTAAACACCCTGGATGTGTTCCTTTCCTCTCACTGTTGCTAGGCAACACTGGAGCCTAGATCAGCACCCCCAGACATGCGCATGCACACATTCCCAGGTGCGCATGCATCCCATCTGCGGATGCATTTGAGTGCACCCCAAGATGTGCATAAGCGCACTTCCATATGCACATGCATGCTCCCTGGATGCGCACTCCTAAACACACATGTGCACACCCCTAGATGTCCTGATCCCCCCCATCTCTATCATTACCATGTACTATCTATGCCTGATTATTGTGCTTCACCAAAAAGGGGCGTAGAGCAGAGGCTGAAACCCTAAATCTGTACTGCCCCACTTTATGGTGCCAATTATGGGTTGTGTGCATATGTTGGGCCCAAGCAGCAGTCCTGTTGGTGGAGCCCAGAAAAGATTTGAGTGTAAAATACTACGCCACAGACTGCACAACCAAACCTATGGCCAGGAAAGTTCATGCAGGACTGGTGGACTGCTAGTATTGGACTACAACCACCTTTATTAAGGGGGGGGGGGGGGGGGAATATATCTGCCTTCTGTCGTGGGCTGTCAGAATCCTCGCTGCTGCCAGTCATGTTACTGGGGTGGGCTAAACTTGCAGCCTCGGCATTTCATAGCTCGACGTGTGTGAAGGGGTCAAGCATGGACGGCAGGGGAACAACATGTTTCCCCTTCCATTCTGGCCACAGGCAGCTGTGACAGTGGGGAGGCAGCCTCACTGAAAATTGACTGAAAAATCCCTTTAACCATAGTCTGGAAAATTAAACACACCAAAAGATATGCCGTGCTCTAAATGGTTTAGGTTTCCATTGGGCCTGCAGTTCATTTGGGGGAGCAGAAGATGGTTCTCAATTAGCAGAAGGCAGGTTTAAGGAAAAAGGCCTTGATTCAATAAGAATTGAACAAAAATTCTCATGGTAGAAATAAATTCACTTAATGAGGAAAAAGCCTGAGAATTTCATTGTTGCTGAATCACCAGATAAAAAGAAAATGAAAGTCTAAAAGTTTCAGAGATCTTGATCACCCCTGGTGGATTAGAAAGTCAACTACCGTTACATTGTCTGATACACTCTATCCCTGCCCAGTGCTTCCAATTCTAGTTCCCACAGAGCTTCCTTTACGGCTAAGCGCTTCCTTGTTGGAGGACTTTCAGGTCATGGCTCTTGTCCACATTCCATGAAAGTATTGCCCTTGGCAATGAGCTCTCCAGCCAAAAGGAACTTGCGTCTGGCACCAGATAAGAGTCCATAGTGGTAATGACAAGGCCCACCGAACCAGACTTTCCCTTACCTGCTCCGGTAAGGCAACTAAACGATCCAGGAGGCTTGATCCTTATCCCATGTGTCCAGAAAGAAGGCCTGCAAGGGACAAGAATGAAGCTGGGCCCAGAGAACTGCTGGTATGGAGGTCATTAGACCAAGTATGGCCAGAATCTGCCTCAGAGAGATTGACTGGCGGGAGAGAATTTGTTTCACATATTCCACCATCAGTTCTGTTTTGGCCCTGGGAAGAAGTAAACGCTGGGTCAGGTATCTCTCTCGTATACAAGGCACATGCACCTGCTTTCGGGGAGGAGGCTGGACTTTTCCAGGTTCAAAATCCAACCTAACCATTGGAGAAAAGCATCCGTTTCTACGACTCTAAGAAGAATATCTGCCCGTTTATCCATAGGGTACTTTAAAGGCCACATATTTTAAAAGCACAGGTTAGACCTTTTCGAAACTTCGGCTAGAGGAGCATCCACTCAGGGAGCCTTAGCCTTAAAGGGGAATCTGTTTTAAAGATTTTGGGAAGAAGAACTGTTTTCTTCCACACCCTTGAAACCATCTCCTTGGTGTTTAAAGGATTCCTTATTTCAGGGCTTTGAGGATCCTAAAAGACATAGGTCAGTCTAGGGTTTTGCTCTTTAGAAAAGTATAGCCTGAATAAGCTCAGACATGTCTTCTACCGCAAACCTGAATCTAGAACTGGCAGCTGTCTCCATCTTAGCTGATTGTTACATGTGGCAGGAATGAATAAATTAGTCTGAAGAAGCCAACTCGTCTTCATCCCAGGAGGAAACCTGGGATCACACTGGATGACCCACTTGCTTCCAGACACCTGACCTGGGCAAATCCACTGTCCTCCGGGTAAGCTGGGGAGGGAGCCCAGAGGCCAGGTATAAACCGATCCAGTATAGTTCTGCATGAAGCAAATGTGCTATCCATTCCCCCTTTGAGGCACTCCAAAAAACCCGAAATCAAGGTAACCGCATCCTGGAGACAATGTGTACAGAACTGATTGTTGCAGTTGTCAGGTAGGGGCATCTGGCAATTTTGGCACGATCTAGATAAGGACCTGTGTTTAACTTCCTTAGGGTTCCTTAATATCCTTATTTCTCTTAGGATCTTTAGGCTTGACATGCTTCTCCTTACCCTCTTTAGCATGAAAAGGAATAACATAAGGTCATTTACTAGGGACCTAGGTGCATCCCTTCCCCTGCACCATTAACCACCCTGGGGTAAGGAACACTTACAGAGCCCTGAGAAACACCACCGCCCATAGCTGCTGAACTGCGGTCGGTGACCTTTAATACTGCCACTGCTGACCCACTACCGCCAATCTTTTTGCGAGTTTCTCTGCTGTGCTTCTCCTTTCCCTACTTAGCACACAGCAGAGAAACCCCAGGAGCTCCTACCTCCAGTGTTCTGATGCCTAGAGGATGACGTCATGAACACCAAGTGCGTCACGCCTTTGGAGCTGTCACTATCCGGAAGAGAAGAAGCGCCTCCAGCTCTACTGGCTAGAAGCGCCCCCGGAGCCTGATCCAGAATGCCATACTTACCCTGACGCTGTAAACTAGGTATTCGAACCTGTCAGGACCTACGCAGAATATGCGGGGCTAGGGTACAGAAAAAACATACAGCAAGTACCCGACTTAGCTGAGGCTTTGTAATAAAAAGATAACGGTAACACATGGGCACCAGAGGGATCCGGGCCCGCCGTCAACTCTCAATCCATGAACATACTGCAACATGTTTCCTGTTTAGGGAGAGGAAGCGAGTGGCTAGCCATTGTGGAGGACGGCTGGGAAAAACATCTTTAATCCCCCACAACAACTGCCTCAGAGTCCCTTTAGCATGCACATTTCATCTAGAGGCGCTCTGCTGTTGCAGCAACTGGAGCACACCGCCAAATGATAAAATGATTTTAAATTTTCAGAGTTCCAAAAGAGCAATACCAGAAATATTAAAAGATGCTAGCTAGGCTGGTTTTGCACGAGCCCCAACAGAAGTCACTTTCAGGGTCCAGAACAGCACAGCGCTCCCCCCCACCAACGTTCCACTCAATATAGCAACACTAAATTATGTCTATTGCTCTAGCCACACCCAACCAGCAACATTATAAATTTCATGACCCCCTTTGTATTTTATGTTGCTGTGTGGTGGATTGCAGGCAAACTAAAAATAAAGTAAAAATGTGGTCCCCACCCCCAACATTGCTCCCCAATTCAATCATCTACACGCTGTAAACTTTCAACTATTTAGGGGCAGGGTCCTAGACAACCATTGTATAGGTTTTATTAAAGTGCGTAAAAACCCACTTGGCATGGCCCTGGAATCTAAAAGACTCCAGGGCTGGCCGCTAGCCTGGCTCCGGGGCATCCTATACCGGGATGCCCCACTGTGTGACTGTAAAATTATTTTTTCTGGAGGAGTCCCATAATGCTGTGCTCGCCGGGTGCAGCATCCACGGCCCTGCTGAATGGCTGCGCGCAGGAACGTGCACACCCAAGGAGAGGGAAGGACGAGTCATCTTAGAGATCAGCCTATCCGTGATCTTAAAAGTACTGCTGGGAGTGGCTTAGGCGGTGGGAAAAAGCAAACAGTAGGGGGCCCAGGGGATGCACAGAGAAACCCCAAATGGGTTTCCATCCACTGGAGAAGGGACTCGTGAGAAAGAGAAAGTAAAACAATTGACTGTATATCTCAGTAACAAAAGTGGCTTTATAAAAACGGAAAAAAGTTTAGAACATTGCCAGGGATAGCCCTATACAATGGGCAATGTTTTGCATTGTCTGCTGAATCTCTTTAAATATTTAAATATCTCTGCAAATAAGTGTGTATATTTCTCCCCAGTGGCGCCTATGTCGCCTCTACCACCGTGACATTATTGCATACTCATTTTCATTAACAACATTTTCGTATTTTACTGATCCAAGGAAATGGTGTTCATTTTGTCAGTTATCACATGAAGTTATCTATACTAATTATTTAAAAGCTGGATTGCTGTCCTCTCGGAAGCCGTGACATCAAGGTTAAACATGTTTGAGAAAACTGAGGAAACACAAATATGTGTTAACATGTTAAAAGCATTAGATTCCTCAAGCATGTTTCGCCTTGATGTCACGGCTTCTTCGGAGAGGACAGCAATCCAGCTAATTAATGTAGCTGAACAGAATCTTGCCTTGCTTCTCTTTAGGTCAAGCAAAAGTGTGCCTAAATTAGCCTTTCAGATAAACTAGCACAGGAGCAAACACCAGGTACCTAGCTGTATTTACGATATCCCAAACACTCTTATTTCAAAGATGTTATCCTTATAGCTGGTATGCACATCTAGAAGCATGCCGGCCTTCCAGATGTTTTGCCACCCAATTAAGAAACACACACAGAACATGAGATCTGAATGAATTTTCAATGTCAGCAATCCGTTTCTTAAAAAATTGGCGGATAGGCTTAAAGCACAGGTATCAAACTCAAGGTCCGGGGGACAGATGCAGCCCTCTGACAGCTGGCTACAGTGCCCCCTTTTAGCCAGCCCAGTCACTCCAAGGCTGCCGACACCTGCAGCACATCTTTGCACTCATGTGTGGAGCTGCTAGGTGATGTGCCGGTACAAGGTTGAGTGTATATTCTTTGGGAGAAGAGAGTGTCTGCAATTGTTCTGTGTCTCTGTGCAAACATGTCTCACCACACAAAGGGGGCCAACTTAAAGTGGACCAACACCCAGGATTTTCACTATCTTGGGTGTTGGTCCACTTCCGCGGGGCACCCCGCTGTGTGAAACCCCCCAGAAAGCCCCAAAAACAAACCTGACCCCGCTCCCGCGTGACTCGCTCCACCAATCACCGCCGATGGACAAGGCGAGAGCGGGTGCACGCCCTGCTAGAGGGATGCGAGAGGCAGCAGCGGCC
This sequence comes from Gastrophryne carolinensis, assembly GCA_027917425.1. NCBI lineage: Eukaryota > Metazoa > Chordata > Amphibia > Anura > Microhylidae > Gastrophryne > Gastrophryne carolinensis. Next base: position 271,593,052 of record CM051236.1, read on the forward strand.
CAAGCATGCGCTGTTGGAACGAGAACAGGTAGGATTTGCGGGCGTCCTGGGGGGTTTCACACAGCGGGGCACCCCCGATCTGTGTGCCCCGCAGGCAGGGAGCTGATCAGCGGTGGGTGTTGGTCCACTTTAACCCACACAACTTACTGCTACAGCAGAGGGTGCTTCAGTTGCTGAAGGGGTTGTTTCTAGCTGCTATGGCTAAATATTGTTAAGTTGGGGCAAGAAAAATGATTGTGGGAATGGCCTGAGCAAAATAATTCTGTGTCTCTAATGATATATTTGAATACATTTGAATAGTCAGGGTTTGCATTCCGTTTCGTATTTGTTATGAGCCGGCACTTTGAAGGCAACCAGAATGCTGAGGTAGCCTTCGGTGAATATGAGTTATGAAACCCCTGGGTTAAAGCAGGACAAAAGCCACAATCGACCAGCTGCTGGCTTTTCACTGGGTCGTCCTGAATCGGTGTGAAACCCCACAGGAAGCACTGAAAAAACTCACCGCTACACTCCAGCGGCACATGCGAGGGCTTTGACATCATTCAGCAATCATTGTTCCTAAAGGGAAGCGCCCCCCGCCATTGTGCGCTCCCATCCCAGTCATTATATGCATCAGCATGTGCGCCTCATTGATTTGAATGACAGCTGTCTGCGCAATGACGTAGGCACAGCAGGCAGCTCTCAGACAAGAGCCCACGCATGCGCAGTTGGGGAGTTTTTTGGGCTACCACACAGCAGAAAGTCCAGGGCTTTGTTCAGCTTTAAAGTTAAAGTGAACCCAGACAGGAAGTTTATGTAGTCTTTCAGCCAAGAAAAAAAAAAAAAAAAAAACCATACCCCCCCCCCTTCCCAAAGGCTTAATCCCATGGAGTCCCATGGGCTGCATTGTTGTAGCTTAAATGCTGTCCGCTCCTGAACCAACAGCGCAATCCCTGGCTGACCTCAGGGGACAAATCGCCGGGAAATGCAGGCAGGAGGGTAAATCCATTTATATTTTTTATATGTTTTTATTTATTTTTTTTTTTACACTGTCCATTTCAATAATCCAAAACACCAGACAGGAAGTGAGACAAGTTTCCAATAATCATCATCAGTTTCATTTTGCCAAGTGTGCACATTAAATCCATACAAAGAATTATATTCGCCAATGAGGTCATAGCAACAATGTACAATGTATGTGTAGCAAGAAAACTTCCCCATTTTGTGGGATCAAGACTGCGGTAGGTACGTCTTTACCATCAAAAGTTATCCAAAAGCAATGGGCTTAAAGCATTGGCCCAGCCTGCCCCCCAATTCAATCATCTACACACGCTGTAAACTTACTTGCAACTATTTAAGGGCAGGGTCCTAGACAACCATTGTATAGGTTTTATCAAAGTGCGTAAAAACCCGCTCAGCATGGCCCTGGAATCTAAAAGACTCCAGGGCCAGCCGCTAGCCTGGCTCTGAGGCATCCTATACCGGGATGCCCCACTGTGTGACTGTAAAATTACCTTTTATGGGGAGTCCCATGACGCTGTGCTCGCCAGCCGCAGCATCGATGGCCTTGCTGAATAGCTGCGTGCACACACAAAGGGGGGAGGGGGGGGGGGGGATGGGTCATCTTAGAGATGACCAATCGGCAATCTTAAAAGTACTACTGGGAGTGTCTTAGGTGGTGGGAAAAAGCCAAGGGGGGCCCAGGGGATGCGCAGAGAAAACCCAAATGGGTTGCCAATCATTGTAAAAGTGACTCAAGAGAAAGTAAAACATTTGACTATATCTCAGCAACAAAAGCAGCTTTATAAAAGCGTAAAAAAAGTTTAGGACATTGCCAGGGATAGCCCTACACAATAGGCAAATGTTTGGCATTGTCTGCTGAATCTCTTTAAATATTTGTACAGTGTGTACATTTCTCCCTAGTGGTGTCTATGTCGCCTCTACCACCATGACATTATTTAATGCATATTAATTTCCATTGACATTTCCCTATTTTACTGATCCAAAGAAATTGAGTACATTATGTCAGTTATCACATGACGTTATCTATACAAATTATTGAAAATACACAAATGTTAGCTAGTTTAGTACAGGCAAATCAAATTTTAACAGCATTAGATTCCACAAACACGTGTAGCGAAAAAAAAAACTTTTATAGGATCAAGACTACGGGAGGTAAAGTGAGCGAGTACGTCTTTACTATCAAAAGTTATCCAAAAGCAATGGGCAGCTTTGTGTCCAGGAATGCCTTAGTACACGTCCACAGGGTCAGCAAACAGACCTACTGCCTCATGCCATCAGCGAGCCCTACATTACTCAGTTGTTCCTAGCAGAGTTCATTCAGGAGGCAGGGAATGGTTACATGCACTGCAATGGCTGCACCTCCTCCAACAATAGACATGTTTCACTGCAGTATGCAGTTGTTTCCTGTCCCCTCATACAGTGAAGAATAAGGTGAGTAGAACACAGCTAGGTAATCTAAAAGTATCCAGGGCCAGGTTACATCTTGCAGCCTGGAACATATCTATTTAGGAAGCCATTGTTAAAGAAACCCCCGGTTCACAGGATTTGATCCTAATGCTTCCCAAGTATTCTTTCATACATTGCACGCACACTGCCACACAGCTGGAAGGAGCAGCAAGTGGGAGGTGCACAGCAAACTATTCATTCAGAATCCATTGATGGGCACCAATGTAACAGAATTTTGACCGGGAGCCCATATAAGCACTGTGGGTGAAGGTGAACCAGGTAGGTTTCACATACACACAGGGGCATCTCAAATTGTAATGCCCCCGTTAAAGCAGACCAAAACTAGGGTGAATGAAAATCTTAGATGTTGGTGCTCTTAAAAATGGAACAAACCCTGGGCTACCGATCCTGCAGTTTTTTTGCGGCTGGCCTTCCCCAGGCCACCCCTCGTGGGTGGCCGGTAATTTTACCTTTCCTGGCAACTACCGGAACCCGCGTCCCCGGTATCTATGGGCTAAGTCGTTGTAGCCAGCAATGCCAAACCTAGATGCCCCAAGGCAAGACACAGAACTGGGGGATTGTTTAGATCCCAGGTATCAACAATAAAGTTGATTGGAGGGAAGGGGCACACCACCACATGATCCTGGTGCGCCTAGAGTGCATCTTTCTATAGTGGATGACCTGCAGGTGCCAGGAGGGGGGAAGACAACATAAGGGATTGGGGGTCAACAGTCAGCACTTTGTCAAAGCTGTGGGAGGCGGAGAGCCCTGCAGTAGATAGAGTTCTGCCAGGGACAGGTGGATAAAGCTTTAACAGAGGTGGTAAAGTTTCACTGCAGCAGAGGGGGTTGACAAATAACATGAGGAAGTGATAGTGACACTGCATAGGTTTACTGTAAAGAAAGACCCATCCCCCTATACAGCACAGTGTGTAACAGCCAGGTAGGCACAGTGGTAGGAGATAGGTAAGTTGGAAGGTATAGGAGCCAGTTAGGTAGGTCAAAGAGCCAGGCTGTGGTATGAGGTGGTAGGTGTAGGAGCCATGCTGTGGTACAAGATAGGTATAAAGCTGTAGGAGCCAGACTGGTAGAAGGGTGTAGGAGCCAGACTGTGGTACAAGATAGGTATAAAGCTGTAGGAGCCAGACTGGTAGAAGGGTGTAGGAGCCAGACTGTGGTAGAAAGTATGTAGGTAGAAGGGTGTAGGAGCCATGCTGTGGTACAAGATAGGTATAAAGCTGTAGGAGCCAGACTGGTAGAAGGGTGTAGGAGCCAGACTGTGGTAGAAGGTAGGTAGGTAGAAGTGCGTAGGAGCCATGCTGTGGTACAAGATAGGTATAAAGCTGTAGGAGCCAGACTGGTAGAAGGGTGTAGGAGCCAGACTGTGGTAGAAGGGTGTAGGAGCCAGACTGTGGTAGAAGGTAGGTAGGTAGAAGTGCGTAGGAGCCATGCTGTGGTACAAGATAGGTATAAAGCTGTAGGAGCCAGACTGGTAGAAGGGTGTAGGAGCCAGACTGTGGTAGAAGGGTGTAGGAGCCAGACTGTGGTAGAAGGTAGGTAGGTAGAAGTGCGTAGGAGCCATGCTGTGGTACAAGATAGGTATAAAGCTATAGGAGCCAGACTGTGGTAAAAGGTAAGTAGGTAGAAGGGCGTAGGAGCCAGACTGTGGAGGAAGGTAGGTAGAAGGGCGTAGGAGCCATGCTGTGGAGGGAGGTAGGTAGGTAGGTAGAAGAGCGTAGGAGCCATGCTGTGGAGGGAGGTAGGTAGAGGGCGTAGGAGCCATGCTGTGGAGGGAGGTAGGTAGAAGGGCGTAGGAGCCATGCTGCGGAGGAAGGTAGGTAGGTAGAGGGCGTAGGAGCCATGCTGTGGAGGGAGGTAGGTAGAAGGGCGTAGGAGCCATGCTGCGGAGGAAGGTAGGTAGGTAGAAGGGCGTAGGAGCCATGCTGTGGAGGGAGGTAGGTAGAAGGGCGTAGGAGCCATGCTGCGGAGGAAGGTAGGTAGGTAGAAGGGCGTAGGAGCCATGCTGTGGAGGGAGGTAGGTAGGTAGGTAGGTAGAAGAGCGTAGGAGCCATGCTGCGGAGGGAGGTAGGTAGAAGGGCATAGGAGCCATGCTCTGGAGGGAGGTAGGTAGGTAGAAGAGCGTAGGAGCCATGCTGTGGAGGGAGGTAGGTAGGTAGGTAGGTAGAAGGGCATAGGAGCCATGCTGCGGAGGTAGGTAGGTAGGTAGAAGGGCGTAGGAGCCATGCTGTGGTACAAGATAGGTATAAAGCTATAGGAGCCAGACTGTGGTAAAAGGTAAGTAGGTAGAAGGGCGTAGGAGCCAGACTGTGGAGGTAGGTAGGTAGGTAGAAGGGTGTAGGAGCCATGCTGTGGAGGGAGAGAGGTAGAAGGGCGTAGGAGCCATGCTGTGGAGGGAGGTAGGTAGGTAGAAGAGCATAGGAGCCATGCTGTGGAGGGAGGGAGGTAGAAGGGCGTAGGAGCCATGCTGCGGAGGAAGGTAGGTAGGTAGAAGGGCGTAGGAGCCATGCTGTGGAGGGAGGTAGGTAGGTAGGTAGAAGAGCGTAGGAGCCATGCTGCGGAGGGAGGTAGGTAGAAGGGCGTAGGAGCCATGCTGCGGAGGTAGGTAGGTAGAAGGGCATAGGAGCCATGCTCTGGAGGGAGGTAGGTAGGTAGAAGAGCGTAGGAGCCATGCTGTGGAGGGAGGTAGGTAGAAGGGCATAGGAGCCATGCTGCGGAGGTAGGTAGGTAGAAGGGCGTAGGAGCCATGCTGTGGTACAAGATAGGTATAAAGCTATAGGAGCCAGACTGTGGTAAAAGGTAAGTAGGTAGAAGGGCGTAGGAGCCAGACTGTGGAGGTAGGTAGGTAGGTAGAAGGGCATAGGAGCCATGCTGTGGAGGGAGAGAGGTAGAAGGGCGTAGGAGCCATGCTGTGGTACAAGATAGGTATAAAGCTATAGGAGCCAGACTGTGGTAAAAGGTAAGTAGGTAGAAGGGCGTAGGAGCCAGACTGTGGAGGTAGGTAGGTAGGTAGGTAGAAGGGTGTAGGAGCCATGCTGTGGAGGGAGAGAGGTAGAAGGGCGTAGGAGCCATGCTGTGGAGGGAGGTAGGTAGGTAGAAGAGCATAGGAGCCATGCTGTGGAGGGAGGGAGGTAGAAGGGCGTAGGAGCCATGCTGTGGAGGGAGGTAGGTAGGTAGAAGAGCGTAGGAGCCATGCTGTGGAGGGAGGTAGGTAGGTAGAAGGGCGTAGGAGCCATGCTGTGGAGGGAGGTAGGTAGAAGGGCGTAGGAGCCATGCTGTGGAGGGAGGTAGGTAGAAGGGCGTAGGAGCCATGCTGTGGAGGGAGGTAGGTAGAAGGGCGTAGGAGCCATGCTGTGGAGGGAGGTAGGTAGGTAGAAGAGCGTAGGAGCCATGCTGTGGAGGGAGGTAGGTAGGTAGAAGGGCGTAGGAGCCATGCTGCGGAGGGAGGTAGGTAGAAGGGCGTAGGAGCCATGCTGTGGAGGTAGGTAGAAGGGCGTAGGAGCCATGCTGTGGAGGGAGGGAGGTAGAAGGGCGTAGGAGCCATGCTGTGGAGGGAGGTAGGTAGGTAGAAGAGCGTAGGAGCCATGCTGTGGAGGGAGGTAGGTAGGTAGAAGGGCGTAGGAGCCATGCTGTGGAGGGAGGTAGGTAGAAGGGCGTAGGAGCCATGCTGTGGAGGGAGGTAGGTAGAAGGGCGTAGGAGCCATGCTGTGGAGGGAGGTAGGTAGGTAGGTAGGGCGTAGGAGCCATGCTGTGGAGGGAGGTAGGTAGGTAGAAGAGCGTAGGAGCCATGCTGTGGAGGGAGGTAGGTAGAAGGGCGTAGGAGCCATGCTGTGGAGGGAGGTAGGTAGAAGGGCGTAGGAGCCATGCTGTGGAGGGAGGTAGGTAGAAGGGCGTAGGAGCCATGCTGTGGAGGGAGGTAGGTAGAAGGGCGTAGGAGCCATGCTGTGGAGGGAGGTAGGTAGGTAAAAGGGCGTAGGAGCCATGCTGTGGAGGTAGGTAGGTAGAAGGGTATAGGAGCCAGGCTGTAGTGGGGGATAGGTAGGTAGAAGGGTGTAGGAGCCAGGCTGTAGTGGGGGGGATAGGTAGGTAGAAGGGTGTAGGAGCCAGGCTGTAGTGGGGGATAGGTAGGTAGAAGGGTGTAGGAGCCAGGCTGTAGTGGGGGATAGGTAGGTAGAAGGGTGTAGGAGCCAGGCTGTAGTGGGGGATAGGTAGGTAGAAGGGTATAGGAGCCAGGCTGTAGTGGGGGATAGGTAGGTAGAAGGGTGTAGGAGCCAGGCTGTAGTGGGGGATAGGTAGGTAGAAGGGAGTAGGAGCCAGGCTGTAGTGGGGGATAGGTAGGTAGAAGGGTGTAGGAGCCAGGCTGCAGTGGGAGATAGGTAGGTAGAAGGGTGTAGGAGCCAGGCTGCAGTGGGAGATAGGTAGGTAGAAGGGTGTAGGAGCCAGGCTGTAGTGGGTGATAGGTAGGTAGAAGGGTGTAGGAGCCAGGCTGCAGTGGGGGGATAGGTAGGTAGTAGGAGCCAGGCTGTAGTGGGGGATAGGCAGGTAGAAGGGAGTAGGAGCCAGGCTGTAGTGGGGGATAGGAAGGTAGTAGGAGCCAGGCTGTAGTGGGGGATAGGCAGGTAGAAGGGAGTAGGAGCCAGGCTGTAGTGGGAGATAGGCAGGTAGAAGGGAGTAGGAGCCAGGCTGTAGTGGGGGATAGGTAGGTAGAAGGGTGTAGGAGCCAGGCTGTAGTGGGGGATAGGTAGGTAGAAGGGTGTAGGAGCCAGGCTGTAGTGGGGGATAGGTAGGTAGTAGGAGCCAGGCTGTAGTGGGGGATAGGCAGGTAGAAGGGAGTAGGAGCCAGGCTGTAGTGGGGGATAGGAAGGTAGTAGGAGCCAGGCTGTAGTGGGGGATAGGCAGGTAGAAGGGAGTAGGAGCCAGGCTGTAGTGGGAGATAGGTAGGTAGAAGGGTGTAGGAGCCAGGCTGTAGTGGGGGATAGGTAGGTAGAAGGGTGTAGGAGCCAGGCTGTAGTGGGGGATAGGTAGGTAGAAGGGTGTAGGAGCCAGGCTGTAGTGGGGGATAGGTAGGTAGAAGGGTATAGGAGCCAGGCTGTAGTGGGGGATAGGTAGGTAGAAGGGTGTAGGAGCCAGGCTGTAGTGGGGGATAGGTAGGTAGAAGGGAGTAGGAGCCAGGCTGTAGTGGGGGATAGGTAGGTAGAAGGGTGTAGGAGCCAGGCTGCAGTGGGAGATAGGTAGGTAGAAGGGTGTAGGAGCCAGGCTGCAGTGGGAGATAGGTAGGTAGAAGGGTGTAGGAGCCAGGCTGTAGTGGGTGATAGGTAGGTAGAAGGGTGTAGGAGCCAGGCTGCAGTGGGGGGATAGGTAGGTAGTAGGAGCCAGGCTGTAGTGGGGGATAGGCAGGTAGAAGGGAGTAGGAGCCAGGCTGTAGTGGGGGATAGGAAGGTAGTAGGAGCCAGGCTGTAGTGGGGGATAGGCAGGTAGAAGGGAGTAGGAGCCAGGCTGTAGTGGGAGATAGGCATGTAGAAGGGAGTAGGAGCCAGGCTGTAGTGGGGGATAGGCAGGTAGAAGGGAGTAGGAGCCAGGCTGTAGTGGGGGATAGGCAGGTAGAAGGGAGTAGGAGCCAGGCTGTAGTGGGAGATAGGTAGGTAGAAGGGTGTAGGAGCCAGGCTGCAGTGGGAGATAGGTAGGTAGAAGGGTGTAGGAGCCAGGCTGTAGTGGGTGATAGGTAGGTAGAAGGGTGTAGGAGCCAGGCTGCAGTGGGAGATAGGTAGGTAGAAGGGTGTAGGAGCCAGGCTGCAGTGGGAGATAGGTAGGTAGAAGGGTGTAGGAGCCAGGCTGCAGTGGGGGGATAGGTAGGTAGTAGGAGCCAGGCTGTAGTGGGGGATAGGCAGGTAGAAGGGAGTAGGAGCCAGGCTGTAGTGGGGGATAGGAAGGTAGTAGGAGCCAGGCTGTAGTGGGGGATAGGCAGGTAGAAGGGAGTAGGAGCCAGGCTGTAGTGGGAGATAGGCATGTAGAAGGTAGTAGGAGCCAGGCTGTAGTGGGGGATAGGCAGGTAGAAGGGAGTAGGAGCCAGGCTGTAGTGGGGGATAGGCAGGTAGAAGGGAGTAGGAGCCAGGCTGTAGTGGGGGATAGGCAGGTAGAAAGGTGTAGGAGCCAGGCTGTAGTGGGGGATAGGTAGGTAGAAGGGTGTAGGAGCCAGGCTGTGGTAGGAGCCAGGCTGTAGTGGGGGGGATAGGTAGGTAGAAGGGAGTAGGAGCCAGGCTGTAGTGGGGGGGATAGGTAGGTAGAAGGGAGTAGGAGCCAGGCTGTAGTGGGGGGGATAGGCAGGTAGAAGGGAGTAGGAGCCAGGCTGTAGTGGGGGATAGGCAGGTAGAAAGGTGTAGGAGCCAGGCTGTAGTGGGGGATAGGTAGGTAGAAGGGTGTAGGAGCCAGGCTGTAGTGGGGGATAGGAAGGTAGAAGGGAGTAGGAGCCAGGCTGTAGTGGGGGGGATAGGTAGGTAGAAGGGAGTAGGAGCCAGGCTGTAGTGGGGGGGATAGGCAGGTAGAAGGGAGTAGGAGCCAGGCTGTAGTGGGGGATAGGTAGGTAGAAAGGTGTAGGAGCCAGGCTGTAGTGGGGGATAGGTAGGTAGAAGGGTGTAGGAGCCAGGCTGTGGTAGGAGCCAGGCTGTAGTGGGGGGGATAGGTAGGTAGAAGGGAGTAGGAGCCAGGCTGTAGTGGGGGATAGGCAGGTAGAAGGGAGTAGGAGCCAGGCTGTAGTGGGGGATAGGCAGGTAGAAGGGAGTAGGAGCCAGGCTGTAGTGGGGGATAGGTAGGTAGAAGGGAGTAGGAGCCAGGCTGTAGTGGGGGATAGGTAGGTAGAAGGGAGTAGGAGCCAGGCTGTAGTGGGGGATAGGTAGGTAGAAAGGTGTAGGAGCCAGGCTGTAGTGGGGGATAGGTAGGTAGAAGGGAGTAGGAGCCAGGCTGTAGTGGGGGATAGGCAGGTAGAAGGGAGTAGGAGCCAGGCTGTAGTGGGGGATAGGTAGGTAGAAAGGTGTAGGAGCCAGGCTGTAGTGGGGGATAGGTAGAAGGGTGTAGGAGCCAGGCTGTGGTAGGAGCCAGGCTGTAGTGGGGGATAGGAAGGTAGTAGGAGCCAGGCTGTAGTGGGGGATAGGTAGGTAGAAGGGAGTAGGAGCCAGGCTGTAGTGGGGGATAGGCAGGTAGAAAGGTGTAGGAACTAGGCTGTAGTGGGAGATGGAATGGAGAGGCCAGGCCGCAGCGTTATCTCTATTGGCTGGTGACAGGCGTCACACTGGCCCCCTGCTGACCCATGCCTCCCGCCTTGTTTACCACAGGCAGCTCGCTCCGGGCGGCCGCTGTGCACTGTGGGAGCTGGGTCTCCCGCCTGGTGGGACCCGCACAGCGCTTCCTGTCAGGGGGGCCATTAGCGGGACCGGGAGGAACCATTGCGCTGCCCCTGAACCTCCCACCAAGCCCGCCCCCTGTCACACACACACACACCAAAATAAAACCCGCCGAGCCCGGCCCCAGCCCAGCGGGCGCCACTCACACCCCTCCACGGGTGCCCCGCTAGCCACCTAGGGCACGGTGCCCACACTAGCTCACCCTCCCCAGTCGCATTTACCTCACAGAAACGACTGCAGTAAGCGGAGGAGGCGGCCGCCGACACCTCGCCATCCCTCAAGCCGTCCTCCAGCGGCCGGAGGGTGTCAGCCAGGCGGCGGGCCTGTGGCGCGGGACGAGCCGGAGGCAGTAACCCCCCGTTGGCTAGCCCCGCTCGGGACTCTCCCTTCCCGTCCGCCATCTTCTCTCGCCTTTGCCGCGCGTAGGCAACACACTCGCACACTCACTCAACGGTCACGTGATTCGGCGTCGGTTGGGAGACGTCATCACCAGGGAGACCGGCGTGGGACACACCCCTTCGATACACGTCTTCAGGCCCCGCCCATTTTGTTGCAGCCATTTTGTTTGTTGACATCTTGTGGCGAGCATGTGATTAGTGGAGGGATGACTTTGAACTGTAGCTGTCGTGAGACGAATGTGGAGACTGCTGCTGGAAAATGCTTCCACTGGTAGCATAAATGTAGCATCAAATCCATGTTCCTCAATCCCTCATTTTAGGATTTATGTATGGAAAGAAGACCAATAGCCAACTGAGGGATTCATAGAGGTGATAGCTAAAATAACATCTTCTGAACGAGGACTCCCTTTTGGGCTCTTTATGAGAGAGGAGTTAGGAAATAGCTGCACGCTTTTGTAAACGTCTTTAATTGGAGTAGATCTTCCCTGTCCCCTATTAGATAGAGTTCTGCTTAGAAAATGTAACATGTAAGATGCTGATGCTGTTTCTGTTCCACACCTTTGCCTGTTTCTGCAACCGAACTGAAACTGCATATGGGTGTGAATGCAGTGTAAAGCCACGCTTACTGAGGGGAAAGCTTAGCCCAATTTATAGGGACAGTCCAGGTAATGGCAGTAATAATACATGAAGGAGCTCACGCAAAGCCCGTCCCATTTCCCACAGTGGGCTGTAGATGCTATAGCAGGTCTCCAAAGTTGTCCCTCATTTCCATTTATCCTTGACCACACTCTAAATGTGGTCGCACAACCACCAACCACAAACCTTTGTGCTTCCAGTATGAGCAAGCCCCACAAACTACCCCTGTTATCCAGGATCCTCCTTGCCACAGAGTGTGAAGGTCTGCTTGTGTATTAGAAATGAGGAGGAAAATAGGAAATGTGTTTTAATAAGTTTCCCACACCCTGTACATACAGATTGCCCACATTAAAAATATCCTACCTGCATCTACTGAATGTTTTGAGACTTTAAACATTCAAGATGGGGGCTTATGGAACATCAGGCAGCCTGCAAACAGGAAGTGCCTTCTGACTGTGCTGTGGTGCTCTGCATTCTAGGATTGCTGACCTTTTCCTGACCCCAGCTCTACTCTGTCTGAGCAAAGCACAGCTATAACCCACCCCCTGTATTTTATCCCACTCTCCTCAGTAAGTATGATGCTTCTGAGTCAAGATGGCGGCGCCCATATCCTCAAGTCCTTAACAGAGTTGCAGCCCGGTGGGGGAAAGAATAATACGTTCATGACTAAAAACGTAAAAAAAACATTTCCCCTGCATCTAAAATTAATATATTTTAAGGGTTTGGGCTTTTCAATAAATCATTGCTGAATGTCTAGTTTAAATCTCTCTGCCCTTTTTATTTGGCAGATAAGACCTGTCATAGCAACAGCCACTACAATACACGGAGAGCCAGAACGAAGGTAAAGATCAGGATTTTTTCCAATATGCTTAGTGCAAAGCAATGCATATATAATCAAAGCTAGAATAGAAGCACGACAGGTTGGGCAGGTAGCTTTTTCTGTACATAGATGCTGGCAAATGTGAATACAACAATCATGGTGCCCTGACCATTTCAGGCGGCATGCATTTATCCCACTCTCACTGATGAGAAAAAAACAAAATAGTAGTAAGCAGCTCTGATTGCAGCTCTGTTTATGACAGAAAGTGAGACCGGCCGTATCTTCAGGCTGTGCGCGCACTCCCGCCCCAGCTATTCAGATGGGGACATGGCCACTCATGCTCCCCATTGAAACAAATCAGGCCTGTTTGCCGAATGACACAGTCACTGTAAACTGATCTGACTGGACGAGTGCCCGTGCGTGTGCCATTGGACTGGGGAAAGGTGAATGAGTACCAGCAACCTGGGGGGGGGGGGGGGGGGGGGTTTCCCACAGTTCAGTATGCCCCTCAGTACAGAACAAAACCTAGGGTAGTCAAAATCCTGGGTTTTGTTCTGCTTTAAAAATATCTAGGCAGGGAGGTTTAAGAAAAAATCTCTTAATATCCTGCTCACGAATGGAAAGGCAGCAATAAAAGTCTCTTTCTGGATTACAGTGGTCAGATGGTGGTTTATACAAGGCTGACAGGAAAAATGTAGACCCCCCCAAGTGAAAGCAATACCATAAAAGAGGTAGCCACATGAACCATTTCGTGGATAACTGCTGACTTTTCCTTATCCTGGTGAAAAGTCCTTGTGGCATCCCAATTTGGGATGCCCCACTTTGTAAGTGGGGTAGGGGTAGTTTTGAAAGAAACATGGAACATTAGGGCTATATGATGATATTGGTCTATGTAATTGCCTGGACAATTCCAAATATCTTCTAGGGCATGTCTGAATATGAAACAGGGGACACTAAACTCCCATGTCCCCAAATCTACTATGCAAAAAAAGAAGGGACCTGCCATTGGGCAGCCAGGAAAAAAGCTGCCAAAGATCAAAAGAAAAAGTTAAATAAAAACCCAGACATGGTGTAAAGATGCACACAGCAAGGGTTTGCTGGGGACAGAATAGCAGTTGCCATGGGTTCTAGCACCTACGCAGCATGAATAAACCGCTGAGGTACGATGCATTCTGGCAAAAAACACATGGTCAAAGAACTACTGCCCTGAGACTCAATGTACCTCAGTGCATGACTACAGTATACCATGTAGACCGATTCAACCTGAAGATAAAGGGCTCGATTCAACAAAAGTAGAAATAAATTTATGTCACTCGAAAAACCGGATCGCATGCGTAAATTTGTAACGTTTTCGAGTGATTCAGAAAAGGGGTTGAATTAAATCCGTGCACTCGAAAATGCAATCGTAACATTTTCGAATCACTCGTAACATTTTCAAAATGCTCGTAAAAAGGCTGTCGCAAGCGAAAATTATTGGAAAATGTACTCGAATTTTTTTTCTATTGTTTTCTGACTGCTGCATGGGGTTAAGTTTTTTCAATTGGTAAATGTAAATGCATAATTTTTTTCAACTTTTTAAGTTGCCTGTGTAGTTGTATGTACATGGCTAACATTGTGGATACATGTAATAAAGAGGCAAGGTATGCTGTAGTGGAAGTACTAATAAAACAGTAATATTTGTAAGAGGCATGTATGTAGTTTTTTGGGGGGGATTTGGTTGGATTGCTAGGGACCTGTATTAAAAATGTTTGCTTTAATGCAGAAATGTGACCATTGTTTTCTATACAAAGCTTGCTCACATAGCACCACATTTCCTTGGGTGCAGGGTGCAGCTCTTTGCTAGCTTTAACCTCATGGTACGCCATTCTTATGCTTACACTATAACGTGGACCAAAACCCAGGATTTGACTATTCTGGGTTTTGGTGCCCCACAGTGTAAAAACCCAAAGGTCGACCACTCCCATGTACCTTCCCCTGTTCTTATGGAACTTTATACTAAAAGGGGTAAAAAGTTCAATATTTTTTTTCAGGAGTAAAAAAGTGCCATTGACTTTCTTTGTCTTCCTAACTAGTGATTCTCAGGCTTTTTTCTTATGAATTGAATTTTTTACTACCATTAGAGTTTACTACCATTGCAAAGAAAGAAGAAGGGCTCCATTGTGAGAAAGAGCAAAATGAGTTTTCTCCTGCTGAAAGCTGCATCAAAAAACTAGTGTGAAACACTCTAATTTATATCATGTGTGTGGCTCATCAAGTCTACCCGAATCAGTAGTAACATTTTCGAATCGCAAAATGCAGTAGTACATTTTTCGATCCACTTATTTATTTTGCACTTTTACGAACGCAATCGAATTTAATTTGAGTGACTCGTGTTTTACAATGGTTCCAGGTTGCTGAATCACTCGTAAAAATAACTGTCGCAAAATCGAAACTTTTTAAAGTGGACCAACACCCAGGATTTTGACTATCCTGGGTTTTGGTCCACTTCGGCGGGGCACCCCGATCGGGGGTGCCCCGCTGTGTGAAACCCCCCAGAAAGCCCCAAAATCTTACCTGTCCCCGCTCCCACGTGACTGGACGGTCCAATCCCCGCCAACGTCCAGGCGGGGATCAGAACGTCCAAGCGGCTGCCGCCGCCTCCCTCGCGTCACTTTCGGCGCGCGCGCGCCCCCACCGGCCATTCGCAGACGGCCGGCGCGGGCGCGCGCACGCCTACAGGGGTGCGAGGGAGGCGGCGGCGGCCGGCCGCCGCCGAAGATCAGGTAAGCGATTTGGGGTGTCTGGGGGGGTTTCACCCCGCGGGACATCCCGATCTCGGATGTCCCGCGGGGTGGGAGGTGATCGGCCCGGGAATCTTATAGATTTCCGGGCCGATCACCTCTCGGTGTTGGTCCACTTTAAGCACAAAACACACGAAAAATCCATTTTCTACCTTTGTTGAATCGAGCCCAAAGAGTCCCCCATCCACTGGCCACCTTTTTGAGCACTGGTCAATATCCAGGAGTAGGCCCAAACAAATAACCTCCTTTAATGAAAGAAAGATATTTCTGAGATTAAGAAAACAGTAATCCTTGTTAAACTTCATATCTCTTCAGATGCAACTTGTGGGAATTACAACTTTAACAAAGCAGATTTAACCCTTTAAATGCCAGTCATGTAACATTTACAGGGCTGCATCTCCAATAAGTGCTAGCCATGTAAATTCTACATGGCTGAAATTTTGCCCCATTTAGGGCAAAAAAAGCTAACCTCCATATAGATTCCATCACCAGTAGTCTCCTCTGTCCCACTCTTGCTGCTCACTTCTAGCTGAAGATTGGACAGTGTGGGACACCACCCTGTGGCATAAGGAGGCGAGGGGGGGGGGGGGAAGAGATTATTAAAGGACTTTTTAGGAAGAGTGTGTGTTTTTAAACTTAACCATTTGTCAATTGGTAAGGGATCTAGTGCAATTGTTATTGCACTAAACCAACAAAACAAAGTCTGACAATCTGTCCTGCTTTGCACGAGTGAGGCTGCCAAGTCACAGTTGTCTCACAGCTGCAGGGCCAGATTATGAGAAGGGTGCAAGGAACGCGTGCCCCCGAGCCTCCACCACTTGCCCTGCAAAGGGGGCCTCCACCAACCTTTGGGTTATGGTCTGGTCCAGGTGGCTTTTCAGTCTTTGGTCGGACAGGCTGCTGGGCCAGCAACGAAGCTATCGGGCTGCCCCCCCCCCCAAACCTGCAGCCAAAGCCACCACAGGGCAGGATAGGGAGTCTAGAACAGCAAAGCCACCATCAGCAATGCTAAAGGGATGAGTGGGTGCAGAGCTGTCAGACGCTCACTGCACATGAACCACCAACTAACTGGGCGACTAAACTAGCCCCCGCCCAGAATGACAAAGCAGGGGCTTCCGAGCAGCAGGCACCTGCATGCACAAGGGACAAGGCCCAAGGGACTTGATCTGACGTTGCAGTAAGTGGGCGAGTGCCAGACAACCACCAATCTGTTACTAGGCTGGACTATTATTTTAAAGAAAAAATAAAATACTGTATCTGGGGCCCCCACCGGATGATGTGCCCAGGGGCCTCCACCATACTTAGTCCGGCCCTGCACAGCTGTCTCCAACCACAGCAGAGCATGCTTATGACTCATAACACTGCATCATGACACACTCTTCCCAGCTCAGCCACAGCTTAGGAATTGAAAAGAAGAAGTGCTTATAATATAACAGAGAAACAGGTACAAGTAAGAGTGTGGATCAAGATAACACAACAGGCCAAGTGCATTTAATCACTTTAAGAGCACACTAGACAAACTATATACACATAATGAATGGATGCATAAAATGTATGTAAAATGTATGTCCCAAACTTCAGTCTGATTTCAAAAAGACCCCGTAGTTCCCAAGTTATTTGTAACAGTATTAGAGTATTGGAGTTGCAAAGAAAAAAAAAAGAGGAGAAACAGTGGGTGTGGCAACAGTGATGTGATTTAAGCACACTGTGTGCTTTACATGTATCATAGTACTATAAATAAGTGCATTGTTGTACCTCTAGTTATTACTGCCAGCACATAAGGTTTGATTCATAGCCAGGTGAGATTCCTCACTATTTTTTAGGAGAGGAAACTGCCAATAGCTTTCATTGTCTACCTTGCTGATTTCAGGTAGCCAGGTGAAAATGTACACCCGGTAGACAATAAATGTGAATGACAGGTTTCTCTCCTACAAAAGGAGTGAGAATTCTTACCTGGCTCTGAGTCAACCCCATAGTGTGATCAGAAAAGGGAATGAGAGATGCTGCAGGATAAGAGCGTCTCCAGCCTGCCAGCACATAATGCGACCAGGGAGGAGGGTGGGGTTTTAGGCAGCCACTCAGGATGTCTGGGCAAGGAGCGGGGGTGTTTTCGTTCTTGGTCCCCTGAAGGCTTGAAGGTAATTGTACTTTGGTTGGTGTTCAATCTTAGGGTTTACTTTCACTTTTAGTCACTCCTTTTTGGGCTCCGTTTGGCAATCCCGCCTCCCTCCCTCTGGGCATCGTCCGTCATTGAGGTGATAGTCCTGATGACAGACTCCCCCCTCTTTTGAGAATATATGCATCTGTTCCCCCACCCCCTTCTGACTTCTAACCAATCCCTACTTTACCCTTTTTATCAATCCTTTGAGCTCTCCCCCACCCTCTCTGCACTCTGAAGGAAAGCCTTGTACTAATACAGGCAGTACACTCATAGAGAGGACATGCCCACTGCCTGGGAAGTGTATAAATCAAAACAAAGTAAGTTTTCTCTGCATTGCAATATTCATTTAAAATAATAAAACAACTGGGAGCATGAGGACATATTGGACTATTTACCATATTTTTCGCCCTATAAGACGCAGCATTTGGAGGAGGAGAATAAAAAAAAAATAATTTAAACCAAATGTTGTGCTAAAACATCCCATTACAGACAGTGTGGCATTCCCCCCATCCCATTCCCATAGGCAGTGTGGCATTCCCCCCATCCCATTCCCATAGGCAGTGTGGCATTCCCCCCATCCCATTCCCATGGGCAGTGTGGCATTCCCTCACCCCATTCCCATAGGCAGTGTGGCATTCCCCCCATCCCATTCCCATAGGCAGTGTGGCATTCCCCCCATCCCATTCCCATAGGCAGTGTGGCATTCCCCCCATCCCATTCCCATAGGCAGTGTGGCATTCCCCCCATCCCATTCCCATAGGCAGTGTGGCATTCCCTCACCCCATTCCCATAGGCAGTGTGGCAATCCCCCCATCTCATTCCCATAGGCAGTGTAGCAATCCCCCCATCCCATTCCCATAGGCAGTGTGGCATTCCCTCACCCCATTCCCATAGGCAGTGTGGCATTCCCCCCATCCCATTCCCATAGGCAGTGTGGCATTCCCTCACCCCATTCCCATAGGCAGTGTGGCATTCCCTCACCCCATTCCCATAGGCAGTGTGGCATTCCCTCACCCCATTCCCATAGGCAGTGTGGCAATCCCCCCATCTCTTTCCCATAGGCAGTGTGGCAATCCCCCCCATCTCATTCCCATAGGCAGTGTGGCAATCCCCCATTCCCATAGGCAGTATGGCATTCCTCCATCCCATCCCCATAGGCAGTGTGGCATTCCCCCCATTCCCATAGGCAGTGTGGCATCCCCCCTATTCCCATAGGCAGTGTGGCATTCCCCCCATTCCCATAGGCAGTGTGGCATTCCCCCATCCCATTCCCATAGGCAGTGTGGCATTCCCTCATCCCATTCTCATAGGCAGTGTGGCATTCTCCCTCATCCCATTCCCATAGGCAGTGTGGCACTCCCCCCATCCCATTCCCATAGACAGTGTGGCATTCCCTCACCCCATTCCCATAGGCAGTGTGGCATTCCCCCCATCCCATTCCCATAGGCAGTGTGGCATTCCCTCACCCCATTCCCATAGGCAGTGTGGCATTCCCTCACCCCATTCCCATAGGCAGTATGGCAATCCCCCCATCCCATTCCCATAGGCAGTGGGGCATTCCCCCCATCCCATTCCCATAGGCAGTGTGGCATTCCCTCACCCCATTCCCATAGGCAGTGTGGCATTCCCTCACCCCATTCCCATAGGCAGTATGGCAATCCCCCCATCCCATTCCCATAGGCAGTGGGGCATTCCCCCCATCCCATTCCCATAGGCAGTGGGGCATTCCCCCATCCCATTCCCATAGGCATTGTTGCTGTGATGCCCAGCGGGACACCAGCCTTCTTTTAGCAGGCAACCCCCCAATCTCCACCACCGCTTCAGCCTATAGTCAAGCCCCCGTTTGCCGGGACGCTAGGTATGCCTCACCGGACACGGTTGCCCCCAGGTTATAATAGGTGCAAAGGATGGCTGCTTACGGTGAAGGCTGATGAACTACGAGGGTATCCCGAAGCCTAGATCGTTCACAGGTAGTCAATCCGGAGGGTGCGTCAGAGTACAGGGATGAGACAGGTGCGTAGTCAGGAGTAGCCAAAGGGTCAAGCAGGGAGGTCAGAGATTGCAGGGTTATACAGAGGGGCAGGCAGGTTCGTGGTCAGACAAAGCAGAGGTTGGTACAGGCAGCAGACAGGGATGTTTGATCAAGCTGGGTCGGAATCAGATAACAACTAACAGAATCACACCCTAATCACAAGCGACTATCACGGGCACTGAGTACTGGGCTGACTCCATATTTATTGGGGAATCGACCAATGACCACCCTGGGGGGGGGGGGGGGAGCGTGTGTGCCGATTGGTGCAACTTACAGCACTGAGTGATTGGAGGCACTATCCAGGGGCTGGTCAGTCTTGGCTGCAAGACTGATCAGCCCCTGATTCCCATCAGGTGTGGAGCACTTTGTGCTGCCTGCCACTCGCAGCACAGCGCCTCCTAGTGGCAAAATCTACAGACTGCGGGACGCGTGCCTGCACAGCTAGAGAGGGGCGAGGGAGGCTGCCAGAGTGACGCGCCGCGCTCCCAGCAGCAGGAGTGCGGCCCGGCCCCGCGGACACTCGCCGTCGGCCCCCTGGCAGAGGTAAGTCCCTTACAGTGGCATTCCCCATCCCATTCCCATAGTCATTGTGGCATCCCCCATCCCATTCCCATAGGCATTGTGGCATCCCCCATCCCATTCCCATAGGCAGTGTGGCTGAATCCCGCCCCCGATCCCCACCCTGGATAAAAGAAAAAATATTTACAGCCTCGCCTGGAGCCAGACGATGAAAAAGCAATGGGCGGGGAGAGGGCAGAGTTACTGAACGCCACTCACTTTCGGCACCGCTGGTATTTCTCAGGCCGGCGTGTGCACACACCTGGTCTGTGCAGCCGGTGGGCGTGGCCTGTGTTCGTGTCCCGGCTGCATGGACCGGGTGTGTGGGCACGCCGGCCTGAGAAATACCAGCGGTGCCTGCAGCGACCAGAGCTGGAACAGTGGAAGGTGTTCAGTTACCCTGCTCTCTCTCTCTCTCTGCCTGCCGCTCTTTTATTGGCCTTGCACTGCGGCCCCCGGAACGCAAGCTGATGACAGAGGGGCGGGCAGGGAGAGGGCAGGGTAACTACATCGCCCACTGTCCCTGCTTTGGAGGCTGTCAACACCACTGGTATTTCTTGGGCCAGAGTTCGCACACACCTGGGCCATGCACCCACTGGCTGCATGGACCACTTGTGTGCGTGCTCCTGCCCAAGAAGCAGCGGTGGTGCCAACAGCAACCAGAGCAGGGGCAGTGGGTGGTGTTCAGTTACCCTGCACGCCGCTCTTTCATCAGCTGGCATCCCGGTAGTGTGTCTTATAGGGGCGAACAATCTGATACTTTAAGAGTTTTGGGTTGGCTTCTATAATACGGACACCAAATGAAACGTCTGTTTCTGCACCTTAGATGGGGACAGTTTGGAAGCCTAGAAGAGAATTTCATGTTTGTTAATGCCCTTCACATTATGAGCTGAGGGACAGGGCAAGGCTAAAGAAACAATCCACTGTTTTTCAGATATTATATTGTAGCTTCTCTTCATACTGTAAATCCCATGTTTTTTCTTTTATTTGCAATGCTTTGAAGCAGCCTGGCTGAGTAGGTCAGTGAAATAATTACGTCATTGCAAATGTACCAATAAGAATAATGAATTTGAAAGTTGCTACAAAAAAGCACACACATTAGTACTAAACACCAAGTAGCATTGCTTGAATATAACTCATTTCTGTTAAAAAAAAAGACAAAAAACATGCTGTGCCGTCCCTGTAGCCTGTTCAGATGTTATGGGACTGGCGGAAAGGTACATTTTTATAGGGATCTGTGGGGTCAAATTGGGATGCCCCAGGAGACAAGTAAAAACCTGGGACAGTGAAAAATCATGGGTTTTGGTCCACTTTAAGCAGTTTGAGGGAACTGTTTGAAATATTCTGTTCTGGCTTAAGCAAAAAAGAATAAGCTAAATTCTGGCTGAATTTTAGCCTGAATTCAAACAGCAACCTTAATGGAGCTGCTTTTATATGTTTCAACAAGTAAAATATATAAACTGAGGGGACCAAGCCACTTAGGGAGCTCCATGTAAGGCTTAAAGTCCCTGTCCAGCCTAAAAAAAAGCAGGCTATACTCACCTTTTGTCTATCACCATAGCATTGACTATGAAAGATTTCATCCAGGAGAAGACAGAACAGAAACCACTAAATGATTGGCTGGCCTCCAGCCCCTCACTATTGGCTGCTTCTGACTCATAAGTGTAGAGTATGGCCAGAATTACTATGTAAGCTTCATGTATTTAAAACCCTTATATACCTGCAAAATGTTATGGTGGTGAGAATAATTTGTTCCTCAAAATCCCATGAATAAGCCACGCCCCCAAACCACATCCATCACCCTGTAAACTGGTCTCCAAGGTTGGCATCTCTGCTACTTGTACAGGAAGGGGAATGGCCATGGAAAACAGAAATTGTAAATGTTCATTGTAATAAAGGAAATCAATGTTCTAAAACCTCACTGGTCAGTTAAAGCAGTCCAGTAGTCTTTGCAAAAAGTTAGCCTCCACCCCCCCCCCCCAAAGGAAGAATGACCTAGGTTGTCTGGCAGAAACAGTCTGTCAGCTTCTTTACTTCTTATGCTTAGAGACCGATCCCATTATAACCATGCAGGCCACAGGAAGAAAGCTTCATTGGCCAATTTTGTCTGGCACCAGTGGCCACTTGGCTGCTAACACTTGTGTTATTCTCCAAGCCTTTCCATTAGGTAATAGCAGAATACCAGGGTTGAGGCACATATGGGATGTTTTATTAGATTTAGTATCTGCTTAAATACTGCTAAACAGTGGTGCAGCTTTACCCAACATTTTGCCTGTTTGGTAATTTGATTGATTGATTGATTTAGTAACCTAGCTTTTAGGTTTGGTTGAGCAGCCTGCTAACCCTTACTGCCCCCCCCCCTTACCCTGTGTGCCAGAACCCCACACTCTGCAATTTTCCTGGCTAATGGAGACATTTTGGAAGTTTTAGCTATTTTAAGACAGTTAGGCATTTAATGAGGCAGCTGTCTTAGACGGCTCTGTCTAGGGGAAAGCAGGGGGGCAGAAATCAGACTTAGATTGGGCCAGTGGGTGGGGATTTTGTGCTCCACATGGTTTGGTTGTATGCTTTTGATAAGAGAAGTGCCACTGTCTCATAAGTTACTCACACATGCTGTGTGAGAACCTCGGTGAAGGCCTCAGCTCAGGGGCGTAATTTGAGGGGTTGTTATTGTTACTCCTCCATTTTTTTGATCGGATTTGTGCTCACTTGGCATCATTTACATAAAGGAAGCACAATTTGTCTCTGCTTTAGTTGTTTAACTGCATCCAATTGAGTTCAAAGACAAAAACTGTATTTACCCCATTTCCCCAAGAATAAGACAGGTCTTATCAGGATTAATTGTTGCTCCATTTCTTTGCATTCCAGTTGCTCTCTTCCAAGTTCCACTGCTTTGCAAGTGTAACAGTTTGCTCCCCCTGGTAACCAGAAGCAGCCACAATGCTTTCATATATGTTTAGGAGTGAAGGGACTTCAATAAGACTACTTGATCTGGGTATAAAAAATGCTAGGTTACTGTACGAGGCGTGAAAGGGCCCCATCTAACACTAGGCATCACACTAGGGCCCCTTCACATTTAATTACACCACTGCCTCTGCTCCTTATCAGAAGCAGTAGACAGTGTCCTGGATATCTGGTCTTTTGGGGGCAGGGACTGCAATGCAATAATTTATTAGTGTGAGCACAGCCTTGTCATCACCCAAGGTCAGGAAAAGGGAGACTGCACTCTGAGTGACAGCCAGACTAGTTTATAGAGTGACTAAAGCTTTATAGGTGGGGGGAGCAAGATACAGATAACAGGGAAAGAAACACAAGATGGTCGGGGGGGGGGGGGGGGTTGTATGTGGGTGCAGGTTAGAGGTATGGTTCTGGACTTTGTCTTTGGAATACTACACCTAAAGCAGACCAACACCCAGACCAATACCCAGGGGGTACTTTGCAGTATTCAATTGTGCATCAACAAGGGGGTCTGACAGGTCTGATATATTATTTTAACAGTAGAATATTTTCATTTCTTGTGTCAAAGTTCTACAAGCTCCATGACCTACTTATTTTGGTAAAATTGGTAAAGTAGCTCCTCCTTAAAAGGTACTTGGTTGTAATTGCTTTTCAATAGGGGGTACTTGATGTAAAAAGGTTAAGAACCACTGCTTTAGGATACCTGTACCTACCGCTCCCCCTGTCAGATACCTGGCACCCACTTCCACCTTCCCTTACGAGTTTACCCTTACGGTGTCTCACATGATCACTAGTGCCCATTCAGATACACCGGCTGGGCTTGCACGTCGCTGTGCATCTGGTGACCTGATTGGTTGCTGGCAGTCAAGTGGGAAGGCAAAACAGTAAGGGAAGACTGAAGGTAAGTGAGTAGGATTTGCCCTTGCAGGGAGGTATGCATGATGGAGTATCCCAAATTAGGACCCCCCCCCCCATTGATGCAGGACCAAACAGACTAAAAGTCATATAGACTGGAGACTGCCCTTGTCACCTTTGTCCCAGCGAGGCTCTGAACTTCCAAGCAAACAGCTTGTCTGAACCAGTATGCTGTATTTTTTTTTTTATCTCAACCATCATCCATCCCTCTTTTTTATTGTGACTGTTCCTTGCCCACAAATTGTACCATTTTCACAATTGTATATGTGTATATAGATGTGGAATGTGCAATCTTCTTTTTTGAAGATTTGGTTCTGTATGGTGCATTTTGCAGACAAGAAAATAAGGGCCTGTTCTAACCTGTGCAAAACCGTAGAAAGCACACTGAGGTATTCGCATTTCTGGTTCTGTATGTTCTGCAAGTGACTGTGGACCTACTGAAGTTAATGGGTCCAAAGAAAAGTGGGGATCACACCCATAGCCATGTAGGGGGGGGGGTAGGTAGGCAACTTTCTATAGTTCACCTCAGGTGGCAAAGAGGCTAGGTTTTCCCCTGCTGTTTACTAGAACAGCTCTAACGATACTAAAAGCATTTTGCTCCAAAATATAAAAGTTACAGGAAAGTGACCACTTACAGACATAATGAAAGGGACTCCCCATAGTGCACAGGTATTTGGAACGTGTAACAGCTAGATTTCCAATATGAACTGATTGTGTTTACATCCTACATTGGATTCAGAAAGCCTTAAGAACTGACCTAGTTACTACATTTAATTACCAAATTATAGGCATTATCATTTGGTAGTTAGACAATGATAATTCTATTAGGCAACCCAGCCCGGCTAGTTAGAAAGTGTATGCAAAATCGCTTATATCCTTGAACTGGCTCTGGAACAGAGCAGCAGATAAAACCCAATTCCCATACAGCATATGAAATAAAAAAACACATGTATGCATGTAAATAAAACACGGGTGCAAGGCAAACAAAGCAGCTGACAGACATATGGGTCTGCATGAATACTCGAATTACTAATAGGACACTAATTTTTCCACCCATTGATAATTAAGGGTGTACAGCATAATTTAAAAATGCAGTACACTGCATGTTAAACTAGCACCTATAAATATATATCAAATATGCACCACACTAAAATAAGTATAAAAAGGATTTAAAATTACTCTAAGCATACTTTAACCTAAATAATGCCAATGTGGTTAAAGTGGATGTCTATACAAATGTTTATCTCCCCAATCCTGATGGGGGGGGGGGGGTTGCAATATTAAAACAAAAAAACTCGACCCTCAGAACCAGCTCTACTATTTGACTGAACAACTGTAAAACAGCCTCTATTAGACTTGCTCATTAGAAGTCCACCAGTATAATAAATAGAATAAAAGATGTCGTGTACCCTTCACCAATACATGATGCACTTACTAGAAATTTGGATAACATCTGTTTCTAGCAGTCCAAAACTCAGGCGAATACGAATCCTTATACATTAACTCTGGCAATACTGGTCACCATAGCGAAGCTCTAGATAGGAAAAAGGGCCAACACAGACGTATGCTCACAATCATACTTAGGGTTAAGCACAAAATCATGCAGCTTCAATTTAGGAGGGTTTAAATAAAAGCTACAAAAACATATTCACAAGCAGAAGAGTGATAACAGCATTGCAAAGATGAATTTGTCCAGACAAGGACAGTCCTCTTTTATGACTTGGAGAGGGGAAAGGGGGATAAATCCCCCAGCAGCATGGCTATGTTAGTAAATGCTGGAGCCTTACAATTTCAAAATAAGTGAATGGCACTGGCAGAACACACTTCACATTAAAAGCATTCTGCAGAAAAAAAGCAAAAAACACTACCCAGTCAATAACTGTGATTTGGGGGCGCTGACACCAGAACGCATGATCCCATGAAAGAGCTCAAATCCATCAATACCCGATGCCCCCCCCCCCCCCCCGCATTGTCACAGGAACTATGGCTCACCCTATGCACTATGAACGCCAATAGAGGGGGTGTCATAGTGCCTGTGACGAATGGCAAGGGCAGGGGTGGGGTGTTCCAGTAAGTTTTTATGCGCTGCAATATCAGCGATCGCCTCTGGGCGTTTAAAGGGGAATGGGGGGGGGGGTTGCCTGCAGAATCTTTACTGCTTATAGCTACTATAACTGAAATAAGAATGCAACAGTTTACATCAGTACTTCTGGTGTGCGTTGCATGTGGTAGGTCATTGACTTCTTACATATGTCTGTGAAGGTTCTCATTCATTGGCTTATTACATATGTTTGTGAAGATTCTCATTCATTGGCTTATTACATATGTTTGTGAAGATTCTCATTCATTGGCTGAGGGACAGGGGCAGCCAGGGCTGGATTAAGTGTGGTGGGGGCCCCTGGGCACAAAATCTGGTGGAGGCACCAGATACAGTATTTTTTTCCTTATAATTAACAGTCCAGCCAGGTAACTGATTGGTGGTTATCTGGCAACTGCCTTCCTCCTGGTACCTCAGATCGCGCCCTTCTTCTCAGATCGCGCCCTTCTTCTCAGATCGCGCCCTTCTTCTCAGATCGAGTCCTTCTCCTTCTGCTTTGCCATTCTGGGTGGGGGATGTAGTCGCCCAGCTGGTTCAGCAGAAAACAGCGGCTGTGCTTGGTGGCTTTTGTGCAGTGACGGCTCTGCACGCACCCATCACTATAGCTTTGCTGCTCTAGACTTTGCGTCCTGCCCTGTGGTGGCTTGGCTGCCCAGGCGTGCCCATATTGCTGCCGATAGCTTTGTTGCCGGCCCCACAGCCCGTCAGACCAAAGGCTGAAAAGCCTCCTGGACCAGACCACAACCCAAAGGTTGCAGGGCAAGTGGTGGAGGCCCCGGGGCGCGCACCCCTTGCACCGCCCTCATAATCTGGCCCTGGGGGAAGCCATGTGCTGCATTGTGGAAAAATGGAAAAGGAAAACAGGGGTACAATTTGGAGACCTACAGCAGCACATTGCAGGAAATGGAGGAAAGACACATGGGACAGGCTTCAGGTGAGATCCTCTTTTTATTGCCATTACCTGGACTGTCCCTTTAGTCAGTGCAGCACTGTATACACTAGTAAATTGGGATGACAGCTACAGGTTTCTGTATATGTGTACATTTACATGTACATTTCTGTATGTGACACACAGACACAGAAACAGTTGGGACACATTAACCATGCATTAGGAGGTTTTAAAAATCCGCTCTCTATTAACAGGCTCCAATTTGGTGACACTTAAAGTACCCTTCTTTACTGTTATATTAAAAATACATTTAAAAGTACAATACATGCACAACTCACACAAAGTCACACTTACCAAGATGTTGAAAAAAATCCATCATAGAGATTGCAGAGCACGCACTGGAATGCATGGAGGCCACCACTAAAAGGTAAAGCTGCAATAGTTGTTGACTCAGAGGATTCAAGTAAGGAGTGGGGTGATTGATTGTAACATGCAAAATTAATTTACTATCATGAAAATGCCCTCTGTGTGGGATAACTTTAAAGTGCAGTACAAAATTTACATAAGAAAATGTTCAGAACATAGTGATCTAGGTTATAGCAATTTACACAAACCCCAATAAAACACCCTCTAACATGGTAATCTTTCAGGTCAAGCACCAACGTCTTGTTTGGTTGCTATATGTATATAAAAGGTAGTAAAAATACTATTCAGTCAGACCATATAAAGATATAAATGTCAATCACCTTAGGACCTGACTGTTTAATATATGTGTTTTGTTTAGTCTAATGTATTTCTTTAGCATAGGTTATATAATGAATAATAAAGAGAAACTTAAACCTCCATTTTGCCAGCAACATTTGAAAGAATAATCAGCCATATCCCATCAACCCCCAACTCATGTTTCTCTTGATTTGGCCTCTTAGGTTCATCTGTGGCAATTAAAGTCAATACCAATTAAAGCCAAGGTAGTTACAACCTGGTGACTATCTTGTAATGTTGACATGTGAGCTTTAAAGTTTATAGCTTTAGACTATGCCTTTAAAGCCCTTGCTTGTAATGGGCTACTTCAGGCCACATTTGACCCTATTTTTTCCTTTTTTCTGCTATACCAGTGAAGAAGCAGTTTTAAGCTATGGGCAATGTGAATATGCTTTAGCTTGAAAAGGCTTTGCACATCTGGATGCAATCTGGACCTGAATGCAAGTGGGAACTTAGCTGTTCAGCTTTCCCCTTTTAGCTCTAGGGAGCATTTTGACAGTATTAGAGGAAAATGTGGGACCTGCTAGTTACCTGGCTGTTATGCTGAACATCCTGTTTTCCTGATAGATCAGCCACTGCCCGAGAACAAGCATGCTTCACAAATCCTCATCTACACATATGTTTCAGATCACTGGAACTACATGACCAAGTAACTGCCATTGTTACGCCTGACCTGCCTAACCCTTCTCTCTCCCTATATGCAACCAATTAACCAAGAGGCAGACCAAGATAAATGGCAACAGGTCATAGGATCAGCCAGCGAGAGGGTGTACATTTGTGTACAATCTACCAGTGATTACAAAATAACAATTAGATATCCAAGAATGACCCTTGGGGCTGCCTCTCTCTCCTCCTCACTGTTAACTACCCTGAAATGCAATTTGCAAAATGCAAATTAAAAGAAGCTTGTTCTTAGGGCTCCTGCAAGCCGCTCCTTTGTGGCAGCAAAACAGACTGCCCACATGACCAAAAGTGGCCAGTAGGGTTTACTGTCAGGTCACGCACAGCAATGTGCACGACTGTCCGGTGAACCCCATTTGCCACCTTGGGGTCGATTTAGAGCCAGGTGAGGATTCTTTTTTTAGGAGAGAAATCTGCTGTCTACTGGGTGTAAATTTTCACCTGGCTCTGAATCAGCTCCAAGGTAGACAATGGCAGTTTTCTCTCCTTAAAAAGTAGTGAGAATTCTCCCTTGGCTCTGAATCAGGGAGCACTGCTGGGTTGCAGTGATGGTTAGTTTCTGCCTGTGTTTCAATTCATTTCTGTGGGGTTGACAAGGAACTTGGTGGGGTTGCTGTGATGCAGCTGTGGTTTACCTGCTTGTAGTTTTGCTTAAAGCTGACCTAAAGCACACATAATCTAGAAGACTGTTATACCCCCTCCTAAAAATACCAATAAATGGATAAGTCAATATTCTTACTCTCCTGCTTTTCTGTGGCAGTTGTAATGAGTGTCCCGCATCACCAAAGGGGGCCACCTGACTTCACAGAGGGGGCTGAATAATTTATCCTGATTTTTCCAGGGTTAATTTAGTGAATGGGTATCCCAAATCACAAACCCAAATTTCACATGGAAAGGGATGCAGGGGCTTTAAGGGCTGCAGTGGTACATGGCTGTAAGTCTACTTTGAAGCTAATTGATTATCAAAAATACCCCACAGGAGAGGAAGTTAATTTAATAATATTTCTATGGGTGCCATTGGAACTTAAAGGCAATGACCAGCACAAACCATGGAGTACTTACTTGTGCCAGAGGCACCATTTTGGTCCCTTTGACTGTCTTTTTTGCTACATTACATTTTATCTTTTATGGACACTGGGCTCGGGAGAGAAAGTGACAACATAAACATCCTTTCAGGTTATAGGATCACTTTAACTTACATAGCAATGAGTCTGGATTTTTGGCTAAATGAATTAAGTTCAAATTCCTATTGTGTTACTTGAAAGAGGTACAACCTGCAACAAGACTGTATCAAGTAGTTGTCTTACTTTATCAGTTACAATGGTTGATAATGGTCCAAGCGACAGTACCTATGGATTCCACCCGTCGCTTATAAGCAGGGAACCCCCCCCCTAGTTTTAGCAAACCAATGGCACTACATTTCCTGTTTTTCTTTTTCTGTATACCCCAATGTGGTCAGCACAGTGGTAGGCTTACCGGTGAGTAAATCGGGCTCTTTATATCTGTTGGGAGTGGTGGAACCAATTTCAGTGGAGACTGCAATACAGTCTCTCCTGTGATTCCTTTATGTCTATGCCAGGAAGTGAATTTTATTACATTGGAAATATCCAGCTTTACCTTTAACACAGGCCTAGAAGAGGCTAATTAATTGAAAACTACTTTATAAAATCATTTATACAGCTCGTTTCCAATTCTGGAAGGTCTGAGGTCCCTGGATTTAATGCTTTCTCTACTTTCCCTATCCAGTCCACATTCCCTCATTAATGGTTTTACCAAAGTAAATAATGTTTTGCACCTTTGGTGCTACAGTATGTTTTTTCAAATTGTGTCAAATTATTATTATTGTTTATTTGTATAGTGCCATAATCTCCCTTAGCACTGTACAAATTAGATTAATAAAAGCCTAAAAAAAGATATATTTTATAACAAATTGTGTCCTAATTTGACCCACTAATAAATGTATTATGGTAAACTGGTCGTACCTGTACCATAGACCTTATGCAGGGCATGGTGCTTTATTTAGCCCAAGAAGTGCTTAGAGGAGGTAGAAATGATATATATTTATTCTGTTGACATTTGAATACTGTGCGCAATAATGTGGCTCATACACATGCCTTCTGGAATTGCAATATTTAAGATAGGTGTGAATATTTACCTAACTGAGTAGAGAGGGGAGTAGTACACACCATGTACCTCCACTGTACTTGGAAATAGCTGGGGTCAGGCCTACAGTATTCTAGCCACTGACTGGTATACAGCAGTGTGTTTATGGCCATATTGCTGGGTACATTAGTTCTCCTAGGAAAGAGAACTGTTGGGGCTTTGTTTTAGCATGATTTAGAATAACAGCATGAGACTTACTGATGCTCTCAATTTACCATTATATTTTTACTAGCAAACGGTGTGACACTAGGGAACATGTAGGGAACAACTAGGGATGCTCATGGGAACTGGGTTTTAACTTTACTTATTGCCTTAGGGAATGGCAAGATGCATCTACACAATTATTCTCTGGCATACTGCAAATAACTCCATACACCTGCATCCAAATCCCCACATGGCAATAAGCTCACTATGATTACTTTAGGTAGAAAATAAACTGTTTGTACAGTGTCGACAAATTGTGTTTTGCCCCTTTGAAGTTATATTTTATAGACACAGAAATGCAGATTTAATTATATGTTACACTAATAAACACTTTCCTTTTTAAAGTGAAAATCAATCTCTGCAAAGTGATTTGTCATATATATAAAATATTACATTTTAGCAGACAGCAATTACAATGTCTATGCCTCTTTTCAGCTTTGTAGATCACTGTAGAGACTCAATTCTCATTCTGTTAGCAAATCTGCCCTGTCAGGTTGCATGGGTAATTAAACTAAAAAAACTTGTTTCTGGGGGCCAGGCTGTGCAGTATGAAATAATACAAAAAAGAAAGCCTAGCCACTCATTTCCATGTTCCGGCGCTGCTGTAAGATGTGCCAGGGAGTGCGGAAGGTGTAGAGGTAGTGACTTTATCGGGGTCCAGAAGACCCTAGCAATTAATACCTAACACCTAATTTATTATAAATTAATATTTTCCGTATTTAATATATTTTTAATGTTGTGTATTACTTTGAAATTAAATCAAAAACATATTGAAAAAAATAAAAAATTGCCTCCAAAATCTAATGTTTTCTTGCAAGTCTGTGTCTCATCAGACAGAGCAGCTGATAAATTGCATAGCTTGAATAATCTGATGACTAGGTTTATAAGCTCATCAAGGGGCCTGCATATATATATATATATATATATATATATATATTTACTAATGTAATTGGAAGCACTGCAGCCTCCAGCCGCTGTTAGCAAGGCTTTTGCGGAGAGATCACAACGCCCAAAGCATATGTCAAAGTGGCCATAGATTACTATGGGAAGCTTTTCACAGACAACTGCAGAGCATTCACCCCAAAGTGCGAATGTCCCGCAATTAAGTTGGTATGAAACCAGCCATATAGTGAACAGTGTTTTTCTTTATAAATCTAACCCAATGAACGGCCATTGAAAATGTATGGGAGAGCGACACTGAGCGAAAGGTAACAACTGGCGCCGGCGCTATATGCCGAGCCGCCTGTAATAATACATCGGATGCTACATTGCGCTGTTAGAGTCGCTCACCAGATTCGCTTTCATAAATGTGGTTGGCGTACAGCGCCCCCGGCATTTACCAGACGCTGCCTGCCACAACGAGGCACTACCTGCCGCTAGACCTTCTTAAATTACCCCCTAAATCAAAAACAAATTGAAGAAAAAACTCAAGATCTGACTCTTCCAAAATATAATGTTTTCTTGCAAGTCTGTGTCTTATAAGATAGAGCAGCTGATAAATTGCATAGCATGAATATGATATGAATCTGATGACTAGACTTATACGCTCATCAAGGGGCCTATATATAAAGTTTACTGATAGTGACTCTCTTGAGGTACCAGAATGTCTGAAAGCGCTTTCACCCTCTAGGGCTGTCAGCCAGGTGATCAAGTTACTCACAACTTGATCAGCAATCTGTTGGGAGGGAGAAATCAATTAAACTTGTTCAGAGGGAGCATTGCTACAATCCAGTTTCACCCACTGTATAACCCCTTCAGGACCAAAGATGATATGAGCTTGGATATGGCTAACTGTTTGGCTCAAGTCACACAGGTGGCAGAAATGTATAGCAATTACTTGTAGTTACTAGTATTTAAGTACAACTAAATACAGTTAGATAGCAGTTAGATACAGTTAGATAGCTTTATTTCATGCATATGGAGCTACAGATTACTGGTGTGTCATAAAAGTTAGCGAGCCCATTGAATTAAAATCTGTACTGCTGTCCAGCATATCCAGTACAGTATTGTATTCTTAAAGCGGATGAAAACCCTGTGCGGTTGGCCATCGAATCTAAAAGATTCTAGGGCTGGCTGCTAGCCTGTCCCTGGGGCATCCTATAGCAGCCGGCCCCACTGTGTGGAACACCTAAGGTAGCCAGTAACCTTTGTTAGAGGCTCCTGCGATGTGCAAATCTCTGGCCACTGCATCCCTGGCTTCCCTGTAGCTGTGCGTGCTCCTACATCTGATCTATGTGAATGGCTGGGTGCGAGAATGGGCGCGTCCCAAATAGAAAGCTGAGGGTTCGGCCAGCCAGCTGCAGTTCTGAGATTAGCCAGTTGGCTGTGGAAAATGTGGAAAAACACAGTTTTACTTGAAAAACGGATTACTGTCGAGCCAGCAGAATCGGGCAGGGAGTGGTAGGGGACTGGTTTAATCTGTCACCTTATTCTATATATATCTGGCAATGTGTAGGATCAAGGGCATGCTGGATCTTGTAGTTTCATGGCACACAGGAAGGCCAACGGTGCATTCTGTGCTATTCCTGCACTTTAGTATTCACGGCTGCTTATCCCTTCAAGGGGTAGCAAAAACATGATGCCCTTCCTTCTACATAGTTATACAGAAGGGCATGGTGAGGTTGTAGTTCATCTAGCTGTGGAAATAGTAAGACTGATAAAAGTGGAATCTATATGATCATAGACACAATGGAAGTATTGGGAATGTTGAGCAATAAACAATATGGCACTAGGTGTCAGCATTTAAATAGGGGCCCAGCGTTGCTCAGTGCAGTAACATTTCCCCTTTCACATTCAGACCCTAGAATGCATGTTTTACTAAATTAGAGGTTGACTGGGTAGGGGTAATGAGGTGTTTACAGTATTGTGGCTGGAAGAGCTGTGGCAAAGGGCAACATTGGGTTTTGGAAAATGTGATGTTAATTAATTCCCCTGCCCCCCCCCATCCCCCAAGAAGAACTGCTTTGAATTATGGACACCCTTATTAATCTGGCCCTGGTTAGTTGGTCTGGAAGAGCCTGACCGCCCCCACAGAGCCCTGGCTTCAACCCCAGTTATCGTCTTGGACGTGAACTGATATAGAGATTGGGAGACTTGTGCACAAATGTTACAAATGCTCTGGATGCATGGGCAATTATTTCCACAGGCAATTTCAAAAATCTTGTAAAATCTCTTCCCAGAAAAGTAAATGCTGTTTGAGCTACAAATGGTGAACACATTGGGTCATCAGAAATGAATTCAGGTAGGCATGGCACCTGCATGGCAAGATAATGCTTTTTCTATGTTCAGTGTTCTCCATAAATTAGCTAAGGGTGATTTAGCTGCTTGGAAGCCTTAGCTTTTTTTTTCTTTCAGCCATTATATTTTCCATCTTCCAGACAAAAATCTCCAATCAATGTTCTTCCTTTAAAGTCCCTGTCCAGCATAAAAAAAAACTCTACTCACCTTTTTACCCTCAGCAGCTTTTGCTTAATGCCTTTATGTCTCCCTAATACACTTACTTCATTTATTGCAGTAGAGAGGGTGTGCCAAACCTGCCCTGGCGAGTAGTCATGGTGTGTATACATGGAATTTCCTAGCGTAGGGAACTTTTCCCTTAAACTGGACCTTCAGCGTGATTTAATGAAAAGTCCAAACTCTTAAAAAACGGTTCCCCAGCATTTAAAATTAATATATTTTACGTTTTTAGTCACTAACTTATTATTCTTTCCCCCACTGGGCTGCAACTCTGTTCAGGAATTTAGGATACGGGCGCCGCCATCTTGACTCAGAAGCATCACACTTACTGAGGAGAGGAGAGTGGGATAAGGTACAGGAGGGCGGGTTATAGCTGTGCTTTAATTCTCCTTACCTGAACCACATTACCCTCTGCAATGGGTGACGACCAGTCATGTGGTTCAGGATTTTTAAAGTGGACCAAAACCCACCCTG
The DNA here is from genome assembly GCA_027917425.1 of Gastrophryne carolinensis. Classification (NCBI taxonomy): domain Eukaryota; kingdom Metazoa; phylum Chordata; class Amphibia; order Anura; family Microhylidae; genus Gastrophryne; species Gastrophryne carolinensis. The sequence continues at coordinate 271,626,899 of CM051236.1, forward strand.
GCATCTATGAGACTCCAGGACTGGCTTACTCCCTCCCCCCCAGTGCATCCCGGACTGGGATGCCTCGCAGTGTTAAACCCCCCACCCTGAGCACCCAGTAATCACACCTTCCCCCCGAGCCTATGATGCATATTCGGCCAGGATCGTTTACCTTCTTGGCTGAGCGTGGCCCCATCCACCGCAACTGAATTGCTGTACGTGGCCGCGCATGGCTGAAAGGAGGCAAGTGATGCGTGTGCCACTCGTAAGTGTGGCTGGGGTTCCATTCAGCTTCAGACCATCTGACTGCCAACGGTCAATCATAGATCCATTTAGTCTGCCCTTTCCTTAGGATAAATGTATGTGTAAAGGAAAACTTTTTGTCAGGTTGTTGGTTTTCTGCCTAATTGTTTCCCTTTCTGATATGTGAACTTTGCAAATAGTGGGATTCCAGGACTACCCCACCACTGAGTCCCCCATCAAAAGGCTGCACACTAAATATCATTTAATTAATCAATTTATTAATAAAGGATTTGTACATATATGACATACACAACACTTAATACACGACATAATAAAACCACATATTAAAAACCCAAGTGGGGAGGAACTCCAGGGCTAACCAATTTAGACATAGATAATGATCTTTGCACCAAAGTTAATTATAATATATTATGTAACTCAAAATATAAAAACATATATTGGCTGACGCTTATGAGATAAAGTGCTAGGTGCATGCGCAGACCTAATTCATGATTAGAAAAAGTGAACTAATGCCTTAAAAAATTCAATGCAATTTAAAATAGGTTTAAAGATAACAATTATATAATAAAAAGTGTGCAAATTCTGGAATGTGAAAATAAACATTTGTGTTAGGATTGTGCCCCCATATCTGTGATATACTTATCAGCCTGCTGCTTCCAAGCTTCTTATATCCCAGTATATCTGTGTTGCTCAAGTGGGAGTGGCTTTTCTGGACTCGGCTAAAGCTCTTAGTATAGCTCCTGACTACAAATCCCAGAATCCTTCCACTGACAAGGGTGAGCCCCCACCCATAACAGCGCTTGGAAAAATCAGACAGCAGTAATGACAAACATCTTTCCCCCAGGTTAGTAACCCTTTAGCTACTGGAACACACAATTGTGATCTCCTCAACTGAAGAGGCTGGATTAGAGCAATAGAGGTTAAAATCTGTGAGCTCAGGAATATGGAACAACATCTCTGTCTCAGCCAATCAGATTATTAAAAAGCCAGAGTCAGGAAATATCTGCTATGTACACCATACACACCAGTTAGTGTACAGTTGTTAAGGTAAACACATTGTTGCAAGAGAATACTGGTTCTTCTATAAACACATAAATATTTGCAAACAAATACAATTAAGAATTGCCATCGAAAGTGGAATTACCCTTTTAATTCATTTACTGTTGATTTTCCAACCACCTCTCCTGGTAACCTAAAATTAGATGTACTCAAGCCTTGCTCTTTCTGGGTGCTTGGGATATCACAAAGGTGAAAAGAGATGGTTTGCATGGCTCCACCTACTGCTAAGAATCCATGGGTAAATCCTGTTATTCTTGGTCTGAATGTGCCATGTAAAAACATGTCTTGTAAGAAGGGGCTTGTTGGTCCGTTTTAGCCGACTATAATAAGCCTAACATGAGTATTTCCCTAGGTAGATTGTGGGAGATTACTTTACTGTAGATTACACTGAAGAAGTACACTGAGCCTGCTGCTTCCTTTTTGTATTAAAAGCTGTGAGCCAGCTTTAATATGGGCAGTGGTTCTAGCTGAAGAAAATTAACAAAGGGCCCGAAGTCAACACTAAGGTATGCACAGCTCAACCAATTATAGTATGCTTAGGGTGCTCGCCCTAGGGACCTATTTCTATACACACACTACTCTAAAATTGGCAGGGCTCCAGGGTTAGCCCTCCATTCAGTCCTCATAAATCAGGCTGCACTCCTTTTCAAGATATACTACATCTGTTTATTTATCAAAAAGTTAATACATCAATTTTATATACAGCAAAACAATACATCACACATTACACTTTAAAAACCATATAGATAAAAAAAAAACCCAAGTGGGGAGGACCTCCAGGGCTCAAATGTAATGACACTCTACATTCATGTGTCTCACTGCTCAATACTCCCATTAAATTTATAATCCCTCACATATATTCATATCAACCAATATGTATAAACTGAAGTTTTTCTGGACAAGTTGCTATGTGCTAGTGCCCAAAATCCTCAATTATATAAAATATTTATAATCTATAGTGCTATAATGCTGTTCCCTTAAACAGCATATATATCATGTGCATATACTAAAATGAATAAAGTGCCTTCAATAGTGCAAAGTGCTAAAGTGTAAACATGCATTAACCTATAAAGTGCCACTTATCTCCAAAACGTCAGCAATACACATCAGGAACCGAATATAAATTCATGCAATCAATATACCCAAGTGTAATTTTAGTAGTCAACCCAGTTCCTCCCCACTTACCTTCTCACCAAGGGCCTGAAGTCAGTTACAAAAATACTAATGAATGGATACTATTTTTATTTAGCCTCTATAGTGAAGACTAGTGAAAGCCAGAACGTAAAGGGTTATCAAACCCCCCCAAAAAAACACACTCACCTTCTCCACCGCGCAGCAGCTGCAGCCCTGTCCACCGCTTGGAAACCTCACGTTTTCAGAGAATGATGGCTGGGGGCTCTCCTGTTTCTTTTTGGTAACCATTTAAACTACCCCTCACCCCCAGCCACTAGTTGCCTGATGGGGCAGTAAATCAATAACACTGCATACTCCAATAGAAGCCTCTAGAGGGCAGTGACATCATAAAGCACCGTATATTACCAAAGAAGATCACTAAAGAGAGGCAGATATTCCCTATAGAGTGGCCATTAGTGGGAGGTGACCAAGTAAAAGCGAGGCAAGGGGGCACAGGAGGATCATGAGCAAGGGGATTTTCTTTGTGACATGATTCAATTTTCAGGTCTGTGTTAAAGTGGACTGACACCCAGGATTTTGACTATCCTGGGTTTTGGTCCACTTCGGCGGGGCACCCCGATCGGGGGTTCCCCGCTGTGTGAAACCCCCCCGAAAGCCCCAAAAACTCACCTCTCCTTGCTCCCACGTGACCGCCGCTGCCAATCCCCGCCGACGGACAAACGGACAAGAGAGCGCGCCCGCCGCTGCCTCCCGCGCGTCACTCTTACAGGGCGCGCGCCCGCCATTCCCAAGCGGCCTGCGCGGGTGCGCGTCCTGCGCGGGTTTCTGGGGGGTTTCACAAAGCGGGGCACCCCCAATCGGGGTGCCCTGCAGTCAGGGGACTGATCGGTCCGGGAACCTTTTAGATTCCCGGGCCGATCATGGGAGGGTGTTGTTCCATTTTAACAGAAAAGATTTACATTTTAAATGCTGCAGTTTATATTTGTACCACAAGGTGTCCACATTGCTTTATATGTTCTGCTACCAACCAAGTCAGCTTGCTACATCACTGAAATACTCAGAGCCATCATTTTCAATACATGCACTTCAAAACAATCAAAATTGAGTGGTACCAGGAAAAATCTGTAAGTAGAGAAGACAAGTGGTAGTTTAAAGAATTATACCTTTTTAGTGGCTAAAATATATTACCATGGGAGCTTTCAGATATCGAGACTTGTTCCTCTGGCATATTGCAGATTACATATAAAGCAAACTAGATATCATATTTAATTGTGATCAAAAATGTTTTTTAGGTAAAATGTGAATGTATCAAGTATGCTGATCAAATACTTTATATACAGCCATAATAATAATGAATGTAACTGTTCAGAGGGGGTGGGAGTAGCTCCATCACTATTATTTATACAAATCATTATCATCATTATTATTCAGGGCCTGGGAACCAATTTACCACCCAGTTTAACCCTCTCATCATCCAAGTATTAAGCCCCAAACATGTCTAACTATGTGGAAAGACAGATTTGGTTGCACATATCTGCAGATACATGTGGAAGCCACACTGCCCCGGCAAGGCACTCTGTGTTTAGTGTGGTCCCTACTCTTATTTTTGAGTCCCCAAAGTTGGGACATGCAATGCAGCCAGAGCTACTCACCTGGGAAGCTGCCAGCCTCCCTTTAGAACACTCCATAGCGAGAGATCCATGGTGGCTGAATCTCTCCCTGTGTGTGTTCATGGCAATTCAAACTGAGCAAAGGGGGTGGGAGTAGCTCCATCACTATTATTTATACAGAATTATCATCAGTATTAGGCCTGGGAACCAATTTACCACCCAGTTTAACCCTCTCATCATCCAATAATAGTGATGGAGCTACTCCCACCCCCTTTGCTCAGAATGTAACTGTTCCCCGAATGGAAGTATTCATAGCGCGGGGCATATACAATCAGGACTTTCAGCCAGTTCAGTCATAAATTGTGATGAGGTTCAAATCCATGACGAAGATTTGACCTAGATCTTGTCAAGTCGGTCCAGTTCACCCCATCCCGATTAGCAGCAAGTTCTGGGTAAAAAGATCCAGACTGTTAAGAAAAAGCCCCTCCACAGGTATCAGCATGTCATCAAAGTGATTGCTGCTGCCGACATTTGGTGACAGAGTGGCACCCTGACTGCTTTCACCCTGACTTCCCACCAGGGATAATGTTGGCCACCGGGGAGGAAAGCTTTTATACTACAGATGCGGTGCCTGGAATCTCCACTGGCCACAGGGTAATGTGTGTTAGCACTGGTCAAGTAAGGCTTATTTTTTATTTGACAATTCTGTAGGCAGTAGAGTGGCAGTAGCACGGTTACACTAGATGTCCATTAAAAAAAATAAAGAAATGAGTGTAGTATTCTAAAATAATGTTCAGAACAATAAAAAAAATTTTGTGATCTATGTGAACATCTTTTTTTTTCCTTTATTCATCGTTTAGGTTATTCAAATTGGTCTGGTTACTATTCAGGTCCGATGCTGTGTGCACACGTGGCTTTTTACATTCATTTACTGATTTCAAACAACAAAAGATTCAAAATGCTTGCCTACCTTGGGGGGACCTTGCTGCGACAATTTCCATTGCCGAGGCTAATGGACGTGTTTCTAGTCTTCGCAAACTGGTGAATGGATTTTTCCCTACAAGTATTCATAGTATTTGAAACCTATATTTATGTCAGCTTCTCATAATCCCTGAAGCTGCAGGAATCTGAAAGTAGCCTTTCTGTTTAAGCCCAATAAAAATAGATTACTTTTACATTTTAAGATTAAGTTTACTACTTTGCGCATTCCTCTTTAGCCCTAATAGATTGGATGTTGGCTGCTTTATTCCCCTCAGCATGCCAGACATTGAGGAGTGAGAACTTGCTGCATGCTCTCTCCCTAACTGCACCAAGAAGAATTCATCCTACTAAATGTGATCACATAGCCATAGCTAAGAAAAGGGGTGTCGCTCCTCCAAAGCAGGATTTGAAAAAGTTGCTTCTTTGGTCAAATTGTGGAGATGGGGAAGAAGACCCCCAAAACAAGATGGTGTCTGGTAGTAATGGGAAGAATTTGTAGGCAGGCACAGTGAAACAAGATGGCATCAGTTGGGAGCAGGAAAGTTGGGGAGCTCCGCCACTCGAGCATCCGCCGGACTGGACAGGGGTGAGCCAATGCCCTCGTTTTGAGAAAGACGACAGCAACATCTCCACCAACATCTCACACCCCCACTTAGAAGGCACTGAAATAGAGAAGAGGTTCCACCTTGAAAGCAGTGGCCTGCAGAGCGCACCAGATGTTGGCAACATACATTACTATTTGACAGCCATTGGCATGCTGTTGCCTCTCCAGACTGACCATTTGCGATAAGGTGCTTGCTTTATAAAAAAATTATTTCCATTTTGGTTCATGGTCATTTTATATTGCCAGTGATCTTGCCAGTGGCAGTTAATACATTTACATTTAGACTCAGCATTTCGGATTTTTACTTGATTTTAAGTGTTTGTTTATATGTGTATTTCTTAAATTTAAAGTTCTAATGCCGAATTCAGAATTGGTACTTACTTTCAACTAATGGAGGCCCTGCTTAAAAATATATATCTGAATCAAAATTATCTGTTAATTTAGTTGACAATGGAGTTTCTTCACTGAAACAATCACACCAAACCACTACACAAAAGGTAGTGAAAATGTAACAACGTCTTTCAGCACAACTACTGTATCTGTGAATCAGACTATAATGTTCAAATGGATGATCTGGAAAACAAACAGGAGAGACAACACACCTGTGGGGAATATCTGAGTCGACTGAACCTGAACAACTCTCATAGATAGTGCAGGGTTTATTGACCTCCAAGGCCACCCTGCTACAGGACCACATACTCAGATGTTATCTGTCAGATATGTAACTTCTCAAAAAAGTAAGACATTCAAAAGAAAATGTGGGAAAGAGGCCAAATCTCTTGCGACAGAGCTACTATTAAGATCTATTCATATGTGTTGAGGAAGACCCTGCAGATGTGACAACTCTTGAAACCTTCACTCAGCAGGATTCAGAAAACTGTGGGGTTCCTTACAGATTGAAACACCCTTTTCTCCTAATAATTTGATTCTCCTCAGAGTTGTTTGGCTTGTTTGATACATTTCCCATGGAGGTCCTGGATTGGTTGAACATGCATCAAACTCATCTCCGAGCACCAGGAAGGGAATGGAAAGGCCTCCCACCACAAAGAACCAGTCGCCTGGGCTGGAAATGAACTATGACTGTCAGTATTGATATTGCTTCGGAATACATCCTTTTTCTTATGCACTAACTAAATGGGACTGCCAGAAAGGTCCCTGTGGGGCAATATAAGCGGCCGCACACCCAAAGATAAAATCAAAATCTATTTTATTGTTAATAAAAATTATTATATAAGTGTAGATAATTAAGGCTAGTCCATACACGTACAAATAACGAACATTTAAAATACATTTTTTTTAAATAAAAAAGAAAGAAAGAAGACCGGCGGGAAAGGTCAGACCAAACGACCGGGCTCTACTCCAAATGCATGTATATATACTTATGTCAATATATACAACAATATATGGTTCCAAACCAATGTAAATGCAAACCGACCCTGATGGCTATGAGCAATGAAGGCAGAGTATGTGATGCTGCCAACTAACCACAGTGCAAAAAAGAAATTGTGCAACAAACAATGTGAGCACGTGGAGGAGTTACATCCACGCTAGATTAAAACGTGCCAATATGCAATAATTTACAAAAATACAAAATTACAAAAATACAAATTACACACATATGATGTGCCTCCCAACCAATAAAGTGCTAAGTGCTAAACACATCCAATTCATATATAACGGTGTTGCTAGGCCGTGCGGTGGTCGGATAGGAGCTCCTGAGACACTGGTGATATTTTGATTATTTCTATATATGCCTCTCATTACCTGCCCCTGTTGATGCTTATATATGTTTATTATCCTTCATTTTCATCACAGTATTGATTCATAGATGTGTATTTTGTAATTGATTTGTAATTGATTTGATTTTGATATATGAATTGGATGTGTTTAGCACTTAGCACTTTATTGGTTGGGAGGCACATCATATGTGTGTAATTTGTATTTTTGTAAATTATTGCATATTGGCACTTTTTAATCTAGTGTGGATGTAACTCCTCCACGTGCTCACATTGTTTCTTGCACAATTTCTTTTTTGCACTGTGGTTAGTTGGCAGCATCACATAATCTGCCTTCATTGCTCATAGCCATCAGGGTCGGTTTGCATTTACATTGGTTTGGAACCATATATTGTTGTAAGCATAGGTGTTTCACACTTATGCTCTATATTGACATAAGTATATATACATGCATTTGGAGTAGAGCCCGGTCATTTGTTCTGACCTTTCCCGCCGGTCTTCTTTCTTTCTTTTTTATTTTAATGTATTTTAAATGTTCGTTATTTGTACGTGTATGGACTAGCCTTAATTATCTACATTTATATAATAATTTTTATTAACAATAAAATTGATTTTGATATTATCTTTGGGTGTGCGGCCGCTTATATTGCCCCACAGGGACCTCTCTAGCGGTCCCATTTAGTTAGTGCAACAGATTATCCCTCGTTCCTGCAGGTGGGGGGCAATCGGTTCCAGCGCCCCATATAGACTCAGTGGTGCGGAGTGTTTTGTCGTTTTTCACTACATCCTTTTTCTTATTCTCAATAGTTTATCAATGGTTACATATCGATCCCAAGACCGCCTGGCCCCTTCCCTTAGCAGCCTGGTGCACCAAACATTGTGGCTGGTAATCCAAGGCTCAAGGACCAACGTGCCAGGCCCTGGCTCTAGAAATTACCAGTTCTTGTGCCCTTTGACACAGGCTGAGGGGCACTGGGCTCTTCCACACCCTGTTGGCCATTGGATGTATGGGTAATGAGGCAGGGTGCTTAGAAAACCGCATGTGATTTGCCGCCCTGCCTATTGGACCAGTAGTGTGAGAAAGGTAAAAGAAACACAGCAAAAAATATTTAATTAGTCTAATTTTAAATGATTCCAACAGGGTGTCAATCTCAGACACCCCACTAGCATCTGGAGTGAAGGGGAGCACATATCCCTCCTCCTTCTTCCTTGGCATCCAGCTAAGTGTAATGACAGGAGCTGTGGGAGTGGATCTTTTATACCAGAATCATCCTCCATACCCCTACAGTGAAATATTTAGTCATATGGGGGAAATAAAAATCTCCCTTCCCGGACTACCCCCATATTCAATGTTAGTGGTAGCGTCTCCTTTAAACACTGCCACTGGCTTTCAAGAAATGGAAGTACAATGGACCCATATTGAAGGCCCTAGGGGCTCGTTTATCAGCAGAGCCAGGGGCCAGCCGTTTGGCCTCTGAGCCCTGGGTAACCTGGTGCCCAGGCTGGTTGTCTTGAACTAACACAATATATAATACAACTGAAATTAAAAGTGGAAGACCAGGCTAGAACACAAACACTCTCAGTCCTTGTCCAGGGCTAAACCCGATTGTTGAATGTGGGGAATATGAAGTATATTTACACCTGAAGCAGTCCCAGCATCCATTGCTATGGGCAAGGTAATTCTACCATTCTGTATGGGTTGAGAGAAGACACCTAGAACAAAGCCTGGTCTTTCTAGTACCTCTAACTACTGTTGGAAGCACATGGTCCATATGTTTTTATTTTAAACAAAGCATCTCTTATTTTAGTATTGAGAGTTATTAGCATTATTTTGGCAATTCAAGCAATATAAAATCTAAAAAAAAAGCAACACGAGGAATTAGTAATACCACATTTCAATAAAATTTATTTACTGCAATACATTACAATGTTCATTTCTTTGTAGTGAAATAAGTCACCTACCAACAAGGATTAAAATGAGATTTCTGCATAGAATAAATATACATTAAAATATGAATGCTATATGGCACTTTATTTTCTGTTTATTCTGCATAAGTACAGACAATAATTGAAAGTGTGAAAATATGTATCTTGCAAGTAATGGGAAAACAACAGTTATCATAGTGTTGTGCAAAACTATGTTAGGACCTTGAGACAGTGATGAGAGTTAACAAATACTTATGATATTTTCACCCAGTGTAACAGTATCCACAGACATGAGGTAATCCAACTAATTGGTGATACACTTCCTGTTTCTAGGTGAGTGCAGTACACCTCTATCCATTGTGCGGTGAAACTAAACAAAGGAGGATTGTCTCTTGTGAGGTAATGTAAGTAAATTCGAAACCAATCTTATATAGCCAGGCCTTTCATAAAAGCGGGCAATCCAAATATGCAACAGTGATTGGCAGGGGTGGGGTTTGGCTGGGAATGTCTGGGTGGTCAGATAAAGTAGCCACACAGATCTCCATCACCCTGGGGGTGCCAATAGGATCACAGATTTTTTTCTTTTTTGGCAAGTTTCTTTTATTTTTTTTAATAGACGGCGCCGGTTGGTTTGTCTGGTTTGTCATTGGTGGGCACACAGTCCGTTTTGTCCTGGGACATGTACCATCCTACAGTCTTGGACAGGGCACCTTGCAATGTGAGGGGTACAAACCCCACCCCACTTTCCCTCAACCTGCAGCATCATATTAACACAAGCTTGGGGGAGACCTAAAGGTTACCTTTCCTAGAATATTGCAAGCTGCATTCATAGACTGTGAATTAAAAGTTGCAATAACTTTTTAGATGAGTATTAAGTGTTAAGTGCAGTAATGCAGTTGAGGCTTACTTAAAAAAACAATTACAAAATTAAAACTTGCATTGCATACTAGCACAATATCAGTCACATCCAAACACAGAAACATTCAAGTGACAGTTTTATAATAACAAAATAATAACTTACAGAACTTATAGTAAAGAAACTTTAAGTGATGTGCAAGAATCAGGTTTCTGACTGTAATTAGAAAATGTACATGCAGCATTCAAACAAATGAAATAGGTTCCATTTTGGAGGCCCAGACAAGGAGGCCATATAGTCCAAGACTAAAAGGCTCAATTAAGCGCAGGCTTAAAGAGGACCAAAAACCCCAGATTATCACTACCCCGTCATTGGAACGTCAGAAAGGTAAGTGAAATCTGAGGAGGTTTTGGGGGTTCACACAACGAAGCATCCCGAATCAGGATGTTCCGGAGGACATGAACGGCAGGCCCGGAAATCTTTTAGATTCCAGCACTGGCCAGCACAGTGGTTGGACCATCAAGAAAATGGCAACAACAGGGCAGCAAGAAGCTCACCTGCAGCCTGTACCATGTGTCTCTCTCATTTCCTATAGTGCCTGCAGAAGCTGTAGCAGGGTTCTACATTTTACCCTCCTCTCCATACCATTCCTCCAAGACCAAACTCCAAAGTGGTTGCAAGGCCATGCCTGTCCCATGGCGCTCCTAGCATGAGCGAGCACAGCAAACCATAGATGCATTGAATTTGCTTATTTTATACGGTTTCCATGGGGCATAGGGGGTAGGGAAAGGGAATGTAAACTAGCCATATATTTTACATCCTGCTTATATAATCTTACCCAAACAGTGTGATACAAAGCATACCTAAATAAATAGAGTTTGGACATATTCTACAGATGGGCCCTATTATCCCCATTTTTTCTGAAACTTTTGTCCAATAAGACGGTAGTCAACACATAGTACAACCAGATGTAAGGCTGCTACAGATATCAGACAATTGCCCTTATTCATCAAGCGATAGCGCCAGGTAGTGTCTGACGAGCGCCAGGTAGCGGCAGCTAACGGCGACTACCGACTCAAGTACGCCCGGCGGCGGTCACAATGACGCATTTATCAAGCAAAATGAGGCTAGCGCCAGCGAGAGCGACGGCTAGCGCGGCATTCATCATGAAGCCGCCTGGACCGAACAGCGCCGCTGCAAATTCCCTCACAGCGCCAGGTATGAGCTGTCGCTCCCTGGCGATGTCCAATGCATTTCAATGGAGCAATCTATAATTATTCATAATTAATTGGTATTAATTTTTTTTTTTTTTTTTAATGTCAAAAATCGGAGAACACTTCTGCAATGTTAGGATTTATTTTTAAGTCAAAAAAAAAAAATAAATAAATATGTGCAGAATTGATCTAACAGGTCTGAGATTAATGTATTCATATTACAAAATGATTCTAAAAACATGTATAATGTTACATTCAAAAAATATGGTTGTTTAGGGGTTAAAAACTAGTTAATACACATCGCCGCCAGCGCTCTGGGGTTTAAACAAGGAATGGACAGCGACAGCACATTCGGAGCGTGATTTGTTGATGAATATGAAGCTAGCCGTTCGCTCTGGCCATTCGTTGTCAGGCGCTCACATACAACGCTGGACCTGTGAAACAGCGACCCCCCAGCCCGTATTCAACATTACCGCACACCGACTGAGTCGCTGTCATCAAGCTAACGCCGGCCAAGCACAGCGAATACTGGCTGGCGCTGAAAAAATCACGCTACAGTCGCTCATCTGTCGCTACCTGGCGCTATTGATGAATCGGCCTCAATGTTAAGATAATGCAAGTATGCTTAATCTTTAACCTTTTGGAATATTTCATAGTGACTCATTGCATATTAACTCTAATATTGATGGGTGCAAAAATTAACTAATGTGAATGTATCTATTTCCAGGACAGGGCTAGGTTGACTTTGAAAATGGCCATGGTGGGTGGAATGGCCCTTTAAGCTTAGATGTATGGATATGATTTAGGACAAAGGCAATGAGTAACTGACTATACCTTTATTTAGTTATTATTAATTATTACTAGGCATAATATGTGACTCATGTAACAGCTGTCTTATAGCAAAAGAGACCTTGATGCAAAAATAATGTATTATGTTTAAGGAATATAATATTTTCATGAGTTAGCATTCCAGTCTAGGTGTAAAATATGGCCGTCACGGCCACAAAAGCACTCAGCCTGAGGATACAATGTATACAATGTATTTTATTCAAAGATGAGTAATTACAGCTGAAGGCTTACTACTTCTGGCTAGAAATAAGAGATGATTACACAGAACTATGAGGCAATTTTGACTGAGAGACTCCATTTCTTAGAATCAACTTCTTCATGTGTGTGGCAAGTATAATAAGCTTTGAATTTTTTGACTGGAGGTCAGCATTAAGAAGATACACAAATTTCTCTCCCCAATCCACCCCCCCCCCCCCCCCGTTTAGGATTTAATACTACTGGATTATATAGGAAGCATATTACATTTTAATTGTACGCATTAAAGGTTATGTTCCATTTTATACTATTGTTTGTGACTGCAGGTTACCCTGCTGCACTCCCTCTGCTGGTCCACAGCGCTCACCTCAGTGTAGGTCACAGCTTGATTACAACTGATTCTAGCACCTCCGTTTGCATGGCAGGAAAGAAACAAAGATTTAAAGCAGACCTAAGCCCTCCCTGGCAAGAGGAGGGTGCAGGTCCACATGAACTGTAACCTACTAACTAACCGCTTAATGCGAGTCTTGAATTTTGAAGAATCTTACAGCCTTATTTAAAAAAAAAAAAATTCGGCACAAGCCGTTATCTGTGCCCACACTTGTCAGCGGAAAACCTTTGTTTTTGGTTTTGGGGGGGGCTAGGGTACGTTTTGCACGGCCCAAATTACAAGTTTACCGTACAACACAAAAATGTATAAAATACATCCAAAAACAATTGCAAACAGCCCAGGCATCCCGTGACACATGAACCAGCCAAAAAAAAATACAAAACGTGGCCTAAATAATTATAACCAACTCAGCCCATTGAAATGTATGGGATAAGGCCACACAGAGCAGGATGAGGCCTGGTCTTATCTGGTGTGGTACGCCGCGCTAGCACTCATCCCATTTCTGGCACTGTTGATAGATGGGACACTACATGGCACTATCACAGGTGCTCTAGATTTTTGACTTGATAAATACACCTTTTACACTGGGACCTGACATTCACTTGGCACTCATCTGGCACTACGTGTTTCTTAAATCAATTCCCTTAGCATTTCCCCATAAAGCTCTGTATGACAGGGAAACAGGAGACAGCTGCACACTACAGTGGCACATGCCTACTATTAGAGGAGTAGCAGATACTGCATTATTCCTGTCCCCCATCAGAAAGATTTCTCTAATGCAGGACCCCATGTCTCTCCCTGGCATAGAGTTGCAAGAAAGGGTTTAGGTTCAATTTGTTACAACACACTGCTAGTAGCTAGGGGTGAAGCTAGCCTTTCTGCTGCCTAAGGGGAAATATGGAAAGGAGTCTTCCGCCACCTGATCAAAAAGGACATTTCCTGTATATAAAATATGATTGGTGCACGCCGTCATGTTGTTTTTTTCATGCACTCAACCATTGGTGGCTCACCAGGGAGCGGCTGCTGAGCCACCAATGATTTAATGATTTTTTTTAAAAAAGCAAGAAAGCATTGCTGAACCACCAATGAACTAGTAAATAAAAATGGGTCCAGCTATTTACCGCCCCCTCTAGATCCTCCTGAGGTGGCTGCCTCACCTGTCCTCGAAACCGGTACACCTCTGCTTGTAGCCCCATGCTACACAACTAGATGACAGGGTCTGCTGGTACTTCTGTATATGGTCTTTAACCGGACCAACACCCTTACAAGAAACAGTGATCATATGCATCCCTCCTCCAGGGCAATTTCTGCACATAAAAATGTATTTACCTTTTGTTAACGCATGCTGTTGTCGAACCCCCCCCAATGGCATCCTATGGATCCGTCAGTAGCCTGAAAAGCGGCAGTGCTGCTGGGTTTCCTGCCATGGTGCATTGTGGGTTATGTTGTTAAAGTGGACCAACACCCACCGGTGATCGGCCCGGGAATCTATAAGATTCCCGGGCCGATCACCTCCCTCTCCGCGGGACATCCGAGATCGGGATGTCCCGCGGGGTGAAACCCCCCCAAACGCCCCAAACTCCTTACCTGAGTTTCGGCTGCGGCCGGCCGCCTCCCTCGCGCCCCTCTAGACGTGCGCGCGCCCGCGCCGGCCGTCTGTGAATGGCCGGCGCGGGCACACCCCCCAAACTCACCTCTGTCCGCGGCGACGGACAAGCCGCGGACAAGCGGCTCCTCCGCCGCCGCCTCCCGCGCGTCCCTGTTGACGCGCGGGAGGTGGCGGCGGAGGAGCCGCTTGTCCGCGGCTTGTCCGTCGCCGCGGATAGAGGTGAGTTTGGGGGGTTCGGGGGGGTTTCACACAGCGGGGCACCCCGATCGGGGGTGCCCCACCGAAGTGGACCAAGACCCAGGATAGTCAAAATCCTGGGTGTTGGTCCACTTTAAATCCAGGCAGCTGGGAAAGGAAGCTTCCCGGGGCTGCAAGATGGTAGCGGGCAGGAGAAAATTGGTAAGGTGGTGTTTCAGCTTTGAGTGGATGCAGGAGCAAATGTAAGTGCTGACAATGCTTTAGTGTTATGCATGCAGTTAGGGCAGTTTTGGGGAGTTTTTTTCCAACTGTGCCAACAATCTTGTTATCTGTTCTTTCACATTTGCAATTATTTTTTATCTACTCTTTATCATATATGTTATGCATGTTTATAGCCAAGACAGATAAGCTTCTGTTACTGTATGAAACCTGATTATTAACCTGATGATCTAGGTACAGTGACTATAAGTGGCCATAGACATAAGATAACTTCTTTTGGCAGATCTCTGACAATCTCTAGCCATTTTCTGTAGCAAGAGAGAAAGGCCTTTAGGCGTCACGCGTATCCCATTATTCCAATTTGCTGAGATATCTTCCTAGTTCTCCTTTTCCTGTGCTTGTATTTGACATAACCTTTAATTACGCTGCTACATGTTCTTGTGATACATATACTAGAAATGGGCTATGTTAAAATGACACCCCGGAGTTTATTTTGTACTGTTAGGAGTAATGATCCTATGATACTGCATATGCATGCATTTCAAGGCACATTGCACAATCATAATAGCTCTTTGACATTTTCTAGTAACATAACATAACACAACACTGATTTTATTCGAGCATTAAAGAATAACAGCAACCATAGCAACTAATATGTTTAATTTAAAAACCCAGGATCACATCACAACATGGGCTCTTTGAAGATGAGGAAATGAAAGACACATTTAATAATTGCTACCTGGTAAACCAGGCAGATGTAAAATTAATTTAGTTACTAATCAAACTGTTGGGTTTATAGAAGCAACAGTTTTAGTATATGTGAAATCTGCTTTTAAATCACTTAAAGGGACAGTCCAGTCATTGGCAATAGCAAGGAGCTCACTTGAAGCCTGTCCCATGTGCCCCTCCTATATTTTAAATGGTGTAGCAGGTATTTACATTTGCCCCTCCTTTCCTTTCCATTTTTCTATGACCTCGCTCAAAATGTGGTCATAGGCCCACCCCAGTCCCTTAGCCCTTCCAGCATGAGCGAGCCGGGTAAATGCTACCACAGCGGCTTGCTGGCCTCCCTCAAACTGGGAGAATGAGGGACAGGGGGATACAGTTTTGTGTGGTCATGGAGGAATGGAAAGGAAAGGCGGTACAAAGTTTGGAGACCTGCTACAGCTTCTACAGCTTTTATAGGAAATGGAGGAGAAGCACATAAGGCAGGCTTTAGGTGAGCTCCTTGGGGCCTTATTATTGCCATTGCCTGGACCGTCACTTTAAATTCAACACAAAAAAACAGTGGTTAGTAAGTAAGGGGAGGGGCACAGTTAAAAGCACTGTCTGGAAAAATATAAAAGTTAATAAAAATGTACCTCTCCTGCTACAGCTGCTTCACAATTTGGACCATACAAGTATTAAGTAAAATACAGACAAGCAGAGCATTGAGCAACAATTTTCCCCCTGCACACACAAGCATTGGTGTCTTATACAAAAAGGGTGGAGAGTGGTGGATATTCAGAAATAAAACCTGGAGGCTGGGCTACATAAAAAGGGGCTAGATCTCAACAACAACAACTCTATTCAGCGAAATGCCAGGATGAACCCGCTGCATGGCAGGTAAGCAAATTACTATTTTTACACCTAGTCTAGTCAATCCCTTTAACATTTTATAGATGGCACTTATTCTGCAGTTTTGGAAAGCATGCTAGCCTTCAAATAAGATGACACCACAAATACAGCTAACCAAAAGGCAAGTCCCAGAACTTTCTGTAGTGTCAAGTAAAAATCCATCATTAGACATGTCAACAACAGTCTAGATCACTTATAAGGCACAATAATACTGATGAATTATAATACTTCGTCTTATAATTGAAATAGTTGTGCCTTACAAGTGGTCTGTGGTGTTTTGACATACATGGTCTAATGAGAACTAATTCCTCCTAATCAACTCTGGTAGTAGATTAAAAAATAGTGTAATCATCTAAAGCACTGTTTCTCAGTCTGCATTACGTACACCCCAAGGGGTACTCAGCATTGTTCAAGGCTGCACCCACAAAGGAGTCTGCCAGGTCTAGTATTATATTTTAAAAGGAAAACATTATTCTCTCCTGCATCAAAAAGTGCTACAAGGCCTGTGACCTACTTATTTTGGTAACATTAGTAATTGACCTCTTGCTTGGGGGTACTTGGTTGTAACTGCTTGTTGTTAGGGGGTACTAAGCGTATAAAGGTTGAGAACCTCTGATCGAGAAAACACACCTCTGGTCTCCTCTGTCCTGGCTGTGTCCTCCATAGGCTAACTGTGGAGCTGTGAACTGCAATCACTGCAATCTGCTGGAAGCTAGGGATTAATATGAAATAATGAATTTGTCATATTTTATATTTGCCTGTGCAAACTGGAAACATTTTTAGTAGTGGATATAATAGGTTTATTTAGTTTGGAAAGAGACGTCTGAGGGGTAATTAAATAATTATGTATAAATAATGCAATGCAATGATCTGTCCCATGAGCTATTTATATCTAGGACTGTAACTATAACATGGGGGCATCCACAAAGGCCCTTATTTATGAAGGAATAGCGACAGGTAGCGACTGGTGAGCGGCCGGTAATGACGGGCCCTGCCACGAGAACGCCGGCTCCCCACCACAATCACACATTTATCAAGCCAATCCTGCTTAGCAACTGAGATAGCGCCAGATAGCCACTCATTCATCATTATTCCAGCCTCAGCCCACAGCGCCAGCATCCGACCTTGAACAGCGACAGGTATGACCTCTCGCTACCTGGCGCGCTCCAATGCATTTCAATGGAACAATCTTTAAATATTAAAAATTAATTTATTATTTTTTTTTTTTTTTTTTTTAAATGTGAAAAATTCTGTGACCACTTCTGCCATTTTAGAGGGGGAAAATAATAAAAATAAAAATTGTACAGAATTGATATTACAGATCTGATATTAATGTATTCATATTACTAAATGATTTAAAATAATTTTTTTTTGGGTTTCCAAAAATATGGTGGTTTGGGGGTTAAAAAACTACATTTAACACATCGCCTCCAGCGCTCTGGGGTTTAAACATGCATTTCACAGCGCTTGAATTTTTTAAGCGTGATTTTTTGATGAATATGGTGGAAGCCGGTCGCTCTGACCAGTCGCTATCATGCGCACCCATACATCGTGGAACCTGTCAAATAGCGACTCGTAACCTTGTATTCAACATTACGCCACACCGACTGAGTCGCTGTCAACAACCGAACAACGGCCAAGCACAGCGACTACTAGCGGGCGCTGTGAAAATACTGCTACAGTCGCTCAACTGTCGCTACATGTCGCTATTAATAAATCAGCCTCTAAGATTAGAGGAAAGACGTTCCTTGCAGTGGCATAGATGGGGCTTCTTTACTGTAAGAGCAGTGAGACTATGGAACTCTCTGCCAGAGGAAGTAATCATGAAGAATTCAGTAAAAGAGTTCAAAAGCAGCCTGGATGCCTTATTGTATAAAATAACATTATGGCTAGGGCTACTAGACCACTGGATGCAAATTCTCTTTAATAAATGAGCTGAACTGGATAGACCGGGTATTTTTCAGTCTTATATAAATATTAACTATTAACAATCAGCATTATATTACTATTAAGTGACCAAACCAGTTATACTTAGGAAAGAATTATAAACAATAAAACTCCAATAGCTATTGCATATTTAGCTGTTTGCCTGAAGTCCAGCTTTACTGTCTCTATGTATAGGATGTTTGGATCAGACCCTCAGGCTGGGTTTTCTCACATACTCTATTAGATGCCTCCATTAAAATCTCAGACAGGCAGGATTGTCTCACCCGATAGGCACATTCATTATTCAGTGTGTGTCTCCCCATTATTGCTAGGAGGCAGAAATAATAAGTAAGAGGTTATTTCTATTCATTGTTGCCCCATCAGCACAGATAAATAAAATATCACATACAATACGTGAGCCTTCCTGCCAGAAACCAGAGAGTCTTTTAAATGCAAACGACAAGGACGTTATTGCACAATACCAGAAAACACCTTATGAATTATGGGCCATATAGGACAGGGAATATTTTTACTTAATAGATTATTTTGAAAAAAAAGCAACACTATTAAAGAAGTATGGTAATGAAAACAGCCTGAAATATGTTAAAGTGGAACGAGACTCAAATAAATACGTTGGCTTTCTTTAAAGGGGAAGGCATTCCCTGGTTCGATACTCTGCATATGGCAATGTTCTTATTGTTTTCCTTTTTGAAGTCAAATATTATATAAAGTATGTAAAGTATATAAAGTAATATTATAAAGTAATTTAATTAAATAAAATTACACCTCCCGTTCCTCACGTCCTATGTGATGATGTAAGCACACTGTGTGCATTGCGTTGGAGTGAGCTGGGCTTGCAATACAGGCTAGAAAGGAGCCCTCTGCGCTATGACTAACAGAGGGGGTGTCAACTTGACACAAGCTTTAGAAATCAATTTGTGGTCAGGAATTCAATTTGTACCAATATACTGCTGTTCAGTGGGGCTGTGGTTCCATTTTAATTTGCTGTTTAAAGTTGGACAAGATTTAAAGGCCGTATGTCCCTTTCTCAGGTCAGGTTAGGCCATGAAAGCTTGTCTACCTATCAATGGCAAAATAAAACGCGACCAGAGCTTCAATGAACAGCACTTATTTTGATATCATATTTTTTTCTTTACATAAAAGAGATCAGCAACGCCAATATCTGTCACTAATAACTATACAGGCTTAATAACTTTTTATGGGGAAATCTCAATATGTGACAGCTGTGTCA
Organism: Gastrophryne carolinensis; assembly: GCA_027917425.1. Classification (NCBI taxonomy): domain Eukaryota; kingdom Metazoa; phylum Chordata; class Amphibia; order Anura; family Microhylidae; genus Gastrophryne; species Gastrophryne carolinensis. Next base: position 271,646,518 of record CM051236.1, read on the forward strand.
AGGCCTGACCTTTAGTCCTGACCTTTTTAGTAATCACTTTGCAACTTTGTTTTAGACAAAATTAAAGACGTTTTAGTTGATTAAAGTGGGGAATCTGTGAATCTGATGGTAGCAGTGCAGACAGAAGGCTGCTGCCCTTGGGAGACCTTTTTTTAGCTGTTCTGGTTTTCAGTACAGCTTGTGTGACACAGATAATGCCGACATGTATTGAGAGGCATAGCACAATGCAAGGCTGCATTGTGTTGTTAAAACCATTGCCTCTGTTTGGCAGCACTATACAGGGGATTTCATAGCAATAAGAAGCAAAGCTAGGGGCATGTAGGGCTTTAGATCTTTTTTCCAGAATTGGAAGCTTGTAAATGTTTAAATACATAATAAGCCTAGGCAATGCTCATCAGAAACATCCCAGACAGTTCATAAGGTTTCCCGTTACCTAAAACAACGGATTGATGAATATCCTCTAAAAAACATTTAATCAATTGCCATAGTTTACTGTCATAACAAAACATATAAATGTACAATAAAGGGATCCTAGATTAATCCCACGAAAGAATATCCCTACACAAAAGGCCGCACTCAAAAATAAAATTATAATATTTTTATTATTATTAAATAAATTCTAAATTAATAAACCCACCCTAATAACACCCTGGCGAAGTGTCATTACTGACACGCAACGCGTCGGTGGCGGTTGCTGCGGGGGATCCCCAGGTGACAAGGTAATGTAAGCTGGTTTATTTATTTATTCTATTGTTTAGTTGTGGCGTCTTACATATCTTATTAATACTTTGCCTGTTGGTTCAATATTATGTATTGCACTTCAGCACTTTAACGACTTCAGCTGTGTTTCATGTTTGTTAAATGATTCATTTCTTTGATTCAGTTGTACACTCAGCACGTGCTTTCTGAGTTATTTTTTGCTTTACACATATTGGCACATATGCACTTTGCACTTTAGCACTGTATATAATAGGTGTAGTACTATATTCACTTTTTGTAAATATTATTTTTTTTTTTTGTACTTTATCAGGCTGTTTCTAAATAAATTTATTATATCTAATATACGCCATAATATTCAGTAATGTTAATAGTCACCTTCTATGGTTGATCCCCCGTCTTTGTGTGTATGTTTTTTAATTTTGTAATGTGTTGTGATGTGTTGTCTGTCTTTATTAATTTAGAATTTATTTAATAATAATAAAAATAAAAATATTATAATTTTAGTTTTGAGTGCGGTCTTTTGTGTAGGGATATTCTTTTGTGGGATTAATCTAGGATCCCTTTATTGTACATTTTTATCTTAGTCCCAGGGCCTGGCACCTTTATCTTTGGATAATTACTAGGCAGTGCACATCCACTTTATGTGTGTATAACAAAACATATAGGGATCTCTGTGATAATGCTTATGACCTGCGACCCAATCTCTCATCGCCACTCTTATCCTTTAGGTTGTATCCTTGCAAGGACAGGACCCTCAAGAGGGGTGTGACTAAGGGCCTTATTCATGAAGGGATAGCGTCAGGTAGTGCCTTGTTAATGACAGGTAGCGACAGGTGAACGCCAGACACGGCACGCAATTACACATTTATAAAGCAGAATCTGTGGAGCGACTGGGATAACGCCATGTAGCGTCCGATTTATCATTATCCCAGCCTCAGCGTACAGCGCCGGCGTTCTGCCTTGCTGAGCGCCACATATTACCTCTCGCTACCTGTCGCTTTCCCATGAATTTCAATGGATTCTTTTATTTCTCTTTAAACAGGGGGTTTTTATTATTATTATTTTTTTTTTTTAAATCTCAAATAATGTTGTGACCTCTTCTGGCATAGAAAAAGCCATTTTTGAAAATATTTTTCATGTTTGATATATTTATGCAGAATTGACATTACAGGTCTGGCATTAATGTGTTCATGTTACAATGTTATTACAATGTAATTCCATATGTTTTCGCTTTGTTACTGCTGGATACATGTTAAAAAACAACCTTTAATCACACAGCCTCCGGCGCTCTGGGCTACAGCGAAGCATTTTTGAGTGCCGGAGGTGTTTAAGGCTTTTTTTTTATGAATATGTTGTGAGTCGGTCGCACTGACCAGTCGCTAATATGCGCTCCCATACAGCGCTGTACAGGTCATATAGCAACTCCCCACAATGTATTCATCATTGCTGCACAACGAACTAGCGACCCACGACCGAGCACAGCGACTACTACCGGCCGCTCTGAAATGCCTGCTACAGACACTTATCTGTCGCTACCTGCCGCTAATAATGAATCAGCTTGTAAATGTGGCAGGGCCCTGGTGCATACATTAAATATGGGCCTTTACATGACTCAATCAGTAAACTTTTTTCTGCCTTTAAACTCCGTTGGATACAGCTAGACAACTTAGGCCAATGGAGCAGAAGTATGGTAAAAACGGCGAAGGAGCAACAATGATGGGGCCTCCCGTGACCTTCTGGTTGCACCCCCTTCACCACCTCAATTTACATCCCTGGCCCTCATCCCTAATGTGCTCCTGTATCATTGTGTATCTGAAGCACTTGTGTCACATAATACCATGTGTGTTACAGTATATGTATATTTTTGTTGTCATAATTATAGAAGCTAGCTAAAACTGTGGCTCTGTCCTTAACATTGGATATATATCACCAATATCCGCTACATAGTTTCATTATATATATATATATATATATTAACATATATATATTATAATGTTAACACCAGATGGCTGAACTTCTGAAACCTTCAAACTTGTGGACATGGCCTTTACACCTCCACAGTAGCCTGTGATTTATAGCTTGGATTAGAAGGTTTTAGCTTATGAAGGTATATGACTGAATTATATATAAGTATAATAAAACAATATGTAAAACATACATATATCATTTTCACATTTTCAAATGAAAAGCAAAACGGAAAACTGAAAAACAAGTTTTGTAGCTGTTGTCTTGCTATAGGAGTCGTTTCAGAGCCTAGTGAGAAAACTCATTTATTTTTTAGGAGAGAAAACTGCTACTCACTTTCATTGTCTACCGGGTGTAAATTTTCACTTGGATCTAAATCAGCCCCAAGGTAGACAATAAAAGTGAATGGCAACTCTCCTAAAAAAGAAGTGAGTTTTCTCACCAGGCTCTGAATCAACCCCATACTCAATGTCCAAAGCAAAATTACCAGTACAATTAAACATGAATGGAGTGCAACAGTATATTGCAAAGGAACTTAATGATTTGTAAAAAAACAAAACTCTTAAAGCGGATTTCCAGTCAAGTTCAGTAGATTGCTCCTCTATACACTTGCCTCTTGCAATCAGTGATGTAAGTTTGAGAAAGCTTAACTTTATGCAGATAATTCCATGTTCCGGAACTTCATGGCAGTGGCATCCTGCCACAATTTTGACAGCCCTGCTTCTGAAAAACCCGGTCCCACCATCAGAATCTAAAATGTATTTGAAATAATGCTTTAGCTCCAGCCAGTAGTAAAAAGCCATCAACTGTAATGACTCACAATTGTATATACATTGTATTCAACTGTTGCAATGCTCTGCAAAAGTGGAGGCTATGGACTTACAGTACATTGATACCTAGTTCATTCATCCTTTCCAGCAGCCGTCGATGTGTGTAACATAAGGTCTGCCATGTTACACACTCACAAGATGAATCAGGTTAATCCCTTTTCTGAGATAAATCTCTCGCTCAGTTTTGTGTGGACTGCTTATAGCACAATCCAATGCTGCTGACAACAATACAACACAAGCACACAGCAGTAACGCTGATCTTTATATCAATGCAGCCAGCTAGAGACAGATTTTATCTCCTTCTAGCATTCGGTTTAAAAAAAATATATTCTCTCTGGCTGGCTGGGGTCATCATAAGTTAGCTCCCAGCTAAACTGCAGTGTGTCTGTGTGCTAGCAAAGGCTCTCCCCAACCCCCCTACTCATACTTATGTGTAAACAGGGCTCTCAGTTGTGGTTCAAAACACACTGCTACCCAGATGTTAGGTGGATTCTGAAATAATGTGGTCCAGCCTTGGACCCCAACGTGCAGAAACACAATGCACTTATCCCCTTTCTATAATGCCTATGTTCAATATAATGTGGTTTAACTATAGAGCGGCCCCCTTTATTGGTACCAAGTAACAGTGTTATATTGAGGTATAGCATGTGCCACTGATCATTAAGTTTAGAGGAGCAAACTACTAAAATGTATCTTGACTGGAGGTCCGCTTTAAGTAAAACTAACATCAGAGGGGGAAAGCAGCTGTTAGCAAGCCCTATAATATACATACAAAAATAGCTAGGAAAATACTAATGGTGATGCCTGGGAATTTTTCTGTTCTGTTCTGTACACCCTAAAAAAAAACTAAACCAAGGATGAAACCTAACTGGTTGCCCTGGGTTTCTGTTCAGCCTCTGCTCCTATTTTTCCAGTTAGCAGGACTGCCATTGGAGTAGTGCAGGCAGGACTACCCTATAGGTTTGGTTACTCAGGGGCCCAACTGCATCCCCATGACGTCTTACCTGCTGCTACACTAACAGGGAATCTACTTGCTCCCTACCACCTACTGCAGCCCATCACTGCTCTACCTCATGCCCCAAGGAGAGATGCCTGTTTTGGTCAGCTAGCAGCAGGGGCTGGGTTATAATGGTCAAAAAATCCATTAGGGCACACATCTTTCTAACTGGCATAGATTGGTATGCTGTAAATGTGGTATGTCTGTATACAGCTTTTGCTCCCAGGTATTTTATCTGCTCTAGCTCTAACCCACTGTCGGTAGAACATATAGTGACATACATACATACATACGTACTAAATAAAGATAAATTATGTTCTATGTATGTTGTGATCAGGGAAACATTTGCTAAAGTGCAGCAATTTACAGTTAACCGCCATTTGCTTAAAACATCCTATCATTTACATATGATCTTGTACATAACAGGGTATCTAAAGTAAACACAAACACTGTTTACTACACTTTTTAAATCCCTCCCCCAAGGAGAGAAATCAGTCTTTGAAATACTACTTCCTTGTACATGAATTCTTTGCCTTATCGCCATTTAAAAAAATATGTATGCAAAGCAGAATTTTCTGCAAAAGGCCACCATTTCTTTTAGTACTAAATTCATCAAGCTACAGGTCGTGATATTTCATATCATTATTGGTATCTCAAATTGGCTTAGAAAATAGATTTTCTTTTGTATGAAAATTTTCATTTTAGATAAAAACACTGAATACATATGTTTTGATTTCTTGTGCTTTAAACAGATTGTACACGACTTATTGGTAGTGGATGTGCTTCGGTATTAAATACCCAGTCTTCTAATGATAGTAGATCATCTTCTGAAAACAGAAGGTAGAGGTATCTGTGGGATGAACCAAGGAACATAATTATATTCACAGTTGTTACAAATTATGCTTTTTTTCTAGTTTTCTTCAATATTTGGTCTAAACCTTGCTAAAATAATTGTTGTAGCAATAATAAAATTGACAGGAGGCCTCCTGATGCCAATTTAAGGCTTCAGTGCATGCAGTGCCAAATCGGCCCTTGCTATAACCAATAGGATCATCAGACTTTTTACAGAAATAGCCATCACATTTATGAAGGTATATTAGTGGTGGGGCCTTCTTTGTAAAAAAAAATTAAATAAAAACAGAAATAGAAGATGTGCATTGGGAGATGTATTTGTGTTTTCTTCCATAAGATTTGGTGAGGTCCTGAGGTTCTCATTGTCCAGGCTAACATTAAAAATTATTGCCCCCCCCCCCCCCGCATATGATCCCTCATAGTTTGGAGCTGGGAGCCTTACCTGATCAGCAAATATAAGTTCTGTGTTACCCAACCCCCATTGCCCATTGCTTCTACATACTTGACACTGCCCCCACCATTCATCACAGTAGCACAGGAACACCTCCCCTCTATTGGCTGCAATAGACAGGTGTGTGAGGAGGAGACATGCTGGCACTACTGCCGGGAACGAGGAAGCAACAGACGACTGGGACCGGCAGTGCAGACTATGAGAGATCACCTCCGGGGGACAATAGGTGAGTAGAACTTTTTTTTTTTTAAATACAAAAATAATAAAGGTAAACATATAAAAAAAACATATGGGGTTGTCTTTTTCTTTAGCCTGGCAAAGCTTATCTTGTAATCAAGACAATAAAAACATGGTACATTTACAGTAACATTTGTTCAGTTACAGAATTTAAAGGGATTTATGAAAAATGTGTGTTACAAACCAAAACAGAGCAAATTGGGCTGCCAGTACACACCCCAAAAATGCCCCTAGCAATAAGCCGCACTCAGTAAGTTTAAATGCGGCATGTGAATAATTAATGAGGGTGGCAGTGCGTCTCTCTTCGTGCCCCTCTCAGGCCTCCTAATTAGGGGCTGTGGGAGGTTCGTCATATCCGCCTCGCATATCCGCCGGGTGAAGCGCAAACAAAGAGAGCGTCGGTGTGTGCGCACGCGTGGCCTCAGCCTCCTATGCGCAGACGCACTCCCCTGCAGGGTAGCTCGGGGCCACCGTGCGCACACAGCGGCACTCCGTGTGGCACTGAGGAGGGGTGGGAGGAAATAAACAGCATAGCACAATTCAGAATAAAATTAAGTGATTACATATACAGCAACTGTATGACAATACAGTTTAGCTATGCAATGTGTGTAACCTGGTTAGTTCCGGCTGTCAAATAGGCTACGGCCGGGGCTACAGAAAGATGGCCTCTGCTCCCATGAGTGAGAACACTGGCAGGACACTTTTCAGGACACATAGGAGGGGAGAGGAGGCTGCATATAAAACTGTCCTTTTGTGGGCACCTAGCTAGCAGGGGCTGGGTTATAATTTCTGGGGCCCCATGCACAGTCGTGTCTGTGGGCCCTAATCAAAGACAAATTTTGTATAGCGAAATACAAGACTAACACACCTTATCTGGGATTTAACAACGGCCTGCTCATGCGCTGCGAGCAAACCCAGAGGGACATCCTGGTCTTGTCCATCCATGGCATAGGGGATTGTTTGGGAATTGCTCATATGGGCATCCAGTTTCTACTTCCTTTGACAACCCAAACTAGGACGCCCCACTGTGTGAAACCCCATTAAATTGTCACACCCACTCACCTAACCTTGTTCCAATGGTGCATGAGCAGGCCATGAGCCTCCCTATACCTTTAACCATAGCAGTGGCTAGGCTTTCTGGCACCCGGGGCAAAGATTCAAAATGGTACCCCCCACCTGTGCTCAGGCCCCCCTTTGGCACCCCCGTGACCTACTGCACCCGAGGAAAATGCCCCCCCTGGTCCCCCCTAGTTACACCCCTGCCTTTAGCTAGACATATACCAGGGCAGTTACTTCTGATTGGCCGGCCTGGGCATGCCCCCCAGCTAGAGGTGAGCGGGTATACCAGTGGCCCGCTCTGCACCTTTCAGCTTGCTAGATGCTGTGATATCACAGCATCTTGTATAACTGGATGGAGCTGAGCGGACTGATTCTGCAGCAGCTGTCTTAAGTGGCCTTCTATATGCTGCACACCATACATTGTGTTAAACCGCATCCCTCATGCGCAGCTGCCTGCCGCCAAGTGATATTTATTTTTTAAAACAAAAAGTAGGTAGAGGCCCCATGCATTTGCATGGTTTGCGTGGTGGTTAAGCACACCACTGGGTGTCAGTGAGGGACAGCTAGGGAGGGACATAGCAGCACATTTGCTTGTTTTTCTCATTGCACTCCAAGGACGGATAGCTGCTGGGGCACATTTAATCCTACATCTGGGCATTTAATACAACTCTTCTGTGGGCATCTGCATTGTACTTACTGTGGGTTTAATGCAAGTACTCACCTCTGCCCACCTGCATTGCACTTTGCCTATACACTGTGTCCAACAATGCAGAAAGCAGCAAATAAGGGACAGGGACATGGCTGTGGTACTGCTGCCGCTGGTGGTGGTGGTGGAGCTAGTGCTACAGGGAGGACATGTTTCATCTGTGCCTGCTATGCCTTCCACTGGTGCAAGCAGGTTCCAGGGTTTGCAGGGTCTGTTTGTAGGCCCCAGTACTGTGAGCGGTGAGGCCAGAACAAGTTGAGGCAGTCGTAGAGTATATGGCACACTGCTACCAGTTCCACCCACTACACTTCACACTAGCCCTCCACCTCACCTCCCCTGAAATCAGCAAGGCCGTCCCAGCCACAGGTCATGAACTCAGTAGTGCTCTGTGATGACACTCCTAGCATACCACGGACCATCCATCTGTTTCTTCCCCTTTTGCAGACCTAGGTTCCCAGGTGCCCAACGACTTCTGTTGGAGGATAAGGATGTGGAGAGAGAAGGGTACAAATCCTAAGCAGTCAGCCAATTGCTACTATTGCCCACCACATGCAGGGACTAAGCATGCCAAAGCTGGAGTAAAGGATGTCCCCAGCATGGCATTTTTTCTAGCAGTGCACAGATGAAGGCATGGGTCATTTGCAAGCTGTGACATCACTGAAGCAAGGGAAAAGCCTTAATAATCTCTGTACCACGTCCATGACCAGGCACCTGAAATCCAAACATGAGCTGCAGTGGCAGAAACACCTAAAAAACATGCACCTGAGACTCCCTCTGCTGCTTTGATTGACTCAGACTCTACCACTGCCTCCTCAACGACAAAGTCACCTGTCTCCCCCACAAAGGAAGGATATGAGATCACCACCACCAGCAGCAGCACCACTATCACCAGCTTGTCCAGACCATCCCAGTGAAGCGTTCAGTTTCCATCCCTCAGACTTGGAGAGAAAGCGGAAGTTAGGCCCATCTCACCCATGAACCCTGGCCCTGATTGAGAGCATTTCAAAATTGCTAGCCTTTGAAATGCTCCCATTCCGTCTGCTGGAGACGGACAGTTTCTGATGGCGGTGGCTGTCACACAAAGCGCTATTCTCCGCCACCACTACTTTTGTCGGCAGGCCAATCCTGCCCTGTACCAACAGCTTGTGGAGAAAATAAGGATAACTGAGCAATGCTATTAGTTCCATTGTCCACATCACCACTGATGTAGTGTCCAGCTTGTAGAAGATAAAACGTAGCATTTACTTCAATTGATTAAAATAATGTTGAACTGTTTTGTATGACAAAGGGCTGCGTTCAGCCTAAAATGCGTAACCAGGTCCTGGTGGTGGGAAGGGGCCATTGCAGTCTGCTAGATGTGTGCTGCTGTATGTCCTTGTATCACGTATGGATTCAACATTATTTTAATCAATTGAAGTAAAAGCTAAGTTTTATCTTCTACAAGCTGGACACTACATTTCTGAATTGCTTGGGAACATATCAGGAGATTCCGAGGTCCGTGCTTGCAGATCAGAGGGTGAGCTGGTTGTGGCTTAACTGTTTTAAAGTGGACCAACACCCATGGGTGATCGGCCCGGGAATCTATAAGATTCCCGGGCCGATCACCTCCCTCCCCGCGGGACATCCGAGATCAGGATGTCCCGCGGGGTGAAACCCCCCCAAACACCCCAAACTCCTTACCTTATCTTACCTCCCTCGCGCCCCTCTAGATGTGCGCGCGCCCGCGTCGGCCGTCTGTGAATGGCCGGCGCGGGCACGCGCGCGTCAAGAGGGACGCGCGGGAGGCGGCGGCGGAGGAGCCGCTTGTCCGCGGCTTGTCCGTCGGCACGGGGAGAGGTGAGTTCGGGGGGGTCGGGGGGGTTTCACACAGCGGGGCACCCCGATCGGGGGTGCCCCACCGAAGTGGACCAAGACCCAGGATAGTCAAAATCCTGGGTGTTGGTCCACTTTAATGTCACATCACCACTGACACATGGACAAGTAAGCATGGCCAGGGAATTTACATGTCTCTAACTGCCCACTGGATCAATGTAGTAGTGGCTGGGACTGAGGTGGGAAGCACTTTAGCACATATCCTTCCACCACTCCGGAATGCTGAACATCAGTCAGTGCCTCCTGTTGCCTCCTCCTCCTCCTCCTCTGCTTCCTCCTTGGTGCAGTGCCTGCACCACCAATGGTAATAGTAATAAAATAAAAGAAAGGTAGATAGTTATGACCCTGCAGACATTTTAATTTTAGAGGGTTAACGTTTTAGACGGTTAACACTTTCTAGAGAAACTAATCAGTTTGGTTCCTAGCAAAACAACATGGGGGGGGGGGGGTTCTTTCAATTCTCCGGCCCAGTATCTTAAACAGGATCCTAAAGACCTTCTGCCAAAAATGTTTTGCTACGGGGTAAATACCAATGCAATATGATTTTAAAATTGCACTCCATACCCCGCACAGTGCTGCTCCAAATCCTATTCCAATCTTCCTTATTTGCATTGGTGGACAATGGGGGTATTACAGCTTGTGAGATAACAAAGGGCCTTATTCATGAAGGGATAGCGTCAGGTAGTGCCTTGTAAATGACAGGTAGCGACAAGTGAACGCCGGACACGGCACGCAATTACACATTTATCATGCAGGATCTGCTGAGCGACTGGGATAACGCCATGTAGCGTCCGATTCATCATTATCCCAGCCTCAGCATACAGCACCGGCATTCAGCCTTGCAGAGCGCCACGTATTACCTCTCGCTACCTGTTGCTCTCCCATACATTTCAATGAACGTTCTTTTATTTCTCTTTAAACAGGGGGTTTTTATTATTAGTTTTTTTATTCTCAAATAATGTTGGGACCTCTCCTGGGCTACAAAAAGACATTTTAGAAAATATTTTTAATTTTTTATATATTTATGCAGAATTGACATTACAGGTCTGGCATTAAAGTGTTCATGTTACAATGTTATTACAATGTAATTCCATATGTTTTCGCTTTGTTACTGGTGGATACATGTTAAAAAACAGCATTTAGAAATGGAGGATCTCACCTTGGCTATGCAGGAGAGGGAGGATCAGTATAGGCGCACGTGGATGCCCTGGTTGATTTACCAAGAATCTGAAGAGTTCAAACAGGCCTTTGAACTGTGATCGACTCTGATGTGCCTGGTAAATGATGTAGAGGGGTTATCCCTGCCCCCCCCCGCCCCTCCTTATGGCCCTGATGGAAACATCATGAGGTCTTTGCTGGTGATCTCTCTTCCGGTCTCCAAGCTCATCTGAACCATACACCCGTGAACGTGAGCAAAGCGATGACCTTTTAGCTGCTTTCCTGTCCCCCCCCCTTGACAGACCCTTTGCCCTTTTACCCTACCTTCATTGCCTGAATGTATATTGTTTGTATTGTATGATGTATTTGTATTTTCCCCTTGTATGCTGTATGTGAAATTCCTTAAATAAAGAATTTAAAAAAAAAAAAAAAAAAAACAGCATTTAAACACACAGGCTCCGGCGCTCTGGGATACAGTGAAGCATTTTGAGCACCGGAGGTGTGTGAGGCTGTTTTTTTTACGAATATGTTGTGAGTCGTGCGCACTGACCAGTCGCTAACATGCACTCCCATTCAGCGCTGTACTGGTCATATAGCGACTCCCCACAATTTATTCATCATTGCTGCACAGCGACTGAGTCGCTCTGAACTAGCGACCCACGACCGAGCACAGCGACTACTAGCGGGCGCTCTGAAATGCCTGCTACAGACGCTCATCTGTCGCTACCTGGCGTTAGTGATGAATCAGCCTGAAAGTATACAACTGAAATGACCCCCCTAAAATAGTTACTGTACATTTCAGAAAACAAAATCAGATCATGAATCCCGTGAAGACCCACCTGCTCCCACCTGGAATATAAAATGGGAGACAACATAGCCGCTGGGAATTTAGGACTGCCTATAAAAGGCAGAGCAGGACATTAAGAAGTTTTCTTTAGATTGGGGTCCAGAAATGATGGAGATGTGGCCGCGAATTGTTTACATCGCCGAGCCATGTAAGGGTGAAGGCCTGCTAGTGACCAGACTTTATTTGTTGATGCTCAAGATAATACGTTTGGTCGCTAAGCTGCTTGTGTAAGATTATGTGGGAAAGGTGGATAAACTATGGGTGACTAAAGCTTTATCACAGATTTATATATTTTTGTCTGGAACACATCATTTTTACTGCTACTTACTTCAATGTTTCTGACATGAAAAAGCTTTGTTGAACATTGTCATGGTTAGGTGTTGTAGTATACACATCTCTTATTCCCGAAAATCCACTTTCAATCCTGCAGTAGGTATCTAAAGCCTGAATAAAAAGATGTTCATGTTTAATTTAGAAGGTAAACTTGCAACAACTCCAAAGACACTGCTAAATATTTAGTGACTATATTCACGTAAATTTACTGTTAACGTAGTCCACACTACTCCTGCTGCAATTTGGTATGCCATTGCTCTTAAAGTGGACCAACACCCAGGATTTTCACTATCCTGGGTTTTGGTCCACTTCTGCGGGGCACCCCGATCAGGAAACCCCCCAGATCGCCCTAAAAAACTCACCTCACCCCGCTCCTACGCGAGCGCTCGTCCAATCAGAGCGCTCAGAGCCACTTTGTATGTACGGACAAGTGACGGACAACCACAGCGGCTCTGAGCACGCTGAAGGCCGCATCTCGCGCTTCCCTCTAACAGGGAGCGCTCCTGCGCTGGCCATTCACAAACGGTCGGCGCAGGTGCTCGCCCTGCTAGAGAGAAGCGCGAGATGCGGCCGCGGCTCACGCATGCGCCGTTGGAACGGGGATAAGGTAAGGTTTCTTGGCGTCCTGCGGGGTTTCACACAGCGGGGCATCCCGATTTCGGATGCCCCGCGGCGAGGGATCTGATCGGCCCCCCTGGGTGTTGGTCCACTTTAATATTTGTTTTGTATTAGGATGCTGGTCAGTTACAGAGTTTGAACCCTAATTGGAAGGGCAGATTCTCAGATAGCTCTTATATTGTATATTCTGAGCAAAAGCATGGAGACATGTTAAACTGAGCTTACTTGGCCCCCTGGAGTCAGCTTGTGTGACCTTTATTACCATTATGATTACCATTATTCTGCACCACATGCCAGTGACCAAGCATGCCATATGCCTAAATATTGGCATACCCATAGACGCTGTTTTGCCTGCTTTTTAGTTATTGTGCTCTTAAGTACACATTGGGAAAAAAAGAAAACAGGCGAGATAAAAGATTGATAACATTACATTCGGCAACATCTGCGTTTACATTCTTGACAATCCACAAAACACACTTCAATACAGTTCTGCCCATTGAGTTCTATGACAGGGGTTTCCAACATGTGCTACTTGTACCACTGGTGGTACTCAAGATTCTTTTCAGGTGCAGACTGACCTGTACCTCAACCTTATCTGCTTCTGTCTATACTACACCTAGCCCTAATTGTCACCATAACTGAAAAATGCCCTATTTATTGTGATTCATTCACATTAAATGGCTTATTAAAAGTGGAAATTGATATACCATATTTTTCACCCCATAAGACACACCTGCTTTTAGGACACGCAGGATTTGGAGGACGAATATAAGAAAAAAAACATTCTAAAGTAGTATGCTAAAATACCTCCTCCCAATCACCCTATTACAGACAGAGTGCAAAATCCCCCCATCACCCCATTACAGACCCCACATTAAAAGGCAGTGATTGGCATCCCACATTACAGACAGTGTGTGTGGCATCCCAAATACAGGCAGTGTGTGAGGCATCCATAATACAGGCATTATGTGAGGCATCCTAATTACAAGCAATGTGTGGCATGCCACGTAGAGTCAGGTGAAAGCCGGGCACAGTATGTGAAAACCTCTAATGGCGTCAAATTTATTACCAGAGGCGTCTCAGTGTAAAGCGCCGCCGCTGTATGTTCAGCAGCGCCATGTAGCAGCTGTCACTCAGCAGCGCCATGTAGCACCTGTCACTTAGTAGTGTTGTTTTTGCTTGTGTATAAATAGCGTTTAACTGGCGCTACCTATTGTTCGCTGCGGTGTTGTCCTATTGTTATATGTACTGTTGCTCTGGGTGGCTTTTCCCCAGGGTACTACATATGCATTGATTCAGGGTGAGTGTTTCAATAGCACCCTCCAGACATCACATTTATCAATGCTGGACAGGATACTACAGCGTCACTCGTCAGGCTACACTAGGCTATAGCACCAGACACCCGCTTGCAGCGTACACCAGCAGACGCTCTAAGCATGGCTACATAGACACTCAAATGGCAATACGTGGCGCTAGTCTTAAATTAGCCTTCAAATCACACAGTGCCAAGAAGTTGGCGGAACAGAGTAGCGCACATTGGCGCTGTTAAATCTAGCATAAGGGCCAGCAGGTACACAAACATGCACTGATACAGGCTGGCCTATAGGAATAAACCTAGTGCGCCAATGCAAGCTGATTATTTAACAGACGCTTTGCCTTGCAGCAACATTCAATGCACGCTTACAGAAATATAACTGTGCCAAAAACAACCCGCCAAAGCGTACGCTAATGTATGCAAAATAGCACAGAATGGCGCATTCATAAATCAGGCTCCAAATGTCACAAGTGAATAAAGTCACAGTAAAAAAAGAAGATAGTGCTAAAATGTATTGAAGTGGAGAAAAATGTAAATGAAGAAAACTGTTTTTCTTCAGCACTAAGCACTAAAAAACTGTCAATCACAAATATATTTGCATGGCTCGGAATGTTTATCACAAAATGTAATAAAGGTAATTTAATATTCCACAACATGGTGGAGATGCTAAAAGGTTCAAGTGAAGCAACCCTGCATTTCAGGGTTATTGCTATTTTATATATGCTTTTTTTTTATCTTTAATAGCTGTTTGAAGTTCTCTCTCTTAAAATGACACCTGGAGGGAAATATTGAAGGGGAAATGACAGCTGACAGCAAGTCAGCAGGTTGTGAAAATATGGTCACCTTCATGGGTATATGTGACATGCAATCCAAAAGACCTCTTTGTGTTATTGTGCAGATCATTATATTGCCATAGCAGTGCCGCTCACATGACAAATGAAGGGCTTTAAATGAAGAAGAATGCATCAGCCTGTGAGCATGAGATAAAAAAGGGTGTTCCTCCTATTTAATGAAACCTCATGCTCAGCAGCTCATTTAAATAAGTGAAAAGCTGGAGGCAGTAGCGTAACTAAATGTGACGGGGCCCTGGTTTGAACAATAAATGGGGCCCTTTCAAGGCTCATACAGTAAACCTTTAATTGATCGGATGCAGCTAGGCAGCTAAAGACTGAAACAGCAGAAACAAATGCTGCGTCCCTTCTCTAAATGAGCACAAACATGGTCAATCAGGTGGAGAAGCAACAATGATGGGGCTCGCCATAACCTCCTGTGCCCCGGTGCGGTCGCACCCCCTGCTCGCCAAATTACCTCTTATTTTTAAAATTGACATTGAAAAAAATAAAAATATAAATGTTACCATGTTTCCTTGACAATAACACTGGGTCTTATTTTCTTCCAAAAATGCGCTAGGGCTCATATTTATACTTAAATGTTTATTATTAATTTTTATTGCAAAACTGATGGAACTACTGTAATATTGCAGCCCAACTCCACCCCCCATGTTCCTGGTGGGCAAGAACAGGCCCTGGTGGGCAGTGATAGGGGCCTTCTAGCCCAGTTGCCCTAGGCAGCTATCTTATTTGCCCCTGAAACTGGGGGGCTTATATTAAAAGCATCCTCAAAAATCCTGAAAAATCATGCTAGGGATTATTTTCAGGGAAACAGCTGAATTGAGCAGCAAGTAGGATAAAGGATTGGGAAAAAAGATGTACAAACAATTTATAGTTTGAGTAGGACTCCAACCCATTCCTTACCTTATTTTAGACTCAGCCAAGATGGGCATCGCTTCACTGTCAAGTCTGTATTGGTCCCAGCAAAGTGAAATGTAAAGCTGATATCTATGCATTGCATTATTTACTTAGAGCCAAACACTCCTGTCTCCTGCACATGCATTAGTAGATGTTCCCTGCTATTGGAATTAATGCTTAAATTCTTTTAAAAAAACGCAGTACTATAAGTATTGTAAATGTATCTGACTACTATTACAGGCCAGATGGGATTTTTTGGGTTGTACTGGGAACATTGCACATTGTTAATGGGCAATTGTTATCTTTAAGAACAGTGTAGCTGTTTGTTGCGGGCGCTAGATGAGCGTCTCTTGCAAAACAATCTCTGTGCCCGGACTGCAGAGCCGGCTGATGACAGCTGACACTCTGTGTTCGCTCGCCCCTGGCTGGGCGGCCAGGCACTGCACAGGGTTTGTATCTTAACAACACAAGTTAAGATGAAAATACACAGCGCCCGCAAAGGCGCTGTCAAAGGGGGATTGCATACAGATCCTGTTGCAATCCCCTTTTTTTATTTTTGGGGTTGATGGCAGCACAATAAAATTTTAAAAACAATGTAAATTGCATTGGGGCCACTTGAATGACATGACACAGGTTTTGCATGACCCAAATCACAAGTTTGCAGGGCAGCACAAAAGTACAAACAAAATGCATACAAAACCAATTCCAAACAGCCCAGGGATTCTGTGGCACATACACCAGGCCAAAAAAAACAACCCAGCCCATTGAAATGTTTAGGATAAGGCCACACAGTGCAGAGTGAGTTCCTGGTCTTATGTTGCACTGTAGGGAACTCAGTGCTGGCACTCATATACTTGCCAATGCTGATGATAGATGGGACACTACCTGGCACTATAAGAAGCGCTCTGGCTTGATAAATACACCTTTTGCACTGGGACCTGACATTCACCTGACACTCATCTGGCATTACATGGCACTAGCGCTTCTTAAATAAACCCATAGGTCGCAGGGGACATTGTAATTTGAGTGTTCAAAGGCATTGCTGCAAACACGGCATCTAAACATTCCGCAGAGTGCAGGGAAAAGTTGCGTGTGTCAACAAGTCATAGTCCAAAACAAGTGATAGCCCAAATCCAGGCAAATGTTTTAGGTAGGAAAGGGCATGAAACCAATCACTTTTGGAGCTATCCTCACTTTTGGTTTCAGCTCTATATGGCCTTTGTTCTACTGCTAGCTGTCCCACCTCACCTATACCTACCTCTGGTAACCTCACCTCTTACCACTTCTGCTCACCTCACTTTTCCTGCTTCACCACTGCTCATTTCTTACCTTACCTCTGCATATACAGTATATATATATAATATATAATAATATATACAATGCTTTAAGGTTAAAAGGTTTGCGTTTTTGCTGCTTCCATTTTATCGTAGCCCCATGAATTGGAACAATAAGACAATGCAGCCCATAGACCTATAATGGTTGGACACCCCTGCTTTAGAGCCAAGCCAGGGGCGTTGCTAGGGGGAAGCAGGGGTAGCACTTGCCCCGGGCGCGGTAGGTCAGGGGGGCGCCAAAGTGTAGCCTGAGAACAGGTGGGGGGGGGCACCATTTCTAATATTTGCCCGGGTGCCAGAAAGCCTAGCTACTCCTCTGGCCATGCAGTGCTGAGCAGCACAAAGTAGGGTTCCTGCCAGGTGTCACTGTGAACCCTGGTATTTTTGTCACATTAACTAAAAACTTAACCAAACATAATAGGGTCGATTTAGCACCAGGTGAGAAAACTCCTTTTTTGGGAGAAAATACTGCCATTCACTTTCATTGGGGGTCATGCTAAATATTTGCTGAAGCCAGTGTGACTTCCGGTGTGGATTGTGGTGTGCATTGCAGCCTGTATACTGTATACATTAATTTTCCAACCATATAAGGATATATTTTTAAAGTTTGGAAATAACAGCACCCTGTGGGCTATGTTAAACATTTCACCATTTTTTTCTGCATAGCCCATAGGGTTCTGTTGTTTTCAAATTTATAAAAAAATACCCTTACCTTTTTGTAAATGTATGTGCCTAACCTGTAATAATGCCCAATCACAGGTATGGTTAGGGTTTGGGGGACAAAAGGTAGAACAAACATTTTATTATGCACTTTTTTGTGCCTAAGCACTAGAAAGCTCACCGGGATGCAGGTTGCAATTCACATCACAATACTCACTGTGAATGGCCGGCGCGGGCGCGAGTGACGCGCGGGAGGCGGCGGCCGAGGAGCCGCTTGTCCGTGGCTGTCAAATTGCTTGTCCGTCGGCGCTGGGAGCGGGGAGAGGTGAGTTTTCAGGGCTTTCTGGGGGGTTTCACACAGCGGGGCACCCCGATCGGGGGTGCCCCACCGAAGTGGACCAAGACCCAGGATAGTCAAAATCCTGGGTGTTGGTCCACTTTAAAAGGTGTGACTTTTCTCACCTGGTGCTAGATCGATTCTAATGTGAATGTATTGATTTTTGTTTTCATACCTGCACAATCTCCCAACCCCATTCTCTGTATTTAGAGTTATGCGTCAATCTCCACAAGTACAGGTAACTTTCTACCACTTCTGGCCGCAGCAAGTAGTATCTTTCACTCATTCTGTTTGATGTGGCCTCAGCTCCTGAATCAAATCTGAACACCTCAGGCCCAAGCTTAGTATCTGAAAAAAGAAAATGTCAAGTTGTTAAACCCATTTTGAATTCACAATGGCAAATTTGTGTACAAAATTGTAAAGTATAAATTGGATCCAACGCTTAAAGGGTAAGTCTACGTTCCATGGAAGTTTAGAAAGTGTGTATTTATTCATGCCAAAAAGATGCCCTCAAGGTACTGAGCTTATCTAGTATTTTTTTTATTTTTTCCTATGTTAGAAAATCTTTGTTCTATGGAAGCAGCTTTCACTACCTGCAGTCGGTTGCTATTGGCAACATACACCAAGTCTGTACACCAAGAAGAGAGAAGTGAGTCCTATACACACAGAACACTGCTGCTATGGCTGAGGTGAGGGAGCTGTTCTGTGTGTACTTCTATCTTCTTGGTGTACGTTGCCAATAGTAACACATTACAGATAGTGAGCTTCCAGCTTCCATAAAACACACATTCTCTAATATAAAAAAATAAATAAAAAAATACTAGATAAGCTCAGCACATTGAAGACATAATTTTGGCGCACAAAATATATACTTTTCATCTCATCAAAAGTGGACTTACCCTTGGGCAGGCTGATTCATTACTAACGCCAGGTAGTGACAGATGAGCGTCTGTAGAGCGGATTTCAGAGCGCCAGCTAGTAGTCGCTGTGCTCGGCCATGGATCATTGTTTCAGAGCGCCTCAGTCACTGTCCGGCATTGATGAATATGTTGTGTGAGTCGCAGTACTACGCTGTATGGGATAGAACTGTAACGCTAGCTCAGTGCGACTGACTCACACCACATTCATAAAAAAAACAAGCTTCAAACAGCGACGCTCTGCAAGGCTGAACGCCGGCGCTGTACGCCGAGCCTGGAATAATGATGAATCGTACGCTACATGGCGTTGTTCTAGACGCTCACCAGATTCGGCTTCATAAATGTGGAATTGCGTGCCATCTCCGGCGTTCACCTGCCGCTGCCTGCCGCTGTACAGGCACTACCTGGCGCTATCCCTTCATGAATAAGGCCCTAAGTATAAATTGTATCCAATGCTTAATGAATATAACACCACACTATGGCATCTTATATTTTCTAGTGAATCACAACTGTCAGTTTAATTTGGGAATTCACTAACACCCTTGTCCTAAAATGGCAAAATCATTATAGTCAAGCGAAGTATCACTTTTTAATAGTTTTCTGTAGAATATATTTATTTTTAAGAGTTTGTTGTTGTAAAGCAATAAGCACAGTAATGCAAATGCAAAACATGGTATACAAGGGTTTTCTATGCCCACCATATGTAGAGCCCCAACTAACTGCAACATGTGTTTAGAATTTTGGGGTATTGAAAGTGGACCTTTAGATCCACTGGATACCACCTCCCACATGCTTCCATTGACATCAATGGGCGCCTCTGTACATGAGGAAATTTTGCGTATGGAGACGCAATTGATGTCAGTGTGAGGGCTTTATACAGATGCCCACCCGTCGTGCTGACCAGGGGGAGCTGGTGGAAAGTAAGTCCTTTGGCACTCTGATCTGCAGCTCTGTCCATGAAAGTGAAGTTTCCCATCCAGTATAAATATACACTGCTGAGAAACCTTATTCAGCTGTCTATAGCTTTGCTACCAACCCTAAATATCATCTTGTGTATGCTGATTTTATCAAGTACAGGTCAGATAAACTCCGGAGACATCACTAGGCCTTGGCTTTTCTTCT
Source organism: Gastrophryne carolinensis (assembly GCA_027917425.1). Lineage (NCBI taxonomy): Eukaryota > Metazoa > Chordata > Amphibia > Anura > Microhylidae > Gastrophryne > Gastrophryne carolinensis. The sequence goes on from CM051236.1 coordinate 271,666,596, forward strand.
TTGGGTACCCTTAAAATATATCAGTTCAGCTCACTAGGTAATGTATACTGAAGCATGAAAAGAGGGTTGTAGCCTGCATATAAAACACCCACCAGCCGACATGCCCATCTTATTTAGGGCCAGTGTCTCTTAATCTAATCAGAAGACATGAAGCTTGTGATTTAAAGCAGACCAACAGTCAAAAATGACCTAAACAATTAGCAGTGCTCATATGCATCTCTCCCCAGGGCAATTTAGGTTGCTGCACATGAAAATTAATTTACTTTTTTCTCACCCCTGCTGTAGTAAATTTTAGAAACAAAATAGCGGCTCATGCTTTTGCAGGCCACCTACAAACAGGAAGTGCTGCTGGGCTTCCTGTTACTGTGCATTGTCAGTTACGTCAATTGAACTAGACAGCAGCATGGCTGAGATGCTGGGTCAGGAATCTGTTGGTCCAGTTTAAGGCATGCAACAAGTTATTCTAATTATTGGTTAGTGTATGTGAGATCAATTATCATACCTGTACGTACATAAGACTCATGACATGTGTTGGCAATTTCTGCTGCTAACCCCATGTAATGGTCTCTCTTGTTTTGCGGTGCATCCTTGGCGCCCAGTGCCAGCATCCCTGCAGAAAAGCAAGTTAGGTGCCCCATCTTGTGGTCCAAGACACCACCTTTCCACTCAGCAATATATGTAAGGCCTCCCGCAGACTTTCTGATTAGATGTGCTTCTATTGCCTAAAAATATAAACATCCATCAATAGCAAAATATACATCTGCCTTTTCTTTTCAGTTTTTAATCATCTCTGAGATACAAATGTGCTGATGCTGTCAGGATGTTCGCCTCCTTCTGCACAGAATGACAATGTAGAACAAACACAAACCATCTTGACGGCACCCTATGGGGATATCATTGTCATGTCAGAACATCTTTTTCTAGATGTGCTAAATATTTAAATGCTAAATGATTCAAATGCAATGTGTGTATGATAGAGATATTGTCACTGCTGCATATCTGAGGCTACATTGTAGGGTTAGCCTTTTTACAGAGAATCATTGTTTTAAAGCATCAACTTATGTTGAACATATTAGATAATAACTAAAAATCATTTAAAGCTAAACCTTACATTTCTTCTCCACCTCCAGGTCTGTGTGTGTGTGTGTGTGTGTGTGTGTGTGTGTGTGTGTGTGTGTGTGTGTGTGTGTGTGTGTAACCCCAGGTTCACTGTATATTACAATCTGTAGTATAGCTCCGGAGTTTTTTAGACTTAAAGCGGTCCTTTACTCTGAATAAGAGTCTATCTTATATGTTCCCCCACCCTGTACATACAGATTGCTCACATTAAAAATCATCCTACCTGTATCTACTGCATGTTATGAGCCTTTAAACATCCAAGATGGCGGTACATGGAGTCTGCCTGCAAACAGGAAGTGTCTTCTGACTGTGCTACTCTGCATTCTGGGACTGCTGACCTTTTCCTGACCCCAGCTCTGCTCTGTCTGTGCAAAGTGCAGTTATAACCCCACCCCCCTGCACTTTTGCCGCCCTCTCCTCTCCTCAGTATGTGTGATGAGTCAAGATGGCAACGCCCGTATCCTAAAGTCCTGAACAGAGTTGCAGCCCAGTGGGGGAAAGAATAATAAGTAAGTGACTAAAAACTTAAAAAACGATTCCTCAGCATCTAAAGTTAATATATTCTATATATATATTGGGCTTTTCAATAAATCATGGTGAAGGTCCGGTTTAAGAGCCAGATTATCAAGGGGTTGGGTCCACTTTAAAGCAGATTATGTTGGCCTAGTGGGTTATCCAAATAATTTCTGCAATTTTTGAGTTCATGAGTTTTGAGAGAATTTGAGATTCTTTCAAACCCAATACACAATAAAGTGAAAACAAACTTTTCCCCCTTATTTGTTTAAAAAAAAGTGTACCTGCAAGAGGGCAATAAGGAGCAGTGTTTTTTTCCAATAAAACATGTTACTTTACACAATTGGAAATAAAAGTAGCCTATGGGGAATCCATGCACAGAGAGACTGCTGTTTTTCCAAACTTGGAAAAAATATATAATCTTTGTAAAAATAAGAAGAAAAACATTTTTTCACTTTATCATGTGTTAAGTGAAAAGTCTCCCAAAGGATCTTAAAACACAGTCTATCCAGAGGCTCTCAAAATGATTTGGAAAATCTCTATGGACTTAGGTCACAGGGGCATCTCTTTCCTCTACTGTTCCAAGGAGCTACAACACTGGGCAATATTGCAGGATACACAGGCTTAAAGGAGCACTATTGTGATATTTTGTAATATTAAAAACCTATAAAAACACATCAGCTGTTGAGAGGAGGGGTCACTTATACACCCAAACTGAATAAAACTTCCGCCAAGCTTGTGGTTTATTCTCTCATGGTAGGAATAAAATCCAGGGGTAACAAGTTTAGTCTATCAGGGGTGACAGAGCCTGTCACCCCAGATTTCCTCTTTCTTCCATTAAAATAAAAGAAAAAACTATGGCTGGATATTTCTTGATGCCAGTTGTATAACTGACCCCTCCTCCTGCCATTCAGCATATTTATATGGATTTTTATCATTGGGCCATTTTTTCATGATAGTGCTGCTTTAATTACTAAGGTATGTCTTGAACTGGTGCTTACTGAACAGACTTATATTATTTCCACTGGAAACATGTTTAGTAGCTGTGGCTTGTGCACTGAAATATTATTTAGCTGATCTTCAAAACATCTATTTATAAGCCATGTGTTTTGGTTGATCAATACCACATTTTTGACTGTGCGTCTTCAGAACTAGCTTGTGGCCAAATTAGGGCTCCAAGAACCAAAATTATGCTAAGCTTCAGAACCAAACTAGTCCCAACTTGCAATCAGACCCAAAAGTCTGAACTATATTTAATGACCCACAGTTATTTAAACCGGACCTTCACCCTGAATAAGTGCATACCTTATATGTCCCCCCACCCTGTACATACAGATTGCCCACATTAAAAATAATCCTACCTGTATCTACTGCATTTTCTGAGCTTTTAAACATCCAAGATGGCGGCACATGGAGTCTGCCTGCAGACAGGAAGTGTCTTCTGACTGTGCTGCTCTGCATTCTGGGATAGCTGTCTCTTTCCTGACCCCAGCTCTGCTCTGTCTGTGCAGAGCATGGCTATAACCCGCCCCCCTGCAGTTTAACCCCTTCAGTATGTGATGCTTCTGAGGCAAGATGGCGGTGCCCATATCCTAGAGTCCTGAACAGAGTTGCATCCCAGTGGGGGAAAGAATAATAAGTAACTAAAAATGTACATTTATTTTATATGGTGGGGAATAGTTTTTTTTAAGAGTTTGGGCTTTTCATTAAATGATGCTGAAGGTCCAGTTTAAATTGGTATATAGTTAAGAGGACTATCGCGACAAAATAGCCCAATGCTAAAAATCCATATTCATTTGCTGGATGGCGGGAGGAAAGGTCACTTATACACCCAGAATCAAGAAATATCCAGCCAGGCTTGTTGCTTTCTTTTAATGGAAAAAGAGAGGAAATCAGGGATGACAGGCTCTAGCCAACCTGATACACTCAAACCTGGCAAGCCTTTTCTACCAGAAGAAACCACAAGCTCAGCAGGAGTTTTATTCAGTTTGAGTGTATAAGTGACCCCTCTTATTAGCTGATGTGTGTATATGGATTTTTTAATATTACTCAATTTCGCAATATACCTCCGCGAAATTACCAGACACTGCATCTATGCCCAAGGTAATTTTTTTGGTACGTTGCCATTGACTATGGAAAGGACCTGCTCAGTGTCCCGAAATTTATTTTGGATGTTTATTTTGATTTAATTACTGGTGAAGCTAGAAAATTGTCAGCCAGCAATATTAGAAGCAATTCCAGACCACATATCATATGAGTTTTCTTTTTTGAACTAAGAACCAGTTAATCTTGCACCGTATTTGCATTACTTTGTCCTGCCGCAAACTGTAATAAGAGCAGACAGGGATGAGAAGCTCACATCAAGCTACGAGGTCTACTGAACTTGCTGTTTTGCATAAGCCTGTATGCCGTAGGAGATTGTAATACTTAGTTACTATGGTGATGGTGTTCTGACAGAACGAAAGACATATTTTTAACTCTCTGCAATTTAACCAAATACACGAGATAAATACTGAGTGAGGTGTTTAGCAATTGCTAGTTTGCAAACTGTAGATGAACAAAGGGTAATCTATTATCTGTAATCATATTTTGAACACACAGCTAAATATCTGGCTTGTGATTTAACTCTTACAAGAATAAAAATCTTAGGTATATTTTAGTATAAAGCTATTAAATATTTCCTTGGGCAATATTTATTTAAAAAAACCCATGCCCGATGCACCAGACCTCCAACCACCTAGCTATGGGAAGACAGAGGGAACAACAATGGCCAAACTCAAGCTTAAAAGGGTACAAACGGCAAAAGCAATTGTTAGTACCTAGGATGGCAAAAAATAAAATATGTAGATATAATAAAAAAAAAAAAGTTTTATTTTAATGCTTACACATCTCTGCCACTCTCAGATTCCTCCAAATGATTAAAAATACAACATCACAACTTTGACAAAGTGTGGATTTACAAAAGTGCTAATGCTCTGTCAATTTCCATGGATAATATGAGTCAATAGCATTTTCCAAGTCTGCCCACAAACTCTGTATTGGATTGAAGTATGAACTTAGCATTGCTATTTGTAAGACATTTCATGTACTTCTTGAATTGCAGCCTAAAGGGTTGTAATGTAAAAAATGAAAAAAATAATAATGATAATTGATGGCAAAATGATGTTTATTTATAAAGCACCATCTTCTTCCTGAGAGCTGTACAAGGTATAATTACAGACAGGGTAAAACTGTTCTGATGCTACAAAGTTCAGACCAAATGTTGTGGGAACAGAAGGCAATAGGAAAGAGAGCCCTGTACTTGCAAACTTACAGTCTAAAGCAGGGATGCACAACCTGTGGCCTGGGGACCACTCCTGGCCCACACTGCTTCAGTTGCAGCCCCAGAACCCCTAGGAATTTGGAAAGCTAAGCTGATGGCTGCATTCTCCACTTCCCTTTAACTGGGAGCGTGCCCGCGCCAACCATTCACAAATGCCTGGCGTGGGTACACACCCTGCTAGAGGGATGGCGGGGATGCGGCCGTGGCTCGCACATGCGCCGTTGGACCGGGAAACAAGGTAAGTGTATGGGGTGACCTGGGGGTTTCACACAGCGGGCCATCCCGATTTTGATTTGCCGGGGAGGGGGGAATCGATCGGCCTTGTTAATGGAGAATTATCACGAAATTGTGCAATATTAAAAATCCATATAAACACGTCGGCTACTGAGAGGAGGGGTCACTTATGCACCCGAATTGAATGAAACTCCTGGCAAGCTTGTGGTTTATTCTCTCATGGGAGGAATTAAATCCAGGGGGGGCAGGTTTAGTCTATCCGGGGTGACAGAGCCCGTCACCCAGGATGTCCTCTTCCTTCTATTAAAAGAAAGAAAAACAAGCCTGGCTGGATATTTCTTTATGCCTGGTGTATAAGTGACCCCTCCTGCCACCATCCATCATATTTATATGGAATTTTTTATCATTGGGCCATTTTTGTGCTCCTTTAAGTATATTCCCTCCAGTCTTGTCAGCTGTGACATACTGTTAAAGAGTATTCCAGACTTAAGAGAAAGAAAAAACATCACTTGATCCCTATGGGCTGCGTCAGTCTAAGTGCAGCTCTGAAGCTGACCCCCAGCATGCATCTAAGTATCAGCTGGAGAGTGTGAGTTCTGGATGCAGCAGAATACATTTAGATAGACATTGTGGAGGGACACAAACTGGCTTTTACTGAAACATGCATGTGGGATGAGAATTCATCTTAACATGGTGACTAACACAGACAGAGAAAGGTAATCAGTGGGTTAACCTCAAATACAACACATTTCAGAAACACACAGAGACTACAAATAAGTATCTAGTGTCATAACTGTAAACTACAGTCACTCCAGCAATATAGATGCAAAATGACATACTACTGTATCTCCAACAGTATCAACAACTGACAGCACATATCAGCGGTGAGCACTAATGTGATGCCCCTTCCTGTAGCAATCAATAAGAGAGCCTGTGCCTTCATGACTGACAGCATATATGCACAACAGGGTGGGACCAGCTCAGCCCACAGAACTACCTGGGATCGAGCCTACAGGCAGACAGTAAGGGGATTTTTTCAGGGAGCCCAGACAGGGACTTTAATGATTGGTATAACTGTACTACAAGGCTACTCAAAAACATTGAAATGTTCAACGTTTAATCCCCTGATATCAATCATTTTTTTCCCTAAGGAATGGTTGTTTATGTGCATGATGTAGGCTAAGCCACAATTTAGACCTTTCATTCAAACATGTATTTATACTAGAATAATTTACAACCCCTTTCAAAGAGATTTCATTTCAAATAACTGTATTTTCATGGTAAAAAAAAGACAAAATGAGTGTACTATGTTACTATATTAAGGTGACAAATAACGAGCCAGCACTACTGTCTACCTGCCATCAAATGCCACCCCCCCATCTCAGCACATTCCCTGTGGCGGGAGGAAAAACACCTTTCTGATACAAGTAATCTGGAAGGTCTGCAACAAAAATGAATCATGAAAGCAGCATTAAGACAGGAGAGCCGGAGAGGATACATTATCCCTATGGGGTTCCAAATAATTTTACACCAATCAGTGGCATAACTACAATCCCGTAGGCCCCCTGAGCAAACAATAGATTCCTTCTTCTGTGCTTCCGTGCTCACCTATACCCCCCCTGTACAAATATTCTTTGGCCGCTGTGTGGGGCAGGGGGTGATACAGAGCATGCAATTACAGTAGGGGGAATGCTGTCTCCTAAGACCAAATAATGCATATACAGAGATATAATGATTAAGTTGAGCACCACAAATGTCCTCCGAAACCCAATAATTAATAAGCGAATGCCATCAGAACCCCACAGACCCAGTAATTAAAAGGCAGAGCACCAGCCCCCCCCCGATCCAATTATTAATAAGTAGAATGCTAATGGAGCTACTGGAACCCAATAATAGGCAATGTGGCACAACCCCACTCCCCCCAGTGTAGCAAAACCGGTACCAAATAGGATGGGCAGCAGCATGCAGAGCTTGTTAAAGAGGTTAAATGCTCTTTGCTCACATGTCCTCCACTGTCTCTGCTCTGTGCATTACAAAGCCGTGCCCCCCCCCCCCTCCTCACGCATATAACTTCTGGGCTCCCCCATGATTTAAAGCACCCAGTACCAGCAACCTCCGCACCTGGGCTCTACGATTGTGGTCACATGGAGCAGGTGGAGGGGTCCCCATGTGACCACCTGATCACCTCATTGCAACCGTGACCCTTGCGTTTGCCATTGTTACACCACTGACACAAACCTTAAAATGGAAATATCTATAATTATAAGCTTTAATAAAGATAAGTAGTAAAATACCTTCTCAGTGGGCATCTGCAAAGTCTAAAATGCCCTGTGTTTTTTCCATTGCTGTTGTGAATACTTTAACATGTCAATTTGTATAATGAATGAGTCCCTAGTTGTTTTTTAATGATGACTTACAGGAGCAACCTGAAAGAACACTGACCTAAACAGTACAATACATTTAGCTGACAAGACACAACACTAGTTTCATACCTCTACAGCTTCATAGTACATGTCCTTTGCTTCATTATCTTGTTTAGCTGACATCAGCCAAGACTTGATTAAGTATTCATAGAAGCTGTCACCAAGTCCTCCAAGAGACACATGATCTACAGAGGGAGAAGTGACACACGATTTGTACAGAAAGGATGATAAAGAATGTAATCCGACGTTTCATTTGTGCACATGCAAATCTTAATGTTAAGCATCCATGTCAGGCACCTTAAATTCCTATTTCTTCTTGCCATTGTCATTTAAACACTGACACTTCTTAATTAAGTGTTCTAATACAATGTCTTTTACCTAGCAGAATTGCTCTGCTCAGACTAAATTATATTTGATTGTGTCTAAAGCTTCTAATTGTAGCTGACAAGTCGCCATGTGCTTAGTAAATAAAGATAAGGAAACACAAATTCTCCAGTTCTAAACTAAATGAAAGAATGTAGACGGTGCATTTTCTAGCTGCCAAAGCTTAGTAGTGACTGCCGTTGGTTGCTTATTTGCAATGCTCCCTTCTTTGCACTGTAACAGGCCGACATATGGTCATTGTCAAACCATTACACAACTGATGTCTTGCACATTTTATGGTTTAATTTGATGGCACGATTTTGAGAATACTGAGTTCTCCTAACAAGGCATTTCCAGCAAAACTGGAAAAATCACTTAAGTGACAGTGAAAAATAATTATCCCTCTGTGGTGGCTATATGCACAGTAATAAACAAATAATAAAGCTACACAAAGCTGGAAAAGATATTCAAAACCTCTTATGTTCTTTCAGAAGCCCACTTAATTTCTGTGACCAGCTGATATATTTAGAGTCAACTAATGCATTTTAAAGAGAAAGCAGAAGTTCCCTTTATCATTAGATAATCTGCATATAATATTAGATGTTCTCTTTAGATAACTATAAACTCTGGCAATACACTTCCAAATTATTTGGAGCCTATGTTTATACAAGCCTATGTTTATCTCTAGTGATGCATCTGCAGATGAAGATCTAACTTCTTATCCCCTATCTGCCCTTCAGGGATTCCATCATGGGTATGAGCTGAGTGCATTGGAAGCCATATGTAGTACTGATAGGACCAGGCGCTCAACCTGCACTGTGTGGCCTTATCCCATACATTTCAATGGGCTGGGATGGTTTAATTATTTAGGCATTTTTGGGGGGCTGGTGCATGTGCCCTAGGACCCCTGGGCTGGTTGGGATTATCTTTGGATTAATCAATTATTATTCCATATGAATCTTTAGAACTTTTGTGTTGCACTGCAAACTTGTAATTTGAGCCGCGAGAAAGCTATGTCATGTTTTTATAGAATATGTAATTGGGATTACAACAGTGTGCCTGAAATCCCGTCTTTTGAGCGCCTCTGGAAACGCTATGTATTTTTTAAAGAAATATATTCAGCTTGCAGCGCTCCCAGCCTGCACTAGATGTCGCTAGCGCATAGGCATATAAAAGCCGTGTGCTGTGAACACTGCCTGGCTGGAAGCGCTACAGCTGACAGCGCCACCAGCCTGGGGCTGGTGTTGTGGTGCGGGCACTGCTGAGCACCTCGGAAAAGGTGCTCAAGTTCCACCCGCACCTATAATAATAAATTAGCCTCCACATCTACTTTCAATGGAATTTTTGAAAGTGTATTTTTTTGTGGCAAAAGGTCCTCAAGGAGCTGAGCTTATCTAGTATTTTTTTTTCTTATGTTTGTCACAGCCTCCTTAAAAGGCAGTAGATTGCAAAGAGTTTGGCTCTACTGGCCTCAATATATATGACTGATTTGTGTATAAAGCAATGTATTGTTCTATAACTTTATTTCTATTTAAGACAATTAGTATTCTGAAAAGTTTTTCTTTTTTTTATCTCTTCTTCTACTTTCTATGGATAACACAGTACAAGTGTCAGCAAGGAACATATAAGTACATGTATTATAATGTTATAATTAGATGGAGCCCGATTTATGAAGTGCCCCATTCTAAGCAATTTTATACCATTTTGCTGTCTGTCTTGGAACGTCCCCTACTTTTTTTTTAATTTGGGACTGTTATCTTTCTGTAAGCATGATTCAAATGGCGCTGCATGTCAAAATGTCTGTTCTTAAATAATCAGCTTTCATTGGTGCACTAGGATTATCCCAGCCCATGTCAGCGCCTGTTTGTGTACCTATAGGCTCTGCTGGAATTACCAGTGTGTTACTCTGTTCCGCCATAGTCACTTCTTTTTAACATGCGGCTGGTGGTGGATCTTATAGGCACTAGTTGCCGAAATATCTATATACAAGTTATATGACAACACTGTTGTGATGAAAATGTGGCAAACTTTGTGTTGTGTTTGATACTATTGTTAGTTATTGAGGTTAAATTAACTTATTGGAAAAAGGGTGATTTTGACAATTTGTAAAAAGTAGCAGTTGGTAACATATAAGTCATGTGTTGCAATTTATGACATGCTTCACAAACAATTTTTTTTCAACATTTTTTCATTATCAAATACTCCAATACTTTTTTTTGCCACTCGAGGTCATGCTAAAGATCTGGTGAAAAAAGTTTACCTTTGGGTGAGCTTTTGGATGTGAACTGAAGTTAACATCTGAGTTTTTTACTTGAACACACAAGAAAATTCTATAAAACATTTGTGCTCTAATATTTCCCAAAAGCTTACCTACCCCTGTGATGGGGCATTTTTACAAGTGAGGTACATCATATTTCCAATAATGTCAGGATAATTTTGTGAAAGTTTGAGAACAACAGTGCCCTATTGGTATGCAGAAGAAATGTAAATGATTTAACCCATAGGGTGCTGTCAATTCCAACTTTCAAAAATGTATCTTTAACTGATTGGAAAAATGATGCATCTCATCTGTACAAATGCCCCTATCACAGATATGTAGGTAACATGATTTTTTTTTAGAAAAAAGTAGAACAAATATTTTTAGTGCATTTTCTGGTGTGTAAAAGTTAAAAAGCTCACCAAGATGCACGTAGAAATGCACACCCAAATGTACACGTTCTAGTGCACTTGCTTTATCATGATCCCTATTGTGCTCTTTGGCAGCTTAGGCTTCAGCACCACTTATGACTGGCATAGCTTGTACAAAAGCACTGCACTGAAAAAAGGCAAAAGTTATACATTTATCTCTATGTATCTATTAGGCACATCCTAAATTTGGCATAGAGTGAAGCAGTGGTCAAACCATCGGCAGGGATTAAATGGCCAAAAACACATACAGTATGCTTCTGCAAATGTGTTTCAATATCCTATTGGCTGTATATAAAAGTTGGAGTTCCCCAAGCCCCTACATAAGCATTGAATGTCCGCCATTCACAATGGGACTTTGGAGCTGTTCATGGTGGTGTGGAAACCTTGGGTTCGTAATTTTCTCCCTACAGATTTTGATGTAAACCTAATAGGCATCTGATACTTCCTCGACCCCTTTATTTACTCCCCCCCTCACCTCCCCCCCCCCCCTCATAGGGGTTGTTATTTTTCTTTAAATTTATTTGAATTGAACTTTTGGTTACTTTTAGTAACTCTTGAATCTATTTTCTTGTATGCAGTGAATAAGCTTCTGACTGTGACTTAAGTTGTCTGTAATCTTAAAATTCTGTGTATGAACAGTATTATGCTAATAGAATGATGTTCAGAATATACACAATAAAAAGATTGATAAAGATAAATGCTTATGTCATAGCAGCTCAGCAACTGCGTCTTTGTAAATCTCCAATCTTATCTCCTTCAACATTTTATAAAGTAGGAAGAAGGTGAATGATGTTCGAGACTCCATTGGAGTGATTTAGACTTCAGATATTTCATTGGTTTCTTTGGAAAGAATGGAATGTGACCAGCAAATGTGTCAATAATCCCTAGTTTAAAAAGAATTTAAAAGTCTGGAGTAGTGATAGGCGAACCTGAACTGCAAAGTTTGGGTTTGTACTGGTTGCTGGTTGACGGGCTGCTTTTTTGGTAATTTTATTGGCATTTTTGGTTAGATACAATTTTTATCTAATGAAGAATAGCCTGGCTTTTATTTTTTAATTGTATTTTTTCAGTTTTACGTATTTTAAATTATATTTTCATATTTAACTGTTTTACAGAATACAGCTTTTAAAAGCATACAGTTGTTATTTTTTTATAGGTTTTGTCAATTTTATTGGCATTTCTGGTTACATCCAATTTTTATCAAACAAAGAATAGCCCGGCTTTTATTTTTTTATTGTATTTTTTCAGTTTTACGTGTTTTAAATTATATTCAATTAAACATTGAAACTGCCTGGGGGATATTCAATTAAACATTGAAACTGCCTGGGGGAAAACAGCCATTTTACCTTAAATACAATTGGGGAGGCAGGTAATGAGAGGGCTCGGGGATAATGGCAAGTCACCCGCTAGCCGTAGGTGACTTGCCAGACCCAGAGATTTCTGAACTGGTATAGGGGTCTAATGGACCCCTTACCAGTTCACAAAGGGTTAACAGTAAAAAAAACACACCACACAGTAAAAACATTTATTAAAGAAAACATTTTTTTTTTTACTTTACTCACCTCCGATTTTCAGCTTCTGTGTCCCTCGCCGAGATAACAGATGCCTCCAATCGTCAGCCAGTGGAGGGGGAGGCAGGAGATCAGAGGATCTCCTGCCCCTCTCCTCTGCCCACCATTCTCCGGGCATCTGACAGCTGAGATGCCGAAAGCCAGAACGACACCTGCATGATGACGTCACAAGGGGCGAGGCTACTCAGCAAGATGGCGGCGCCCGTCGGGAGGGCAGGGGGAGAGGGCTAGTTGGCCACCCTCCTCAAGACTGAAGAGCCAGGGGGGTGATCTGAGGCCCCCCCCCCAAAGAAGAGGAGAGCCGGCGGGAGCGATCGGACTCCAAGGATGGGGATGGGGAATCGAAGCCCCCCCTGATGAAGAGGAGACCCGGACGGTTCGATAGAGGGGTGAGTGGCTTTTTTTTTTTGCCCGCTAGCAGGGGGGAAAGCCAGGTAAGTAAAATTTACGTAGCTGGCGTTTAACGACAGGAGAGGCAGCTACGTGAATTTTACCAAACCAATGGGCACACCAATGGGCATCGGAGCTATTCCACACCCCCGATTCCCCGAATGGGGTTGCGGGTTGTGTGTCATTCGGGTTGTGTGTTGTGTGTCATTTTACCGGCGTGGCACCCGCTGTGTCCGACAGGTGCCATGCCAGCTCCTGACCATAGTGAACTGGTACAGGGACACCTTATCAGTTCAACCCAAGTGATAAAGAAATAAGACACCACAAAATAAAATATTTTTATTGTTCTTAATTTCATTTATAATCACCCATGTTCCCATGTACTCTTGTTTTGCAGCCATTTTTGGGCCCCCAAGTTCGGGTCCCCATTGACTTCAATGTGGTTTGGGCTCAGGGTTCGGGGACTCAAACCGGACTTTAGCAACAAGTTTGGCCAACCTTGTTGAACCCGAATTTCATCGGGTTCACCCATTCCTAGTCTGGAGTTATGTTTTGAATAGTAAAAAATGTATAATGCATAACATAAATTTATTTCCAACATACAGTGAATTCCGATTAGTGTTGCTAGATGGATTCTAACCAAAACATTGTTGATTTAGTTTGGTGTGTTTAAAAGTTAGGACATTTCCACTTATTGTGTATTGAGTGACAAAGTCTCCTCTCCAAAAATAATTTAGATAACTACTATAGTCTATAAGGCAAATATTTTGTTTAAAGTGGCTGTAAAGACCCCATGGTCAACTGCTAGCTTGCCCCCAGGGCATCCAAAATTCCTGAGATCCGTCAATCAGCTATCCCAAAAATGCCTGGTGGCCACATCAGTGGAAATCTGCAGTCTGTTGCTACTGGCAACTGAACGCCAAGAAAAGAGAGGGGAGACCTGTACACAGAGAACACTGCTGCTGGGCATGTTTAAGCCCCCCACCACAGCAGTGGCCATAGCAGCAGCGTTCTGCAAGTACAGGTTTTCATATCTCTCTCCTTGGTGTATAGGCTTGGTGTACAGTTGCCAATAGCAACAGATTGCAGGTATTGAAAACTGCTCCCATACAACACATATTTGCTAACATGAGAAAGAAAAAATTCTAGATCAGCTCAGCACCCGAAGGACATTCATTTGGCACAAAAAATATATACTTTCAAAAATAGCATTTAAACTGGACTTTCCCTTTAAAGTTCAGCCATGAGACAAGCAACTATTTAAGCTATAATATAATAATGCTGTTTTAGAGGCCGGTGTAACATTCCCAAGAGTGCAAATCATCCACAATAAAGTGGACCAATAATCAGGATTTTTACTATCCTGGTGAGTGATCCCCCCCCCCCCCTACCTGGGGCATCCAGATTTGGTATGTCCTGCTGTGTGAAACCCTGCTAATCGTAGTAAAAACTCACTGTTCAGGCAGTTCCACGGTCCATGCGTGGACTCTCATCCAACCAGCGCTATATATTTTGCATATTAATACATATTAATGAATTCACTTTGGATTAAGAGCTCCAGCATAGAGAAAGGGGATTGGCTGCACCCCCCACTGCAGTCTGTGGCACTTTCCCCTTATTGAATTGTATTCTTATTTATTAATTTCCATCGCATTCCCATATCAGGTCAAGTTTACATGTACAATATATACCTTAGTTTCTCCCCTAAGTAATTCAAATGTTAAAAAGTACATACGCTGAACCCAGCTGCCACTGACAGGGCTGAAATAATTTGGATACAATCCTTGGGGCTTGTCAGTTTTCTTCAAAATTCTCCTGATGGTATTTACCTGTAAATAATGTGGAAAAAAACAATGGCTGTCACTTGCAGTTTCTAAGCATTCCTTTATAATCTAAATCTAATATGCCGGTATATGGCAGCATGAAGCTAAGTTTACCTTTTCAATGAACACCGGATCGCCAGAGAGCTCACTAAGCTTCAGAAATTCTAAGTGTAAGGTCCCAAATTCAGCTAAAATACTGCTTCCTGCAGATGCCCATCCCCAGCTCCAATTCAGTCCACTGAGAAATGAGCATGAGACAAATATTGAGACAAATATTAAACAAAGGAAGGCTAAATAGAAAAAGACTCCTAAAGCTGGGTATATCGGTGAGTATACATTTAACATATATTTCACTGTCTATATTTGAAAAAAATACTCAAGAAAAACTAAAAGATTATTTTGACAACCTCTGCAATTTTTTCGAGAGGCTGGATTTTGAAGGATTCACTTAAAAGCCGTTTTCAAACTTTGCAAGAGGTGCATAAAGAGATGATTAGCATGGTTCCGCCTAATAACTAAGAATGATGGGTAATTTTGTCATTCTTGGATAATGTGTGTCATGTAAATACTTTTGGTAATGTGTTTGTTACCTTTTTTTCTACCAGTTAGACTACAAGTTTGTCACTTAATACTTAAACAGAACTGATGGGCGTTTCTACGTCCCTCCCACACCAGCTACAAACTTCTCAGAGCAACCTATTTTGCTAGGTGCGCCCAAGGGAAAAGGGTCTCAGTTGACATCAAGTAGCTCTTTATTTGCTAACTGCAGTGCATGACCCAACTATGAGGGTCATACACATTAGAGTAGGGACCACATGACACAGAGTGCTTTGTCGGGACAGTGTGACGTCTATGTGTATCTGCAGATATATGCAACTAAACCTCTTTTTTATACCAGTGAGATATGCTTGTTTCCTTAATAATTAAACGGGACTGATGGGCAGTTCTACTATATTCTTCCCACACCAGCTTTTTGAGAGCAACTGGACCCTTTAGTTCTTCTTTAGCTTGTACCCTTGAATAGAGGGTTTTTTGGTCTCTTTTAGGCCACTTTATTATACCTAAATGGGTCTCTCTCTAAGGTGGCTTGTTCCTCTGTTTTGGCCCCCATCCATTGTTTGTTTCATACCATGTAGATGTGGTCCGTCCCTCCCTACTGCTATCACTATGAACCCGATTTATGAAGTGCTCCATTGTGTGCCTGACAATTTGCTGCTTTTTCGGTTTTATATTTTTGTACGTTTGCATTGAATGGTGCTGCAAGTTAGTGCCTTTTTGTGTTCCTATAAGCCCTTATGTTGGATTTACTGGCACCAATGGTCACTACCTTCTTAGGCTAATTTCTTGGTGCTGCATGCTATATTTATACATTGTAACACACTGTGGAGGTTTGCAATGGATCTTATAGGCGCTGGTATCCGTAATTTCATTAAAGTTATCTGAGAACACTGTTGTGATGGACATGTGTTAAACATTGTAGTGTGTTAAATTCCATTTTTAGTAATTGAGGTTAGATGCATGCATTGGCCTTTTTCACGTTACACAAACTATTTCTGTTTTTTGCATTACTTTTCAACATTTGTTTGTTATAAAAAAACCTATGTCATTTTCTGACATTGTGCTTTATCATGGCTTAGGTTTCAGCACCGCTTTTGACCGGCGTCGCTTGTACGACAGTGCCGTGCTCTGTGGTGAAAAAAATAAAAATCACAGATTTGCCTGTATAAGGCATTTTACTCTCGGTCTCGTCTTAGACATAGAGTGACGCTATGGTCAGACCAGAGTTGCTAAGTGGTGCAGAATCAGACCCTACGTCTGGAGTGTGTGTCTCTAATCAGATTGACAGGCGAGATGTGCCAGATAAGAGATTAATTAATCACAGGATTGGTTTCTATACAGTGATGTTATACATTTGAGGCTTTCACAGCCTGACTTCATTAAATCCACTTCTAATACCACCCTCCACTCCCTGCCTCCCCAGTAACCCCATAATCTTAACCCTTCCTTACCTGACATCATGGCTGTGGGGGAGGGGGTTGTCCATACCCACTCATCCACAGTATATGTTCTACAATACAAAAGCTTTAATACTATCAGTGTCCTTTCCACATCTCACCATAACCTGTCTCTGCAATGCTACAGTCTTTGCTATGGAGCTCACTCGTTGAGCAGCTGGGAAGCACACTGGGATGGTCATGGGCTGGTGGTGGGCTGACTGGGGTTAGGAAATTCCTGGGCTCTTTTTTGGCCCCAATCTGCCCCTGCGGGGCAGTATAGCTACAGTAGCTCTTTCAACAAATCAGATTGTAATCACAGAGCTTGAGAAGCAATGTAATCCCTCTTGGCATTCCAGCAGGGTGGTTTTTCTCTTGTCCAGAACTAATATCATTTTCCTGAACACATTTAGACTTCTTATTAGAACTCTAAGGCTGGTTTCACAGCAGGGCATTGCATTTGAGCTAGCAATTTCCAGTGAATTAAAATTGCCCTGATATATGTAGCCTAATTCAGCTCTGTTGATTGGCTGAGCCCAGATGTGTTCAGATCAATGGTCAGTGCTATGTGCAGGTGTCAAAAATGACTTAAACCAGACCAACACAACAAACAGTGCTCCTATGTACCCCTCCCCAGGGCAATTGTGATTACTGCACATAAAATTATTTTGCCTTTTTCCAAATCCTGCTGTGGTAAGTTTTAAAAACAAAATGGTGGCTCATGCTTTTGCAGGCCACCTGCATACAGGAATTGCTTCTGGGCTTCCTGTTAATGTACATTGTCAGTTATGTCAGTTGAATCCAGGCAGCAGCGTGGCTGAGATGCTGGGAGAGGAAGCTCCAAAATACCATTCTTTTCCAACTGTGCCAGGCTGTCGGTCCGGTTTAAGAAAGACAGGAAACAGTGTTGTCCAAATAGCTTTGCAAGCAGAAAGTTTGAAGAGGAAGTCCCAGCAACCCCTTCCTCCTGCTTTGCAATCTGGGCATTAAAGTATTTAAACAACGCACCTGTCATGTCCCACAACGTGTGTTTTATTCTACTGTTTAATATGATGTTTATTTACATAGGCTAGCAGTGTGCCTTTAATCCCCTTTGTCCCTTCCTGGCTCCTTTAGTCTTGCTGTGATGCAAGTAACTCCTCCCTTCTTCCCCTCGCCCTCAGCCATTTTCAGTTTGGCATCCAAGCAGTGCACACCTGCTGCTCCCTTCTGCAGCTACAGTTTTCTACCTACTGCCTTTGTATGGGTTACATTACAAGTTTCCTGCTTTATTGAACGTACATGTGAAGATTCCTGCTGTAAGAGGTTTTGCTGCAAGATTCCGTACTCAAATAAAGCTTTTGAAATGTATCCACATGATCCTCGAGTGGTTGAGTAAGCTATCTGCCAAGCCTTATGGAGTAAAGAAAACATCCATCACAGACACACACAGGGAATGTGGAGCTGTCTATAGGATTCACATTACTGCCATCTGGTGAGTCAGAATAGTATCTGATCACCGAAATCTTCCCCTGATGGGCCTGCCCCCAGCTCCAGTTTCCATTTAGACTGCCCACCCCCAGTGAACTGGTTTTTTCGTTGTTGCTAAATTTTAGCGTAAGGGGAGGAAGGGGTGGGTGAAGTGTTTCAAAATGCTTGGACTTCCTCTTTAAAGTACTGTATATTTAATTTAAATGTTGCTGTTTGTCTAAACATGCCTGTCATACAAAAACTGCCCTTTTACGATCAATATGTATTGTTTGTAATCTATATGTTAAGATTCACTGATGTTATGTTAGTTATGTATGGAATGATGGCCTAAATCCATGATAAAAGGAAGGGATGGGCAGGGATGACATCACAGGTAACCAAACTGGAAACTTTCATTATTCGGCCTGCGGGAGAGAGTCAGGATTATTATTCTGCTCACTTTTTCCATTCTCTGCTTCTCACACCACTTTCTGCTGCCAGTTTACTGATGACATTGGTTTCCTGTTTTGTTTTGTGTGTGTTAAGAAAACAGTGCTAATTATACAGACACTTCTAAGAATAGTCATTGTAGAAATGATAGAAGAGATGTCTGCTGCTTCTGAAACTAATGAGCTGTTGTCAAAAACCAAGCGGATGCAATGTCATAAAACACTTAAAAGCAGAAGAGATCAGCGTTCCAGCATTAATCAGAGGCCCGGTATATCGACCGTCAGCAACTGCATTCTAAAGAATCTCACAATGCTCAACTCCTATACACTATACCCGATGCAAAGATAATAAATAATCATCCCAAACCCAGGGAAATTCAACCAGCTATTTTACTCACACTGGCTTTAAGCTATAATATAATACTATTAACTAATAGCTTTAAAAACATTTGGAAATAATAGCACCTTATAGGGAATCCAGAAAAGCTGAAGGAGTCACTCAGGGCCTTTCTAAGTCTAGATACCCCAAGAGGTGCTGTTTTTTATTTTGTAAAAAATTTGTTAAAAAAAAATACTTGTTATTGTAGCTGTAGAACTGTCCCATTGCAGGTGGAGGTGCCCCAAAAGCACACCCAAAGGGAGCCTTCTCACACCAAATCTTTTGTATTTCCCCCACTGGCAGAAGTCACCAGGAGATAAAGGCAGATCATTTTTTTACTATTAAGTAAGTTATTTTGTTAAAGCGGAAGTCCAATCAAATATTGACTTGATGCAAGTTCCTCCAACAACTCTCCCACTGTAGCCACTGCCATACAGTAGACTTATATTGAAGTCTCTTGCTGTGCAGAGTGAGTTCTCTCCCCCCACCCCTTACTGTGGGCTGCTTCTATTTTCTAACTCTTTCAGAGGAAAGGGGGAGAAATCACCCAGCAGCATGGCTCAGTTAATGAATGCGGGAGGCTTACACTTTCAAAAGTGAATAGCACTGGCAGCGGGAGAGCACATTCAACACGAGTTGCAGACATGGATACATTTATATTTTGCAAAATGTGTCGGGGCAAAAGCAATTTTAGACTGGACTTCTGCTTTAACGAAATAAGGTATTTCAAGAAAAAGAGTAATATACCTTTTAGTTATAGGGACTGGCAGTGGGGTAATCCAAAAGATTTGGTGGGGCTCTCATAGTATACAAATAAAGTAAAGTAGATTAAATGGACATTTTTATTTAACTCTAAATGTGCATTATTTGGTTAAAAGGGACACTTTGAGGTTTGATGGTATTCTCATGCAATTTGAAGGCTTTTGGCAGCTCTCTAGAGACTAATCCCTCCTTCTCCATAGAGTTGTATGGTGTTTGAATTTGGGTGCCTGCTGAAACAGAACATTGCATCTGAGCAGTACAGAGCCATGCACTAAAATTAAACAATGCGGAACTATCTCTAGGACGTGCTGTTGTTTTTAAGCATGTTTGTACTGTATGATACAAAATCTCCCCAGGCATCTATACTATATGCATAACCTATTCATCATAATCCAGTCCTTAAACCGGACCTTCACCATGATTTAATGAAAAGCCCAAACTCTTAAAAAACAATTCCTCAGCATCTAAAATTAATGTTTAGTCACTAATTTATTATACTTTCCCCCACTGGGCTGCAACTCTGTTCGGGAATTTAGGATACGGGCGCCGCCATCTTGACTCAGAAGCATCACACTTACTGAGGAGAGGAGAGTGGGATAAGGTACAGGGGGGCGGGTTATAGCTGTGCTTTGCTCAGACAGAGCAGAGCTGGGGTCAGGGAAAGGTCAGCAGTCCCAGAATGCAGAGCAGCACAGTCACTTCCTGTTTGCAGGCACTTCCTGTTTGCAGGCTGCCTGCAAAAATGGCAGCTTCCATAAGCCGCCATCTTGGATGTTTAAAGGCTTATAAAATGCAGTAGATGCAGGTAGGATGATTTTTAATGTGAGCAATCTGTATGTACAGGGTGTGGGAAACATATAAGATAGACTCTTATTTAGAGTGAAGGTCCGCTTTAAGGTGTCAAGGAACTTGATGACATTGCTACTAAATGCATTTGCATGACTTGAGGTGTAGGATGTAAGGATGTGAGGTGTAAGGATAAGATTGTGCATGGCATGCAACAAATGCAAGCCCTACTCGTCAATTCAAAAATGGCGTCATTAATTGACTCACTCTGTGGGGTTATTTAAGAAACGCTAAGGCCGTAGCGCCATGTAGGGCAGGTGTGTGTCAGGTCCCAGTGCTAAAGAAATGGGATGAGTGCCAGCGCTGAATATCCTACAGCCCCAGATAAGACCAGGTGCTCACCCTGCACTGTGTGAACTTATCCCATACATTTCAATGGCTGGAATGGTAACAATTATTTTGGCCACCTTTGTTAAATTATTTTCGTTGGCTGGTGCAAGTGCCACGGGGTTTCCCGGGACTCCCTGGAATTGTTTTTGGAAGTATATTTTGAACTTTTTTTGTTGCGCTGCCAACTTGTGATTTGGACCGGGCAAACCATGTGTCCCGTCTTTCATGTGCCCCCCCTTATCTTTAAATAAGGGATATGACTTGTCATCTCCCAACAATGCACTTTACATTATACCCAAGAACCATGGGCCAGTCTAAATCCAGATTTAAAGAGGTTGTCACCTTAAAATGATCTACTTATCCACTATAGGCTCAATCCAATGTAGTTTTGGAATTTCAGTGTTCATCTGCTGAGAGCTCCTATGTTTACCAGCACCCACTGCTGATAAGCATCTTAGCATTGGGCAGAGTGCTTCCAGTCTGCTCCTTTACAGGCCTGGCTGTGGAACGCTCTGTCAGCACCAGAGGTGACAGCAGAAAAACAGAGAAGGGGCTGCAAGGGATCAAGCCTCTGGGGCTTTTAATGTTGACAAGTGCTTTAAAGTGGAAAAAAAACAAGAAACCCTGTAATTAAACAAAACATGTCCTAGTGCCAATAGTAATTCGCAGATTATTCTTACTTTCCGAGGTTGATAATACCACGTGGGATTCCGGTAGGTGTGCTAAATGCCGGCAAGAGTTTCTTCCCAAGATCTATTGCTTTTTCTCTGAAAACCTGAAGCGAGAAGTAATCAACAGGAAATTACTGTAGATGGTCTTCCTTTAAACATTTTAAATGAAAAATATGAGGTTTAACGTTAGTCTGTATACATATATCCTATCACTGATTTACAA
Source organism: Gastrophryne carolinensis (assembly GCA_027917425.1). NCBI lineage: Eukaryota > Metazoa > Chordata > Amphibia > Anura > Microhylidae > Gastrophryne > Gastrophryne carolinensis. The sequence continues at coordinate 271,688,145 of CM051236.1, forward strand.
TAATTTTATCACGATACCTGATTTTAATGTGTGTGTGTGTGTGTGTGTGTGTGTGTGTGTGTGTGTGTGTGTGTGTGTGTAATTTACAGTATCTGATCGCCAGTATTGTATTTTATGAAACCTTTCTTAATTTAATTTCCTGCTTTGAGATATAAAGGTTACCCAAGGTCTGTGACTTATTGTAGAAATTATCTGTAATCTCAGATGGCACATAGAACAGAGTATTATTGTTATAGTGGGTGGCACAATTTAAAGATGAGCTTGATATGTTTTTATTTTTATTATTTATATTTCTTATGTATTATAGTTTTTGAAGTTTGCCTTTTTAACAGCAGCGATAGAAGATTCAGAGTCATTGCACATGCATAGCCAGTGGTTAGCTCATTGTATAAGGCTACACTTGGAAATGTCCTAAACTGTTTTCTGTTTTAAAATTAAGGTAGAAATAGCTGACATATTAAGGTTTGACATTTAACCTACGGAACTTTTTACTCAAACATTGAAATTGTGGCCTGGGCACTGTGATGCAAGCTTGCTTTTTGCTTAGAATCAACATAGTGGGCGGTTTGCAAATTATCAGCACGTTCAGCAAGATAGGCTAGTGCCTGCGCCCTAGCCGTACACACTCAGTCTTTGGAGATACGGTAATGGGGCGAGGGCTAACAGCAAATGACCTGCCATGGGGACGGGTAAGTTGACTACCCCTTATAGTGGACCAAAACACAGGATTTTGGCTATCCTGGGTTTGGGCCTTTCCTTCCGATCAGGGATGCCCCGCTGTGTGAAACCCCCCAGATCGCCCGATATGACAGACCCTTCCCCGACCCTGCGATGCATACACAGTTTCTCATCCAATCAGAGTGCTGGTGGCTGCATCCTCCTCTACCCTGCAGCTGGTGGCTGCATCCTCCTCTCCACACAGGGAGTGTGCCCGTTCTGGCCATTAACAAATATCTGGTGCGGGCATGCGCTCTGCTAAAGGGATAGCGGGGATGCAGCCGATGTTCATGCATTTGTCGTTAGAATGGGAAAGAAGGTGAGTTTATGGGCGATCTGGGGGGTTTCTCACAGCATGGCATCCCGATTCTGGAAGCCCTGGGGGGAGGGAATCTAGCGGCCCTGGAACCTTATAGATTCCAGAGACCATTGGGGTGTGGGTTTTGGTCCACTTTAAACTAGTATAGGGAGCCCCTTAGCTGAGGGATGGTGGGGAGGCACTGAGCAGACACAGGGAGAATGTGAGGGGGCAGCCCATCATACAAGTTGATGGACACCATTCATTGACGATGACAAACAGGGAAGGAGAGTAATCTGGGGTAAAAATAGGATGTTCAAAGATAGAAAACGAAAGTGAAAGCTGGTGGTCGGCATGGCAGGTAACTCTCCTTGTTGCCTGGACAATATCTTTAAGCAATCTATAAGGTTAAGGGCTCATCATAACTGTGCCATCTTTTTTAAAAAACAATTGTGTACAAATAATACATTGAGGGTTATCCAAATCTTTTTGATTTTTTATTTTTTCTGACTGAGTTTGGCAAGGCAGTTTTTAACACTGAGCACACAATGGGGTTCAGAACTGTGAGAAAAAAACTCCCTTCCATGAGAAATCATTCATGCATGTGGAAATCTTTTATATGATCCAGTGGACACATAAAAACATCTTTGCACTTAAAAAAAAGCATAAGAATGATCTAATGTGAGAGATTTTTCGCTTTTTGCATGAGTTTTTTATTTGAATCTCACATCAGCGTCAAAAGAATGACTTTTTGCGGCTTTTTTAATTGAAACGCCATGGAAATGGCATGCAGGAAAGTTTAGCATTTTTTTGTTTGTTTACAAAAAGTGGTGTACCCCCCCCCCCCCCCCCAGAGCCAACTACCATGGGCAGCAGTCATAGATGCTGGTTCACTCTTCAGTATGGGTCAGTTGCGCGTCCCCACCCCCAGTTCCTCAAGATGGGCTTTGGAAACTTCGGTATGGGTACCGGTATGTCACTCGCCATTGCCAGCAGGTAAACTGGTAAAGGAATTCCCTGGATTGGAAAAAAAATGTATACACCGCAAAAACAAATGTTTAACAATGTATTAAACGCTAGTAGTATAGTATAAAAGCTTCCCTCCCTTGGCAACCTGCCCTAGTATAGGGATCCATCTATCTCCTCCACTGTGACTTTGTCACTGGAGGGCAGGGGTAAGGAAGTCCCTCTGCATAGTCACATGGGGGAATCCTCAGTGGCTCAGTGTCTGAGGTATAAAGGATACCTATCACAGCTCCGAAGCCTATAGTCCTTTCTGGAAGCCAGGAAGAAAGGACAGCCTCTAATTAACTTGCATTGTGTCAATATGATGGATGGGCCCTTAACTTCAGTTTGCAATATATAAGGGGTTCTCAACCTGGTGTTCAGTTTTAGACTCCCTATTTGCTCTTATTGTTAGCAACCCTTTAGCAAAATTAAACAAGCCTTCACTTTCAGCAATAAAATATGATACGCTATGGGTCAAATACCATGTACAATGACCACTGCTATATGGTTTCCAAAAAACAGAATAAATGTGTGTAAACAAATGCAGATAAAAGCATTAACAAAATAAATCTGTCAACCCAAGCCAACTAAAACTGAATGTGAAGTCACTTTAAAAAATGAAAAGAATGAATTTTCCCCAAATACTGATTCATTTGTAAGCATAAAATGCAAAACATGTTCTTCACCATTCACACTTTGATTAATCTAATCTTTAGATTGCGAATTAGTCATGTGAGACATTCCTCTTGAGGTTTTTTGATTAACATTTTATGATCCCATGTATTTTCTGCAATTAGTAATAGAAAATTAGTTGGGAAGTAGTTACAAAATGATCTCTGATTTTTGAAGCTAAATTATTAAAGGGACAATTTGTGGAGTATATTTGTGTTTTATAAATGTGTATAACAGAAAATGCAGCTGCATAACACATTTCCATGATCATCTCCCTTCAAATATTTAACATAAAAAGAGCTTCTGTGGATAGTGAAACAGTCCATCAACACAACAACATGAGATGATAATCTAACAAAATAGATTATATACAGAAAACATCATTTCAATTCAGATTGCCACAGAGGAAGCAGAAATGGCATTAAGGAACTATAGAGAAAGTAAAAAAAGTGAATTAAGGCAAATGTAAAACAAATCACAAAATGCTCTGGAAGAATTCAACAACGCAGAAAATTGACAACACAGGTCCATAAACAATCCTCTCCATAGAACATCATTTGCTTGGACAAAGTAAATATTGACAAGATTATAACCACCCCCACACACTAAAAGAATGAAGCTCAATAATTGATAGGTCACACTATCTTATCCTATTTTACAAGACTTTACTCTAACTTGCTTCACATGATTGCTAAATGGTTGACCTCAATAAGTGAAAAAGCAAAACCTGAGAAACTACCGGTATATTCCACTCTAAAAATCCATTTATCTATATATCACATGGCTTCTCTAATATAGGATTATAACGATAATATAAGATGAGACATGCATGTAAACCTGCTCCTTTGTGCTTTGACAAACTATGGATTTGTCCTGGCTCCTCAAAAAGGTATTGGTACAATAGGCTCGATTCAGAGAGCCAAAAACAGACTTTCGTTTTTGTGCCGATTACGTATTATTTTCAAATGTTCCCGCTCTCGTATGAGTGTGCGAGCGATTCTATGCATGCATTGCAAGCCTTCTGTAAAGTTTCCGTCCGTTCGTACCGAGTACGAGTACGAGAATGTCGTTTTCCATCGTGACTTTTCTGTTTCATTTTCTCAGGTTACAACGTAGGCTTTCGTTTTTGCCCTTTTTCCATCGTCTCCTCCCACGAATCCTTTACGTTTCCCGTTAGATTCTGTTTCCCTCTTTCAATAAATATTCGGAAATCCAGATGGAAATCCTTACGATCTTGCGCCTGCGCACTACAAACTTAACTCATTAAAGTGCTCAACTACATATTTGCCACCCTCACTTCTACTACAATGTTTAGCTAAATCACTTAGCACTATCCTCCATCTTCCCTTTTGGACCCTTAAAGCTCACCCAAACCACTTAGCACTATCCTCCATCTTCCCTTTTGGACCCTTAAAGCTCACCCAAACCACTTAGCACTATCCTCCATCTTCCCTTTTGGACCCTTAAAGCTCACCCCAACCACTTAGCACTATCCTCCCTCTTCCCTTTTGGACCCTTAAAGCTTACCCCAACCACTTAGCACTATCCTCCCTCTTCCCTTTTGGACCCTTAAAGCTCACCCAAACCACTTAGCACTATCCTCCATCTTCCCTTTTGGACCCTTAAAGCTCACCCCAACCACTTAGCACTATCCTCCATCTTCCCTTTTGGACCCTTAAAGCTCACCCAAACCACTTAGCACTATCCTCCATCTTCCCTTTTGGACCCTTAAAGCTCACCCAAAACACTTCGCGGTTATGTTCTTCTTCCATTTTAGTCCCCTAAAACTTACCCAAACCACTTCGCGGTTAGGTTCTTCTTCCATTTTAGGCCCCTAAAACTTACCCAAAACACTTCACGTTCATCTGAATCTTCATCTCTAAATATTTATTTGACCCTTCGTTTTGTGTTAATGTATTTGTGTTTAAAAATGACACTGAAACTTTGCTTTGTTTTTTTGTTTTTTTTTACTTAAAGGCCATTTTTGTTGGCCATTATATTTTTTTTTTAAAAAACATTGGGTAAACAAGTTTAAAACAAACAACATTAAAAATTTAACATTTAAAAAACTATTTACAAAACTAAAATCAGTGACAGGACCCAGAATGCTATTCTTCTTCTGTTGTCCCCAACGAGTCAACCAGCTGCTGCATATCGGCCACCAACTCAAGGACCCTTCGATTCATTTCTTCTACTCTTGCCCGTGTGGTCCCTCACCTGTGGATGGAATGTTTGTTAGTTGCCAACCTAAATAATCACGACATATGTCAGTCTGCTAAGTCATTACTGTAAGGAAGTGGGCAGAGGTCATTCTGGTAAGTAATTAGTCTAAGGAAGTGGGCAGAGGTCATTCTGGTAAGTAATTACTCTAAGCAAGTGGGCAGAGGTAATTCTGGTAAGTAATTACTCTAAGCAAGTGGGCACAGGTCATTCTGCTAATGCCACTGACTCTGGCATTCTGAATCTAGATGATCATGTCACTTAACACATACTGCAAAGAATGACATTACAACTTACTTGGTTGGTGGCCGACGGATGCCTCGTTGGAGACAACCCTACGTCCTGGGCCCTGCCACTGTTGTGAAGTAGAGGCTGTCGAGACATGGCAAATAGGTTCAGTTATAATGTCTTAGTCAACAGTAATCAAATGTCATTTTCAATGTGTGTGTCACATCACTCACCTTCTCCCTGTGCCTCCTGGGCGAGATCTGCTGCAGCCTGCGCATCTTCACCAGCTCCAGAAGCATCTACAAAAACAGATTAAGGGAATCAGCTTGGGTGGAAATAGCATGTATATGTGTGTGCGGTTACATGAAGAGTCACATACCAGAGGCTCCCGCATGCATCGCTGGGTACGACTCCCTGCCCACGCCGTGCCGCCCCTCCTCTGTGGAAAGGTCCAGGGGCTGGTCGGAGGACCCAACAGAGGAGGGGTAGGACCGTCGCACTGGAGATCCACCACCTTCACTTCCAGCTGCAGATTCATGCAGCACTGGTCGGCCTGTGCGCCTCCGGGTGCGGCAAATGCGGTAATCCATTTCCAACACTACCAAAGAAAAGGCATTATAACTAAAGGCTACCTTCTGTCTTAGTTACATCTTGCATGCAATCGCTATGTACTTACTTGGGAAATGGATTCTCAAAAGAGTTGGACAGGTAGTCATACCTGCGCTCCAGCATGGTCTACAAAACACCCAAAAAAACATCATTTGACTAAATGACATTAACAGACACAATTGTAGCCTAATACAATCCTTTAAGCTGGCCTCAGTGTTGGTTCGCACGTGTGGGCCCTCACTTCAGTTTGGCACGGAGTTTGATACACTTTTTAAAACAACCGTTTGTTCATGCGCTTCCTTAAGGGCTAGGCATGCATTTAGATGGCAAATCAAAGGCATTAAAAGACACTTACAAGCATGATGATCTCTTCTTGTTGGTGGGTGAAGATTGTGGGCGCCATCTTGCCTCTTGTCTGCAGCAGATGCCCCTGCGGTTTCCGGGTTCCACACGGCCGGACGAACGGCCGTACGCACGTGTACGCAAACGCGTAAACGTCAGACCCTGGCATTAGTATTTAAAGGGTCCTGGAGCCACAGCTCATTCTCTTTCACAGTCTCTTCATTATGCCAGCCAAAAATCCACAGCAAAGGCCAAAGCAGCCAAGGAAGCCAGCAGGAAAAAGGCAGAGAAGTGTGAGGAGGCTTCAGCAGGCCCCACCACTCGCTCAAAAATGCCTAAGGCGAAGCGGCTGGGAACCCGCAGTGGGCAGGCGTAGGCGACCACAAAGGCACCCACAAGCCCAAAAACCAAGGAGCCAGAGCAAAAGAAGAAGGGCCAGCCCAGCAAACACACAGGTACGGCCCATAAAAAGCACACCAAGAGGGTGAGAAGCCCCAGCCCCCAAAGGTCACCATCACCCCAGCCACATGGGAAAAGCTCACAGGCCAAGAGGCCAAGACACCGGGCCCGAAGCCCCAGCAGCCAGAGCTCAGCATCACCCCAGCCACGTGGGAAAAGCTCTCAGGCCAAGAGGCCAAGACAGCGGGCCCAAAGCCCCAGCAGCCAGAGCTCAGCATCACCCCAGCCATGTGGGAAAAGCTCTCAGGCCAAGAGGCCAAGACACCGGGCCCGAAGCCCCAGCAGCCAGAGCTCGGCATCACCCCAGCCATGTGCATCAACCTCCCAGGGCCATGAAAGTGTGAAGGAGCCACAGAGGTACAAGCCCAACATCATCCACCACACCCTCTCCTCCTCTCCCACATTTGGCACCGGCACAGGTGGAAATGCAGGCAGAATATGCCACAGCTACGCCTGCTAGTTCAGTGGCCACCCAGGCAAGAACCCCAAGTCCAGTCCAATCAGAAGCCAGCCACCTGTCCTACATTTCTCCCCAACACAGCCAGCCCAGAATGTCCCCCCATTTGCCGCCAACCACTGATGAGCCAGAACGTCAGGCAACAGGGCGCACATTGCGCAGAGGCCACTTGAGTGGCAGGTTTGGTGAGGCCCAAACTCTGGCATTGGCTAGTGGCCTCACCTTGTATTATGATGAGCTATATGGGCGCAGATCCAAAGCTACAAGCAAGCAGCGCAAAGCCGAGATTTTGGAGGCGCTCACCAGACAGGTCAATGCAGCGGGGGAAGAGCTCAAAGATGTGGAGCAGATACAAAGGAAAATATCGGACCTAAAGTATGCAGCACGGAAGAAAGAAAATAAACGGCGTAATTACAGCGTAATTACAGGTACATATATAATGTGTGCAACTCTCTTTTTCAGCTTACAAACTGGCGGTGGATTCCCCACCAAACTGCAATTTACCCAAGCTGAGGAGATGGTGCTGGGACTGCTACATCCTGTGGCCTTAGAGGGACACTTGGCCCCACAGGACATGGACATCCCTAATATTTCTGCCGGTTAGTAATGTTACTGTGTATGTGAAATGTGATCTGCGTGTAAAATTACGCACAAACCCATATATTAACACATTTTAAACAGGGTGTGTTATGTGTGCAGACCCATTATTTGCTTGTTTACTTCCTCAAAGATTATTTTGGAGAGTCTTGAGGAACACTATTGAGATTAGCAAAGGTCTGCCTGTTATGTATTTAGAGAAAATTACATACAACACTTCCATCTTTATCTGTAGCCAATTTTGGTTGGAGCTGTGCTTTGCTCAGAAAGACTTGATGTGGGGTGCTTGAACGTTTGACCTAGAAAGAATGTCAAGCAGCCTAATCTAATGTCAAATGCTATTTGCAAGCTGAGTGTGGTCCCATAATGGCCTTTAAGTGATGTGTGAAGCCTCAGAACAGCCAGTACATGCATGTTTATTTTGGTTAAGGAGACCAATGTGTATGTACTTGTTGACTAATACATCTAACAGATAATGACATTCATAGTCAAGTTTAACTTGGTCTGTTGGGGGAGTTGCCATTCATGCATGGGCCCGTGTTTTAGTGAACTATATGTGTTAATACACATCACCAATGCCTAGTTGTATGTTAACATGCCTTCTTTTCCCCAATACAGCCCAGCATCATCCATCAGCTAGTGGGGAATCCTCTGCCAGTTTGACCATGCCGTCTACTTCCGTGCTGCCTCGGACCCAGGATCCGATATATACGGTAAGTGTCTTTATATGATGTTGCTTATGCATGTGCCTTGCCATGTTTCTTTTTGCGGAATTACATATGTAGTCCCTAAACTGAACCTTTTTTTTTACATGTCCCAACAGACCCACACACTGATGGAGGAAATTGAATCATGCTTAGGCATGATTGGGGAACATTCTGGGCTGGCAAACTACTACCTTGACCCCTGGCTGAGATTGAACTGGACTTGGATTGGGACTGGGGGTTCTTGTTTGGGTGTCACACTGAGTAACAGGTGTAGATGTGGCATAGGTTTGGCTGCTTTACACCTGTGCCTGTGGCAAATGTGGCCAAGCAGGAGAGGGTGTGTCTGTGGGCCTATTTGTTTGCTGCACAATGTGGACATGGCAATGCTTGTCACCTGTGTTTGTAAAATTTTCATTTGTCCTTAACTTTGCCCAGAAGTGGCTTACTTTAAAACTCCTTCCTCTGGGCAATTGCTATGTGGCCTGATTTGGCTAAACTTTCATTTGTGTTTTGCCCATGTATTTTATGCAACTATGGTAGTGACCATCAACTCCAATGTTTGCTTCTGAAATAAACTACATAAAATTGTAATTAACCTGTTGTGGACTAAGTTTATGCCTTTAAGTTTTGGGTGAATTAAGATGAGTTAAAGTAGGCAGTAACACATTTGTAACATCCCAAAAAACCCAAATGAAAATCATGTGTGAGGTTATTTTAAATTATTTCTTTACTGTTTGTAAAAGTAACAAACAAACATACAAACACAAAAAAAAACAGAATTAGCCAAGAATAAAGGGACAAAACAAACAAAGGAACAACAAATTAAGCAAAATGTGTCTAATTAAATTAGACCGCACTGCTTGGGCAGACGCACTCGGTGGACCACGATAGTCCTCGTCTGGGTCATCAGTGGGTGGAGAGGGGGGCACATCCACATACCGGGGGACACGCTGCAATATAGCAAAATTATGCAACACTGCACAGGCCATTATAATATCTATGACCTTTTTGGGGTCATACTGAAGTGCTCCCCCAGTATGGTCCAAGCATCGGAAGCGGGTCTTCAACAGGCCAAACGCCCTCTCCACCACAGCCCTGGTCTTCCTGTGCGCCCTATTACATGCCTCCTCGGCTGCATTATGGAGCCGGAGCACGGGCGTCAACAGCCACGGAAGAAGTGGATAGCCGGAATCACCTGCCAAAATGTATGATAAAAAACATAAATTACACATTCCTCAATAAATGGAATCCCCTAAATCATCAACATTACTAAGAGCCTAGGTCACATTTGCTACACAGCATGAGCATACATAGTGTACAGGCCCTTAAAAAAATTTAAATACATCAAATAGATGTTCGAAAAGATTAAACATCCAAGATGGCGGGTGAGGGCCAATCAGCCAGACTGCTAACAGGTATTGGTTTAGGACTGTGCTGCTCAGCATTCTTGGATGTCTTAACTTTTCAGGACCCTGTAGCTGCTTGGTGTGAGTACAAACCAGCTCTAACCCGCCCCCTGCACTGTATCCCGCTCTCCTCTACTCAGTAAGTGTAATGCATCTACTCAAAGATGGCGCAGACCCTAGGATAAATTCAAGGACATAATTTAAGCGTGTGTGGAAGACTCATTATTACTTTAATCTAAATTCCATTTCTGCAGTTTGCTAATGCAGGACTAACATTTGCCAAGGCTTTGTTGCTTGAAAAATCTAATGGTTAAGGTCATGTTTCACAGGTAAACAAGGTGTTCAAATAGGCATAGTTTCATACATGGAACACAAATTAAATTCCTAGACATACATATCCAAAAAAAAGGACGTTATTGGCAGCAACTTACCAAGGAGCCATCCACCGTGAAATTCCCCAGACTCAAACCGACCGTACAATCCAGATCTGCGAAGAATGTAGGCATCATGGGATGAGCCTGGGAACTTCATTGAGGGGCCCATTTTGCGGTTCCTGGGATTAAAAAAAACCAAAACATTATAAAGGGCACGAAAACTAGGGGAACACTAACTAATCACACCCTAAGCAAATTCTATGGACAAATTAAATTAGCAATAAACAAGTACATAAGTATTTTGTCTTGCCAAAAAATAATATGTATGTTTTAAAAAGTAAAGATTAACTTTCCCGGGTCTATTTCAGGTACACGTTAAAATTTTTCCTTGGTGAACACATGACATTTATATGCAACTAAATACGGTCCATGGTTCCACAGGGACTCTTTAAAAGGAGGGAATACTTAAAAGGAGGGATACATTAAAATGTTGGCAAACTTACAAGGAGGGATAAATTACAAGGAGGGAATAATTACAAGGAGGGAATAGTTTAAAGTATTAAATAATTCCATGGAGGGATTACTTCCACGGAGGGAATATTTACAAGTAGGTAAAAATACAAGGAGGGATTAATTGCAAGGAGTGATTATGTAAAAGGAGGGATAAATTACACGGAGGGAATAAATAAAATAAGGGAAGTATTTGCAACGATGGATAACTTACAAGGAGGGATTAATTACAAGGAGGGACTAATTTGAAGAAGGGACATTTTACAAGGAGGGTATTTGGGAATTTTTAAGGACATTAAAACCAAAAAAAAAAAGGACTGATTGAACCTGCCTGTAGATATACTCGACTGCCGGAGGGACAAGGGCAACGTGGGTGCAGTCAATGGCACTCATGACGTTGGGCATGTCGGCGATGTTATAAAATGCCAGCTTAATCGCGTTTCTGGCTACCATGTCGTCAGGAAAACAAATATATTTGTGAGTAATGGTAGCCATGCCTTCCAAAAACCTGGATAGCGCGCGGCTCAGCGTAGGCTGTGAGATCCCCACGGAGAGGGCACCCAGCCTCTGGAACGAGCCGTTCGCCAAAAATTGCAGGCAGCCAAGCATCTTGGTCATACCTGAAATTGCTTGCCCCTTCCTTGTGGTGCCGGCTAACCATGGCTGCAGCTCACTATACAATTTATGGAGGGAAGCGCGATTAAGTCTGGTCAGCTCGAACAACTCAACGTCATGCATGCCATCGATGTGCATGCTTTGCTGCCGGTGCAATCTGGTCTCAGCCCTCCGGACAATTTCAATGCCCATGAGCTGCAGATCCTCATGCTCCTCAAATGCACTAGAGTCGTCCATAGATGCTAGTCTCGAGGTCAAAATGGTCCCGTAAGGGGATCGCAAAGAAAACTGATTTATAGGGTGGTGGTCCGTCGGCAATCAGCTCTCTGAATGAGACGCAAGCCCACGTAAGTTATCTGAACGAACAAAAAATATCAGATTTGGTTTGGAAAATGACCCGAACTAACGGAAATGTTCAGATTTGCTTTCGTTCATCGAAAGCGCATAAACGCATTTGCCCGAACGTTCGTACGATGTTATAAAATGCCAGCTTAATCGCGTTTCTGGCTACCATGTCGTCAGGAAAACAAATATATTTGTGAGTAATGGTAGCCATGCCTTCCAAAAACTTGGATAGCGCGCGGCTCAGCGTAGGCTGTGAGATCCCCACGGAGAGGGCACCCAGCCTCTGGAACGAGCCGTTCGCCAAAAATTGCAGGCAGCCAAGCATCTTGGTCATACCTGAAATTGCTTGCCCCTTCCTTGTGGTGCCGGCTAACCATGGCTGCAGCTCACTATACAATTTATGGAGGGAAGCGCGATTAAGTCTGGTCAGCTCGAACAACTCAACGTCATGCATGCCATCGATGTGCATGCTTTGCTGCCGGTGCAATCTGGTCTCAGCCCTCCGGACAATTTCAATGCCCATGAGCTGCAGATCCTCATGCTCCTCAAATGCACTAGAGTCGTCCATAGATGCTAGTCTCGAGGTCAAAATGGTCCCGTAAGGGGATCGCAAAGAAAACTGATTTATAGGGTGGTGGTCCGTCGGCAATCAGCTCTCTGAATGAGACGCAAGCCCACGTAAGTTATCTGAACGAACAAAAAATATCAGATTTGGTTTGGAAAATGACCCGAACTAACGGAAATGTTCAGATTTGCTTTCGTTCATCGAAAGCGCATAAACGCATTTGCCCGAACGTTCGTACGAATGAAAAATGAACGAAAAAAAGCAAAAAAATGACAAACACCCACCAAAACTTTCACAGACAGCTATGGAACTGCAGACGAATGTGGCTCTGAATCGAGCCTAATAGGTACTGACTGTTTGCAATTAGACTGTTTAGAGCTAGTTCTGTACAAATATATATACCGCATTTTTCGCTTTATAAGATGCACTTTTTCCCCCCAAAATGAAGGGGAAGTGTCTGTGTGTGTGTGGCAAAAGTCCACTTACCTTACCGGTGCACCTGTGCTGCTGATTGTGCTCCCACATCCCTTGGTCCTGTATGGGGGGGTGGCCTGTGTATGTCCAGCTTCCACTGAAAATACTGGGCACCGACCATACACAGGCCATGCACACCCACCAGAATCAGAGCTGCAGGAGGACGATCAGTGGTGATGTGGTGGTTTGTGAATAGCACTGTCCTCTCCCTTCTCGCGCGCACACACACACACAATGCATGGTTCCCCTGCACTGCATTTTATGGGGTTCTGGGTGGGTTCTGCCTGTTATGGGGTGATTGAGGGAGGATTCTGCAATCTGCCTTTTATGGGGTGATTGGGGGGAGATTCTGCATGAAGCCCATAATGGGGTGAATGGGGGGATTTTGCACATTGCCTGTAATAGGGTGACTGTAGGGGATTCTGCAGACTGCCTGTTATAGGAGTCTGGCAGAGGAGGGATGCTGCCTGTTATGGGGTTCTTGGGAGGAATTTTGCATGCCTCCTATTATCAGGTTCTTGGCGGGAGCGGGAAGGGGGTTTTGCCACACTGCCTGCAATTGCATTCTGGAGTAATATAGCACAGCATTAGGTTCATATTATTTTGTTTATTTTCTTATTTTCCAGCTCTAAACCCTAGGTGGATCTTATAGTGCAATGAATATGTCATATATCACCTGTCTTCTTCTAGATATAGTGATCTAAAGTGCGTAGAGTAAAACTGCAATTCTCAGATGCAATTTTGATTCCAAAAGTGTATTTTAATCTTACTTCTTGTCCAGACAAGTAGTACGCAGACAGGAGCCCTCCAATGTAACGGATGTTAACTTCAAATAACGATGCCTCTCCATTCTAAAAAAAAAAACAAAAAACAAATAAACAGCATACTGATTTATTATGAAGCCAACGGCTATAGAAAAAGCACAAAAACATGATGTGAGCTTTATTCTAATAATTTACCAGAAAGAGCTATTTAAACCCCAACTCCCAACCAAAACACATTGTTACTGTTTTATAGAGACTGTTCAGGCTAAACAGAATAAAAGGAATCTTCACCTTCTCTCCCCCCCCCCCCCCCCGCCCCGCCCGCTGGTCATTCAAATCCATGTTATCAGATCTTTCTGACATCAAGCCCTTCAGCATGAGCATGCCCCAGGGGGTGGCTAGCACAAATTCTAGTGTTCAAGTTTAAGTGACACCTTTTTAATTCTATTGACATCCAAGGCTTATATAGCCACAGAATAGGGTCACAAAGAGCAGCTAAAACAGAAATAAATTGGTTGTAATCCTTCATTATTATAATAACACAAAGAAAAATACATGTCGCTGGGCATATTTCTTTTGGATGCTAATGTGGAAGAGAATTTTCTAATGTAAACTATTGCATAATAGCTGTAGTATTGGGCCAATGGGTAGGTTGGAATTCCCATCCATCCGGTCAGCAGTTCTCCACATTGCCATCCCTCAACTTTGGGTTAAAAGGTCAATGGGGACGGGCCGGGTATGAGGATGGAAAAAGGCAAAGAGAAAAAAAGGGCGAGGGGGGATAGATGGGTGGTGATTAGAGCAGCCTCTCACTGCAACAGGGCATTGCCTATATCCAGGAAAGCATATTCCACCCACGGGCTCCATCTTTTCATAAATTTCACATGGGAGTCTTTTAGAATGCTTGTTAACTTTTTGTTAATAAGGATTCTGTTCAGCCTCTCTTTTACAGATTGGGTGGAAACATTGGCATATTCTAATCTTTAATCTATAATCTTTATTCAATTTACCCCTATAATCTATGACTATTATCATTTATCAACAAACATCTGTGCACCCCTGCTTTATCTATCTTTTACATAATTATTATTAGTAATATAAAAAGGACCCGAGAAATTGCTGCACTCTCCCCTACACTTGCCCCCTCTCCTCCTTATCCACCCCACCTTTATTCTACAAATGCCCAAGTCAATGGGCTGCAGTTATCCACAGTAGAATCTTCTGTTGCCAACTGCTGGGAATAGGAGTAAAGAGAAAGGATAACAATACCATTTGATCTACCATATCTGCTATCCTCTAAAATAAAGCTTGACATTGAAACAAGGGGATGTTTAAACCCACAGAAACTGTCTCACCACATTTAGATCAAGGCTGTTCTCTATCCATTGCTTGGCATCTGCAAATTCTTCTTTTAAGTCCATTATGAATAGGGTGTCCAGAGCATCGACAATGGTGGCTCCTTTTAATCCCCCTGTGTGAGAGAGCTATGTAATCAGGATGTTGTGAAGCATAATACACACTGAATGAGTATAATTACAAAAAGAGAACTGGCAACTAAATGATATACAGCCACTAGGGTTTTGGGATGAATCAGACCAAGACTCTTATATAAAAGCAACTCAACTGCATCTTGATGTACGCTTGCTCATAGCAAACAGTAATATACGACCAAGTACAGCTGCTAAATTGGGATTTTTGATTGGTAGTTACGGGTCACCGCAAGCTGTTGTGCTTTGCAATATTTTATTAAATATTTTATTCTGCTGCCTTCAGCACTCTCAGTATATTACAGAACGGTTACAGAGAATTCAATTTACAGAAATAAAGTCATGGGATTCATCAAGTTCATTGCACACTAATCCTTATTCGGTCCCCCCGCAGGAGACAGCTGCAATGCATTTCATTTGTATAGAATTTCTTCAATGTAATCTATAGTACATGTGACTAACCTGGATTCAGAATTATGGACTGTTTGTTGGTAACACAGCTTTAAACTACTACATATTTTAAGTTGTTCATTTAAAGGGACCTTCCGGGCAAGAGTATAAATTAGCCTGCGTTTTGCTTACTCTATGCTGGCTGTCAGGGGCTACATCTTTTAGCCCCCAGCACTTTGCATTTCCTGATAAACCTTTTAGAACTTCTTCTGCTGACTCAGTTCCCAAAATGAATTGACTTCTGACTGAGAAATTGGAACATGTATAGATGAGTCATCCTCTGCTGCCGAGGAGGCCCTGTAGAAGGGACAGATTTCATTTACCAATTCATTAGACTGAATGATGGATGAATGAAAAATGCAGCCCCCGACGGCCAGCACAAGGCGATTAATTTAACCTTGTGCCTGGATTGCCCCTATTCATCAATAGCGCCAGGTAGCGACAGATGAGCGACTGTAGCGTGATTTTTTCAGCGCCAGCCAGTATTCGCTGTGCTTGGCCGGCATTAGCTTGATGACAGCGACTCAGTCGGTGTGCGGTAATGTTGAATACGGGCTGGGGAGTCGCTGTTTCACAGGTCCAGCGTTGTATGTGAGCGCCTGACAACGAATGGCCAGAGCGAACGGCTAGCTTCATATTCATCAAAAAATCACGCTCCGAATGTGCTGTCGCTGTCCATTCCTTGTTTAAACCCCAGAGCGCTGGCGCCGATCTGTATTAACTAGTTTTTAACCCCTAAACGACCATATTTTTTGAATGTAACATTATACATGTTTTTAGAATCATTTTGTAATATGAATACATTAATCTCAGACCTGTTAGATCAATTCTGCACAATTTTTTTTTTTTTTTGTTTTTTGACTTAAAAATATACCCTAACATTGCAGAAGTGTTCTCCGATTTTTGGACATTAAAAAAATAAAAAAAAAAAATAATCCAAATTAATTATGAATAATTATAGATTGCTCCATTGAAATGCATTGGACATTGCCAGGGAGCGACAGCTCATACCTGGCGCTGTGAGGGAATTTGCAGCGGCGCTGTTCGGTCCAGGCGGCTTCATGATGAATGCCGCGCTAGCCGTCGCTCTCGCCGGCGCTAGCCTCATTTTGCTTGATAAATGCGTCATTGTGACCGCCGCCGGGCATACTTGAGTCGGTAGTCGCCGTTAGCTGCCGCTACCTGGCGCTCGTCAGACACTACCTGGCGCTATCGCTTGATGAATAAGGGCCTAAATGCTAGTTTTACAGTGCTGCTCATAAATGATATGTATATATCTAAATATATAGAACTACAAATGCAATGACAGTGTTTCACAACATTTCCCTAAACAAATATACTGATGCATAAAACATGTTTTACTATCAATACCAACAATTTGATGAAAACATTGCAGCGAAACAAAACACAATATGCTCACATATGTCACTTTGGAAAACACGACTTCTAACTATATGGTATAACTTCCCCACATATTTAATCAAGGAGATCAATGAAAAAAAAAAAAAGATGCTTTTTATATAGGATGCAAATAACTGCTAAAATATAGTAAAGGGATGGAAGCCTTAGGGAAGGACAGGTATGCAGATTCTTAGGACCTAATACTTTTAAGTGGACCAAAACCCACCTGGAGTCTATGAGACCCTGGGGGGTTTCACGGTCGGGATGCCCGCTGTATGAAACCTCCCCATGTCGCCTGGAAACTCACCTTGTTTCTCAGTCCAATGGCACATGTATGAGCAGCAGCCACATCCCCACTATCCTATTATCAGGGCGCATGCCCTCACCAGGCATTTGTGAATGTCCGATGCAGGCACGCTCTCTTTTAGAGGGTAGCGGGGGATGCAGCTGCCAGCACACTCGCATTAGACGAGCTCCTGGGAGCCATAGGGCTTGAGAAGATCCGAGCACGCTGATGGGACCAGTGGCCACGCATAAGCTGTAGGACCAGGAAGCGGAAAGTTTAATCAGGTGACCTGGGGGGGTTTCACGGTTGGAGCACGCCGATCGGAGGCAAGGACCAAAACCCAGGATAGTCAAAATCCTGGGTTTTGGTCCACTTTAAAGGCACCTGTAGGCTAAATGTATAAGCAAAGCACAATTTCCTCCTAAGCATCTGATCCCTGCAGGCAGGTCTATCTTCTCAGTTTGCTTTCTAGTAAGGCCACCTTCTTCTACATGTGTTCTGAATTCCTGGCATCACAGTATAAATAGCTCCATTCAGTGTATGCAGAAGACACCCCTCGCTCTTATCTACCTGGCCACATGCCAGCAACACCTATGTGCAACAGAAGGATGGATTTTTTCTGTGCAGGCAGATGGCGTGGTAAGAACCGCTTAAACTGTGATGTAAATACGGGGTGAGATTCAGGCTATTAACAGAAGGTGACTGAACTAAAAAGCAGAGGAACATTGCTTTAAAATAAGCAATAAGTGCAGACCAGCAGGGGACAGCTGCTAGAGTTAGTATACCTGAACTCTACAATTATTCTCAAATGACATTGATAGCAAGGTATGTTACTAAATGTAAATGCAAATTCTTTGATTTGGTATCTTCCAGGTTTTACACTTCTATCATGTTTCCCCAATTCTTAGTAGATAAATATATTACCAGGTGCTATTAAAAATAATAAGTAGACAATGCTACACTATATATGCCATATCATCACCCTTTGCTTCCAGTTTGGTGTACCGTCTTATCCTCTAACCCCCAAACATTGCTACTTTTAGAGCATTATGAAAAAAACCTTGGTCATCTTAGCTTGTTTGAAAAGAACAGGGATGAAAGGCACCCTTACATTTGGAGTACTTTACTGCCAGGTTTTCTTCATAGCACACTGCTTAGGGGTACACTGAGCTTTTATCACACAATGACCCACAGGAACTAGCCTGCCCTGCCCCAGTACATCGAAGGACCCCTTCCCAACATAGCAGATGTTTATTCTTAACCTAGCCAGCAAGGCTCCGCAGGGCAAAATACAATTGTTTGATTTGGAACTGCCATGTATAGTCCTATGTTGCATCAGTTCCCAATGACACAATGCCCTGTACTATTAACTTGCCAAAAATATTACAAAGTTATTGCAAAGAAAACCTCCATAAACCTTTGTTAGGAAATGTATATTGTAAAATGTTTACCACACACAAATGCATAACCATATGTGGCCCTCAAAGCCATTTAATGTGGCTCTGACCTGATATGGGGAAAGTGGAGAGGGGTAAAATAAACTGCTCTGTAAAGGGATTTAAATTAGGTCACAGCAAGGATAAGAGGTTGCACAGAGAGTGATGAAGGAGGGGCACAACTGGAAAATAGAGGTGGCTTGTGGAACACAGCGACATTGAATGTAAAATCTCTGGTACCATAAGATAACAAGACATTTTTTCTATTAGAATTTTACTCTTGGCATTGGTGGGACTTTAGATTCATTGAATATTAAGAACAGGGTTAAGATGTTGGAGTGGGGAGGGCTATAAATACGGGGCCTATATGTTCGGAGGTGAGGCAATCAGGATGTGTATTGGTGGCATGTGGGGATTGTTACATATGGATGTGGTAATGGGGTGGTGTGGTGGAAGGACACCTGAGTGTTGAGAGTCTAATGGAGTCTGTGGAGACAGTGGGTATACTGATTGCTGTAAAAAAATCTTCATTAGGCTTTTTAAAATTAAACATTTTTGAAATTCTGCACCTAGTCAGAATTGCTTAAGTGACCCATCCTCTTCAAAGGGATAAGCACATGTAGATTACCATTTATGCAACAAATATAGCAATGCATTTAGAGTTAGCAATGTATTGAGTTACTGTATCTCTTTTGTTGACATGCTGATAATTTAAGAATCACAATTTTGTTTTAGACATTGCAATAAAAATGACTGGATTTCAGTTGCTATAATGACATGTCGCTCATAATTAACAAGGTTTTCCCATAAGGATATATAGATCAAAATAATTTTATGATCTCCTGACAGAATGCATTTCCCTCCTCCTTCTTTTAATTTGATTTTACTTCCTGCTGAAGTGTTGCCAGTAAATCACCACTGTTCAACAATGTTAATTATTCAAACATGCAGAGTGGGGGAAAACTATTTTATGAGCATATTTCTAAACCAAATTTGTTGTATGGGAATGTGTGAGATTTTCTAATGAATATGTTCCCTCCAGACTCAGTACTCAGGTTTGGATACTTTTTTGATCATCGATTTTGATGCAAGAGTATATTATTATGTTATAGGCTCACACTCTAAAGAGGAAAGAAGGGTAATAAATATAAATGTTGATGATTGTGTTTAATAGGTAGTGATGAAGACATGAGTGACTGTGTAAATGGTTAAATATACTGTAGGCAGCCTAACAGAGTGTGGAATGCATGGGGCAAGGTTTTGGAATAAAACAGGACATTACTAGGTAAATGGGGGATCTAGGAAGGTGGTTAGGAGAAAATGTGTGAGTTGGGCTCAATATACAGGAATAGAATGCTCTGCAATATGAGCAGAGGGTAAAGCAATGCAACCTGAATTACCTTTCTAGGTTACCTGGCAGCCATTGTTGACAATATGTGTAGTCTAGCGTAACTGAATGCAGGACACCCCTTGTTGCATCTATCAAACTGCATCTTTCTGAATAAAAATTAGACAGTAGGTGTGAATGAGACAGACACACCTCATAGTCAGCCACCAGCTATCTGCAATCATCTGCAGCTCAAAAACATCTCCTGCATCCAGAAGCTGACTGGAGCCAGAAATCAGCGTGGGATTTTACTGCTTAAGGCCAGCCCACAAGCTTCTGAGCCCCACCTTGAATGTGCTTCCCAGCTGCGCCCATCACCTGAGGCTATGACATTGCAGGGAGAAAGGGTGGATATGGCCACTCAGCAATGTTACTGAAACTTTAATGTTGTAGGGCAGATACTGTGGCTCAGGTGGCTATAGCCCAATCTATTATGCTGAGCCTTAAAGGGACTCTAAACCCAATGGCAAAATTAGCAAACAAGCAGTTAGCCAGCATATAGCTCACCTGGCGCCTGTCCCATGTGCCTTTCCTTCATTTCCTGCAATGCAGGGTAGAAGCTGTAGCAGGGCTTCAACGTTTGCCCTATTTTCAATGTTATTCTTCTAGTACCATGCAAAAAAGTGCTCCTACAGGCACTCTGTCTCATGATCAGTGTGAGTAAGCACAACAATCCACAGTGGTCCCTCAGCTGTCCCTGACTACAGCAGAGAATGCTCAAGACTCCTAAAACAGCACCATGACACCCCCTTCCCAGCTCGGACACGAACCCATAAACTGAAGCAAAGAAATTGTTTTCGCCTAGAATACATGAGGTGTTTACATATAATCAGAGATTTTCAGGTGCTTTGAAATGCTCATTATATACTGTTCCCAATGGGGTATAAGGTTGGAGAAAGTTAGTGTTTGCCTGGACAGGGACTTTATTATTGCTCAGCGGGAACATAGGCTCGGGGGGTGGCAGGGTAGGTATGTAGCGGGGGAGGTATGGATAGAGAGGTTGAGGGTCCAATAGATTTGGGAAATAGGGACTGGAGGGGTTTTAAGAAGATAAATGAGTGAATTCCAGTGCAAGTTGAAGTGGGCTGAATGCATGCCCATTGGCCCCCTGAAGTGCTCCCTGTGTCAGTCCACTTCTTTACTCATCACTTCCTCACATCTGACACCACTAAAATTCTTGTGCATGTCCCACTCATATTCTAACTACACAACTTCAACGCCCCCCAATCTATTCTCAACTCTGCTGCTTGCCTCATCCACTTCTACTCTCAATTCTCCAGTGCTGCTCCTGTTTGTCAGTCCCTCCTTTGCCTACCAATATCTGATATAATTCATTTTTAAGCATTTAGTCTTAACATATGAACATAAATATGTGTAGCAAAAAAGGTAACATGTTAAGTTCAGAAAGTTTACATTTTATATTCTTTTAAGAGGTGCTTGGTAATGTATGCTTTTTGTTTTAAACATGCTGTCATAAAGTCATAATTACTCTAAACCATTCATACATTTATTTTTAGACTTCAACATCATCCACATAAGCTGAATGAAGAACCAATCTGATGACGCCTGTCACAATATTCTGATCTTGTGGGATTTGCAGGCCTTGTTTTTATAACAGAAATAAATCTGTAAATTAAAAATATGTTAAAAATGAAGAAAAAAAACCCTCTTGATCATTGAAAACTTACCAAACAGATTTCCAAAATGTCCATCTTTAGTGAGAGGACGCAGCTCATTTTCCCCCCATGCATATTTCTTATAACTATCCCACGCAAATGTCATCATCTGTAACGGTAAAAAAAGAACACTGAGATGAATCCTTACTGTCGGATGCTCTGCATGGTCTCTTTTAATTGGAATAAGGCAGAAGTGACTTGCAGGCGAAGGTCTCTGAGTGTGGGTCAAGTACTGTAATTTGTTAAGTGGATACTCGAAACAGAAATAGTATAATATATGTAAAAGGGAAATCATTTTTATTAGAACTAAAAGAAAACTCTAACATTTCTCTGAAATCTAAAATGAACCTTTATGCCAACCTCCTCTCCATGTGCCTGTTATTGCTGCCTGTAACCTACATATGTGTTGTCTTCCCAGACACTATACTAAAATGAAGGCTAATTACACAGCCATCCACACCCCTTTTGGAAGGCCCTGGCTTTGCCAGAGCCCAGATTCCTGCATGCTGATACCCACCTCTTCCACGTTGTGTTACACGCCAGCTGTCCATGTGACTACCAGAAGACAATTAAGTTCTTGGTGATGAGTGGTAGAGTGGTGATGAGTGACGAGGCATTGCAAATGGAGATTGCCTCATACTATCAGTTTGACTGGAAGTAATTTATAAGGGTAAACAGTAGAAGAGAGTTTAAAACAGAAAGTATTTATATAGGATATACAGGTCAATAATTCTCATGATTCTTGGGGAGTAGGCAGAGCCATGAAAATGCTCTCTTGTCTATTTGGGCTACTACTAAGAAGCCCCTAAAGGTGCAATGTTTGGGTAGAGCTAAAATAATTATACGGCTATTCATTCCACTTGTTGACACGTGTTTCGGAGAGTTGTCCCTCATGAGCACAAGACCATAGTTAGATTACCCTCAAGTGGCTTCTAGAAGCTTTGGAGATATCCCAAAGAGACTTAAAGTGATTATTTGCATGACTTCACCTACCCGATAAGAATTGTGGTAGTTCTGTGGCTTTTGACCTGCAATATAATATGAGAGTCTACTGTCTACCTTGAATGGTTCTCCAAAAGGCAAGCAATGGCCTTCCTTGCAAGAATAGATACAAAGGTTTCCAGATGTTGGCTGAACATTTACTACATATTACAATAGAATTGCTTTAATATCTCTTCTAAAGCATGT
Source organism: Gastrophryne carolinensis (assembly GCA_027917425.1). NCBI lineage: Eukaryota > Metazoa > Chordata > Amphibia > Anura > Microhylidae > Gastrophryne > Gastrophryne carolinensis. Next base: position 271,710,823 of record CM051236.1, read on the forward strand.
GGGCATGGCCCTTGGAGCTGTGACGCTGCATAATAATCAGCATAATGTCAACACTGGGAGCAAGAGCGCTTGCTGGAAGGAGGCTGGGTGGGAAGGAGGGTGGGAAGGGGTTAGCTAGGCTTCAACAGCAGCTCTGAGAGTGCTATCAATACAGAGGGGTGTTTGGTCTGGACTAGCTCCTCAAGCTAGTATTGGTGGTCCACATATGCAGGGTGGTGCTGGAGGGTCAGATAAAGAAGTATATTTTCTCATTCACGGTAGTGAGCTGAGGGGAGGTACAGCACTTGAACACTTGGCAAGGTAAGCCACTGATTATTTGTTTTAAATTTTTGCATAAAACTCCCTTTAAAATATGCTTGTTTTTGGCACCCACACACCTTAGATAGCCTATTAAAATCATTTGGTTCACTTAACTGGACCAATAACTTGTAGAAAGGTATTTATGTATATACATATTCATCCAACAAACATATAACACAAGTCAATGGAATGCCTGTTCCTTACTTATTAGCCTGATAGAGACCTAATATTTCAATTTCAAATTCAAGATCAAGACAATGAAACATGTCATATATTAGATATTCTTCATCAACTAGTGACTGTAGACAAGGAATTTGGTATCACAACCCATAAACAGCTGTAGGCAATATGGACATGGGCTGTGCTTTTTAAGCTATAAATTGTGCTATTACACAGCATCCAATTACTGGTCCATGAAAAGATTCGTATTTGCTGTACTTAATAAATTAATAGGCATTTTATCAATAAAAAAAAGTCTATGGAATGTGCCAGCTTGGAAAGATACACAGTATACCATGGATTGTATGTTGTTTTATCTTTCCCAGGGCTGCATCTACCAAGACTGAGGATTTATCTTTTATTGGCATACACTAAAGATCTTCTGTAGCTTTCAGCTCTTCATGATTGAATATTCTATTTTTAAAGCTAGATAAAGCCAGTATCTAAAGCAATTGATTTTTAACATAAGACAGTTTACATTTAGTTAACCAATTGCTTATGAAGAGTTTATACTGAAATCCAATCATATATTTTTATAAAGTATTAAGTAAAGCCTGCTCACTCATGTATTAATTTACTGCAGAAAAAATAATCTATTATTAAGCCAACTAAGGGAAACTATATACTGGTAATTTTGTTATTTACAAACTGATGGGGTGACTAGGCCAAAGAGTTTCATGCTGAAAGAAAACACCCTGCCTCCATCTCTCTCAGTTTAAGTTTTACCTTCTCTATGCCCACCCATCACTGCGTGACTCCTTTTATGCATGGTTCCTCTCTTGTTCCTCTTGCGTTCCTTGGTAAGTCAGCAGTAGCAGAGCGGGTGAGACTCAAACAAGGCCCTACTGCTTCCAGTGTCTCCAGCGGGGCTGCCGTCTCCTGCAGCAAGGGGTGCTCTGGCAGAACCCACAGCAAGGGTGGACAAAATGTCAGGCAAAACAGGCCTCCAGAGGGCTCTGTTGGTTGTCTGACACTTCCGCTTCAGCCTTACGCGGCCTGGACCTACCCCCAAATGTGCCCAGCTAGTTACGAGACAGGTTAATTAGTAAGGGAGAGCGGACACAAATGGCAGAGTTGTGGTCCATGACGAACTTTGCAAGTTCAGGTTCCTGACCCGAACATGGATGGATGGACAATGGAAGGTCCATGCTGGGGTTTGGCATTCGACCCAACACTGAAGCTGGTAACCAGCTTCTACCCTTCCCAAAGCCAATCAGCAGGTCAACCATCTCACTGCCCCGTGCCCCGCCCACAACTAATCAGGAAAGGGAGTAGGCGGGGCTGGACTGCAAGCTGGGAGGACAGCTCCCAGCTTGGCCAGCAAGCAGGCGAGGACACACAGCGCTCTGCCTGCTATGGAAGATGATGGGGGGCTCTGTGCCAGTCTGGTATGGGATGATGGGGGGCTCTGTCACAGTCTGCTATGGGATGATGGGGGCTCTGTCACCGTTTGCTATGGAAAATGATGGGGGGCTCTGTCACAGTCTGTTACGGGATGATGGGGGCTCTATCACAGTCTGTTATGGAAGATGATGGGGGTTCTGTCAAAGTCTGCTATGGAGGATGATGTGGGGATCTGTAACAGTCTGCTATAGAAGATGATGGGGGTTGTTTTGCAGCAAAGTCTACTGCGGGATACTGGGGGATTCTGTCACAGAATGCTATGGGATGATGGGGGTTGTTCTGCCACACAGTCTAATATTGGATGATGGGGTTTGTTCTGATATACAGTCTGCTATGGGATGATGGGGGATTCTGTAACAGTCTTCTGTGGAATGATGGGGTTGTTCTGCCACACAGTCTGCTATAGAGATTATGGGGTTTGTTCTGCCACACATTCTACTGAAGGGATGATTGGGGTTGTTCTGCCACACAGTCAGCTATAGGGAAGATGGGGGGGGGGCTCTGTCACATGTCACTACTGTCACATGTCTACTATGGGGGGGATTCTGTCACAGTCGGCTATAGAGATGATGGGGGTTGTTCTGCCAGACAGTCTGCTATGGTGGGGATGGGGGGGCTTTGTCACAGTCTGCTATGGGGGATTCGGTCACAGTCTTATATGGGGATGATGGGGGTTGTTCTGCCGCACAGTCTGCTATAGGGATTGTTGGGGTTGTTCTGCCACACATTCTGCTATGGGAATGATGGGGTGGGGGGTGCTCTGTCACAGTCTGCTATAGAAGATGATTGGGGTTGTACTGCCACACAGTCAGCTATAGAGTAGATGGGGGGGGCTTTGTCACAGTCTTCTATAGAAGATGATGAGGGTTGTTCTGCCACACAGTCTGCTTTAGGAATGATGGGGTTGTTCTGCCAGACATTCTGCCATAGGGATGATTGGGGTCGTTCTGCCACACCGTCTGCTATACGGATGGGGGGGTTGTTTTGCCACACAGTCTGCTTTGGGGAAGATGGGGGGCTCTGTCACAGTCTACTATGGGGGGATTCTGTCACAGTCTGCTATAGAAGATGATTGGGGTTCGTCTGCCACACAGTCAGCTATAGAGAAGATGGGGGGGGGTGCTCTGTCACAGTCTGCTATAGAAGATGATTGGGGTTGGTCTGCCACACAGTTAGCTATAGAGAAGATGGGGGGGGGGCTCTGTCACAGTCTGCTATAGAAGATGATGGAGGGTTGTTCTGCCACACAGTCTGCTATGGGGAAGATGGGGGTTCTCTGTCACAGTCTACTATGGGGGATTCTGTCACAGTCGGCTATAGAGATGATGGGGGTTGTTCTGCCACATAGTCTGCTATAGAGATGATGCAGGTTGTCCTGCCACATAGTCTGCTATAGAGATGATGCAGGTTGTCCTGCCACATAGTCTGCTACGAGGGAGATAGGGGGCTTTGTCACAGTATGCTATGGGGGATTCTGTCTGCTTTGGGGATAATGGGGGTTGTTCAGGCCACAAAGTCTGCTTTAGGGATGATGGGGGTCTCTGTCACAGTCTGCTATGGTGTAATGGGGGGCATTCTGTCACACAGCCTGTTATAGAGTTATGGGGGGTTCTTATTATTTTTTTAACAAAGGAAACATATTAGTACTATTCCTTCCCCATTTTTGTACAGGGTAATCACAAAATAGGTTAGGGAAATTACTCAAAATAATAACAGAAAACAAAAAAATAGCAAATAAATTAATAAATAAATAAATTATGGATGTCAGAGGGCAAATAGGGGGAAACACACACCCTATTTGCCCTCTGACATCCATAAAAAAATAATATTTTAATTATTTATTTATTAATTTATTTGCTATTTTTTTGTTTTCTGTTATTATTTTGAGTAATTTTCCTAACCTATTTTGTGCAGGGCAATCGCCCTTGCTCCCCCCATTTTATGGACATTTTGGGCCCACAAGGATTTTATTTTGGTTCGGGTCAAGTCCAGGACCTTGACAAACCCGAACTTCTTCCGCTCATCACTATTCATTAGCACGTTGGGAAGTGGCGGGAGGCAATAGGGTTGATGTGCTATTGGGCCCTATGAAAAAGATGTACCCCTTCCGGTTTCCTGTCTTTTTAACCCTTAGAAAACACACAGATGAATCCCCTGGAGAAGCACATAGTATCACGCACACCAGAATCAAAGTTCAAGAATACAGCTACAAGATATGGAGCTTTGATGTTATGTTAAATTAATTACATTTACCGTGTGTACATTTTTTTAGATAAACTAATTTTATTTAGGACAATACATGTTAAGTATGCTTCAAAGTAATTTGGATTATTGTAAAGATTTTGGATCTGGAGTGAAAGAACTTTTGGCTAATAGGAGGTTAGATCACATGAATATATTATACTGTTTTATAACCATAAAAATATATTGGTGCTTATATTGGTATAAATGTTCTACTCAGTCTGAGCAATCAGAATCAAATTAGAGCAGATGTAGCATCATTTACTTTTATGACACGTTTCTATTTTTTTATTTATTTTGTTATGCAGAGAGTCTGTCATAGGGAAGGTTAATTCAATTACAATTTGACACACAATAAAAACATACTTGTTCTAACTGTTCTAATAAAAGAAAATCTCCTTAACGTGATTGTGTATTGTGAGCACCTGGATTACCCCTGGACCACTCTTCGTGCATCAGACTGTGTGGGACACACCAATGCTACGAAGTATATTGCTACTCAGTAGTTTGATCTGCCCAAATGAAGAAGATGAGACACCCTCTCTTCTCCATAGACATTTGGAGCAATCTGTGCCCACTTTTAACATAGACACAAAGACAGCTGCAGCATGGCTGTGTATTAAGGAATCAGACTGACAGAAATCAGCTCTGATGAAGGTGACACACATATACTGTAATTTTAAGCTCTACCTGTACAGTTTAACCTTCAAATTCTGAGTTGCTTAAACATTGCAGATGCTCTCAAAATCAACTGCCTTGAGTCCCCTTGTAAGAGACTGTAAGACTAGACTGTCTAAAAAAACAAAAAATAGATACAATTCTTCCCCCACAGCAGCTTCCAGCCATTTGCTCTGTCCATGAGCACCCCTCATATTAGGCAAAGTGGAGGTGCACTTTTCTCAATGCATAGGAGGGGCATACCAGGCATTGCAGTGAATGGAGTTGGGCAAGCAATGTGATTGATGTTGGGTGGAACAATGGCAGTGGCTGTAATGGAGAAAGGATGAGGACCCATTTTTTCAGTTTCTTAGGATTTTATTATATTTATAAGCCAGGTTAGGGGGGCTCGTGTTAAACGGTATAAAGGGATTATAGAGACTGGAAAAGCCCTTTATTTAAAGGCACAAGACAAAGAGTGTTTTCTTAAAACAGAAAGTATTGTGTTTTCTGCATGCAACAAAAGACATTTAGCCCAAGATCCCTTGCAGTAGGCAGAACCATGCAAATAAATCTCTTTACATCTCAAGACTATTCCCAAAAGCTCCTGGAAATTTGGCAGGGTGTGCAATGCTTTGGTATAGCTAATATTTACACAGCCATCACCTCCATTTATTATTTTATTAAACATGCCTGCATTTTACACAGCCATTGTTCAGGCTTCCTGATCTACATAGCTGATCGCCTGTGCATCTGTGTGGAGATCTGCAAAACCTGATCTGTTGGTGGCTTTCAAGGAGATGGTTGGGGAACACTGCTCTAGAAAAACAATCTACCTAAATTGATTGTATTGATGATCTGTGAATGTACTGGCCCTGTATAACACAATTACATAAAGTCAAGGAGACAGCCTTGTTCAGGCTACAATAAGTCCTACAATAACCTTGCTAGATTTGCTCTGTATATCTATCACACAGTATGGCAAACCAAGTCACAAGTAAAAGTGACTGGCTCATAACAATCAATCAGCCCTTGGTAGCAAAGCAGAGATCAACATTTAAAACAATAAATGCTTTATATTAGCTTCATGAACAGGGTTTCTAAGGTCAGACAGCAGCACATGAGATCAATATGCTGCATGCCAAGCGGAGTGAGAGAAAACAGTGTTACCCATTCTGGAGTAATGAGGCAATAAAGTATGGAGTAATTAATTGGGTAGTTTGACAAATATTGGCTTAGGGGATGCCAGAAAAATTCTTCCTGCTGGCATTTATAATGGGGAAAGTGATTGGATGTTAGTAATATTCATCGGAGGGTATTTTTCATGTCCTGGGTTGTACCCCTTAGCTCTAGTCTACTAACACCTATATACTTTATAATAGTCTAATATAAAAGTTTGCATAATAATGCTAAAGGGTTGGAAAAGAAATGACGTATACCATAAAGAAGAAAAAACTGATTTTAGAGGGACATAAAACGTATAGTTCAACTATTAGTAAGGACTTCTGCACTCTTAACCTATGCTGAGCCAATCTTTAGGGGAACAGTTGAATTAACAACAATAACCCACGCACAAAGCAGTGCGTTAGAGGGCAAATGCACTACAAACCTGCTATGAGCCATTAATCGAGCAGAGGCTGGCTCAGGGGATAAACGGTTAAAGTTCAGCTATTTGCTTCTGTCAGAGTAGAATTGTATTTTCAAAGACCTGCGACCACCAAAGGCTTAGAGAGGTTTGTTATGTAGGTTGGATAAGCTGGCACTCTTTTAGCATTCTAGATGTGACTATTTTGCAATAGCTCTCCTTTAATTCTACCCGTAAAATGGTGCGATGCCGACTTGAAATAGCCAAACATTTCACTTCTCTAACTGTTTGGTTACACTTTTGATCTTAATGCAGTCACTAACTGAACAAAATGGTCAGAACAGAGATTTTGAAAGAATAAAAAATGATGTAAATGAAATCATTACCTCTTTTATTTTATTTCTTCTTTCCTGGGTTTCTGAGTCTTTTGGTTCGAGAATATTTCCCAAGGGTGGATGTTTAAGAGATTTTTGAAACGTCTTATAATCAAAAGCAGAGACGGCTCGGTTCTTTTGAGATGTAGATGTCTCCTTGTCTTTACCTTTGGCTTTAGCATCAGCTATATGCTCTCTGTTCAATAAAGTGTCTTCTTTTTGAGTTTCATAGTTGTGAGCTATGAATCCCAATGGTTTCACATCAACATCAAACTCGTTTTTGGATCTCCACTTCTCCTGATTTGAATTCCGTATCAGGGTCTTTTGATCTTCAACAGTCTTTTTGTTCATTTTCTTGCTAGCATAGTTATGTATTCTTTCACCACTCTTGCTCTGACTACTAGATAGAAATATCCTTCTAAACTTTGATGAATCAGGTAATAAAAACAGCGTCCCAAAACAAAGTGTAATAAATCCAGACAAAAATAACAAGAAAACAAATTTCTGAGAAAGCCGAAGTCCAAATCCAGCTGGAAATATCCCAGAAATCTTTCTTAAGAACATGGTTTTAATCTGCATCTAATTAAATGTACTTGAGAGATAAACATTCATATTTAATTGCATAGACATATTTCCTCCTTAAATTTCTCTCAAATGGTTTGTAATGTTGAGTCATAAAGCAGCTTGACAGTCCCACCTGTATCAACAGGAAAAAAACTATGATGGTTACATTGCATTACCATTCAGATTCCAATTTTAAACATTTCTATAATTAAAACAACAGAATAGGATACTGTGGGTATGCAAAAGTTATATTTGGGCCCCTATCTATAATGGGCAATTATGGACAGCTGGTCACATGGGCACTTCTTTCTCTCTCTCTCTTCTACCTGCTGGCTTTCTGCCCTGGTCTAGGCCTCCGTCGCGGTACAGTTCCTAGCTCTGAACTTCCTCCTGATAGGACCTTTTATTTGCAGCCGGGGCCACAGCACATGACCGCAACCTGCACTACCTGCTGTGGAGCTGTACCCTATCACTGGTGGCTCCAGTTTGGGACTGCTCGTCACACTCTACTTCCTCCTCCGGCTTCCTGTCACTAGTGTACATACTGTACAACAGATTCAGGGAAGGCAGCAGCTGGTGTTATTACAACCAATGCCGGGACGTCTTCTTGTCTGGTAGCAGCCTGTCTCTTTCCCTCAAACTATGCCTGACCCAAATCTTTTACATGTAGATCCAGCAGAGCTATCCAGACATACAATATTGTGCCTGGGGCTGACCAGCTTTTTTTTTGGGTTTTTCTTTTTTAGTTTTAATAGTGTTTTATAAACTATGTTATACATATTTCTCTATAAAGCCTCTTTATTTAAAAATATTGCTCATTGGCTGGTGTTGGCTGGAATGTTGATTTTATGGGATATCGCTTTTGGTATAAACTCATTTCTTGTTATCAAGGACAGTTATATCTTTTATAGTATTAGGATCCCAAAAACTGTGAGAGGCCAGTTATAAATGAGATGTATCAATGAAGAAAAAATGTTATATATACTATATATTATTTCTAAGGAAGGTGTTCCATTTTTCACATTGTAATACCACCAAAACTTATCCTTGGCTAGTTGCAAAAAGACAAACAAAATAGTGATCCCTGTAATAAATGGCACAAATTGCTGTTTTAATGCTAAAATTGGTGCTGCATTCATTGCTTCAACTGGCTACATTTAGGGGGTTATTGATTTATACAATCAACAGAAATTATAATTCTTCTCCGGGGGGCATATGGATTTAGAATGCCCTGCTGCTGTGAAATCCCCTGGATCACCTCATTTACTCACCTCACTAGCGGTTCCATGGGGCATATGCAGGCTTTTCTCCAATCGGCCGCTAGCAATCCTTTCCATTCTGACATCAGAGTGGTTTAGTAAAACTGAATGGTGTGCTGGCCATTGAATGCTCCCCTTTGGCTGTGTGCATCAGCCAATCAAAAATGGTTTTCGAGAGAGCTCCCATCAGCCGATCTGGGTGCCCAAGAAATAGGGGCATAAGCTGGCCCTGGGGTATTTTAGACTTAAGGGCCAGCCAAAGAGGTAATTGTTCCTCTTTAATAAATACTGTCTATCCGCTATCAAAAGGTCCACCCCATTTCTCCTAACCACCCTCCCTGATTTGTTGTTATAGGATTAACTATAGAGCAGTTAAACCGAACCTTCACCCTAAATAAGAGCCAATCTTATATGTTTCCCCCACGCTGTACATACAGATTGCCCACATTAAAAATCATCCTACCTGCATCTACTGCATTCTCTGAGACTTTAAACATCCAAGATGGCGGCTTATGGAGGTGCAGGCTGTCTGCAAACAGGAAGTGTCTTCTGACTGGGCCACTCTGCATTCTGGGATTGCTGACCCTTTTCTGACCCCAGCTCTGCTCTGTCTGTGCAAAGCACAGCTATAACCTGCCCCCCTGTACTTTTGAACCCTCTCCTCAGTATGTGATGCTACTGAACCAAGATGGCAGCGCCTGTATCCTAGTGCTGAACAGAGTTGCAGGCCAGTGAGGGAAATAATAAAATGTAAGTGACTAAAAATGTTAAATATATTAATTTTAGATGCTGGGGAATAGTTTTTAAAGGGGTTGGGCTTTTCATTAAATGATGCTGAAGGTCCGCTATAAATAACAACTGAACCATATGGAAGAATGCAATTTCTGGTAAACTATGGTAATTTCTGTTAAACCGCTGATACTGGTAGGTTTAGCCCATTGGCCAACTGAACAGAGCATTGCAAGGACCTACAGATAATCAATTTACCTATGGTCAAAGCTATTTAAAGATCTGTCCAAGCTGACCAACAACCATCTTCTAAAAATACCTAAAGTAGACTTAAAGATCAAAACAGACTGTTGGCCAGTGTTCAACCCTCCTCTTCACAGGGTGTGTATGTATTGGCGACACCATACAAGAGTCGCATTAATGTGGCATAGTAGCATGCATAGCAGCAAATGAAAGATTTTCTGGCACTCTATCAGGATTCAGGCCTCCTTGAGAAAACTGGACTGGAGTTCTACTTTAAACCACAGTATTGTTGTAGTTGTATAGATTATCACATAATTGACACTACCTAAATAGGGGTGTAAGGTTGTGTATCTACTGTAATTCTCTTTGAATCCATGGCCTGATTTTGGTCCAGACTGTGGTATCATCATTTGTCTGCTCTCTGGAGCTCAAAGCCAATTAATTCCAGCATGATTTTACCTTGTTCCTACTAATTTTCAGTCTGAGAGAATAGCTATTAGAGAGTAGCAACAACCCCTCGAGTCTATAAGATTTTTATTTTCGAGGGGTGGGGCATTGCTATACCTCCGAATTGGAATGCCCTGCTGGGTGAAACCATCTAGATTGCCCAATTGACTCATTGCTCCACCATGATCACGACTCATCTGTCCTATCCTGTCCTTTGGAAATCTGAATGGAACGAGCGCTGCTGAGTGGCCTACGTGGGAACCAGGAAGAAGTGAGTTTTGGGGTGATCCACGGGGATACACATAGCGGGGCATTCAAAACAGAATGCCCCCACCAGAGCGAGTGTTGTTCTTCTTTAAAAGTGGATAACAGGGAAGTAGCATTTTATGGGGAAAGCAAAGGAGCTCCCATAGTTCTGCTTCAAAGGCTCACTTGAAAATAATCTTCAAGCCAAATGTATGTTATTCAGACCCGCATTTGCTGTACCCAGTGCAGCCTTTTACTCATATCAATAGCCGGCACCTGACACTTACTATGGTGTCTGCAGAAAAGTGTAGTGTAATTATACCATCCATAACAGTAAATTACAGAGGCACAAACACATCTATGTGGCATTCAGGTTAAAAGCTATCTCCACGTATTGCAAAAAGCCTATTCACTCATTCTTTCCTGGAACTGAACACTACAATCACATATTTCTTCATAATATTTCCAGCAGTAATAATCCAGCTACCAGAGCAGGAGTGACAGCCAATGTGGATATTCAAAGTGCGATTTTTCTAAAACGTGATTGACTAATTAACAGAGCTAACTTTCAATCACTTGGCGGAGCAGGCTTAAATATAACTGAAGTTATTTAGACCGTACATCCAGCTGCCCGAGGTCAGCAAGGAAAATCAATGGGGAAAAAAACAGCAATTACGCTGATTGATCTGCACCGATACACAGCACACAATTAAATGAAGGCAAGTCATTTTTACTTTGATATTCTTTCACCGACACTCAGATTAGTGATTTACCCGGAGAAATAATACAATTAATGCAAAATAATAACTGGATAATGCAAGATGTACTCTCCCATCCCCTGATGACTTGTCATTGAGAAAAGAGAACATACGGCAGTAAACTAATTAAAAAAGCTTACTTTGTTAAAGGACAGTTTATTCTTGTCTTGATTATCATTACAATAAAAATAATTCTCACCACCGGGATAAAAGAATACAAATACTCTGGGGTGTCCCTGCACAAGATCAAGGTAGAGAGCTCAAATTCTAATCAGCAGCTATGTACTAAAAGAGGCTAATCATTTTAGTTAATATTCCACCAAGTTCCAACAGCCTGAATATTGAACATTTTGAACACACATTCTACACTATATATATATATATATATATATATATATATATATATATATATATATATATATATATATATGCAGGCTGATTCATTACTAGCGCCAGGTATTGGCAGATGAGCGTCTGTATAGCTGCACTTAGAGCGACCGATAGTATACACTGTGATCGGCTATCGGGCGCTGTAACAGAGCTCCTCAGTCGCTGTAGTAACCTGGCCGGCATTGATGAATGAGATGTATGTTGGGCGTTCTAACACCAGTAAAGCGCTGCAGGGAGCAAGAGGTAGCGCCAGCTCATTGCGAGCGACTCACACCATATTCAACAAAAAACAGACACACACAGCGTCGGCGCTCGTGGTCGCTATAGCTTAGAGCGGCAGACACTGTGTGATTAAAGTCTGTTTTTGAACACATATCTATCCACCAGTAACAAAGCAAAAACACATGGAATGACATTGTTGTACCATTGTGACATTAATACTTTAATGCCAGACCTGTAATGACAATTCTGCATAAATATAAAAAATCAAAAAAGTTTACAAAAATGACTCTTTCTAGGCCAGGACACAATTATTTGAGAGAAAAAAAAAAAAAAAAAAAACCTGTTCAAACAGAAGAAAAGGAAAGTCGGGTAGCGACAGGTAATACCGGCGCTATACGCTGAGCTGCTGTAATAATACATCGGATGCTACATGGCGCTGTTAGAGTCACTCACCAAAATTGCCTTCATAAATGTGATATTGTGTACAGCGCCCAGCATTCACCAGGCTTTGTGCCGCTACGAGGCACAACCACTCCCTTGATGAAAAAATAGTCCCCATAGTGTGTAGAATGCAATAAAGAAAGTTCCTTTGGCATGTCATAGAATAAAAGAACAGATCTATGAGGTATCATGATAAAAATTTAAACGGGGTAAAACTTGTAATCAAACATAGTCCATTTAGGTCCCTCTTTTAACGGTCACTCTAAAGCCTGTCTAGAGTTTTGCCTGTTAACTGTAGATTAGTTATAATTCCCAGAACACTTGCATAGCTGGACCTCAGAAGCAATGCTCTTTATTCTGCTTAGAGTTTCTGATTACGTTTGCTGCCAGACGATTTACAGATTGCTTGTCTCAGTGTTTCCAGAATAGACACAGGGGCCATCTGTAGGTAAGACCATTGACTCATTTGGGCATCCCATTTGGATAGCTAAATCAACCACCCCTCTGCTTAGTCTATGCGTATTATAGGCAACCCATATACGTATAACTGTTTCAGGTACAGCCAGTATTGGCTCTGACATTTTTTTATGTCTTATTGCCAGGAGTTCACATACCATATGGTGTAAAAAACATGGTAAGATACAACAAAATGTCAGATTACCTTAAATGCATTCAGATGAGTTGATAGGCAGGGTGGACCCTGGGAGCATAGAAAACCTTCTGGATCCAGGGACCAGGCCTTCCCCTAGATTGGGGTCTAGTATTTAACCTCCAGCTGGACACTCCCAATGCCCCTGTGAGCAGAGTTTCCAGCTCTTTTCTCTGCATTTGGCACCATTTAGAATCTTCAGATGCTATTTTGGAGGTAACATTTAAACCAAGGTTGGTAACCATCCTGGTTCTGGTGTGAAACTATTGGGCGAGGCATGGGGCACCTGGAGAGTCCAAAGATTGAGTTCCTAGACGGGTCAGAACCAGAGAACTCCATTTCCCCAGGTTCCACATTAGGTATGGAGATCGGCCTAGTATGCACATATGTGGCTTTGTGGGGTATTTCTGGTTCTGTGCCTGGCTTGGTGCTGGGAGAGATAGGGGCACAGTTATTGCCAGTTTTGTGTTGGTTCTGAAAATTTGTGTTGGTTCTGAAAATTTCTTTCAAGCGTCTGTCCCAGGCACAGTGCTCGGCATGGGACCGCCTCTGGTCCAGACTTTGTGGCTTCTAGGAGTGTGAAATGCAACAAGGATTGTGTTTTGAAGCTGGACTCCCTGGAATGCGAGGCTTGCATGCATTGTGAAAGCAGCCTTGGGTGGGAATTGCCACCTATGCTAGCTAATGTGGCCAAGGTGTCCTAGGATAAATAGGGGCAAGCATCAAAAATAAAATATATAACATTTGCCCTATTCCTGACACCTTACCTTTGTCACGTTTAGCTCTTGGGATGCTACAGTACAAATATACCCCTCTTGCATCCTCTGACAGGCTCCCTTTTTTCTTGTAAGCAGTATCAATTCTACACCCCCTGTCACCACTGCAGAGGCAGATTAGTAAGTCACTTTTGTTAATTGTCAGCAAGTCCATATTCTCTTGGGATAAAGAGAGTGGGAGGGGCATAGAGTTATTGCTGCAATTAGTAATTATAGATCCCATACAGTCAAATTACTATCCCCTCTACTTCCATTTCTAAGGCCCATTGGCAGTGCAACATTTGCTACATTGCCCTTTCTTGGCCTGCACAGGCTCTCATATCTATTCCGGAGGTTCCCAACTTAAGTACTACTTTCCATTCTCTAATTATTTTAAGTACCACTTGGGTGATAGGTACATCAGTCACCCACAACCACCATTTAAAGTGCACAAGAGACAAGACAAACACATTAATAGTTATCACCCATTGAATCACTTAAGAAGCAAATCCAGTGTCGGCAAAATATTGATAGCAGCAGACCAGGTTGCAATACAGGCCAGTCAGCAACCTTGTTGAGTACCACCTGATAGGACCTTGATTACCACCAGTGTTACTAGTACCACTGGTTGGGAACCCTTGTTCTATACCATTTAAGATTTCTACAGTTCATACCGGCTCTTTTAACTATTTGGGGCCCACCCTTGTTGTACAAAGACATCATCAATGCTTCTGATTGTGCCCCCATATTTCCTTAGGTATATATTTTATATGTTTTGATGATTTGTACTTACTGTATTGAAGAAAATTCTATTTTGATATAATCAGAGTGAATAGGCTCATTTATGGCCTGATAGCACAATGGGGTGGTGCCAAGACCTGGCACGTATGGAAAATAAGTTGGGACCAAGCTGCTTTTAACGGACATTGATTTCTTATTGAATTATTACTGTTTTTTAATGCAAAAAGCTTGTAAAGAACATCTGAGCCTTAGTGCAGTTGCTATCTAAGCACCCGGAGTGGCAAACCATGTATCTTAATAGAAGCTATTCATGTCAGTTCATGTTTAAATGTATCACATCCTTATTCATGAACTAGTCAGATCTCAAGATGAGTCTATATCTAGCTATCCACTGTATTGACTTCTTACATTGCTAATTTTGCATTTGCATTTATAAAAACATAAACTTTTACAGTTCCCATATTCAATGCAATTGATAGCAACCAATGCTATGCTAATGTATTTATTAGTATTCAAGAAATGCCTTGAAATGTTTTATACCATTTTTTTCACTAGCTATTTATACATGAATATGAAACTCTCTTGTCCAAATGACGTAATTGTATATTGTATTTATCGCATAAATGCTATTTATATGGAGATTACTGTCTGCCTGTGCCAATTCTGCTGCTGGTAAGCCACCTCCACTTTTATCTTGAAGCAAGAAATAACTCAAATGGACGTACAGATGGTTCAAATCCACATTTCCACTAAGATATTTATGCTAATTTGTCGGAATGTGGATTACAGTTTGCACACTTAGAACATTTGTTCTCAGTTACTTTTCTAATTCATATTTAATCACATTTTAGTTTGTTTTTTATTATTTTAAATGTGTATATGTACTGTTAGTTATAGGATGTAGACACCACATATATTTTGTCATTTATGTTATTTGTCATTTTAAGAGGTTTAGCACTAATGTCTTGGGGTTTGGGTTGAATGGTTTTAGTTCTATTTGTCGAAAAAAAAAACTATTCCTCCAGCACCTAAGTAGATTTTTAGCTAGATTGACTGAAAATCAATTAGAAATAGGTTATTCATTAAAATGTGAAGGAGCTCTTTACCTTTTTGCTTTCACTAGCCAAATTTATAGGGTTTAGGTCCACTTCAAGGTTCTCAACATAATGTGTTTTACTTTTTCAAAGAGCTAGGGACATTAGTAACAGTCTTTACAATTTATTAATGTATAGAGTGCGTCACACTTAAACAAGACGTATCACCGCTGATACTGGTGACTAGACTGAGCCCCCCTCCAGATTGCCTGCAAACCCCTTACCTTTCCCTGGTCCCTTGCTGTGATTACAGACCGTTGCCGCATCCCCGGCATCCCTGCAACTGTGTGTGCTCCTGCTCCCAACCATTCAGATAGGCCAGGCACAGGCCTCCACAGGGTGGGATGTGGCTGTCTGCGCTCCCTATGCCGAGGCACTGTTCAAAACAACGACTTTTGACTCTATTTGAGTTATTTCCTGCTTCAAGATAAAAGTGGAAGTGGCATACCAACAGCAAAAATGACACAAACAACCAGTAATCTCCATACAAATAGCATTTAAGCAATAAGTACAATATACAATTACATCAACTGGAGAAGAGATTTTTACTGTTTTAAGAAACGTTTGAGGCCTTGTTTGACCAGTAACATATTTCTTTAATGTTGGCTCACTTATGTAACAACACTGGACTGCTGAATGTCTAAATTGTTATATTAAAAACTGTCTTAGATGGTCCTAAGCATTTAGGCCGCTTGTGTATCTGAAATCCTATGCCTAATAAAATATTCGAAATGCCTGGTTCCCATTTAATCTGCACTTGATAGCTAAAACACGAACACCCTATTTAAAAACATTACGTTGTTTTCTTGTACTGTGTATTCTGTACTGATGTGTGTAACTTAATAACAGGTAAGCACAGTGACCCGTTTAAATGACCAGTGTTGTATAATTGTATTCTTCATCTGAAATGTAGCCGGTTCAGTCCGAGAATATAGATTGGGGCTGTTTGTGTGTCAGCAGTTTGCTGAACGAAGAAACATTTATTGTAAACATGTTCTATTTTATTATGCTCTGTTTGATGTATTATGCAGTATAACATAGGACTGGGGTGATGCAACCCTAGACTTTATTCACCCCGTATCTCCAAGGAAAATATTATCAGCTTCCCTATAGCCTACAGAAGGCTTTTCATTTTTAATGGTCTTTATTAGCTATTTCTCAACTCCTTTTCTCAGAAAAGGTTTTTCTTTAGTTTGATTTTTGAATGCCTTAGTAGCCATTAGCACTTCCAAACCCACTGCTTCAAAAGGTAAGTATTCTGGCCATGCTAGTCTCCAGTCACTCCCACATTGGCTCTGAGATTTCAGCGACAGTCAGCAAAGAGCGGGGTCGCAGCTGTTGGCACCACACACTGTGTATAAGGATGCCATGCGGGCACTGCCTTCTGTACAGGAGGAGACTCAAAACCAGAAATCTACTGAATGGATAAGAACCAGACCTGGAGTAATCAGCTGGATGAGTTAAGGTAAGTATACATTTTTATTTTCAATGCCTACAGATGCTCTTATATATACCGCCTTAACTGAAAGTCTCCTTCTTGTAGCTGTTCACAGGATGACTTGCTGATTTGGGCCAGATTAATTATAAACCACTACCTCCTAAACACACATATATACATATTAATTCAATTACCTACTTAAATTCCTTGTTCAGTAGCCATTTTAGAAAGCCTCTCAAAAACACTTTAAAATATGTAAATATTTTAATATTTAAATTTAAGTAAAGCAGCTGGCTTCACCCTTATACTTGAGTGTGACTGAGCTGGGAAGGGTGTGTCATGGCACTGCTTTATGAGACTTGCATGAGCTCTGCTGTGGTCAGAACCTGCTCTGCGACTAATGTAGCTTGCCAAGCATGCTCACACTGAGAGCGCCAAGACACAAGACCAGACCACTGGGTTGTGTGGTCATGGAGGAATAGAATAGACATTTGGAGTCCTGCCATGGTTTCTGCAGTTGCTGCAGCTAATGGAGGAGAGGCATATGGGGTGGGCATCAGGTGAGTTGTCTGATTGCCATTGCCTGGACTGTCCCTTCAAGCAATTAGGTCATTTTAATTTACAGATTAAAATATACATGTGTACAAAAGAATACATGATGGAGATTTTACATTTAACAAAAGTCTCACAGACCTCTTGGCTTGCAGACAACCACTGTGAGCATACAGCGGAAAAAAGACAGTTCCTACATCCAGCCAACCCATTCCTAATCAATCAGGCTAAAGTCCATGCGTGAACTACAACCATCCAGCTACAGAGATCCTTCCTTTTATATACTCAAAACTGAAGTCCAGTAATAAAATTGAGAAAGTATATGTTGGTAGCACATGAAATGAGAACTAAATGGAGACATTCCAAGGCTGCTGGTCAGACGACCTTCCTATGGAAACACCCAACAGACTCGGCAGCAAAACCACCAGCCTTGAAAAAAAAAACAGAATAAAAAATACTATGTGAGCCTCACAAACTGACTGTAATGCTTTTGTAGGCATAAACATAGGTAATAGTCAAATCTCAACACTACAACTCATTGAAATAGAGCCCGGTATAAGTGGGGATAATAGCAATGCTGCCAATAGGCTTTTGCCAGTGGTTGCAGACATTATTATCTTATGTCAATGTACAGATTCATACTTGAGCACAGTGGTGTACATAGGTTCCACAGGGCAAAAGTCATAGTATTCCTGTAAGGACAATTAGTTCACGGTATGGCACGGGTTGGTGACCATGGGTCTCGTTAGGTCCTGGGGTGCTTTTTTCTCCCCCCAAGTATTCTATTAAACACTATTAGGATTAGGAGGGGTGTAGTTCCACCACCTTGCATTGGTCCATTCTTTCCTGCAATTGGTCCATTAGTAGTTGCCTCCTCTGCTTCTTTGGTATGTGTGCCCAAGCTTGCGCATCACCTACACATCAACTGACATTCATATTTTGCAGATGCTGTGGTGCCCCCCATATCTGAATGGCTGGCAGCAGGTTTGCACAACCAGAGGAAACAGCCAACCAGGAGGTACCCCAGCAATTCTTTAATTCAGAATAGATTGCTGGGCAATAATATGCACACACACAAGCGCCAATGTAGCATGGAGTGAGGTAAGAAACAGTTGCTTCTGTTAAGCCAACCAAAATCTGCCCTTGTCAATGAGTGGGTATTAGCTGAACATGACAGCTTTTAAGACCCTAAATATTTTGTTGTAAAATTCACCTCAGTGTAAACCCACACTCATTTTTTATTTTTGCTCTGGATCACAAAGCAAAGTACACATTAGGAAATGGAGAATAAAACGCCACCAGTCTCTATGTACGTGTACAATAGTTCTATTTTCCTCTTTGTCTCTCTTTTAGTTTGTTATGTTTTACTCACCTTTATAAGCAGATTGCATTTCCCAGCTGGTTTCTAATCGCTAACTTAATTTGGGTGGAACATTTCAAGGAAAATGCCCCAGATACCAGAATATTCAAGCAGAATTAAAAAAATCAATAACATCCCTTCCCCAGGGTACTATGTGAATGCTTTAATATTTATAGAGTTATGGCAGAGAAACTGTAATGGCAAAGCGGTTCTTATTTACCAAGAGAATGGTGATGCATGCATGCCGTTCATGGCAATATCATTTACTGTGTTCTAATATAATTAAAGCAGGAAAATATTGAAAACCGTTACTCTACTCACTGTATTTAGAAAGGAATATGTAGTAAATTAAATCTAAATATTTAATATAGGCTATGTATGAAATGCTTTGTAGACATGACTAAATTCTATTATTCATATGGTCAACGCATATAAGATATTTTTCATCCTGGGAAAAAATTTCAAATTTTGGGCATCATATTGAAGACTAAGATGAAAATATTTATGAAAACACTGAAAAGGTTTTCAGATCTTTCAGGATTTCATTTCAATGACAAAATATCAGAGGCACTAAATATAAATATTTCCCAAACAGTAGTCGATAGGCTTAAAGCATCTTTAAATTTTAAATGGGCACAGCAAACATTGACCTATAAACTATCAAACTGACACCTAAGTATCCATCCCTATACATGGCCAACTACCCCTATCTACTTATGCCCTTATTCATCAAGCGATAGCGCCAGGTAGTGTCTGACGAGTGCCAGGTAGCGGCAGCTAACGGCGACTACCGACTCAAGTACGCCCGCGGCGGTCACAATGACGCATTTATCAAGCAAAATGAGGCTAGCGCCGGCGAGAGCGACGGCTAGCGCGGCATTCATCATGAAGCCGCCTGGACCGAACAGCGCCGCTGCAAATTCCCTCACAGCGCCAGGTATGAGCTGTCGCTCCCTGGCGATGTCCAATGCATTTCAATGGAGCAAGCTATAATTAATCATAATTAATTGGTATTTTTTTTTTAAATTTTTTTTTTAATGTCAAAAAATCGGAGAACACTTCTGCAATGTTAGGAATTATTTTTAAGTCAAAAAAAAAAAAACAAAAAAAAAGTGCAGAATTGATCTAACAGGTCTGAGATTAATGTATTCATATAACAAAATGATTCTAAAAACATGTATAATGTTACATTAAAAAAATATGGTTGTTTAGGGGTTAAAAACTAGTTAATACAGATCGCCGCCAGCGCTCTGGGGTTTAAACAAGGAATGGACAGCGACAGCACATTCGGAGCGTAATTTTTTGATGAATATGAAGCTAGCCGTTCGCTCTGGCCATTCGTTGTCAGGCGCTCACATACAACGCTGGACCTGTGAAACAGCGACCCCCCAGCCCGTATTCAACATTACCGCACACCGACTGAGTCGCTGTCATCAAGCTAACGCCGGCCAAGCACAGCGAATACTGGCTGGCGCTGAAAAAATCACGCTACAGTCGCTCATCTGTCGCTACCTGGCGCTATTGATGAATCGGCCTCCCCGAAAGCTCAGAGACTGCCTTAAGGCATAGTCCAGTCTGTCCCTTTTCTGGTTTAAGTGTATTGCTGCCATTAAGATGACACTGCTGCCGAGACTGCTCTACTTATTTAGATCATTACCAGTAGCAATCCCACTAAAAGGGCTGAAAGTCCTTCAAAATAAAATAAACTCTTTCATATGGGGAGGGAAAGAAAGAAGGATTAATCGGAGTACTTTATACTCCCCCGAAAGTCAGGGAGGATTGGGCATGCCAAACCTTTGGAAATACTACCAAGCAGCCAGCATTACACAATTATCATTCTATTCTAAATCTCAGAGACCAAATTGGGTAAGATACCTTAGCAAAGTATCATGGGTTGGTTGAATTTAGGTGGTGGATCAATAAGGGATTTATGCATATTTGGTTATTTCATAGATTATAAAGGTGTGTGATCAATTTAGGCCGTAAAGGAGACATACCAGATGTCAAGCTCAGAAGTATTCAGCGCAAACCAAAATCTGCACTTTATTTCTAAACTAAAAGAAATCTCAGAGGATATTACAAAAAGACAACATTAGTATCCTATTGTTGGTTGTCAGAGGGAATATCCTTGCTATATGAAACCCTCATAACCCCCTCATCTAAGCTCCCAGATGGAACAGGATCTGGGCAAGGAGATGGAATTAGCTGAATGGAACAAACCGACCTTCAAAAACAGCCAAAATCTCTATTAACACTAATCTCATAGAAGCAAACTATAAAATTATACTCCGCTGGTAACTGACTCCAGATAGTCGCAAAGGCTATACCCAATAGATCTCCAAACTAATTCAGAGGCTGCAGCGAGGTGGGACACATGTTTCACATGTGGTGGACGTGTCCAACAGTTCAGATTTTTTGGAGGGAGGTTGCTGACTTAATTAATAGGATCACCCAGATTACTGTTCCGATTGAGCCAAAAAAGATTTGACTTAATGAACCCATGGGATCCTTGCCAAAAAATACGAAACAACATTACTGGCATCCAAAATTGCCATAGCCACCTAATGGTACAAACCTGATATTCCCTTACCAATCTTACACCAAAAACTCAATTGGGTAATGGTAAATGAAAAGATAGCTGCCACACTACATGACAATGAAGAGTTGTTCTTAACCACATGGGACCCATGGACAAAACATATTGGCTTATGAGTTACTTGCATAGTAACATAGGTGGACTCTGTAGATCTAGAAGGCAGGTGGGGGCTGTTGGGGGTTGGACCGGGGCCACAAAGGATTCTTCTCTATTCACTACCATTCTCTGTCTTTTCCTTTTTTCACTATCTGATCTTCCTTTTTTATATATTCCTTATCTTCTCCTTACTTCACATTCTCTTGGTATCTTTGTACATACATATGTTTGGGAACCTTGGTCCACTGCTGCAAGATGTTACTGAGAACATTTTTTTTCTTTGCATCGGAGTATATGCTCTATCTTCCTAGCTAAGGAACAATCCCTTCATTACAACAAACAGGAAACATTACTGTATCGTGTAATTAGGAGGAACGGAGATACTGTTTCAGTAAGGCTGATTGTAATATGGGTGAGAGTCAAATGTGCCAGATTGTCTCTCTTTGACAGCAAAAATACTATAACCTGTACACTGGATACTTGGAAAAATTGAATAAACATATTGAAACATAAAGATGCAAATCAAATGTCCAACCCAGTGAGAACCACTGAAGTTTCATCAAATTGTAATTTTTGAAAGGGAAAAGAAGAAGATTTCTCTAGGTATCAAAATAACTTTTACAGAAGTATATCTCATAATAGTAAACTGAACTGAATGCAAAAACTGTATTAATATTTTTCTTTTAACCCACGTGGTTTCAAGTCCATCTAATAAGGTGATGACATACCCATGCGGATCCATTACTCACTAACCCCCCCAGATGGTGGAGCTCTTGGTTGAGAAAGAAAGCTGGCTCTATTGTAACAGTGCCTGTGTGTGCTGGAGGTGAGTTTTAACGCTTCTAGTGTTAGCTACGTGAGACTCACGACCCCACAGACCCCTTGTTTAATCTGGCCGGGTCTTCTCTTCACCCGAGGGACATCCGACCCCCCTGTGGCTCTTCTGGCTTCAGGAGAGGGCCCGGAATAGCACTCTTACGCTTCCGCCGCTACTAACTGTAATCCCTTCCGCTGGGTCTCCTCTATACCGAGGGGCCTCCGATCGCCCCCCTGGGTTCTTCCGTGGTGAAGAGATGGCAAAGAGGCCCTCTCCAGCACTTCCAGGGCCCCCGGTCGCTAGCGTCATCACACACCCACCCAAAGACGCTTAGGAGCGTCGGGTGATCAGCAAAGTGAGGGTTAGAGGAGTGAATGACTGTGATCCCTTGCCTCCCCCAGTCCCCCCTCCACCAATCACCCCGCAGCTGTCATCTTCGTGGGACATGGTTGCCGGGGGACAGCAGAGGATCAGTGGTGAGTAAAGAAAAAAAAATGTCATTTTCTCTAGTGTGTCTGTCTTTTTTTTTACCCCTTTTGAACTGGATCCATTAGACCCCTATACCAGTTCCCAAGGCTTAGGGGCTGGCAAGTCACTTGCGGCTAATGGGTGACTTGCCATTAACCCCCAGCCCCCATTACCTGCCTCCCCAAAGCCCAGTGGGAAGGCAGAAGAGTCCGGGCATTTAGGTTTTGCAAGCTTGTAGCCGACAGGACAGGGGCCACCAAGGCTGGCCCTTGCACCCTGTTCTACAAGTCCTGCATAGCTGGTCCCTGGGCTGTTTAAGCTTGGTAGTGGGGACCCCACGTCATTTTTTTTTTTAAATCCCCTAAAAATGGGTTTCCCCCCGGGAAGAGGGCCCCATGCCAATTTATTTTGGTTTAACCCTTTATAGTATGGATAGTAGTCGTATGTTATTTGTAAATGTTATAAAGTGCTCTTTTCAGTTTGGGGGGTCTCCTGGGCAAGAATGGGGGACTACCGACACATATGTGGACTAGGACCCATCAGCTGAGGGGGGTGAAATGTTTTTTTACATGCTTGGTCATACCCTATATATCATCTGTATGTCTAGAAGTTGGTTACAATATAATATATTTTTAGTGGAAGAGGTCTACTTTTAACTTTCAAGCACTTGTATTTAAAGCTGTTTCCTTTACTGTTATGTTAATGTGATGTTAGAGTGCAAGAATTTGCCTTTTAAAATGGGACCGGCTTGTGCCGGGGAGGGGCATCTTGATTGATAATAACCCCCCCTCACATAGCCAACCCCAAGAACCCACCTATTCTGGGACTGGTTCCACCGGTGGAAGGTGCTGGACCAACATAACACTACATTACAAGTACAATTACCCATATCAGTAAGTGTTTATCCCTCAGGGATATAGTATGATAAAGTAGATATCGGCTGGCATTATTAGTGCCAAACGTTGTGTATTAAAATAAACTTTGTTACAACAAAGTAACATGATTAAACCAAACCATAAAAACATTCTTGCCTGTCAAACCAAGGTGTACGCCCAGGAGCACCAAGATCTGCCTCTCACACCCACTGTGGTGTCTTGATGGTCAGATAGGGTATATCGACAGTATATAAAATCATTGATTCAGGTGGAACTCGGGATATAATCGAGGGAAACCTACAGTATACTCATTTCTTCATGCCTGATGTCAATATGACAGCCAAAATTGAATTTAGCTTTGCTTTAGGGGCAACCCATGCCCAGATGTGTGAAATCCCCCGTTCACCACAATAACTCACATTTCCCCATTCCTACGGCGCATGCGGGGACATTCATACAATCAGTACCATAAGCTGTGCACATTATTGTGGTAGCAGGCGCATCCCTAGTTCCTTCTAGACATGTACATGCTCCCACCTCCAGCCTATCTAAATAGATACAGCTGCAATTGTTCGCCTCAACATGAGAGTCAGAACAAAGTTGAGGTTTGTGATGACCTGGGGGGTTCTAACAGCGGGGCATTTTAATTTGGGATGTCCCAGGGGAATGTCAGAGGCCAGCTCTGGAGTCTTTTAGACTTCAGGGCCAGCCGCTGAAGGTTTTGTTCTGCTTTAAAATGTAATTCTCTAAGAGAAATGGCCACTCTGTAATGATTGACTTACAATCCAATGCATTGAATGGCAATTGATTATATTTATAGCATTTACACCCTCTGAGGAAATTCTAAAGTAAAAGCAGACAGGTGCAAAAAATCTGATTGTTTTTGAACCAATTTTCCTATATTCATCTCTGTGTCAGTCAGTGTGGCAAAATCCAATTAAAAAAAATGTATTTTATAGCACAAACTCCATCTGCTGTTGGACACTTCTATTATGTTAGTGCAATCTTGACATATAGGTGTGTCAAAATGACAATCTCATTCAAAAGACTGTTGTATGTTTACATTTTAAAACATATTACTTTAGACCCACTGGTTGTTGCAATACAAGATATCCCTCTTATAAGAGTGTCCAACAAATTTGTAAATTTCTTGTCCTTTCTCCCTACACGTTTCGCATATACAGTACGTCTTCAATGAATCCTGGGAGAAAAATGGCCCTGCAATAAAATATTTCCTATTTGTGTATGTATTATAATAATTTATTATATATACCTCTTCTAAAAGTGCATTGCAGTTGTGGTTGGGTGTTACTGAAAAGGATTAAATAGCTCTTTTTCAATGCCCTTGCCCATTTCTTTCTGTCATTTTAACTACCTCAATTGCCGACCCAACCAAGGTTTGGCAAGAGGAGCATACAAAGTGCTTTGTGTGTTCATAGTACACATATTGACACTGAGAATATTCATACAAACATATTTTTATGCTTTGCAATAACCTTTTTTTCATCAAGTACCACTTTGCCCTTTCTAATGATCTCAAGTACCTCCTGAGTGGTCTGTACAGGTTGCCAGTTACCTGAAATGGTATTAATAGGCACAAAAAATGCATAAAATACACAAAATATGTTGTTTTTATCACCTTGCCGTTTTGTATTTATATAACAAATCAGGTTTGGGTTAAAGGCTGTGATGTATCCCCAGTTGTATGTGTGCCACTGCTTGGGAACCCCTGCCCTAGGTTGATAAGGAAGCAGCTAATGGTAAACATTTATCACACTTAATTTGAAGTTACACGTGATAGAGAAAATAATGTATATATGGGTTTAACCAACAGATTTACTTGTATTCACTATTACTGTGTGTTAAAACGTTGACATTGTATCTTTCCATGTCTGTGTGCATTTAGGAGATTAGATAACATACCTACACTCCTCAGTAGTTATCTAGAAGGCCAGTTGCATCAGACATCTAGGGGGTTTTGTTCCCTAAGCCTATATATGTTCCCTATAGCCTAAACAGTACTGTCCCTCTGAGTACTTGGGAGGCGATTGTTGATAATTCCTGAACTGTAGCTATGCCTACATATGCATTTAGCAAATTGTCAGAAAAATACTTTTAAAAGGTTTTCTTTATATGTGGGTCACACTTAGTTGCTGTGGATGGCCACCAACCATGATCATCTATTTGTAACTTTTATTCTTAATAAACTTTCCCATCATACTACCTGTGAAGACAGTCGTTTCGAAATTTCCAGGATGCATAAACCATGTTAAAGGCAATCATCATGTGTCTATATTACCTGATGTTCTGCTGCTAATTCTGGAAAGCTACTGACATAGGAACTGTTGTCACTGCTCCATAGCAACCAGCCAGATTCAAAATGATAGGATTCAGATTCAAATTTATCCAACTGCTATTATGCAATGTATGCTTATATTCGCAATACAAAATATACACATTCTCCAGCCAGTTAAGAAATGCATTATAAGACATGGGACAGGTCTAGAACAAGCCATATTTATTATATAAATAAACTGAAGATATTAATATTGGCCTTTAAATGTCATAGTGGAACAATAATTGCCAAGGCTTAGTCGGCTATTACATAGGGAACATATATTATGTGATTTATCACAAACTGTTGAAATATTGATCAGGGCGGGCAGGAAGCAATTGTAATTTACTGGTCTGCCATGAAATCCTCCTGTAGATCAAACACTTAGTATTGCATTTCTGGATCAATAAATAGAAAGAAATAGATATATATAGCCTTTTCTAGCCTGTAGCCAAGTCCCTTGCCTTTACATGTGACTGGGTCCAGACGAGAACAATTGTACGCTCTCCAGAAATGAGCAAGAAACAATTCTACAGCCCAAGTGAGAATTACAGTGATTACTAATTGTCATCAAATAAATATAATAAATAAATATAAGCAGAAGCTCAATATTAATAGTGTGACATCAACATGACCATAAGGCGTAGTTTAAATGAATTAGTGGTCTAGAAGTGAAATCCTAATATAAAGAGACATGATGGCTTATAATTGCCAGGGCCAGACAAAAGGTGATGTGGCCAGATGATCATGGTGTCCCATGGCAGTGAAGTGCTCTCTCCAATATTCTTTACACACACAGCATTACAACGTCAGACACCAAGCAGCCGCTAGTGATCATGCATGTCAAATGTTTCCATAACACGTCTGACAGAGGAGCAGTTCTACGCCATTTATTCGCTTACCTTGCATCTATCGCTGCCAGTGCTGCAGAATGAGAAGGCGCTTCTTTTTAAACAGGGCAATGCCTCTGTCTCTTCCACACAGCCGCATTCTCCATACGAGAAATCACAATGAGATGCTTTAACCCTGCCATGCAGAACTGTCTGCGCTGAGCCGTTCAGATCATGACTGGCAAATCAATCCACAGATTCCATACAAAGATGCTCTTGCTGTTTGCTGCTAAGTCAGTGTGCATTATTAATAGATAAATATAAAATGTGTCTGATTCGCTGAATAAATGATGAATGCTGCCTGTTAGTTCTTCTCCAGATGCAATGTGTGTTTGCAGTGTGTAGATTTGCTTGCTGGAGTAGGAATCACACTTAAGGTACCACATTTAAATCCCCCCTAGAAGACAGTTTAGAATGTTGGATGTAAACCTGGCTGTAATTGGTTAGCAGGAAGAGCAGGCTTGGATTGGTCAAGCAGAAGGCTTTTCCTATAGGCTGGCCTTAATGTAATTGTTCTGATGGCCTTTATATGTCAGGGGGGCTGTGTGCAGCCTGAGGCTGGAGCTGTCACCTCACTAGCAACCAAGGGATGCCAGCCTACTAGCAGCAGGCATGACAACTGCAGATAAAGAGAAGGGCTTGCTATTTATTACCACTAATTAAACTAAGCACTGCTTTGCCTCTGCATATTTCATCTTAGAACAAAAATATACACAGACATGCAATTACAAAATTACAATCTTACCATTGTATAATGCGCCAGGATTCCTTTGACAGCGTAGCTAGGGAAAAACAAAGCAACTAATTTGCACGATAGAGTTTAATTAAAAGCAAATCATTCCAACCTTTACGAAAGTACTGTGCAAGCTTAATCAATCATACTTTAGTGAATAAGTGCTCTACAAACGTAGTTAAGGGGAATAGGGCTCTACTGCAAAAATAATATACTGCCCAAGAGAACCTTTCCTGTTCTTTTAAACTTTATAGTTAGTGAAAGGCACCTTATGTTCTTTACAGGTGTAATAATAATAATATAAAAATATAGAATATAAAGGATATAAAGGACTGCATAACTTGCCCCAGATCTGGTCCTACAAGGCCAGGATAGTGGCAAGATTTTGGTTAAATTATCTATTATCAATTATCTAGGTCAGGAGTGGAGTAGCTTGGGATGGCCGAAGAACTATTTTTGGGCCAGTATAGGATCTCCACGCTCCCAGGTAAGTCTTAATTAATAGTTATAGATTGGTACTTTAGATAATTCTAAAATGGGAAGTGGTACTTCATGAAAACCAGTAACTAAAAATCTATCCCCAGCTCCGGGTCTAGCCTGGCATGTCATACATAGGGGCTGGCAACCCAAGGCTCAGGGTTTGAGTGGCCAGCCTCCTCCCCTGCAAGTTTGGGTGCTGGGTGCGGCTCTTCCCCACCCCTCTGCCTGGTGCGGGTGCTCAGATGTGGGGTATTGGCAAGTCACCTCCTGCTCATCCTACTCTTGGAACTACAGTGGTATAGAGGTCCTACTGTGCCCCAAGTGGCTTCTTTAAAGATCTCTGCTGGGTGCTGACTTTCTTGTAGGGCACTGGAAATCGTTAAGTTAGCTGGTGAGTAAAGCAGTTTTATATTGTGAAGAGAAGTGATTCATCAGCAAAAAGAAAAAAAAAACAAAAGGGCACTTTTGTCCCGTGCAGCTGTTCAGTGCTAGTCCAGCGATTGCTAACTCACCTGAACGCAGCCTGCGTCCATCGGGGCCACTACATGGAGTTGCTTTTGATGGTGGGTCGGATTCACAACTCCCATCAGTCAAAGTGCACTGCCATGCCCTCTCCATTCATTGCAATAGAGGGGGGCGAATTGAATTTGAACTGGTTAAGGGGTTAACCAAATGCTAGATACTAGGGCTCATCAAGCCAGGCAGCTTGCAAACGTTTTCTAGCTGCTATGTTTTGAAACATTTAGCTCTAATTTAACTATTCCGTGACTTTGTTAGAAGCATATAATATTAATATATATATATTTCATAATTCAGTATTTACACTTATAATATTCACAATATATACTCACCTGTAAACCTCTTCTCAGCCACAAGCCCTTGCCTGTATTTCCCATCCCCATAACTACGAGGATCACTACCAGGGATGTGGAGTCAGTAAGCCAAAGCCCAACTCTGATTTTATTAAGCTCTGACTTCTTCTTTTACAAAGTTTTTATTGGTGGTTTGCAGATTAGTAGCGCATACAAGATAAGCACAAACAAGGTTCTAGGAACACAGGAATAAAATAAACATCACATATTCATGCAGATGTTTCAAAACGTGGTTTTCACCAGTGATATTATCTGAAATTTAAAAAACATCTATGTGGATTCGGCAAAGAAGATTATTCTAAAAGGTCTGGCACAGCCACAGAAAATAAGTATGTGACCGTCCATATAGAAACATGAAAAAGAAAAACTTTATGATTAACTGAATACTCATAAAATACTATCATGGTGGCATCTAATAATTTTACAGATGGACCTTAAGGCGATAGTGGTGGAATGTGCAAACATTTTTAAGGGTACGACAGACAAACAGTAGGGTAGTGGGGTGGGGATGTGGGGGAGAGGGAAGGTATAAAGAGGTAGGTGGGTCTAGAGGATTAAAAATAGTCAATCCACTAAAGAGGCTCAGGCGGGTCAGGTAAAAGTGTTCTAAACTGGAAATATGGGGTCGGTCTGTCCTTTGGGTATGCTTATATGGTCCAGCCATGGGTTCCATACTTCAAGAAACTGGTCATATTGGTCCTTATGTATCGCAGTGATTTTTTCATTACACATAATGTTCGAAATTCTGTTTTGTATTTCCGTCCAGGGTAAGGTGCGGAGTTTCCAATTTTTCGCTATAGTGAGTCTGACAGCCGAGAAGACATGCTGGGCCAGTCTCCATTGGGTCTTAGTATATGTGTTAGTTTTAAGTGAAAGAAGTGCTTCCCAGGGATCCTTAGTAAGTGTTGATTCCAAAATACCCTCCAGGAGCCTATATATTTTGTTCCAGATCTCCCGGATGAGCGGGCATTCCCACCAAACATGGAGCATCATACCAGTGTCCTGGCAGCCCCTGAAACAGAGGGGGGAGAAGGAGGGGGAAAACCTATTGATACGCTCGGGGGTATAATACCACCTGAATAATACTTTATAGGCATTCTCTTGGATCAGGGCATTATACGAGACTTTGCTTGTGTTCCGTAAAATCGCCCTCCAGGTTTCCCAATCTCTCTCCGCCCCCAGTTCCACCTCCCATCTAAGCATATATGTATGTTTTACTTTGGGTGGGGGCTATCAGAGATGCGTAAAGACTTGATATCAGGTTGCCCGCAAACTGGTTACCGATACAACGGAGTTCAAACTCTGTGGTTCTATTAGGGGGGGGAAGATTTTTTCAGATGGCTTTGGATATAATGTTGCAGTTGTAATAATCTAAAAGTTTCCGCAGGCGGAAAATCTTCACCCAAGGCCAACTGCTGCTGAGATTTCATCCCTCCAGGGGTGCAAAAGTCATATAACATCGTAAGTTGCTTACGCTTCCACCATTTAAATCCCATCCGGTGAGACAGACCTGGAGGAAACATGGGGTTGCCAAACAAGGGAGAGGCTGGCAAATGGGGAGAGGCAAAGAGGTGTTTATTTGTGTCCCAGATATTCAGAGAGAAATTGAGTATGCTAGGCAAGGTCTTTGGTCTGGAGGGTTTGGGGATGCAGAAGAGCGAAGCAGGTGTAACCGGGCTACAGCTAGCGATGTCATTCAGCACCCAAATCGGCTTGTATCTTGGGGCATGAAGAAGGGTGAGTGGTGCAATTTGGGCTGCCAAGTAGTATTTATGGAGAGATGGGAAAGCCAGCCCGCCATCCTCTTTTTTGCAGTAAAGAGTATTTCGCTTGATTCGGGGCCTAGACTTATTCCATGAGAAGGTCAGAATCTTCCATTGGAGGATATCTAACTGGCGTCTCAGGACCGCCATGGGAAGGACCCGAAAAAAATACAAGATCTTCGGCAAATATGTCATCTTTAAAGCAGCAATCCTTCCCAACCAAGATAGCCTTAGGAAACGCCACGATTGTAGTAGGGAATCCAAGGACTTAAACAATTCTGGGTAGTTGGCATTATAAAAGCCCTCATAGTTTTTGGTCAGCTTAATCCCCAGGTATGGAAGCCTCTGTACCCAGGACCAAGAGAAATTTTGAGCTAGCAATTGTCTATTATGGTTGGACAGTGAGGTATCTAAGGCCATCAACTTAGAGGTATTCAGCTTCAAGCCTGAGATTTCACTGAAGGAGGTTAACGTCTGAATGGCATTGGGGACCGAGACATGTGGGGAGGTGAGCATGAGAAGCATATCATCCGCACAAAGCGAGATTTTATGGTCTCTGCCACCCCATGGTATACCCTGAATAGAGGGATTCTGCCTAAGTTTTTCGGCCAGCGGCTCAAGCGCTAATACAAAGAGTATGGGGGATAATGGGCAGCCCTGCCTAGTCCCTCTTTTGATTTGAAATTCGGCCAAACTGTAGCCCGCATATCTCACCCGGGCTGAGGGTTTTGAGTATATGGCTGAAATCCAGGATAACAATCCCGGGCCAAATCCCCAAGGTATTGCCAGGAAAGCGAATCAAAAGCTTTTTCCACATCTAACGAGAGTAGGAGAGCTTCAAGCTTCTGAGAACGGATCCCCTACAGCAGCTGTAGGACTTGCCTCACCCCATCTCCAGCCTGTCTTCTAGGGACAAATCCCACCTGGTCTCTCCCTAGTATGTCTCCCAAAAATACATTAATCCTAGTGGCGATGATTTTGGCGAGGATCTTCAGGTCCAGGTTCAGCAAAGAGATGGGTCTATAATTCGTCCAGGACTGAAGATCCTTACCTGGTTTTGGAATCATCACAACAGAAGCCCGGAGCATCTCCGGGTGGATGGGGCTACCTCGTTTTATATAGTTAAATACTCTTACTAATCGAGGAGCTACAGTCGGGGCCAATTTTTTATAAAAAGAAGGCGTGAAACCATCAGGTCCGGGTCTCTTGTTGGACTTAAGATTCTTAATAACTTTAAGTACCTCATCCACGGTGATATCATCATCCACATTCTGACTGTGGGTGTCCGGGATTGGTGACATGGCAATGTCCGCAAAGAAAGCCCGGATCTGGGATTCGGCCCGGGGCGGAGGCGAATCGTATAACCTAGCTAAACCAGCGGAGAATTCTTCCACTATATTCACCGGATTATTAGTGATAAGGCCTCCACTAGTTTTCAGCTTAATGGGCTTCATTATGCTGGGTTGGCATTTAAGTTGCGAGGCCAGTAAGGTGCCCGGTTTATTAGCGAAAATATAGTATTTTTGTTTAGACCTACGGTATCTCCCCTCGGCTTCCCCCATTTGCAAAAGATTGAGTTTGGTTCTGGATAGTTCCAAGGTACGGAGTTTTCTAGGGTTGGGGTTGGTTTTAAAGTCCTTAGCCGCTAATTCATAATTGACCTGGAGTGTTTTAGATAGAGCCAACCTTTCTTTTTTCTTCCGGGAGGCAAGACCAACAAAATAGCCCCTCATGACCGATTTAATGGCCCCCCAAATCATGGTAGGTGCCATATTTGGAGTCTCATTCAACGTGAAGGATTCTGAAGCAGTTCTGTTGGCCACCTCTACCAGGGGTCCGGAAGAGAGAAGAGAGTCATTAAGCACCCAAGAGGAGGGTTTTGGTTTTTCAATTAGAGAGTTGCAGGATATTGACACCATGTCATGGTCAGACCAGGGAATCGGATGTATGTTGGCTTGATCCACGCAAGGAATAAATGCAGAGGAGACAAAAATATGATCTATTCTGGTGAATAGTTTATGAGGAGCCGAGAAGTGGGTGTAGTCTTTTGCCTGGGGATGGAGGGCCCGCCATATATCTAATAGATAGTGGGTGTCTAACAGGTTTCTAAATTGTTTCCCTTCACTAACCACCTGGGGGTTAGGGGGGAGGGACCGGTCAAGGTGAGGTTGAAGAGTCAAGTTGGAGTCCCCACACACAAATACAACTCCCTTCTGGTGATCTTTTAGAATAGAGAACAAATGTGCAAGAAACTGTACTTGTTTGGTATTTGGGGCATAATAGTTAAGGATTGTGACTTCCGCGTCCTGGAGGGTACCCTGGAGAAACAGGTATCTGACGTCTGTGTCAGCTATCCGAGTGTGACATGTGAATAAAATCCTATTACGGAAAGCTATAAGGACCCCTTTTTGTTTACGTTTACTAGTGGCTTGAAAGAATTGAGAGAATTTGTAATTAATCTGCATCGGGGAAGAAGTTGGGGTATAATGAGTTTCCTGAAGGCAGACTACATCTGCATGATGAGAGTTGAATAGTTTAAACGCTCTCGATCTTTTATTTGGGGAGTTCAGACCCTGGACATTTACAGAGACTATTCTAAGCGCCATGTGGGGTTGTGTAAAAGAAAGATTTTAGCAAGCGGTTAGCAGTTAAAAGACCAAATACCCGGCCTATTGGGGGGTGGGGTGTTGGGATTGGGGTGAAGGGTGGGAGAGGGAAAAAAGGGGAGGAAAAAAAGACAACAAACATATATACTGGAATGTATAAAACATTTTTACTGTCAGCCTGTGACTAACCAAGGTCTTCCAGACCCACAGGAAAGAAAATTATTTTCCTGGCTGGAAGTGGTGGAGCGTGTGTGACCTGTCGGGAGGCCACCAACCGTAGTTATACCAAGGGACTTATAGCCAACTATTGAAAAAAACGTCGCAGTGGGAGGGGTTAGGCGACACGCCCGGCCCCCCTACCCCACACCACCCCGACCCACCCGCCCCAGAGACCAGAGCCACATGGCCCGGGCGCCCTGGGGGGGGGGAAGGGCGGGACGGCAGGGGACACAGGGCCGCGCAAGCGCCCACAACAACAGTACATAACCTTTAAAAGGCCATTCAATTATCTTTGTTTTATCCGAAACCTGGATCCTTAAGGGACCCGCAGAGAACTAAAAGCTATAGTTAAAGTACAGCAATCAAGAAAAATGTTAACGGCAGCTGAGAGGAATAAAACCATATGTAAACATTACATACAATATATCTTGCCCTGAAAAAAAATATAAAGTTAAAGGCATAACTGGGACGAGAGACAGCATAACAGTAAACGTTAACTAATTATAAAGTCACCTCACTCCCGACCCCGAGGTAGGGAGATGTTCGGATCCTGGACGGGGATTAACGCGATGGTCTGGGTAACGTTAGTCCAGGGAAACTGGGAGCGGCCGAACCGGCAGAAGAAAACACGTCCCGCACTTGCTTCTCAACTTGAGGGCATCCCAAACCGGTATGGGAAGGCCGCCAAAACGGGACGGACCGCTAAAACGCCCAGAGCCGTCCAACGGGATCAAGAAATGGGTAAAAATCGTAATTTCAAACTGGCTGGAACTTCTGGGAGATGAGCCTCTTCAGTGCTTGAGAGCTTTGTTGTTGCTGGCGATGTTTCGGAGATGGAGTGGGTTGTGTGGTGGCTTTCTGGCCAGTTTTCGGGGTTCTCGGCGTAGAAGGAAGTGAAGGGGAGGATATATCAGAGTCACAAATTTTTAGACCCAGGCCTTTACATTTTTCTAACAGCTCAGGAACCGTGGAGACCTGGATTTGTTTTCCCTGGTGAGAGAAAGAGAGTTTGAAGGGAAACCCCCATCTATAACATATGCCTTTAGCTTGGAGCAGCTGCAGATATGGTCGAAACAATCTTCTCTTGAGGATGGTTGTTTGGGAGAGGTCAGCGAAAATTTGATAATTGTGGCCCTGGAAGGCCAGGGGTGCTTTCTCTCTGGACGCTCTGAGAACGGCTTCCTTCGTCTGATAAAAATGGAATTTAACTATAATATCCCGGGGGGGCCCTCTGTAGGTTTCTTAGAGAGGGCCCTATGCGCTCTAATTCCAGCCTATCCACCGGAATTCCGGGGGTTAACTCCTGCAGAAGGGCTATGATGGTGCCGTTAGCGTCCTCCATGGTTTCTGGGAGGCCCCTGAACCTTAAATTGGACCTCCGATTCCGGTTTTCCAGATCTTCATTTAAATTTTTTAAAAGGGAAATCTCATCGTGGAGCTGCTCTATCTGAGTGCCCTGGTCCTCCAGAACCACCGTGACATCATCCATCCTGGATTCAAGTGCATCTGTTCTGCCTCCTAGGTCTCTAATCTCCCTCAGCAGTGTGTCTGTATGCTTGGCTGTGACTGTGGTGACTTCTTCCCTTACAATTGCTCTCAGCTGGGAGAGGATTTCTTGGTTGGTAAGGGGCTGCTGCTGGGAGGTATGCTGGGGATTGTGCTGGGAGGTGTGCTGGGAGTTGTGCTGGGGGATGTGCTGGGGGATGTGCTGGGGGATGTGCTGGGGGGGGACCTGGGCCAGCTGTCCACCGAATCCAGGGAAAGGTCGTCCACCAGACTCACCCTCTCCAGCTCTCCTCCGTCAGATTCTGCATGCTCCCGCGCTCCTTCAGGTGCTGTAACCGCCACCGCCATCTTGACCGCCGCCGCCACGGATCTGCGGCCGTCCCTGCTGCCCTTCTTCCTTCCCGTCTGCAGGCTCATACTGCACCACCGCCGGTGCCACAGGTGAGCGCAAGTAGGCGGGGGGGGGGTTTGTGGGGTCTGATGGCCCGTCCTAGCTGCTGTAAATGCTGTGGGGCCTCCAGACGGTGCGGAGCAGAGAGGTCAGATCGCCATTCCTCCCGGCCGCGCGCGCGCGCTCCCAGCTCTGACTTCTTCATATATGGCCAATAATTAGTAATAAATGTCCTGTAGTAAAATGGTAACATCTGGCTTTTTCTCACCACTATATACCCTATAGAGCCAATTATATTGAACATAAAGCATTTTTATTGGAACACAATTCTGAACAAATAACTTGAAGCAGAGATGCTCAACTATTTGAAAAGCGTAGGCCATATAAGCGATTGGTAAACTGGTAGTGGGTCACAATTAATAGGTAAAAAATTTCACATTTTTCATTTTAAATACAAAATAAAGATTTTCTACAACAATCAGGATCCCCACTGCCCCCCCCCCCCCCACTGACACCATAGATATTTTGTTACTCATATGTCTTTCTACTACCCCATCCCATTACCCCATTCTATCTAACAATTCCCTTGTGTTACCAAAATACACGCTGGTTGCCTCGCCTCTCTAAATATATGGGTCCCATATTTATAGCCCCCCCCCCATCAATCCCAAATAGTAACTGTATTCCCAATACTCAGCCTATCTAAATGCAGAACAATGTTAAACATACAATTAAACATACTTGGTAGATGAAGAGAGGGGTGGCCTAATACCTGGGCAGGGACATAATGGAGGATGCACATGTTGGGGGCAAATGGGAATAAACTGCAGCACAGCTGGGTAACAGACTAAAATAAATCCATATACTATTCTTGGTTTGGGAGGATTAACTTCCTGAAAATGGACATCCTTCCTAAATTTCTGTACTTTTTCCAGACCGTACCATCCACCTGCCCAATAGTTTCTTCAAGAAACTTGAGGCCAAAATTCTGAGATCCGTGTGGGGCACAGGGAAACCCGGGATAAGATTTAGCACCTTAACTAGGCCTAAGTCGGATAGCGGGAGTGGTCTTCCTGACCTGAAAACGTACCATGCAGCAGTTGTATCACTAGGAATACACGACTGCACTCATAGAGGGGAGGGAAAACAATGGATTAGGATAGAGAGGGCGATGTCTCCTATCAATCCTATTTCATTACTTTGGGGAAGTCCACTTCCTAGGCACCAGAGAGAATCCCTGCCATTTCTGGCTGGACAATTCCTATTGGTATGGGATAAGCTAACGAGATGGCATGCTGTAATTACTAGACCAGGCCCCCTAACCCTGCTTTTTGATAATTATTCCTTTGCACCAGGCATGCAGGCAAGGAGTTTCTTAGCGTGGGAGGCCTCTTCCAACATCACTATGGGTAGCATACTAGCATCAGGTAGGCTTCCTACACTTGGCGAGTTGAGGGGCAGAGCACCGGGGCAGTATAATTCATGGTTCCTCCATAGGAAGTTGAGTGCCTTTGTAACGACACAAAGCCTTGTGGAGCGGGGTACCAGGCCGTTGACACAGCTAGAACACATCTTAACTCCCCCGAATGCATGCGGTCGCAGTCTTATACCAAACTCTCCTAGAAGCACTACATGAATACCCGCCAGGATTCATTAGGAAGAAGAATTGGAAATATCTATATCTAGGGAGGATCTCACCAAAATATATCTGTTTACCCACAAGTTATTGGTCCCATGTGCAGCCCAAGAGGAATTATAAGGTCCTGTCCCGTTGGTATAGGTGCCGGTAGATCTGAACAAGTTTGACTCAACCTGCTCTGATAGGTGTTGGAGGTGCCTGGTAATATGGCCCATATATGGTGAAGTTGTCCAACTATTAAGGCCCTATGGGGGAATGTCAACAATTCCATAACGGCGGAGTCTGTGCAGAATACACCTCAGCTGGCACTACTATCACTGCTCCCGGGCTCTACCTCCAATAACAAAAAGGGGGGTCTGCGGCACTTT
This sequence comes from Gastrophryne carolinensis, assembly GCA_027917425.1. Taxonomy (NCBI): domain Eukaryota; kingdom Metazoa; phylum Chordata; class Amphibia; order Anura; family Microhylidae; genus Gastrophryne; species Gastrophryne carolinensis. The sequence continues at coordinate 271,748,145 of CM051236.1, forward strand.
ATAACAGCAATGAAGACAATAATTCCCAGGCATTGGAGGTCAGCAACCTCTCCACTGCTTATGGAAAGGGCACGGGACGTAGAAGCCATACACCGCATGGAGGAGTTGGACGCAGAATCTATGGATACACAGGAGTGGTGTTCAATAACATGGGATGCTTGAGTGGATTACAGAGACACTTGTCTGCCCCTCCGGGCACGGTAGGTAGCTAATTGTCTGTGCGCTCCTGTTTCTGGCTCTTAACCTGTTTCTGACTCTTAACCCGCTCCTGTTTCTGACTCTTAACCATTTCTAATCCACTTCTATTATTTCTCCCCTAGTTCCCCTCTCATCTCTCTCCCCTTGCCCCTGAGTGCTCTACACCCCCTGCAACCCCCTGTATACCCCCCTTTTCACCGTCCAGATTTACATCTTTCACTTCTTATTGGAGGTCTCCAGCCAGATCGCAACATCTCCCGCCCGCCCCCGTCTACTCCATCTCCCTGTGGCCTTTCAACTAATATGATATATCCAGTCTCTGGACTGTCTTTATGCACAGCTACTAGGCACCCGGAGTTGGTGTCGGGAGAGGAGAGACGGGGGGCGTTCACTGTATACCAGTCCTACACATTGCCTAGTAATGTTTCATTGAAGTATCATACCGGGGATGGGACTTGCGGTTACGGGAGCGGGTGGGGGTAAATGCCGATCTCAGTATGCGGTAAATATGTATACAGCTGTGAATTTGAGACCAACACATTATTTCCAGTACTCCTTTCATATTACTGTTACTCTGTTTTGCTCTTATGTATATTGCAAACCATAATACAAATATATTGCACAAAATATATCCATATACAAATGGGGGCTACTATATAAAAAAAATCGAACTTACCGACTGTGCGATGATATGGATGGAAAGGAAAGATGGCACTGGATTGCATGGACAGAGCGTGTGTGCTGTCTTGGTATCCACATATGGATCAGCTTCCTGATGACACCGACCTTTAGGCTCTCGAAAGACTGAAAAGTCTGTGAACAGGTGTTTTGTTGAACAGACTGCACAATGGCCCTTTTGTCTGCGTAAGCATTTCGCCTGCAGAAGCCTTATGACAGTAAAGTGCAAACTTGTGTCAATGTAGGTGTGGCTGTAAAGGCCTTAGCTGTGTAGGCTGAGCTAATTGGGCTTTGGCAAACTAGGTTCCCCCATCCCCATCCCCCAGCCTTGTGAACTGGTATAGGGGTCTCATGGATCCCTTACCAGTTCACAATGGGTTAAATGTAAAAACCTAGTGGATGATCTGTGAGTAGGAGTGGGCCTAAGTTACAGCTGTTGTGTTGGGTTCAGTAACCTGAGGGTGAATCTCTGCATTCATTTCAGGTTCCAACAGTCCCTGTGTGTGACTCCCAAGTGTTATGGGCTTTGTTGTGTACAGGAATATTGGCCCTGTTGGAAGGTTAGTGTCTTGAAAGTGAGCTGCTGTATGATCTGCAGTTGTGTGGTCAACTTTAGTGGAAAGGTTTGTTTCCTGGTGTACTCCTATGATCTGTGTGTCAGTGTTCTCTAAGTGATCTCTGTCTTTTTTGTTGGAGCAGTCTGTAGTGTAACTAACCACCGTTGTGTCAGGATTAGAGATGAGCGAATCGAATCTGACGAATCCGAATTTGTTACGAATTTCAGGAAAAATTCAATTCTAAACCAATCTGAATATCGCCGCGATTTGATTGCTCGAATTGCTTCCTTAAAACTCTATTTACTGTGGTCCAGGCCATCTAAAATGGTGGATCCACATGTCAGGACATGTCCCATGGGGCAAAGAATTCTGGAAAGGCATCACATGCTGCCTATCAGCAGCTAGGCTTCCCGATGATGTCACAGCCCTATTTAAGCGGCGGCCATCTTGTGGAGGCTCATTTCGGCAGTGAATTGCGGAGAGAAAGAGTCACGCAGAGACAGAGCGAGGGACAGATAGATAGATACAGCGAGGGAGAGAGTACTTGGCTACTTATCTTTTCCATTTTATAACAAAAGTCACGTTTTAAAATTTGCAGCATTAATTCACTTTCACCGGGGGCATCTCGTATGCTAGCATTTATCTTTTAAGAGTACCTGGCTACTTACCTTTTCCATTTTGTAACAAAAGTCACGTTTTAAAATTTGCAGCAGTCATTGCCTTTCACCGGGGGCATCCCGAACGCTAGCATTTGTCTTTTAAGAGTACTTGGCTACTTACCTTTTCCATTTTGTAACAAAAGTCAAGTTTTAAAATTTGCAGCAGTAATTCACTTTCACTGGGGGCATCCCGAATGCTAGCATTTATCTTTTAACCCTTTAAGTGCCAGCCTACCTGGAGTTTTTGTCACCCTTTGTTGCCAGACCATTTTGCACTATTTTGCGCTCCCCGTGTTCAAATGTGATTTTTGAAGGGATTTCCAGGAATTTCCCAGGAAAATTATATATTGTTTTTTTCAGCATAGTCTGGCCTTTAACATGAAATGTCTTGTTTGTCATTTTTTAGGTGTATTCTCAATATTTTGGGGTGAAATATGTGCAAAAAAAAAAAACAAAATCTATTTTTTATAATTTGTTGTGTTTTTTTGTAATAAAAAATGTAAGTTTGTCAATAAAACCTTATTGCGTGTGAAATCCCAATTTCTCCCACTTACAGTGGTACCACATATGTATTGGTGGACACCCTTTCCTGCCCAGGTGACTCCCCCAAACTGAAACAGCGCTTTAGGGGATTTTCAGATAAAATACAACTGTTATATGCGCTATGCGCACCTTGAAGTTTTTCCAGAAAAACAACCCTTTACATTTGTAATACCCCTAACAAACTATATATTCTCTGGAAGTACACACCTCAAGCTTTCTAGGTGTACCAGGCTTGTTGATGTGGCCACAGTTTTCTGGAAGTAATCCCTCAATGTATTCTTTGGTTGCAAAGAGTTTCCCTAAAAAAAGGATAAAAAAGCAGAATGAAAGCCACATTTTCCTAAAAAATCTATAGACAAACAAGAAAAAACAAGTTTAATCTGAAAAAGCAACATTGCACGAACAGAACGATACCCAGCATGCATAGCTACTGTCAAGGGAAGAGTTGCCAAACACCCCAAAATAAAGCATGTGTGTAACAGTAATTATACTTGAAAATTTCAGCTCTGCAGACAAAGGGCCTTATTTATCAAGGGATAGCGCCAGGTAGTGTCTCACTAGCGCCAGGTAGTGTCTCACTAGCGCCAGGTAGCGCCAGCTATCGGCAGCTACCGACTCCAGAACGCCAGGCGGCGGACACAATCACGCATTTATCACGCTAAATGAGGCTAGCGCCGGGATTCATCATGTAGCGGACTGCAACGAACAGCGCCGCTGCTAATCCCATCACAGCGCCAGGTATGACCTCTCGCTACCTGGCGCTCTCCAATGCATTTCAATGGAGCAATCTTTAAATAGTCATAATTAATTGATATGACTGTTTTTTTTTTTTTCTTTTTTTTAACTGTCAAAAATTCTGTGACCACTACGGCAATGTAAGATATTTTTTTTAAGGTAAAAAATGTGCAGAATTGATATTACAAGTCTGATATTAATGTATTCATATTACAAAATTTTTAGAAAAACTTGTTTAATTTTTTAATCAAAAAATATGGTTGTTTGGGGGTTAAAAACTACTTTTAACCCATCGTCGCCAGCGCTCTGGGGTTTAAACAAGCATTTCACAGCGCAATAATTTTTTGAGCGTGATTTGTTAATGAATATGCTGGGAGCCATTCGCTCTGGCCATTCGCTGTCAGGCGCACCCATACAGCGCGGAACCTGTGAAACAGCGACTCCTAACCCCGTATTCAACATTACCCACACCGACTGAGTCGCTGTCAACAAGCGAACAACGGCCAAGCACAGCGAATACTAGCGGGCGCTGTGAAAATCACGCTACTGGCGCTCGTCTGTCGCTACCTGGCGCTATTAATGAATCGGCCTCAAAGTGCGCACCTTGCGATTTTTCAACCAAAACAACCCTTTACATTTGGAATATCGCCCATAAACCAAGTACACATGTTAAGCTTTCTAAGTGTACCGAGCTTGTTGTAGTGGGCTCATCTTTCTGGAATTAATCCCTCAAAGAATTCTTTGGTTGCGCAGGGTTTCCCTAAAAAATGTATAAAAAAGCTGATTAAAAAACACCTCTTCCTAAAAAATAAATATGTAAACAAGAAAAAACAAGCTAAGTCTGAAAGCGCAAGGTCCCCCGAACAGAACAATACCCAACATGCATAGCTACTTTTAACCCTTTTAATTGACAGCCTACTTGAGATTTTGTCACCCTCTGTTGACAGGTCATTTTTCACCATTTTGTGCCATGTTTTGCGCCATTTTTGCTGGAATTTTCAGGAAAATTATATATATATATTTTTTTTGCAGCAGAGTTTAGGCTTTAACATGAAATGTCTTGTAAAAAACAGAATAAAATTTACAAACAATATTATTAAGTAAAAAAAAAATTAATAAAACATTTTTTTAGAAAATTGGCTCCTTTATTTATTTTAAATAAAAAATGTATTTTATTAAAGAAAACCATATTGCATGTGAAAGCCCCATTTCTACCGATTAGAACAGTACCACATATTTATCATAAGGTCATGTATTTATACATAAGGTCCCCCCTCCCCATTTTTTGTGGGATTTTTAGGAATCCCCCCCAAAAATGACATGGGGTCCCCCTTACCCAAAGTATTCAGCCCGGGACCAGCTATACAGGGCTTGTAGGCTTTTGTGGCCCATGGCCCTGCAGGCTACAAGCTCGCATAGCCCGTGGCCACGGGCTCTTCTGCCTCTCCCCTGGGCTTTGGGGAGGCAGGTAATGGGGGTGACTTGCCGCAGGTGACTTGCCATCCCCCAGCCTTGTGAACTGGTATAGGAGTCTCATGGATCCCTTACCAGTTCACAATGGGTTAAATATAAAAAAAAAACACACACACAGAAAAAAATATTTTATTATTTTTTAATACTTACCTCCCATCCATCCTGGAGCACTGTGTCCCTCGGCAATCACTGGCTTCTGCTCACCTGCTGGAAGCCTTTTATAGCTGCTGGGTGACAGAACATAAGGGGTTAATTAAGGAAAAAACGACCCTTAAAAATAAAAAAAAAATGACATGGGGGTCCCCCTTACCCGAAGTAACCAGCCCGGGACCAGCTATGCAGGGCTTGTAGGAACAGCTTTTGTGGCCCCTAGCCCTGCAGGCTAAAAGCCCTCATAGCCCGTGGCCACAGGCTCTTCTGCCCCCCCGGGCTTTGGGGAGGCAGTTAATGGGGGTGCTGGGGGTTAATGGCAAGTCACCTGCGGCTAGGTGTATAGGGGTCTCATGGACCCCTTACCAGTTCACAAGGGGTTAAATGTAAAAATACAATTCTGTGATTACTCACCTGTAGAATTGTTTTTACGATGTACAGCACTGCAGAAAGACTTGTGGCCCCTCCCGGCCCATAAAAGGCCAGAATTACCCAGAAGACCCCAGTGTTTGAAAGCAGTAATGCAAGAAGCCGGGAGGCAAGGATCATGTTAGTAAAAACACAGCCCACCAAAAGGAACTCTCTCAACAAAAATCACCATAACAAGGCAAAAGAGAACAACGATAACGGTGGGATGAAGCAAGCCGTGCTGTACACCGTAAAAACAATTCTACAGGTGAGTAATCACAGAATTGTATTTTTCCAGATGTACAGCACGGCTTGCTTCATTTCAATTTTTTACATGTGGGACATCCAACAGCAGTGTCCAAAAAAGAAGGGTGGGATCCCCAGAGAGCAATGGCAGGCAGTTCAAGCCACTACCGCCTGGAGCACCTTACGGCCAAAAACAGCATCAGCTGAGGCCCTAACATCAACTTTGTAAAACTTGGAAAAAGTATGAACAGAAGGCCAAGTAGCGGCCTTACAAACCTGTTCAACTGAAGCCTGGTGCTGGAAAGCCCAAGAGGCAACAATAGCCCTAGTGGAGTGAGCTGTAACACGGAAAGGGTGTTCTTTCCCCTTGGCAGAGTACGCCTGTACCACCGCCTGTCTAATCCACTTGCTGATAGTGGATTTGGCTGGAGGCAAGCCCTTCCTAGGTCCGGAAGGAAAGACAAAATGAGAATCAGACTTCCAAAATGACCCAGTGGCAGCCAAATAATACTTGAGTGCCCTGACCACATCCAGAGAATGAAGGTTCCGACCCTTGGAATTAGCAGGGGCAGGACAATAGGAAGGTAAGACAATATCTTCATTGAGATGAAAGGCAGATACAACCTTGGGCTAGAATTCCGGCCTAAGATGGAACACCACCTTATCCTGATGCCGCTCAAAATAAGGAGGTTTCATGGAAAGCGCTGCCAGCTCAGAGACACGTCGCACTGAAGTGCTAGCAACCAAAAAGGCCACCTTAAGAGTCAGAATAGAAAGAGCAGCATCGCACAGGGGCTCGAAGGGGGGACCCTGAAGAGCAGAAAGCACCAAGTTCAAATCCCACACTGGTAGCAGACGCACATGAGTGACTCCCTGGAAAAATAATTTTGACAAGCCTATGATTAGCGAAAGATTTTTGGAAAAAAATTGCCAAGGCAGAGACTTGTCCTTTGAGGGTACTCAGTTGTAGACCCGACTCTAGACCGCGTTGAAGAAACTCCAGAATCCTGGAAAGGGAGAAGGTGCGACAAGAGAAAGCCTTAGACTCACACCAGGCAATGTAAGCATGCCAGACCCTATAACAAATCATAGAAGAAGACTTCTTCCAAGCCTGGATCATAGTACTGACAACCAAAGCCAGCAAACCTTTATCCGTCAAAGCCAGCGTTTGTAAATTGGGGTGGCGCAGCTGTCCCTGAGTGAGGAGCTCTGGAGCGTCGGGCAGGACGTACTGATTCACCGCCATCTGGACGACGTCCACATACCATACCCTCCTCGGCCAGCGGGGGGCCACTAGGATGGTCGGTACCCCCTCCTGAGCTATCTTGCGCAGCACACGACCCAACAGAGGGAAGGGAGGAAAGACATAAAGGAGTCATAACTCCGTCCAAGAAATTGCTAGCACGTCCGTGGCGAAGGCCAGAGGATCTCTTGACAGGGAAACGAATCTTGGAAGCTTGTGACGGGGCGCAAACAGGTGCACGTCCGGCTGACCACAGCGGCAACACAGGGCAAGAAAGATCTTGTTGTCGAGAGACCATTCCCCTAGGCGAGACGTCCCCCTGCTCAGGGCATCTGCCTCCTGGTTCTCCACCCCAGGGATGTAAACTGCTGAGATGGAGGGAACAGTCTCCTCCGCCCAAGACAATATCAGGGACACTTCCTTGAGGGCTTGTTTGCTCCGAGTCCCGCCCTGATGATTGATGTAGGCGACTGCCGTCTGATTGTCCGAGTGGACCTGGACCGCACAACCCCGTAGGTGGGGAGTCAACTGGAAGAGAACCAACCTGATCGCTCTCAACTCCAAGAGGTTGATAGGCGGGTGGGCCTCTTGAGGGCCCCACTGGCCCTGGAACTTCAGCGACTGCCAAGCCCCTCCCCAACCGGTCAGACTGGCGTCCGTGGTGACAATCTCCCAGCACGGAGGCAGAAAGGACCTGCCCACTAGAAGATTCCTCGAGTCCAGCCACCACGAGAGGGACTGTCTGGCCAGAGGGGACAGAGCGAATTCCTGCTCCAAGTACACCTGACTCCGATCCCAGACAATCAAGAGATTCAACTGAAGGGGTCTCATGTGGAACTGAGCAAAAGGCACAGCCTGGAAGCAAGACACCATGAGACCCACCAACTGCATTCCCAGATGGATGGAGGGATGAGGGCAAGCTAACAAGGCCCACGCCTGCATCTGAAGGCCCTCCACCTTCTGCTGAGGAAGAAACACCTTGACCTGAAAAGTATCCAGCGTCATTCCCAGGAAGGACCGTACCTATGAGGGAGAGAGTGAAGACTTGGGATAATTGATCACCCAACCGAAAGACGCGAGTGTGGACACTACCATACGAGTATCCCTCTCTGCCTGATGCAAGGATGGGGCTGCAATCAACAGGTCGTCCAAGTAAGGAGGAACGCGAATGCCCTGGCCCTCAGAAGGGCCATGACATCTGCCAGCACCTTTGTGAACACCCATGGAGCCGAGTTGATGCCGAACGGCAAGGCGACAAACTGGTAGTTTTGATCCCCCAGAGCGAACCTCAGGAACCTCTGGTGTCCCAGGAAGACAGGAACATGCAGATAGGCATCCTTGATGTCCACAGTGGTCATAAAATCGCCTGGCCGAAGAGAGCTCACCGCCGACCGCAAGGTCTCCATGCGGAAGTGTTTGAACCTGACAAATCTGTTGAGACCCTTTAGATCCAGGATGGGTCTCAGGGAGCCGTCCTTCTTGGGCACTGTGAACAGGTTGGAGTAGAACCCCCGACCCTGTTCTTGAAGAGGCACAGGGCAAACCACTCCTGATGACAGAAGATGTTGAACGGCCAACCTCAGGCCCTGCGCCGTCACAGGATTTTGGGACATCTCGGACCGAATGAATCTTGGGGGCGGCCAAGCAGCCAGCTCTATCTTGTATCCGGAGGACACCACCTCCTGAATCCACCGGTCCAAGACGTGTTGTCTCCAGACGTGAGGAAAGAGCCGAAGCCGTCTCCCCACCCGGCTGGGTGAGGGCGTCCCCTCATGCCTGAGGGGCCTTGGAAGGGGGCTTAGGCTTGGATCCCCAGGCAAGGCCGGGATGACCTCAGGCTCTACCTCGCCCCCATGAGTCTTTGCGTCCACCAGAGAAGGAAGATCCTCGTCCTCCCCGAGAGGGGCGAAAGGAAGAAGAACCCCCGAAAAGGCCACATCTCCTTCGACGCTGAGGAAGTCTCCCGTCCTTAGCCAGGAGGCCCAACTGTTCCCCGAACAGCCTAAGTTCCAGGAAGGGAATTCCAGTGAGAGCTTTTTTGGCGGCAGCATCCGCTGCCCACTGTCGCAACCAGATAGAGCGAAGTAGCGCGACCATCGCAGCCGAGGCCCTACCACCAAAACGTACGGCGTCATCCATAGCCGATATAACAAAAGCAAGGAAGTCCACACAAGCTAAAATCTTCCTGTACTCCTCCGCTCGCTTGTGAGATTTGACGATATCCACGAGATGCCTCACCTTCTTTTTAATGGCCATGGAAACAATGGCCACAGCACAGACAGGGCGCAGGCCAGTTCCCACAGAAGTGAAAGCGTGACAGGCTAGCTGATCCATGCACCTGTCAACATGATCACGCAAGGAGAAAGTCTCAGGAGACGGCATAACCGAGGTATTGGAGAGCCTCAGAACAGGAACATCCACTTCCGGGGGATGGGACCAGAGGCGAACCAAATCCTCCGAAAAGGGATACCGTCTGTCCAGACCCTAGGCACCGACGGCAACCTATTAGGCTTCTCCCATTCCTTAAAAACCATCTTAGAGAAGTGGCCTTGTTCAGGAAAGACAAGGCGTTGTCTCGGCGCTGCCGAAACAGGTCCCACTGTTTCTTCTTGGCCACCTTAGGAGTAACAATGTGCAGGGTTTCAAGTACCGCTGACAACAGCTGCTCTGTATCATCCTGGGGCCACTCATCCTCATCAGATGAAGACCCGGGGCGACTGTAAAGGTCCCCCCGACTACATCCGGAGGAGTCGGACCTCTGGAGCAACTCACCCTCCTCAGTGGAATTTCAGCCACCGAAGGTCACATAATCCTCATAGTCATCAGCAAAGATGGCGCGAGCCAGCTCCAAATGCCGCTTCTTAAACTTGGCCTTGCCAGAGGCCGAACACGCCAACTGATGCTCAATGCTAGCCAGGCTGAGCTCAAAATTACTCCGCGAGTCCCTGCTGGCCTCCCCCTCACTAGGGGCCAGAAGCAGACGAGGGGGAGTCGGCGAAGCCGTCGGAGCGATGAGATTGGGGCAGGCAACACTCGCCCCATCCTGATCTGCAAGAACACTCTGGACGCAGGGCACACAAACCGCGTTGCGGCCGCTCAGTGGGCATGTACCACACACAAGACAAAGCTTAGCAAGTCCCGGGGGGTTCCCAAGCCCACTATTCCCAGAAGCCTCCATTATGGTGATTATGATAAGAAAGACGTGTCTCAAGGCACTAAGATGGCCCAGAACCGTACAGAAAAAAAAAAAAACCCAATTGGACTCTCAGCACCCTAACCCACAAGGCAGGAAAGGGTGAAGGGGGGGATGTGTATGGACCGGTAGGAACCACAAGAATCTCAATATGTGACACTGAAAGACACAAAAGGGAAACAAGATAAGCGGCCCACAGCACATGCACAGCCAATACAAAACACAATAAAAAAGGTACCAACAAGAAAAGACCGGACTCACGGACCAAAAAGGAGCCAGTTGAAGAGCCTGGGAAGAGCCTGTCAGCAGACCGAGGAGCGACGGCGTGAGGTAAAAACGGGAACATTACCTCAGGAAACTCTGTGAGGAGAATGCCGCCGGCTGGCCCAAGCAGCACCTCGAGGGGCGCATCGCTCGGCCCCGTCCCCCCGAGCGCGCCAAGACTCCAGGCGCCCGGGACAAGGAAGACAGGTAGGGAGGGACACCCTCCCTCCGCCGGAGAGCACCCACGCAGCGGGGGACAAGGCCAACAACCACCGCCCTCACGAACGAGGGTGCGCCCGCCTCCCCCCCCCGATGCTGTAAGGTAGAGGAGGCAAGAGGAGCAGGAGCGGGGAAGGCGAGTATATTGTGAGGTAAAAAACGTGAGAAAAACACACACAACATAAAATGAACAATAATAAAGCATGTGTGTCACGATCGCACTCTATGAGCCCAGCCAAGACACTAGAGAGAGTGTGATGGTGCAAGGGTTAAAGCCACCAGACCCCTGGCTATGCACTACTAGTCCCAGCAAGTCACCAAATTAACCCTTTGATAATCGTGTTTCATCAGAGCTTCCTTCAAAAAGGTGAGCTCATATATTTAGAGATCAAAGGCCAGAGCTGATTAATTAAACATTTAATCTGATAAAAAGGTATCACAGTGCTAGATGTAATATACAGAAACAAATGACATACAAGTACAAAAAATACATAAAAGAGTAAAGCAAAGATCAGTTCAGCAAATAAAAAGAAAGTCCTTACAGTATAATGGCGTAGCAGTCCTTGTGAGTGAGTATCCAGTGGTTGCTTAAAATCTTATGTCCAGCATGACCCAGCTTTCTGATTTAGGTTTATGGCTTAGAATGTCCTTAGCATTAGGTTTTATTAGCTAGATTTAGGAGGGAAAAGCTTAATTCCCCCCTCCCCCTGACCCCACCTGATGAGGGCATCTCTCTCCCAGGTCTCTTATCTGAGTTCTGGTTTATGGTTGGTGCAGAGACAGCACATCTTGCTGCTTCAAAGGCCTTTGACTTCAAAGAAGGAAGTACCACAAACAGAACCCCCATAAAACTGGACTACACAAACAGTCTGAGTGACCCCCTCACCCAGGTCTTGGACTATACATTATACAATAATAATACATACGGTTATTGGGCCTGACAATGTGGGACCCATAATGAAAGGGAAAAAAGGGTGGTTCCTCCCCTCCCCCCCACCTATAGGCTCACCATAGCCTATGGCCGGCTTACTCTGAAGAAAGAGTCTGCGGCCCAGAGTGTAGCTCTGCTGAACGCCTGACCCTCGGTGTTCCCCTACCTGCACCTGATCCGCAGCCATGGATGGAAGGCAAGAAGGGTCCCGGAAGCAGGTGGGAATAAGGCTTGCAGCGGCCGACGGGCTAGGGATGCCCCGCTTATCTGCAAAGTCCATGGAGAGAGAGAAAGAGACCATCTTCGCAGCCAGACTGCAGGAGAAGACTGGGGTCTTCTGGGTAATTCTGGCCCTTTTATGGGCCGGGAGGGGCCACAAGTCTTCCTGCAGTGGATTGCGCCACCTGTGGCGGATTACCCACATGTAAAGACTTGAAATGAAACAAGCCGTGCTGTACACCTGGAAAAAAATAAAGACACTGACACAATGAGAAAAAAATGACTTTTTTTTTTTACTGTACTCACCTCCGATCCTGCGTCCCTTGCCGCTGTCTCTGTCAGATGCCGATAGTGATCGGCGCAGGGCGGGTGAAAGGCGAAGAGGCTCCGATTGGAGCCTCCTCGCCTCTCACCCACCCTCCTCCGATCCCACTCCTCCCACAAAAGGCAGGGCTAGGGGGCAGCGGCCATCGCCTCCATTAGAGGAGGTGAGGACCCGAAAGAGGGTCCTCACCCGAAGCCTATGGAGTCCAGGGGGGGAATCAGACCCCCCCCCCCCTGGTGAAGAGAAGACGCCGTGGAGGTATCGGGCATGGAGGTGAGTGACTGTCATTGTTTTTTGGGTTTTTTTACAGATAACGGTCGGCGGCGGAAACGGGGGGGGCGGCCGGTTTTCGGGCCCCCTCCTGAAGACCGAAGACACCGGGGGAGGGATCGGATGCCCCCTGGAGGAAGAGGGGTGCCCCAGCTTTCAAACAATACCAGAGGTAAGTGTTTATTTTTTTCTATTTTTTAACTAGTAGGGGGAAATGCCAGGCACGTAGTTTCTATATGCTTGGCACTTAACGGTAGGAGAAGCAACCACGTAGAAACTACGTGCTTGGCATTTAAAGGGTTAAGTGTACCTGGCTACTTACCTTTTCCATTTTGTAACAAAAGTCACGTTTTAAAGTTTGCAGCAGTAATAAACTTTCACCGGGGGCATCCCGAATGCTACCATTTACTTTTAAGAGTACCTGGCTACTTACCTTTTCCATTTTGAACAAAAAACACGTTTTAAAACTGCCTGTGGTGCATTTAACTCTGACCAGGGGCATCCTGTATAAGGCCATCTGACAGTGTCTTTTTGCATTAGCTTTTAGCTACAGTATCAGGCAGAGAAGTGCCAGGATGTGCACAGAGGAGAGGCCTAGATTTATCAGGCAGAGGTCGCAGCAGACTAGGGGCGAGTGGCAGCAGGAGTCGCAGTGAGAGGCCTGATCGCCCGGTATCTGCTAGCGGTCTTGTCTCGGCCAGCAACGCATCTGCCGTCATCGATTGGTTAACGCGGTCATCCACCTCATCACAAGTGACATCTGACACCCCCAGTCAACAGTCGGTAGGTTCCTCGGACACAACCCTGAGTTGGCATGGCCCGGGAGCAGCCTCTGTCCTTCCATTGCCTCTGTCCTATGCCCCCCCCCCCAGCCGACGTATCTTATGCTTTGGGTTCAGCTCCACTATTCAGTGAGGACGATGTGTTAGAGGACAGTCAGCAGCTACTGCCCGGCCAAGAAATGGAGGAGACATCCGCCCATTCTTTCGCTAGGCAGACAAACACGGACGAGGAGAGTGGCTGCTCCCAATTTCAGTCAGCCAAGGCTCCAGCACCTCAGCCGAAGGTAGCTGTGCATCATAGCCATCCTCTGTCGCTCCAGATGCTCCTGCTCCTCCTACTACAAGTCAGTCATCCCACCAGCAATCCATCAGCGAAGCCATGTCCAAGAGACAACAGTATGCGCTCACTTATCCTATGGCGCAGAAGCTAAATGTGCTCCTGTCCAAGTTGCTGGTGCTGCAGTCCCTCCATTTTCAGGTGGTGGACTCTGCACCTTTCAGAGAACTGATGGCTTGTGTCGAGCGGAGGTGGAGAGTCCCAAGCCGTCATTTCTTTGCAAAGAAGGCAGTACCAGCCCTGCACAAATTTGTTGAACAGAAGGTGGGCCAGTCCTTGAGCCTGTCGGTGTGCACCAAAGTTCACGGCAGCGCCGACATCTGGAGCTGTAACTATGGTCAGGGACAATACATGTCTTTACGGCCCACTGGGTGAATGTGGCTACTGCACAGCCACAACAGCAACTTGGAAAGATCGCGCCGCTTTGGCCTCTACACTCCCAGGCCATTGTGCCTGTAACAGTGTGCGACTCCGCCTCCTCATCCTCCGCCATCTCCTCAGCCTCCACTGTTCGGTCAAGTCTCGGTGTCCCTCCAGCCTACCATGTGTGCAGAGCATGGCGGTGTCACGCTGTGCTTCACATGGTTTGCCTTGGCGAACGAAGTCACACAGGGGAGGAGCTGCTAAAATTAATTCATCAGGAAAATACCATTTTGTGAGTACTCACCTGAAAAATGGATATTGTTGGTGTGCCACACACCCCGCTTCACTTCTTAAATATTCATTACTTCATGGGTTAATCACCTGCAGGTGACGTAGTGCAGAGAGGAAGTCTTGTAACGAGCCCCACCTTCCGGCCTATATATACCTGGTACCTCCCTTCAATCACCAGTATAATCAACAAAGCAGTAATACAAGGTACCAGTATTCCACCAGTAACCTCAAAATCAAATTTGATATAAAAAAGGCTTCACCATATAAAGGCTTCGGTAATACCGAAAAGGGCGGGTGTGAAGCGGGGTGTGTGGCACACCAACAATATCCATTTTTCAGGTGAGTACTCACAAAATGGTATTATTCTTGGTGTGCCACACACCCCGCTTCACTTCTTAAATATTCATTACTTCATGGGACATCCAAAAGCAGTGTCCACAAGGGCTGGGCAACTCAAGGCCAGGTGAAGCATAACTTAAACGACTGCAGTCTGCAGAACTTTGCGGCCGAAAACAGCATCCGCTGAGGCCCGCACATCAACTTTGTAAAATTTAGAAAAAGTGTGAACAGAAGACCAAGTGGCGGCCTTACAAACCTGTTCAACCGAAGCTTGGTGCTGAAAAGCCCAAGACGCCCCAACAGCGCGAGTGGAATGAGCAGTGATACGAAAAGGGGGAACTCTTCCCTTGGCAGAATAGGCCGCAGTAACGGCCTGACGTATCCACTTGCTAATGGCAGATTTGGCTGGTGCCAAACCCTTCCTAGGCCCATGGGGCACAACAAAAAAGGAATCCGTCCTACGGAAAGGAGACGTGATAACCAAGTAGCACTTAACACAGCGTACTACATCCAAACAATGCAAACCCCTCTCTTTGTCATTCTTAGGATTAGGACACAAGGAGGGAAGAACAATATCTTGGTTCAAATGAAAAGCAGAAACAACCTTAGGAAGAAAGTCTGGCTTGAATCGAAAGACCACCTTATCCCGATGCTTCTCGAAGTAGGGCGCCTGAATAGACAAGGCCGCCAATTCCGAGACACGCCGGATCGAAGTGATCGCTACCAAGAAGACAATCTTCTGAGTCAGGGTAGACAAAGCAATCCCTTGCAAAGGCTCAAAAGGAGGAGCCTGAAGAGCAGAAAGAACCAAATTCAAATCCCAAACCGGGAGTAATGGTTTCCTGGGAGGCCGCGTAACCCCCTGGAAAAAGGTTTTAACTAAAGACTTAAGCGCAACACGCTTCTGAAAAAAAAATAGATAAGGCAGAAACTTGCCCTTTCAACGTACTTAGCTGAAGACCAGAGTCCAGCCCAGATTGTAAAAACTCCAGAACCCTGGGGACCGAAAATACCCTACAAGGAAAAGATCTCATCTCGCACCAAGCGATATAGGCTTTCCAGGTCCTATAGTAGATGACAGAAGAAGACCTCTTTCGGGCACTGATCAAAGTCTTAACGACAGAATCAGAAAGACCCTCTTCCTTTAGGATGGAGGTCTCAGC
Source organism: Gastrophryne carolinensis (assembly GCA_027917425.1). NCBI lineage: Eukaryota > Metazoa > Chordata > Amphibia > Anura > Microhylidae > Gastrophryne > Gastrophryne carolinensis. The sequence continues at coordinate 271,763,731 of CM051236.1, forward strand.
AGCCAGGCCGTCAAAGCTAGCGCTGGTAAATTGGGGTAACACAATTGACCCTGAGTGAGCAAATCGGGCCGAAGGGGCAGAACGACCTGGTCCACTGCCAGCCGAACGATGTCTGCGAACCACACTCGCCTCGGCCACCTTGGGGCCACGAGGACGGCGGACACCCCTTCCAGAGCCAACTTCCGAAGCACTCTGCCTAGCATGGGTGTCGGAGGAAACAGGTACAGAAACCCCAGATCCCCCCAGTTCAGGGACATGGCGTCCACTGCCAGAGCCAGAGGATCCTGGGAGAGCGATACGAAGTTCGGGAGCCTGTGATTGTGACGAGAGGCAAACAGGTCCACCTCTGGAGTCCCCCATTGGCGACACAGTGAGCGAAATACCCGAGGATGGAGGGCCCATTCTCCCCGACGGGGAGAGCCCCTGCTCAAGCGGTCCGCTTTCAGGTTCTCCACTCCTGGGATGTATACCGCCGAGAGACGAGGAACATGGGCTTCTGCCCAGGTCAGGATCAGGGACACCTCCCTGAGAGCACTCAGGCTGCGAGTCCCTCCCTGATGTTTGATGTAAGCAACCGCTGTTCGATTGTCTGAACGCACCTGGACCGGAAGGCCCAGAACGTGCTGAGTCAGGAGAGCAAGCACCCGACGGATGGCTCTCAGTTCCAGAATATTGATGGGTAAGAGGGCCTCCCGAGGTCCCCACTGCCCCTGGAACTGCAGCTCCTTCCAGAATCCGCCCCATCCCGACAGACTGGCGTCCGTGGTGACAATTTCCCAAAGGGGGGCCAGGAAAGACCTGCCCTTCACGAGATTGGTCGAGACCAACCACCACTGGAGGGACTGCCGGACCCGGGAGGACAACTGGAAGGGCTGATCCAGCGACCGAGGCTGCCGGTCCCAAGCCGCCAACAGATAAAGCTGAAGCGTCCTCGTGTGGAATTGAGCAAAAGGAACTGCCTCGAAGGAGGCAACCATCAACCCTACCAGCCTCATCCCCAGACGGATGGACGGCCGAGGATTGGAGAGTAGGACCCGAGCCAACTCCTGAATCAGAAGAATTTTGGACTGAGGGAGAAACACTCTGTGTTGATGAGAGTCTAACCGCATCCCCAGAAAGGACACCACCCTGGCCGGAGCGAGGGAGGACTTGGAGAGGTTGATCACCCAACCGAAACTTTCCAGCGTGGAGAGCACCACCCTGGTGTCTTTCTCCGATTGATCGGGTGACGGAGCCATGATAAGAAGGTCGTCTAAATAAGGTACGACACGAATGCCCCGAGCTCTGAAAATGGCCATGACCCCTGCCAGCACCTTGGTGAACACTCTTGGAGCTGAGGTAAGGCCAAACGGAAGTGCCACGAACTGATAATGCCGATCCTTCATCATGAATCGAAGAAAGCGTTGATGAGGGAGGCAGATGGGAACATGCAGATAAGCATCCTTGATGTCTATAGACGTCATGAAGTCCCCTTGCCGAAGAGAGCCGACGGCAGTGCGCAAGGTTTCCATGTGAAACTTCCGAAAACGGATGAACCTGTTGAGCAACTTCAGGTCCAGGACGGGACGAACCGACCCATCCCTCTTGGGGACAGCGAACAGATTGGAGTAGAAACCGAGGCCCATCTCTAAACGCGGTACCGGCCGGATGACCGCCATCTCCAACAGATTCTCTACCGACGCCAGGAGCCCCTGTGCGGCCGAAGGATCGATGGGCACCCGAGACCGAAAGAACCGTGAAGGAGGGCGAGACTCGAACTCCAGTTTGTAACCGGACGACACTATCTCCTGAATCCACCTGTCCGGAACCTCCCGGTTCCAAACCTGGGAGAAGTGTCGCAATCGTCCCCCCACCCGCACGGGTGAGGGCGGCCCCTCATTGCTGAGTGGGCTTACCCGCAGGTTTGGGCTTGGAGCCCCAGGACTGGGCGGGACGGCCACGGCCCCTCCCCCGCGTCCAACCTGTACGACTGGTAGCGGGAAGGGAAGTCCCCCTACCCGCTCTGTATCCTCGAAAGGACGGCCTACCAGAAACAGCCCCTCTAAAGGGGCGTCGAGGCCTCCTGCGTTGTGGCATCTTGCCACCCTTTGCGACTGAATCAATTTTCTCCCCGAACAGCCGCAGCCCCAAAAAGGGGAGAGCTGTGAGCACCCTTTTAGAAGCTGAGTCCGCCGACCACTGTCGCAGCCATACTGACCGACGAATAGCGACCAGCATTGCCGCTGTCCTGCTACTCATAGCCAGCGCATCGTCCTGAGCGGATAGAACGTAAGACACAAAAGAATCGCACTGCTTAAGCGCAGCGAACTCATCACAGGCGGGATTGAGATCCTCGCATAGCCCCTGGATAACAGATCTTACCGCTAAAAGAAGAAGGGCCGAAGCGCACAAGGGGCGCATTGTTGACCCAGCATAAACAAAGCCATAGCGAGCATACTGGTCAATCCTACGATCCTCCCCATCCTTAGGGACAGAGGTCTCAGCAGACTGTACCATAGCGGAGCTAGATAACCCTAGCACAGGGGTATCGACTTCAGGAGGGACGGACCAAAGCTTCAGCAATTCTGGCGGAAAAGGATAACGCTTTTCCCAACTGGGAGGGATTCCAGATAACCGTGTGGGATGTTCCCATTCTTTCAGGACCACCCTCTCAAAGTGGTGCTGTCTGGGAAAAACCAAACGCGGCTGAGGCTCTTCAAACAACTGACCCTTTGGCCGGGTGACAGCCTCAGGCGGATCTAAATTCAAAATTTCAAACATTTGTGCCAGAATGGAGGGGGTGTCAAGGGCAACCCCCGCCGACCAATCGCCAATCGCATCAGCCTTAAGCTGACCTGCCGGCTCATCTGACTCCAAGAGGAATTCACCCTCATCCGGGGAGCCATCGGACCATTCCACAGGCTCACATAATTCGTCCTGAGGAGCCGAAGAAACCGGAGTCAGGCGCTTCCGTTTTGCAGAGGCCTTTAGCCCCGCTTTAACGGGCAATACTTCCCGAAGATTGGCTGAATTTACCGCCACCTCGGATTGCGAATCCCCACCCTTGACAATGTCATGCGGGGTCCGGAACAGGGAGGGAGAGGCAGGAGATGATAGAGGTTGCGACGGGTCAGCCGCCGGATCAACAGACTGACGCGCAACAATCTGCCTTGCACAAGAAATGCAAATAAAGATATCATCAGCAGGGAGCGCAGCCCCACATTTTACACACCCCCTGGACGGCTCTGACGAGTCGTTTCCGGTAGTAACAGAAGCCTCCATATTGGTGATTTATGGTATCGCAAATACTGGGACTTTTAAGGCATAAGCCAACCCGGGATGCCCCTTTATAAGAATGTCCCGGAAGGGAGGGTTTTTATTTTTATATATTTTTTTTTTTTTTTTTTAAGAGAAAAAGGTCCCCTTTAACAGTCTCAAAATAAATATATATACATATATATATATGTATATATATATCCAAAATGTGCAATTTTATATCAAGAAAGACTAGCCAGGCAATATAGAGCCGGAGGCCGCAGTAAAAGAGGGATCCCAGGATCTGAAAGGAAAGAAAAAACAAACCATCAGATCCCTTGTGAGAGAAACAAAGCAGCATGTTCACAATAGTCCAACAAAGAGAGTGCCTCCTTAAAAGTCAGCCCCATGAGTAAAACTCATTCTGGCCCCACAAAAGCGAGACCGCTTACCTGTTACCGACGCCAGGAGCCAGTCGGAGGGACATGTAGCAGCCGCAGCACACAAACTCATGTGTTGCTGCAGCGCGCGCCCCCCCCACGTGACCTCTTTTCACCGCAACATGAAGGAAGTGAGGCTGAGGCCGCCGAGCGCCGCTCCCGCCGGCGCCGCTTCCGCCGGCGCCACGCCCCCCCGCGTCACAGGGAGCCGCCCTGCTCTAATCAACGGGGGAATGCCACCAGCTGCGCTGGCTGACACCGAGCCGGCGGAGGAGGAGGAGGGGAAAAGAGAGACACAAGCGCAGCCACACAGGCTGCCGCACGGAGCAGCGGGGTAGGAAGGGAGGCGGGAGGGAACCAACTGAGGCTAGCTGAGCGCGGTCCGCTGCCCCGCCCCCATAAAGCAGACCAAATACACTGGCCATGCCTAAAGCATCTGCCCGGAGCCCCGGTCAAAAAACAGTTACTATGTAAAAGTGAACACACAGAAATAACACACAGTGAAAACATCATACAAGATACACAACCCTCTATACCCCCCCCCCCCCCCAAGTGAAGGGAGAAAGGACCGGAGCGGGGGAGAAAGGGCTACGGGGACCCTCGGGACAGGGGCATCCCATTTCCGGATCACCATGCCGGATTGCCGCATTGCCCCCAAAAGAGGGGGATGAGCGGAGGAGATAAGCTCCTAGGCACCAATAGTGCCATCTACCAATTACCCGGTGAGCAGCCTAAGCTGGGAGGCTTCCTATCCACCATAGAGGTAAACAACTCAAACCGGGCAGAAATAGACCAAAAGGGGGGTGGCGGGGTAAGCCCCGACCTACCTGTAAGCAGGAAACTTCCAACCTCTGCTTGTCACGCAGAGAGAAAAATACTGGTGATTGAAGGGAGGTACCAGGTATATATAGGCCGGAAGGTGGGGCTCGTTACAAGACTTCCTCTCTGCACTACGTCACCTGCAGGTGATTAACCCATGAAGTAATGAATATTTAAGAAGTGAAGCGGGGTGTGTGGCACACCAAGAATATCAAAACATGGCTTACTCCACGAAAACTATAAATGGGAACCATGGTGACTGACAATGGGAAGAACATCTTGTCTGCACTGCGACAAGGAAGTCTGAGCCATGGGCCCTGTATGACACACGTGTTCAACCTAGTTGTCAAGCGTCTTCTGAAGTCTTTCCCCCATCTGCAAGACATCCTAACAACGGGAAAGACACTTTGCATGCACTTCAGCCACTCCTACACAGCCAAGCACACCCTTCTTGAGCTACAGCGTCAGAACGGTATCCCCCAACATAGTCTGATTTGCGATGTTTCCACCCATTGGAATTCCTGGCAGGAGCTCCTAATGCTGCTGCCAACTCCAGTGTGTTTTTCAGGCAATATATTGGCTCCTTATGCTGCTGCCAACTCTAGTGTGTTTTTCAGGCAATATATGGGCCCCTAATGCTGCTGCCAACTCCAATGTGTTTTCAGGCAATATATGGGCTCCTTATGCTGCTGCCAACTCCAGGGTGTGTCTTTCAGGCAATATATATGGGCTCCTTATGCTGCTGCTGCTAACTCCAGGCAATATATGGTCTCCTTATGCTGCTGCCAACTCCAGTGTATTTTTCAGGCAATATATGGGCTCCTTATGCTGCTGCCAACTCCAGGGTGTGTTTTTCAAGCAATATATGGACTCCTTATGCTGATGCCACCTCAAGGCTCTGTAATTGTGCCGCTCTGCGACAGCAATTCTAATAGCGAAGCCTCTGATCTGCATGTCATACTTCTTTACAGTGTTATTTCACTAACCCAGCACGCATCCTATGCATGTTACAGCAACGCAACATGTTCTACAACCCTATTGAGCCTCTCGGAAGGCCAGAAATAGCCGTTTTTAATAGCAATTCATCGCGAATAAATTCGAACTGAAACACATTTTTCCGGGAAACTCTGCGAATCGAATCTTTTATAAATTCGCTCATCTCTAGTCAGGATGTGCTGAACAGGATAATGTCATTACGCTTCTCCTGGCTGACTAGTACATTAGGACAGAGCTGGGAATATGTTGGTTGCTCCATCTCTGGTACATTTATGAAGAGAGTGTTCACAGTGTCTGGCCAATGTATATATATGTAACATTATGTTACCACTATATATTATAGGTAAAGGGTGTTGAGAAAGCAAAAAGGTAAACAAGTCCATTTCATGTACCTAACCTTAAAAGGGAACAACCAAACACCACTATGGCATGGCACTAATATATCAAGTATCTTGGAAATTCTGAAGTTGGAAATGGGCAACTTTAATATTTTGTATGATATGTTTTTTTAACTGTAATTATGTGAATGAAAAAGTAATTAGTTTTATGTTTATTTGACTTCTGCAAGGTCTAAGTGAACTCAGTGACTACCAATCCCTGTCGTGCTTAATATATTAATTTAGCCGAAGAGGAAACTCAGTGACCAGCAGTGCTGATGTCTATTATGGGTTGGTCCCATTTTTCAAGGGAGGTCTATTTGATTAAGTGCCCTCTATGAGAAAAGTGTGGAGTGTACATTTTTTGTGCCAAAAGGAAGTCCTCAAGTTTCCTATGTTAGCAAATGTTTTACTACCTGCAGTCGGTTGTTATTGGCAACTTACACCAAGAAGAGAGATATGATCCCTGTACACACACAATTATGGCCACTGCTGAGGTCAGGGAGCTCACTCAACCTTACACACACCCAGCAGCCGTGTTCTATGCAACTATCTACACTCTGTTGCTATTGGCAACATACACCAGGTCTGCACTTGGTCTACATTGCCAGTAGCAACAGAATGCAGATGGATGAATGCTTTAAATAAACCAGTTCTTAGGAATAGAATAACTGCCTGCCCCCGGTTATAGACCTTGTTTAGTGGATTCCAAACACTTTTTTCTCTTTATTAAGATATCTCAATATAAATAAAGGGTAGGAATCAATTTGCTGTGAAAATGACAGGCCCATCCACCCCCTCTGTCTGGACATAAAGATTTTCAAATTGGTTGAAAAGCTGGTTCACCCTGCTCAGGTGGGATTGGTTTCACACAGAGGCTAAAGAAAATACCACTGGGATGCTAGATCTTATGCTTACTGCTGGCCAGAAGCCTTGCTTTTACCGTTATCCACAGACATAAAGCAGGTTTTCAATCCGGAACATTATGTATGGTGTGCTGGCTTACCTGGATGTGGGAGACATTTACTGTATCTAGTAGGACAACAAAAGGATGCCCTCTATCACTCCTGAAATTTATGTTGACTCTTAAAGAGGAACACAAGTTAAAACATCCCCCAAACCTCACCGATCCACTGCCCCCCTCCAGTTTTACCTTTGGGTAGCTTCTACTCACCTCCCCGGGGGATCCATCTTCTGGGACCCTCAGATTCCAGCAACCAGCTCCATCTTGCATCCGATCAGGCACAGCGCACAGCCCCTGAACTCGTGCCTGTGCCGTGCCCATAGCTGGGATGAGATGGAGCCTTCCAAAATCTCACAAGGTTTCCCTGAGCGGCACGAGACATTCAAGACGCAAGCTAAAGCCATAATGTAATTTACAGATGGCTAAGCCGGTGGTGGGGGCAAGAATCGGGCCCTAAACCAGCAAGATGTCCCCACTGCCTTACATCCAAAAGGTAAATATGGGCTGATGGGGGGATTGGTGATTGCCAAGTCAAAGTTAAAAACCCTTCATTGAGTGATTTGAGCATTATGGTTCCTCTTCTGTCTACTTACTTAGGAAAATACAATTCTGTGAAATACTCACCTGTAGAATTGGTATTATACGTATACAGTACATCCTGCTCCAGATATAATACTTACACTTGGGTAATCCTCCGCCAGATGGCGCTGTGCACTGAAGACGTGCAAAAACAGGCTCCTCCCGGCCCTTCATATACCCAAGGACCTCCCACAAATCCCCAGCATTGAAAAGCAGTGAAAAAGAAGCAGGGAGAAACTAACCACCAAAACTGGTTATAACAACAATGATAGCAATCACCATACAAGGGATCCAGAATAATGCAAAAACCAGGGTGGGGTGGAGCAGGATGTACTGTATACATATAATACCAATTCTACAGGTGAGTATTTCACAGAATTGTATTATTCTAAGTATACAGTAAGTCCTGCTCCAGATATAATACTTACACTTGGGACATCCAATAGCAGTGTCCATAAAGTAGGGTAGGATCCCCAACAAAAAGGCACAGCAGACAGTTAAAAGCACTGTCACCTGCAAACCTTGCTACCAAGAGTGACATGAGCAAAGCTCTAACGTCAACCTCATAAAAACCTTTGAAAAGGTATGAACAGAGAACAAGTAGCGGTCTAGCAGACTTGTTCCACAGAAACCAGGTGCCGAAAGACCCAAAGATACCGAAGCACAAGTAGAATCAGAAGTAAGGCGAGAAGAAGATTCTTCCCCTTAAAAGAACAGGCCTGAATAACAGCCTGACAAGTCCAAAAGCTAACAGTAGCCTTAGCAGAAGCCGAAACCTTACCTAGGACCAGAAGGGATGACCCATCCAAGTAAAGACCAGGCCAAATCCCTGGAATCAGACGAAATCAGGCACATACAGGATGGAGACGCCCGCAAACCCCAAGGGGCAACAGTCCCCCTAAAGGACGAGAGACAATTCAGGAAAACACGTCCAACACCTGTTGAGGGAATGTAGAACCCCTTTTCTCAGCGATACTAGGAATAAGGCCCAGAAGAAAGACAAAGTCTTGAATACATGAGCATAAGACACCACCTTAGGCAGAAGGTCCGGCGTAAAGCGAAACACCACCGCATCTTGGTGTATATAGAAACATAGAAGGTTGACGGCAGAAGGAGACTATACGGTCCATCTAGTCTGCCCTTATGTGTATACTGTATGTACTCTTTATCTTAGTAGTAGGTGAGTAGCTCACAGATATTTGTCTGCATTGCATGTCCCAACTTTGGGGACTCAGAATTAAGAGTAGGGACCACACTAAATACAGAGTGCCTTGCCGGGGCAGTGTGGCTTCCACATGTATCTGCAGATATGTGCAACCAAATCTCTGTCTTTCCACATAGCTAGACATGTTTGTTGCTTGATATTTAGTTGATGAGAGGGTTAAACTGGGCAGTAAATTAGCTCCCAGGCCCTGAATAATAATGTTGATAATTTTGTATAAATAGTGATTGAGCTGCTCCCACCCCCCTTTACTCTTTATCTTAGGATAGACGTGTGCTTATCCCAGGCATGTTTAAATTCAGTGGCAGAAAAATGGATAGCCAGCTCACCAAAAATCCAACGTGGCGCGGACTAAGGAGATCCCAGATATGACTCCTTATCGTAATAGAGAAAAGTCCAGTATGTAGTCCAGCCACGAAAATCCTAAAAATTAGCTTTTAATTATGTAGTTTAAAATATAGCCCATCCATAGAAAATATTGAAGATCCTTACTCAAATGGCCCCATTGAGGTAGAGAAAAAACAAGCAATCCTGTGTGACGCGTTTCAAGCCGCACGGGGCTCTTAATCATACAATGGATATCAAGTACCGAGGACCTAAGTATATAGGTATACTAATGAAAATCAGGTGGCATAAAACTCAATTGAGAAAACTCACCTGTGGAAAACCTACATCACGCCCAAGGTGGAAGCCAGAAGCGCCGTCGCAAGCCGCGTCGCGTCATGGCCGGGGGTGATAGGATAAGCATGGGCCAATCGCACACGTGGGTTTCTTTCTAGCTACGCTAAATCCGTTTGCTTGGCCGCAAAATGCGTAGGCATAGGAATGAAGATAGAAAGATCCAAATAAATGGCAATGTGCGGGCATATATATAAGCGCTCGGCACTAAGATCTATAATTTGGTCCACTCCATATAATTCCGGCAATTTTTATAACAAGCTACACAGCCTGTTATTTACAAATATAGTAGCAAAAGAAATATATATGTAAAAGAGGGGATTACACTCCGTGCCCGCTAATTGAAGCGCGGCTGTATAATAGTACACTCTACTGTTAAATTAGTATATACTATTGCTCATCATAGTCCAGCATGAAACTAATACTATGGGCGGTGTGTGTAAAGGCAGAACCCTTAGCCCGTTCGTATATAGAGCCATTTAGTAACCGATAAATTAAAGATGACTGCTAAATAAAGCGGACCTAGATTTAAAAATAAAGCCTCAGACGTACGTGGTTCTGTGTCTGTTTGCCCTGAGGAGGCTAATCACATTATTCCTGTTCCTTCACTAAAAAGCGGAAGTAGCCAGCTAACTCACTCTAATAGCCAAAGAAATATGCTCAAAGAGAACCCACGCGGGCCCCGACTTTTAGTGTCAAATAGGTCCCTCGGCAGATAGATATCCATTGGAGGATTGTTGTGAATGCATAACGAAGATTAAAACCATATTAAACTGATAATAAAAAGATTATAGATAAAACATAATGAATGTTTTCTTCTACTACATATAAGTGGAGAAATCTATACTGATATATAACTAGCCCTGAACAATAATCCATGGAGCCCCTGACTGAATATAAGCCATTTCCAATAATTTTGATTTATATATAACTACAGTCCCGTAAACAGAGAAAGGTCCAGCCTATCATTGAGGCCTTCTGGGAAGCGTGTGCCCAATTTTAAAATCCACCTGGCCTCGACTTTCATTAATTGTTTATGGAGATCGCCTCCTCTAATACTCGGGGACACTTTCTCAATAATAGTCACACTTAAGCTTGACACCTCTCCATCATGTTGCTTTTGGCAATGTCTTGCTACATTCGACTTAGGTTGCAAAGACTTGCTTTGATATATATGTTCCATAAAACGATGTTTTAGTTTTCTTGTTGTACAGCCTACATATTGGAGGTTGCACGTGGTACAGGTAACTAAGTAAACAATCCACTTTGTGTTACAATTAAAAAACTCCTTAATTAGAAATCTTTTTTTTGTAGTACTTGAATCAAAAAATGTACCTTTTTGTATGAACTTGCAACATGAACATTTCGTGTGTCCACACATGTAACAGCCCTTGCAGGCCAACCACGTAGAGGAATCTTCTTTAAGCGGGGGTAACAGGGATGGTGATAACTTATTGGCCAAAGTCGGAGCCCTTCTTGCTACTACCCGTACTCCATTCTCCAGCCAGGGATGTAAATCTGGATCCGTATGTAATATAGGGAGATTACTACTGATAATTTTCTTTATGGCTGGAAACTGTTTGCAGTATGTAGTTACCATTGTTAATTTATTGTCGTTTACTTTCTTCGCTTTATTTTTTTCTTTAAATAGTGACTCCCTGTTAATGGCGAGAACTTTACTCTCTGCATCCTCAATCTTTTTCTTTTTGTAGCCTCTTTGCTCCAATCTTATTTTGATGGTATCAAATTCCCTCATTGTATGGTTTGCAGTATTACAGTTCCTGGCCGCCCGCAAAAATTCCCCATATGGAATTGCATTTTTTACATGCTGGGGATGGCAGCTGGTAGCATACAGTGTTGAGTTGCCCGCAGTTGGTTTGCGGAAAGTTCTGGTTTTTATGTTTTGCCCCTCTTCCGGGGAAGTTAGAATTAAATCCAAGTACTCAATTTCATTTTTCTGTAATGTTCCGGTAAAGGATAAATTCAGAGTATTAGAATTCAAATATGCTAGAAAATCTTCAAACCTAGCTGCCGGGCCTGTCCATATGCAAATTAGATCGTCGATATAACGCCCATACCAATACAGGTATTTGTGGAACGGATTGCTTAGGGAAAAGATCTTATCCAATTCCCACCATCCCATGTAAAGATTGGCCAGGGATGGTGAGAATGGAGCTCCCATAGAGGCCCCGCACTTCTGCAGGTAATAGTTCCCTTCAAAATAAAAATAGTTGTGGCTCAATAGGTAATCTATAACCATGCCTATAAAAAGAATTTCATCCTGCTTTAAAGAGGTATACTTATGTAACATAAACATCGTGGCAGATATGGCTTTCTCATGCGGGATGCTTGAATAGAGAGAAGAAACATCCATGGTAATCCAGCTCCCATGGTCAGGCCATTTTATACGACCGATTGCCTTCAGGACTTCCCTCGTATCTTTAATATATCCCGGGAGGCATTTCACTATAGGTTGTAAAATAGTATCTAACCACTGGCCTAATCTCTCATTAAGGCTGCCTATGCCCGACACTATGGGACGTCCCTTAGGAGGTCTCTCCGGTTTATGTATTTTGGGGAGGTGATGGAAAATGGGGGTCACAGGATGTTCTGTAAACAGCTTTTCAGCCAGATCCTCTTTCAACATGCCCACCGCCACCCCTTCTTTCAAAATTAGCTGTAAATCCTTTTGAAATGTCTGCAGGGGGTCACCTTTAAGCTGGACATATGTATTTACATCACTTAATTGACGGAGGGCTTCCAAGATATAGGTTTCGCGATCCATGATCACAATGGAGCCTCCTTTGTCCGCATTTCTAATAACGATCTGTGGATTCTCCTGCAGATCCCTGAGGGCCATCCGTTCTTTTTTCGTCAAGTTATTCATGCGGGGCTCTTTTTCTGTGGTATTAAACAGAGCAAAAAGTTGTTTTTCCACTATATTCTGAAACACTCCTATAGGGTCGCTCCGTGAGTTCACCGGATAAAAATTGGGATTGGGGACTGCATATTCCGGAAAGTGAGAGATTCTTTGAGTTCCATTTTCTAATTCCAAGTCTTGGAGGTCCACCAGAGCGCATAGCTCCTCGAAAGAATAGTGTAACCAATCTGGGTTTTGCAATGAATTTGATGTTTGATTATCTGTTAAGGCCCTGTGATTACATTCGGTTGTTATTTCATTTGTGATACTTAAATCACAGACCTTCTCTTTAGAAAAATGTTTTTTGAGTGTTAGTAGCCGCACAAATCTATTTAAATCTATGATAGTGTCCATCATATTCATGTGATGAGTAGGAGAGAACGAAAGACCTTTTTCTAATAAATCCATATGCTGTTTAGACAAAAGTGTGGAGGACAAATTGACCACTGTATTTATCTGCGTCTGCGATTCCGATCGCGCAGACGATATGCTGTTCCTTTTCTTATGTTTTCGTCCTGCCCTGTGTTTGGACGGATGTGGCGTCTGCCACCTTCCTCTAAAAAAGATGTTGAATCTTGTGGATTTTGAAGATCATTCGATGTGGTTGATGCACTAGAATTCCGATCAACACTAGAATCTGATTGACTGGTTACATCTGAATCCCAAAAGGATACTGATTTCTCTCTCCTTTTCTGTCTAGGAGGATTTCTTAATATGGATTTAGGTCGTCCTTGTCTTCTGTGGGTTACCCAGTCGTATACATGATCTGTCTGATAGTCTTTCAGATCCCTTTGGAATTTGATTTTTTTAGTTTCAATGATGTCCCTTTGTAATTTTTGTAATCTTCCCTCCATGTCCTGATTTAATTTCATATATTCCTGGTTAGATTTATAAGTGTCAAGACTTTCTCTCATTTCTGAATAGCATTTCTTTACATCTTGTAGGGTTTTTGCTTCTTGTTGGATTAAAAGCTGTATTAATTTATTAGAAGTTTCAGTCAGGATAGCATACCAAGCATTGATAAAGTCCTGGTCAAATGCCGAGGTAGGTAATTTTTTCAGTCTAAGACCTCTTGGTATCATTTGATTGTCCAGATATTTCTGGAGCGAAGACATGTCCCACCAAAGTTTAGTCTCTTTAATTTTAAGTTTTTCATACTCTTGAAATTTAGACTTCAGATCCGACATTGGCAAGGCGGGATTGTCCAAGGAAAAGATTTGATTCAGGGTAGTATGCCATTCATTTTCAATATCAGAAGGCATCTCATAAGCCATAGAAATAAGGACCTTAAATTAATGATTTTTATACTCACAGTGGGCTACTATATGATCTTGTCTTTATATACTTAGAAGATCTGGAAACGGAGCACGGCCGACCGGGAATTATTGAAACGGAGGCAGAAAAATGGATAGCCAGCTCACCAAAAATCCAACGTGGCGCGGACTAAGGAGATCCCAGATATGACTCCTTATCGTAATAGAGAAAAGTCCAGTATGTAGTCCAGCCACGAAAATCCTAAAAATTAGCTTTTAATTATGTAGTTTAAAATATAGCCCATCCATAGAAAATATTGAAGATCCTTACTCAAATGGCCCCATTGAGGTAGAGAAAAAACAAGCAATCCTGTGTGACGCGTTTCAAGCCGCACGGGGCTCTTAATCATACAATGGATATCAAGTACCGAGGACCTAAGTATATAGGTATACTAATGAAAATCAGGTGGCATAAAACTCAATTGAGAAAACTCACCTGTGGAAAACCTACATCACGCCCAAGGTGGAAGCCAGAAGCGCCGTCGCAAGCCGCGTCGCGTCATGGCCGGGGGTGATTGGCCCATGCTTATCCTATCGCACACGTGGGTTTCTTTCTAGCTACGCTAAATCCGTTTGCTTGGCCGCAAAATGCGTAGGCATAGGAATGAAGATAGAAAGATCCAAATAAATGGCAATGTGCGGGCATATATATAAGCGCTCGGCACTAAGATCTATAATTTGGTCCACTCCATATAATTCCGGCAATTTTTATAACAAGCTACACAGCCTGTTATTTACAAATATAGTAGCAAAAGAAATATATATGTAAAAGAGGGGATTACACTCCGTGCCCGCTAATTGAAGCGCGGCTGTATAATAGTACACTCTACTGTTAAATTAGTATATACTATTGCTCATCATAGTCCAGCATGAAACTAATACTATGGGCGGTGTGTGTAAAGGCAGAACCCTTAGCCCGTTCGTATATAGAGCCATTTAGTAACCGATAAATTAAAGATGACTGCTAAATAAAGCGGACCTAGATTTAAAAATAAAGCCTCAGACGTACGTGGTTCTGTGTCTGTTTGCCCTGAGGAGGCTAATCACATTATTCCTGTTCCTTCACTAAAAAGCGGAAGTAGCCAGCTAACTCACTCTAATAGCCAAAGAAATATGCTCAAAGAGAACCCACGCGGGCCCCGACTTTTAGTGTCAAATAGGTCCCTCGGCAGATAGATATCCATCGTCTGAGGCTTTATTTTTAAATCTAGGTCCGCTTTATTTAGCAGTCATCTTTAATTTATCGGTTACTAAATGGCTCTATATACGAACGGGCTAAGGGTTCTGCCTTTACACACACCGCCCATAGTATTAGTTTCATGCTGGACTATGATGAGCAATAGTATATACTAATTTAACAGTAGAGTGTACTATTATACAGCCGCGCTTCAATTAGCGGGCACGGAGTGTAATCCCCTCTTTTACATATATATTTCTTTTGCTACTATATTTGTAAATAACAGGCTGTGTAGCTTGTTATAAAAATTGCCGGAATTATATGGAGTGGACCAAATTATAGATCTTAGTGCCGAGCGCTTATATATATGCCCGCACATTGCCATTTATTTGGATCTTTCTATCTTCATTCCTATGCCTACGCATTTTGCGGCCAAGCAAACGGATTTAGCGTAGCTAGAAAGAAACCCACGTGTGCGATTGGCCCATGCTTATCCTATCACCCCCGGCCATGACGCGACGCGGCTTGCGACGGCGCTTCTGGCTTCCACCTTGGGCGTGATGTAGGTTTTCCACAGGTGAGTTTTCTCAATTGAGTTTTATGCCACCTGATTTTCATTAGTATACCTATATACTTAGGTCCTCGGTACTTGATATCCATTGTATGATTAAGAGCCCCGTGCGGCTTGAAACGCGTCACACAGGATTGCTTGTTTTTTCTCTACCTCAATGGGGCCATTTGAGTAAGGATCTTCAATATTTTCTATGGATGGGCTATATTTTAAACTACATAATTAAAAGCTAATTTTTAGGATTTTCGTGGCTGGACTACATACTGGACTTTTCTCTATGTTTAAATTCAGTGACTGTTGATTTTTCAACTACCTCTGCTGGAAGTTTGTTCCAAGCACCTACTACTCTTTCTGTAAAATAATATTTTCTAACATTGCTCCTGATCTTCCCCCCGACTAGCTTCAGGTTGTGCCCCCTTGTTCTATCATTAAGCTTCTTCTTAAAAACACTTCCCTCCTGAATCTTATTCAATCCTTTTACATATTTAAAGGTCTCAATCATGTCCCCCTCTCCCTTCTTTCCTCCAGACTGTACAAATTAAGTTCTTTAAGTCTCTCCTGATAAGTTTTAAGTTTAAGTCCTTCCACCATTTTCGTTACCCGCCTTTGGACACGTTCTATTTGAATAATGTCTTTTTGCAGGTAAGGTCTCCAGAACTGCACACAGTATTCTAGCTGTGGCCTCACCAGGGCTCTATACAGCGGCATCACAACCTCCCTCTTCCTACTGGTGATGCCTCGAGCTATGCAGCCGAGCATCCTGCTTGCTTTTCCCACTGCCTGGCTACACTGTCCACTCATCTTGCAGCTATCAGTAATAAGTACCCCTAAATCTCTCTCCTCTGAGGTCCTGGCTAACACAGTACTGCCCATACGGTACTCAGAGCAGGGATTCCTTCTACCCAAGTGCATGATTTTGCATTTAGAGACATTAAACTCTAGTTTCCACAGTTTTGACCATCTATCCAGTAAAGCTAAATCATTTTCCATGTTGCAGACACCTGCAGGAATATCCACCCTATTACTAACCTTTGTATCATCAGCAAATAGACACATTTTTCCTACCAAGCCTTCTCCTATGTCACTTACAAATATATTAAAAAGAATGGGGCCCAGGACAGAGCCCTGCGGCACACCACTTGTAACTCGCCTTTGTTCAGATTGCACACCATTTACAACAACACTCTGATACTGATCCCTCAGCCAACTGGAAATCCACTGAACTATCCAGGGATTGAGTCCTACCTTCAATAACTTATCTATGAGCTCCTTATGTGGTACAGTGTCAAAGGCTTTGCTAAAATCCAGATAGATGAAGGTGGTGCTGTGGATATCGCCTAACACTTTAGTGACATTGTCAAAGAAATCAATAAGATTGGTCTGACATGATCTGCCCTCAATAAAGCCGTGCTGTTTTGGGTCCAATAGGTCATTAATTTTTAGATGGGAAATTATCTGTTTTTTTGAGAGTGTTTCCATTAATTTGACCACTATAGATGTTAAACTAACTGGCCTGTAATTACTGGCTTCTTCTCTACTCACCTTTTTATGGATTGGTACGACATTGGCCATTCTCCAATCATCTGGAACCTCACCAGCTGAAAGGGAATGGTTAAAGAGGACCAACACCCAGGGGTGATCGGCCCGGAAATCTATAAGATTCCCGGGCCGATCACCTCCCATCCCGATCTCGGATGTCCCGCGGGGTGAAACCCCCCAGAAACCCCAAAAACATCTTACCTGATCCGCCGCCGCTTCCGCCGCCGCCTCCCGCGCGCCCCTCCAGACGTGCGCGCGCCCGCGCCGGCCCTCTGTGAATGGCCGGCGGGGGCGCGCGCCGAGAGTGACGCGCGGGAGGCGGCGGCGGTGGAAGCGGCTTGGACGTTCCTGATCCCCGCCTGGACGTTGGCGGGGATTGGCTGCGGCGTTCACGTGGGAGCGTTGAGAGGTGAGTTTTTTGGGGTTTCTGGGGGGGTTTCACACAGCGGGGCACCCCCGATCGGGGTGCCCCTGCCGAAGTGGACCAAAACCCAGGATAGTCAAAATCCTGGGTGTTGGTCCACTTTAAGTAAATCAGTCAGAGGGGCTGCAATCACAAACCTAAGTTCCCTTAGAACTCTGGGGTGGATTCCATCTGGACCCATCGCCTTACTTACCTTTAGATGTGCCAGCTCGGATAGGACATCAGCCTCCAGAAACTCCGGAGCTGTGCCCTCCCAGCTGGATGCTGTGCTATGGCCATGCCTGCTACTATCTGAAAATACCGAACAAAAGTAGCTATTCAGATGGTCAGCCACAGCCTTATCTCCGTCAATATATTTATTTTCCCTATTTCTAATTTTTGAGACTGCATTGTTTTTCTTCTGTCACCAATATATCGGAAAAAGGTTTTATCTCTCCTCTTCATAGATTTGGCCATTTCTTCCTCCTTTTGCCCTTTAGCAGTCCTTATAAATTAGTTTTGCTTCCCTCTGTTTGATTATACACGCCTCTCTGTCAGCTACACTTCCACTTACTTTATACTTCTTATAGGCAGACTTATCTTTTATGATAGTGCTGACTTCCCTAGTAAACCATAATGGCTTCTTCTTCCTTTTATTCTTGCTAGTTTGTTTCACATATTGCTTAGTTGCCTTTAAGATGGCCATTTTTAATAGTGACCACTGGGCACTCACTTCTACTACTCTGTTCCACTCACCTAATTTTCTTTCTACATACTCCGTCCAGGAGTACGTCCAGGTAGGTCATCGCGCGGACGCCCCTTGGTCTCATGAGAAACCACACCCCCGTCAGCACCTTGGTGAGCACTCTGGGAGCTGAAGAAAGGCCAGATGACAAGGTCACGATGATCAGTGTTGGTCAACCAACGCGAATCTGAAGAACCTCGGTGTCCAGAAGACACAGGGAAGTAAAAATAAGCAGCATTGAGCTCCACAGACGGCAAGAAGCCCCCGATGCGCGAGGAGGCGACGGCCAAGCGCAGTGTTTCCATTGCAGAAACTGCCTGTAATCGACAAATTGCTGAAAATCTGTGAGACCAGATTGGGCCAGACTGACCCATCCTTTTTTGGGGAACTGTGGAAAGGTTAGTGTATCGGCCCCTGCCTCTGCCTATTAAGGGCAATCTGCAAGAGACTCCCCAGACCCCACAGGCCTTGCATGGCCTGCACCAGCACCTGAACAGAGGCAGGGACCAGGAGCATGCGGGACCCGATAATCTTGGGGGAGGCCGCGCAGCAAACTATCTTGTATCCGGAGGACACTACCTCCTGAATCCACCAGTCTGAGGCGTGATACCTCCTGGCATGAGCAAGGTGCCGCAGCCGTCCCCTCACCCAGACGGGCAAGGGCGCCCCAACATGCTTGAGGGGATGTTGGTGGAAGACTTAGGCTTAGCCCCGCCAGAGGGGCCAGGGCATTATATGCCGCTCCTGGGGCAGGAGTCTGCACGAGCCCCCAGGAAGGAAACCCTTGGTTCTTGTTTTACACTATGGTAGGGAGGGGTTACCCTGCCCCGAGGGGCCGGGACAGCCGCCTACGTTGGGGTGAATTGCCCTTATTTACCAAAAAGTTCCAGACGGCCCCAAACAGGCGTTGCCCTCTAAAGGGAAGCCCAGTAAGAGTCGTTTTAGCATCGTCAGTACCCCACTGTCGCAGCCAAACCAAGCGACGTATAGCCACCACAAGGACAGAAGTCCTTGCACACATTCTAATGGTGTCATCCAGTGCTAATAGGATAAATTTTACAAATACATCACGACTGGAGAGTGCATTAAACGCATCCCAGGGGAGATACTCAGGGTGATGATCAAGCATCTTTCTGATGAGGGTTCTAGCGGCCACTGCAGTGATGACCGCGGCACAGACCGGGCGCAGCGCCGTCCCTGTTCAAGAAAAGGCGTGGGAGGCCACAGGTCAATGCGCCGGTCCTCAGCATCCCAAAGGGTACTATAAGCAGGCGCTGTAATAAAAGGGGGGGTTAGAAACCCCTACGATCTGCGCATCCACCACGGGGGGTGATGACTAACAATTGACCACCTCAGAGGGAAAAAGGGGTATTTCCTATCCCAGTCCCCTGGGACCCCTGGAATTTACTGGGGAAAACCCATTCCTTGTACAAGAGCCTGGAAACGAGCCTGCCCTAGGAATTCCAAGCGCGCTGTCGCTGTATGGAAACTCTCCCCTCTCGGCTTGGAGGCCTCACCAGGGAGAGAGATAGACAGGACCTTAAAGACCTTAATAAACAAATCTCACACTGGCCCCAGTATTCAGGGCCAGAATCGCCATGACTCCTTGGCCTCTCATCAGATGAGCCCGAGTCAGAGACCAACTCTCTTTCTTCAGAAGGGGTATAGTCACACGGAGTAGTCAACTCCTCAGCTCCCATAGGACAACAGAAAACAGGAGGCGTCAAGGGCCACTTCTTACCAGGGCCCCTGCGCCCTGACAACCTCGCCATAATCTGATCAGCCGTAGGCAGGCTGGAAGACACAGCAGGCTGCAAATCCCCACTTGTATGCGACTCAGCAGGAGTGAGAATTAAGCATGGGGAAATAAGTATTGAAACGAGGTGCAGCCACTGGCAAGCCTGATTGCAGGGCCAGTGCTTGCTCGGCACGTGGTGCGCAGACCCGTGCCCTATCAGCATGGGGTTGACCACACGCTATACACAGCCGGTCTTGTCCCAGAGGGACCCCGGTCACATAATTCTGAGATGCCTCCATATGGTGATTATCTAGGCACAATATGCCAGCAGAGATTTATGCAATAGGCAACCCTGGATGCCCCAAAGACCCGCTAGGAAGGTGGGAGAATTTTACAAGGCCCGCTATAATCCAGGCCGGGGAAGCCACTGGATTCAACTGTCTGAAAGACATAATGGGAATAAAGGGGTGTCAGAGCCATGCGCAGTAATAATCATGAAAATCGCTCGTGAGGGCACTTACAGACCAAGGTAGGAGGAGGGCCGTAACCACGCACGCGCGACTAACATCAAAATGGCGCCAAGCGAACCTCGAAGGGCGGGCCGTGACGCGGAGCGCGCCAAACCAGGCCCCCGCCCCCCCGAAGAGCGCGAAGCTCTAAGGCAGTAGTCAATGTTGTAAAGAGAAGCAGAGTGTATGACACACATAGCATAGATAAGCACATCCAGTAAGGAAAGAGTGTGGCGGCAGCAGATAATAAAAAAGCAAACAGCGCGGCTCTGACACCAAGTTACAAGTCAAGGTCAATACTAAGGCCATAATCGTGTAATCGCAGTACACTTGAGACCACCACACACACACACACCCCGCTTTCTTTCCCCCCGATCTACGGGGGAAACGAGGGAGGATGGCGACCCTTTGGATAGGGCCCACCGCTACACGGGGCAATAATGCGGGAGGGGCATCCACTAGAGGCTCACCATCAGCCTAAACCGCCTCCTCTTTGGTGAGGGACTGCGGTGGAGCATGGCTCCGTTAAGCACACATGGTGCTGCCTACCTTCACCCGACCAGTGCAGCCCAGGCTGGGAGGCACATCACAAGGAGAACGGGTGGGAATAGTCCAACAGGGCCGCAGGCTGTAATAGCCCCGCTCACCTGCGAGAGAGTGATACTTCATGTCTTCGCAGTCAGCACTGCAGAGAAATCTGGGGATTTGTGGGAGGTCCCTGGGTATATGAAGGGCCGGGAGGAGCCTGTTTTTGCAGGTCTGCAGTGCACAGCGCCATCTGGCGGAGGATTACCCAAGTGTAAGTATTATATCTGGAGCAGGACGTACTGTATACTTAGAATATCACTTCCTCATTCAGCTTTCAGTCCCCACCCCACTGACCTGGTCCTTCAATCAACCTTCAGTGTACCAAGAACGGAAACACCCCCCACTCCCTCCCCAGATGTCCTAATTGGCTGCCTCGCTCTGCTCCGAAACCCCACCCTCCTCTCACACTCATCAGTATGCTTTTATCACATCTCTATTGCCACCCCCATGGTTTCTCCTCATTTTTCTCTGCATCTCCAATGCTCTAAGACAATGGGAATAAATGGCTTTGCCATTAGTATAATTTAAGCCCTTTCTATACATCTACAGATCCAGCCAAAACACAAGTGGCATGTAGAGCTTTCTACATAACACAGCAGCCGATGCAATTTCTTTTTATTACCCTACCTAACAAAAAAAAAAAAAAATATTATATAATCTCTCCACTCTAGAGACGCCTCAGGAACTCCTAAAAAATCCTCAGGTTGGTCCCAGCTTCTAATCCATCAACCTAAAACTATCAACAACTAGCTGCTAAAAGCCACAACATTTTTGGTTATCAAAATATTGCAGGCAAATAGAAAGTAAACCTACATCTCCCAAACAAACCATGTTGTACAACCCTCTCAGAGAGCAAAAGCAGCCACCGCTGTAACCCACATCCCCCCCAAAAAAGGATCAGAACCAAAAACCAAATGATATATTATATTTAAAGTGGACCAAAACCCAGGTAAGGGGGGGGGGTTGCAGGTGATCTGAGGGGGCTCACACAGTGGGGCACGTTAAATCGACAGGCCCCATAAAACCTAGTTGGCCAGACCTGGAGTCTTTTAGACTCCAGAACTGGCATAAGGGGGTCCACTTTAAAGCGCAACCAAACCTAGGATATTGACTATGCCGATCCCCATTCACCTGTACCAGCTTACCTTTCTATGTCCGATGACGCATGTGCAGGCTCTCGTCCAATCAGAGCCACTTGCTGTGACATTCTGCAATGAGAAGCACAAGTGGCCGGGGTCCCCATTAGCACTGTGGAATGGCTGGGTTGTGACTGTTTTCTGTTGGTGAGCTGGAGTCGGGATGGAAGGAGCAACATCATGGCCTGCAAAGAGAAGGGCTGGAAGCAGCAGCATCATCATTCCCCGGTGAATAATCGAGGGACCAGATCAGCAGTGGCGGCAGAGGCAGCATAGCCTGAGACGAGCGGGGAGATGCCGGCACAGTTGAGGTGGTGGAACACCGTGGGGAGCAGTGGCTTCAGCAGAAGGACAGAGGCAGCAGTAACAGCAGCCATCTTACTAGCGCTTA
The DNA here is from genome assembly GCA_027917425.1 of Gastrophryne carolinensis. Lineage (NCBI taxonomy): Eukaryota > Metazoa > Chordata > Amphibia > Anura > Microhylidae > Gastrophryne > Gastrophryne carolinensis. The sequence continues at coordinate 271,786,070 of CM051236.1, forward strand.
GTTTTGGGGTAGAGATAATATTTAAAAATATTGTTGAAAATGCAGAAAGTTCCTACTAGGGCTTATCTTTGAGAAAAGTAGTGGTGAATGTGGTTGTTGTCCAAAGAGTTGGTTTTGGATTTTTTTTTTTTTTTTTTTGTGGGAAGGATGCTCTGGGGGCCAGCCCTATATTTTGTAAGAACCCCTGTCATGGTTTTGGTCACTGTAGGTGGCAAATCTCTCTTTGCCCTCCTATATAAGCACCAACAGCCAGTACTATTGCACCAACTGATTTTCCCAGAGAAAGTCTTATACCCGATTCTGTGCTCACATCCTGCACTTGTGGTAGTAAGTGTAGTAAGGTAATAGTTCTAGGTCTTCGTTTACCTAGTTCCTTGGTACAAATGTCAGTACGGTCTCATTGCTGCATCACTAGGTGCAAAATGTAACAGCCTCCTTCCTTTGATGGCAGTGGTATCTGACATTGGAATGGTTTTGGGTACAAACCCAAAGTCCTCCATTGGCCATGTCTATCTCTGGCTGGGTAAGTGCCCTGGCCGACTGGTTACATCCTTCACAGTCAAGGTTAGGGCTGTGCCCAGTCTGGGATAATAGAATTGTGAGTGTGTTCTCTTGCCTCCCCCTTGTGGATAAAGCATAAGTATTTTTTATAGTCTGGCTAAAATTAAGAGTTTCATAAGAAAGATCTGTAACATTTCTGTGAAGGTGCCAAGGAATGTCTGTAGTTATATGTCAAAGACACAGGACTTGGTGTATTGTTTTGATGACATTTCCTCAGATGTTTCTCTAAAAATAGTATTTTATGTTAATTCCTGTTAAACATTTTTAACTGAAAACAAACCCATTCTAATCCACCATGTCCAGCAAGAATTTGGTACTGAATAAATTGTTTTTTTTTTTCATTTTGAGGTGTTTATCAAACCTTTTCATGTTTCCAAGACTTTTACTTGGTTTTGCAATTTCAATGTTGAGGAGTGTGTAAACTCAAAAGTCTTGGAAACATGAAAAGGTTTGATAAACACCGCAAAATGAAAAAAATAAAAATCCCAATTTATTCAGTATCAAATGTAAGTACCACAGACAGAAGAAATACACATGGTTACACACCTTAACAAGCTATCACTATTATTTATTAATACATTTATGAGGAATGTGATGCCATGCTGATTGCACATGGGCACACAAATCATCAAGGTTACCTAATGAAAGCTTCTTTTGCAATTGTCAACCAAGGATATTCCAAATAAGCTCATCTGAGGACACTGCAAGCCATGGTATCACATTTAGACCACACGGTAGCATAGGCAACCTGCAAGCAGGTTTTGCTCTGCTGAACAATGCAGAGCAATTATTGTACCTCAAATGAACTGACTAGAGGGGTCTGGCTACCATACATTTTACCACCCACGTCATAATTTCAGGGTAAGGACAAGTTCCCTTGTGAATGCTTCTTTATGGTCTAGCAACCAACCTACAGCTATCACTTGAATGCAAGCAGGACCCTTTGGAGGCACTATTTGCAACAGCACGTTTTCTCTCGCGTAGATCATCGCTCCTAGTTCAGGGCTGCATCGGTTACATGAAAGGCTTCATCTATTGTCACCCAGCATAACGCACAGCTCCCTCTGACCTGGCGACGACCCCATCAGTCAGGGTGAGCTACCCCCCCCCCCCCATCATATGGAGGTGGCAAGGCAGCACAAAGTGACTGATAGTGGGGGGCATCGCCACATCAGAGGGAGACAGGAAAAGAAGGCCGAAGGGGCATGATGCCAGGCAGCGAGGGAATGAAGCCTTTCAGGTAAGCGCTACAGCCCCGGACTAATAGCAACAGTTTGTGTGGGATAAAAAGGTAAGGATAGTTTTTTCATAGATGTTGAAAATGTAATTTAAATCTGCATAGCACCCACACCCCTGCTATATACCTATATGTAAATGTATCTAGTGTATATTTTGGGCAATGTTCCTTCTTTACTCAATTCCATAAAAAAAAAAAAAAAAAAAGTAAACTAAAGTAAAGCAGTGAACTGATACACACACACACAGAACAGACCATACTCAATGTTTAAAAACACAAGAAAAGTGGTTTTGAAAATAGTATTTACTTTGGACTAAGACTTACATGGTCACGAGGACTGTGAAACAAGACAGGATCTACATTATACAAGGCCAAAAGGTGTTTAAAGGAAAGTCCAATTTCCTGAAATTTCCCCACAGACCTGATATCACAGGTGTCCCGAGGCTTCCCTACCAACCTTATACCCGCACTCACCCTGCTTATTGCTGCCATGGTATGAGAAGCTGGGTGCCACGTGGAGCATTGATAGGGGTGGCTGGTGTAGAGAGGCTCTCCTGATTCTTTCATCACAAATGTGCCTTTCCCTTACATGGAGCTTACTTAAATGCTTCTCACACAAGATGTCACAACTGAAGATATTTGCATGTTAAATAAAAAAGGCAGGCAACTTTTTTTGCTTTCATATTTTTTTTGCTCCAGATCATCAACACTAGATGATTGTCTTAAGGTACAATGTGTACATTAATAAAATACTACATTATAAAGATTCCAAAAAAAAGCATTTTCACAACACTGCATATACTTTATCATCATCATGAATTGTTCATTTCAACAAATATAAAACAGACATGTCACTCAAACGTCATCCATCATTTATATTACATGTTTTGCATTCATAACATTAAGCATAAGGGTAGAAAGTTATCTGTAAACTATTCTGTTTTAGGTCATAATGGAAACATTTAGGTTACCTGGCAAAGTTAAAAGTGAAAATTGTGAGCCTTTATGACTTAAAAAAAAATTAAAAAAATAATATTCTGTTTAGTGTTTAATATCCCCTCACCCAGCATAAAAAATATATCCAAGTGTCTTACAACAACTTTTTCCAGTTAATCTGTATAGCCGAATTTAGGCCAGGCACCAGAATATTAGTTTACCAATATAGGGACCTAACAGCCAAGTGCTCTGAGCAGCTACCAGTAACTATTTATGGCTGCAGAATCAACATGGCTCACATGCAAACAAGGCTGGATGTCTGAATGGGTGCTAAGAATCAGCACTTTCCAGGTTAATAAGGTTTAAGGCTCTTCGTAAAATAAGTGCAGTATCACGTTAAGTGCAACATTTACCGGTTAAATTTTTAAGAGGCATATCGTAATTTTACAAAAAAAACAAAAATGCAGTGGATTTCAAATTAAAAACAAAACTGATGAAGAAGATGCCTATATACATAAAAATGCAAGCAAGAACTCTAACTGGCCATTTATTGGCCAAGAACAAAAGCTAGACATCCAACCATGAATGTATGAGGTCACAACTGTTTAATATGGACCCAAAAAAGAAAAAATTAAATGTTTGTCTACTATCCAACGTTCCAAGGGGAATTTCAATTTCAGAAACCCAACAGCATGGCAACTTATTAAAGCCCCAAATCAAGCGAATGCCACTTTCTTCCGGGTTCCCGCTGTGGTTGCGAGACATGCACCGCTGGCGAGCAGTTTCATCCCTACCAGTCACCATCAGGTGTGCACAGCAGAAATTTCCCTGCTCAGCAGCACCATCTGTGTTGCATGAGAACTCTGCAGGAACCCAGACGACATACCCAAGTGCCATGCCCCCTTGGAACGTCACATAGTGGACCAAAAGTCTAATATAGACATTTGGTTCACTTTAAAGATGAAAATATGAAAGGAGGATGAGTGGACCACAGCAAGCAATCAGATGTAACGTTTCTAGGGCAAATGTAAAAATAGAAACTAAGATAAGGGAAGAATCTGGAGATGACCATTCATGCTTGAAAATACTTAATAAGTGGTTCATGATTCCTAGTACAGGGATTTCTAATGATCATAAAAAAGTGGAATAATGCAACAGCTAAATACATAAATACTGATACAATTTGTGTAACATTTCAAAGGGGCACAGTTACAAAAATATTTTAGGGCCCCTCCAAAAGAAATGTTTTGAAGTTGCCCCAGAATCAGTGACCCATATCACAATAAAATATTCATTGGTCTTTTAGCCTTAATGAATGAACAAAATGCCTATACATTTATGTTAAAGCTTTGGTTTTTTTCATGATCTCATGGACCATATAGATATTGAATATTCATAATATTTTGCCGGACTATTGCACTTCACTCTGGTAGAATGTTTGAGCAGTGTCAGAACATAAAAAGTTCATCTCCATCTGCTGGACTCAGATCCACTCTGTCCCAATTAGAAGGAGACAAGCAGTCTTCACTTTGAAGATCATTCGCAGTCAGCCCAATGTCAAGGACCTGTGGGTTAGTTCTGGACTCTGCAAGCCTGTGGGAAAGATATTTTGGTAACATTTTAAAATGTTGCAGCTTTATATAGAAAAAAATATCCTGATAAACTTCAGCCGTTGTTCTGGTGTAGCTAGTCCTCATATTTAAGTGGCGTTTCGCTAGGTGGCATCGATATTGCGTGCATGCCAAGATGTACATTTCCTGATGAAACACTATGTGCTAGCAAACAAAAATACAATTCTGTGATTACTCACCTGTAGAATTGGTATTATACGTATACAGCACGTCCTGCTCCAGAGAGTAATTCCTTACGTTTGGGTAATACATCCACAAGATGGCGCTGGACTGCAGAGACAGCAAAAAAGTGGCTCCTCCCAGCCCCTTATATTCCAGGGACCTACCACAAATTCCCCAGTATTGACAAGCAGTTAAGAAGCCGGGAGAACAACAACCATAATAATTTTAAACCATGATAACCACCATACATAGGCACCAAGAACAATGAAAACAAAGGCAGGGTGGAGCAGGACATGCTGTATATGTATAATACCAATTCTACAGGTGAGTAATCACACAATTGTATTAGTCTAAGTATACAGCATGTCCTGCTCCAGAGATAATTCCTTACGTTTGGGACATCCAATAGCCGTGCCCGTAAGGTAGGGTGGGATCCCCAAAAGCAACAACATGCAGATCAAACCACTGCCGCCTGCAGAACTTTGCAGCTAAAAGCAGCATCAGCTGAAGCCCAAACATCAACCTTGTAAAACTTAGAAAAAATATGAACAGAATACCAAGTAGCGGCCTTGCAAACTTGTTCAACAGAAGCCTGGTGCTGAAAGGCCTAAGAGGCACCAAGAGCACGAGTGGAATGAGCAGTAAGGCGGAAGGGATGTTCCTTCCCTTTAGCAGAAAAGGCCTGAATCACAGCCTGACGGGTCCACTTGCTGATGGTAGACTTAGCTGGAGCCAGACCCTTCTTAGAACCAGAAGGAACCACAAAAAGAGCATCAGTCTTCCTGAAGAATTCAGTAGCCACCAAATAAAACTTCAGGTTCCTAACCACATCCAAGGAATGTAGAGCCCTCTCCTTAGGGTTACTAGGATTAGGGCACAGAGAAGGCAGAACAATGTCCTGATTGAGATGAAAAGCAGACAACTTTAGGCAGAAAATCTGGTTTAAAGCGAAACACCACCTTGTCCTGGTGTCTCTCAAAGTAAGGGGGCTTGAAGGAAAGCACCGCCAACTCAGAAACACGCCTAACAGAATTGATAGCCACCAAAAAGACTACCTTAAGAGTAAGAATGGACAAAGCAGCCTCATGCACAGGCTCAAAAGGAGACCCCTGCAAGGCAGATAAGACCAAGTTCAAGTCCCAGACTGGTAACATAGGCTTACGTGGGGGGCGCACATGAGTAACCCTCTGGAAACAAGTCTTGACCAGATGATGCTGAGCGGAAGGGATGTTCCTTCCCTTTAGCAGAAAAGGCCTGAATCACAGCCTGACGGGTCCACTTGCTGATGGTAGACTTAGCTGGAGCCAGACCCTTCTTAGAACCAGAAGGAACCACAAAAAGAGCATCAGTCTTCCTGAAGAATTCAGTAGCCACCAAATAAAACTTCAGGTTCCTAACCACATCCAAGGAATGTAGAGCCCTCTCCTTAGGGTTACTAGGATTAGGGCACAGAGAAGGCAGAACAATGTCCTGATTGAGATGAAAAGCAGACAACTTTAGGCAGAAAATCTGGTTTAAAGCGAAACACCACCTTGTCCTGGTGTCTCTCAAAGTAAGGGGGCTTGAAGGAAAGCACCGCCAACTCAGAAACACGCCTAACAGAATTGATAGCCACCAAAAAGACTACCTTAAGAGTAAGAATGGACAAAGCAGCCTCATGCACAGGCTCAAAAGGAGACCCCTGCAAGGCAGATAAGACCAAGTTCAAGTCCCAGACTGGTAACATAGGCTTACGTGGGGGGCGCACATGAGTAACCCTCTGGAAACAAGTCTTGACCAGATGATGCTGAGCAAAAGATCTCTGAAAGAAAACAGCCAAGGCAGAAACATGACCTTTCAAAGTGCTGAGTTGAGGCCCCAGATCCAAACCATGTTGGAGAAATTCCAGAATCCTAGGAATAGAAAACACTTGACAGGGAAGAGATTTAGCCTCACACCAGTCAATGTAGGTATTCCAAACCCTATAGTAGATGGAAGAGGAGGACTTTTTCCTAGCCCTGATCATGGTGTTACCACAGAGGCAGACAGCCCCTTTTCCATTAAGATGGAGGTTTCAGCAGCCAGGCCGTTAAAGCCAGCGTTTGTAAATTGGGGTAGCGTAGCCGCCCCTGAGTGAGCAGGTCTGGATCCTTGGGCAGGTCATACTGATCTACCGCCAGCTGCACAATGTCTGCGAACCACACTCTTCTTGGCCAACGGGGGGCCACCAGGATTGCTGGCACCCCTTCCTGAGCCATCTTTCGCAGAACCCTGCCCAACAGGGGAAAGACATACAGTAGCTGAAAGCCCTGCCAGGGCATTGTCAAGAGCATCCATGGCGAAGGCCAGAGGGTCCTGGGACAGAGACACAGACTGGAAGCATGTGATTGTGACGGGACGCAAACAGATCCACATCTGGCTGACCCCAACGGTGACACAGACCGAAACACCCTGTTGCTGAGGGACCATTTCCCCAGGCGAGAAGCCCCCCTGCTCAGAGAGTCTGCCTCCAGATTCTCCACCCCCGGAATGTACACAGCCGAGATGCAGGGAACATTGCCCTCTGCCCAGGACACGATCAGAGACACTTCCTTGAGGGCCCCCTTGCTCCGGGTCCCTCCCTGATGATTGATGTAGGCAACTGCCGTCTGGTTGTCCGAGCGTACCCGAACAGCCCTACCCTGAAGGTGCGGGGTCAAGCGGGCTAAAACCAACCTGATCGCCCTCAGTTCCAGAATGTTGATAGGGGTGTGGGCCTCCTGAGGGCCCCACTGCCCCTTGAATGTTAGGGATCTCGAGAAGCCCCCCAACCTGTCAGACTGGCATCCGTGGTGACTGTCTCCCAGCAAGGGGATAGAAAGGATTTGCCCACCAACAGGTGCCTTGAGTCCAGACACCACGAGAGGGACCGCCTGGCTAGGGACAGAAACAAAACTTGATCCAGGGAAACCGGGTCCATGTCCCATACAGACAAGAGGTGGAGTTGAAGAGGCCTCATGTGAAACTGAGCATAAAGAACCGCCTCGAAGCAGGACACCATCAGGCCCACCAGCTGCATTCCCTGCTTGATGGAAGGATGAGGGCAGGACAGAAGGAGCTGAGCTTGCGCTTGCAGACAGTCCACCTTCTGCTGAGGAAGAAAGATTCTGGCCCGAGCTGTATCCAGATTCATGCCCAGAAATGGCTTCAAAGAGGGAGACAAGGAAGATTTGGAGTGGTTTATCACCCAGCCGAATGACTCCAGTGTGGTCACTACGCACTGAGTATCCAGCTCTGCCTGTTGGAAGGACGGAGAAGTGATAAGAATATCGTCCAAATAGGGAAGAATGCGAATGCCCTGAGCTCTCAGCAGAGCCATAATGACAGCCAGCACCTTGGTGAATACTCTGGGAGCTGAAGTAAGACCGAAGGGCAATACCACGAACTGGTAATGCTGATCCTCCAGAGCGAACCTGAGGAATCTTTGATGACCTGGAAAGACTGGAATATGGAGGTAAGCATCCTTGATGTCCACAGAGGTCATGAAGTCCCCTGGGCGCAGTGAACTTACAGCTGAGCGCAGAGTCTCCATGCAAAAACGCCTGGATCTGACAAACTTGTTGAGAAGCTTTAAAGTGGACCAACACCCAGGATTTTGACTATCCTGGGTATTGGTCCACTTCCGCGGGGCACCCAGATCGTGGGTGCCCCGCTGTGTGAAACCCCCCAGAAAGCCCCGAAAACTCACCTGACCCCGCTCCCACGTGACTCGCTCGTCCAATCGCGGCCGGACAAGCTGAGCGCTAGAGGGACGCGCAGGAGGCGGCAGCCCGCGCATGCGCCGCTGGAACGATCGGGGTGCCCCGCAGTCAGGGAGCTGATCGGTTTGGGAATCTTATAGATTCCCGGGCCGATCAGGGGAGGGCGTTAGTCCACTTTAAGTCCAAGATGGGTCTGACAGACCCATCTCTTTTGGTAACGGTGAAAAGGTTGGAATAGCCCTTGCCCCTTTCCCCCCCAAGGGCACCTGGCAGATGATCCCGAGCTCTAGTAGATTCTGCACAGCAGCAACAGGCCCTAAACTGACAGGTGGTCTTGAGGCATCCGGATCTGATGAATCTTGGGGGCCACCAGGCAGCCAACTATCTTGTAACCGGAGGACACTACCTCCTGAATCCACCAGTCTGAGACATGACGCCTCCAGACATGAGCAAAGAGCCGAAGCCGTCCCCCCACCCGGATGGGTGAGGGCACCCCTTCATGCCTGAGGGGCCTTGGGGGGGGGGGGGGAGAAGACTTAGACTTGGAACCCCAGGAGGGGCCAGGGCATCCACGCCCTGTCCGGGCCCCTGCAAATGAAGCCCCCCTTCCCATTCTGGACCCAGGAGGGAAGAAAGGAACCTGAACCCTGAAAGGGCCGAGACTGTCTCTTGCGCTGGGGTAACTTGCCTCTCTTAGCAAACAGGTCCAGGCGATCCCCAAATAGACGCAGTCCTTTAAAGGGGAACAACTGGCGCAGCCAAACCGAGCGGCATATAGCCACCGCCAAGGCAGAAACCCTGCCACACATTCTAATGGTATCATCCAAGGCAGAGAGGACATATGCAACAAATTCCTCACAACGCAGAAGGGCACTATACTCTTCACTAGCTGCCTCATCAGGAGGCCCATCTAAAATACTTCAGAGCAGAGTCCTAATAGCCACAGCTGTAATGGCAGAGGCACAAACCGGACGCAGCGTGGACCCCACACAGGCTAAGGCATGGGAAGCCAGCTGATCAATGCGCTGGTCCTCACCATCCTTCAGGGTAGTAGAGTCAGGGGAATGCATGACAGAAGTGTTGGACAACCCCAGAATTTGTGCATCCACTTCGGGAGGGGACGACCAACGCTTAACCACTTAAGCAGGGAAGGGATACCTCCTATGCACAAGATTATTTAAGTGAGTTTGCTCAGGAAACTCCAAACGCGGCTTAGCAGTGTGAAACAACTCCCCCTACTGCCGAGGAGCCGCGGCAGGAGGAGAGATAGAAAGCACTTCAAAAATGTGAGCCAAAAGCCTGTCAGTATCATCTGGAGCCCATGGGTCAGAGCCAGAATCAGCATAACCCTTAGGCTGCTCATCAGATGATTCTGAAATCAGAAAACAATTCCCCCTCTTCCAGGGGGTATAGCCGGCCAGGTCAAAAAATTCCTCAGCCTCCATAGGAAAGAGGGTAACGCCAGGCACCAGATGCTGCCTCTTAGAGGCCTTACTGCCGTAGAGCCAGCAATCAGCTTCTCAATCCTAGCCACCCTGGTAGACCAATCAGGCTGAGACTCCCCACTGGTATGCACCTCACTAGGAGTCAGATGTAAGCGTGGGGGAGTAGGCGAAGCCTTACGGGGCACAGGCCCAACCACCAGTAACCCAGATTGCAGCGCAAGCGCCTGCTGGGTACAAGATACACAAACCAGCACATGGTCATCACTTGTAGGGGACACCCCACACACCGCCGGGCTTATCCCGAAGGAACCCCAAGCACATTATCCTGAGAAGCCTCCATATGGTGATAATCGCAGCCCAACCGGCCAATAGGGATTTACGCTATAAGGCCACCCGGGATGCCCTAACGCACTTACGGACCGTGGTAGGTAGACGCCAGCAACGCAGCACGAGGAGAGCAAAATGGCGCCCGCAGATACCTTGAGGGGAGGGCGGCGGCGACCGCGATGCAGAACGCGCCATCCGCAAGGCCCGCCCCCCCGAAGAGCGCAAATTCGCCCACGTGACCATGCCTGCCAATGAAGGCGCGGCAGCACCTGAGGTAAAGCCGCCGCCGACCGCCGTACAAGCGCTCGTAGCGGCAGCGGCATTTAAAAAAGCAACCAGTGCAACCAACACACGCGGCGACACAAAGCCAAAGCATACCACGGAATACAATCCCAAGGAGTGAAGAATACACATACACCCCCCCAGGAAATACCAGGGAGAGCCAGGGAGGGCAACGGCCAACCTAACAGGAGCCCACCGATGGACAGGGGGCGAGGGGCGATAGCGTGGGAGGGGCATCCCATAAGGCTCACCATGGGCCTATACCGCCTACCCTTTGGTGGGGGATTGCAGCGCTCCTTAAGCACCCGTCACCCGACCAGTGCAGCCAAAGCCGGGAGACAGAAAAATACCATTTTGTGAAATACTCACCTGTAAAATGGGTATTATAAGTATGTCACACACCCCGCTTCAAGATATCCATAACATGTGGGTAATACCGACCTGAAGGGGCGTTCCTGCAGAGATGATAGCAAAAAAGAAAGCCCCTCCCTGATCCATAAATACCTGGGACCTCCCACTCATCACCCAGTATATAGAAGCAGTAAGGTAAGGGACCAGGAAGAGGCAAATATAAGTCATAACAACGCAAAGTTCACAAAATAAAGGATCCAGAATACAAGAAGGGCGGGTGAAGCGGGGTGTGTGACATACTTATAATACCCATTTTACAGGTGAGTATTTCACAAAATGGTATTATTCTAAGTATGTCACACACCCCGCTTCAAGATGTCCATAACATGTGGGACATCCAATAGCAGTGTCCATAAAAAGGGGCGGGGATCCAAAACAAGGCAACAATGCACAACTTAAACCACAACAGCTTGCAGAACTTTGCGGCCAAAAACAGCATCCGCTGAGGCCCGAACATCAACCTTGTAAAACTTGGAAAAAGTGTGAACAGAGGACCAAGTAGCGGCCTTACAAACCTGCTCAACAGAGGCCTGGTGCTGGAAAGCCCAGGACGCTCCAACCGCACGAGTAGAATGAGCAGTAACACGAAAAGGGGGGACTCCTCCCCTTGGCAGAATAGGCCCCAATGATGGCCTGACGAATCCATTTACTAATGGAAGATTTGGCAGGAGCCAAACCTTTCCTAGGTCCAAAGGGCACCACAAAAAATGCATCAGTCTTACGAAAGGAAGACGTAACCACCAGATAATATTTCACAACACGAACCACATCCAAGGAATGCAGCGCCCTTTCCTTGTCATTGCTGGGATTAGGACATAGAGAAGGCAGAACAATGTCCTGATTCAGATGAAAGGCAGAGACCACCTTAGGAAGAAAATCCGTCTTGAAACGAAAGACAACCTTGTCCTGGTGCCTCTCAAAGTACGGAGCTTTAATAGATAAAGCTGCCAACTCAGAAACACGCCTAACCGAAGTGATAGCCACCAAAAAGGCCACCTTTTGAGTAAGAGAAGACAAAGCAACCTCATTCAAGGGCTCAAACGGAGGACCCTGAAGAGCAGAAAGAACCAGGTTCAAATCCCAAACTGGAACAAAAGGCTTCCTAGGAGGCCGTACATGCGTAACTCCTTGGAAAAAGGTCTTGACTAAGGGATGAAGTGCAAAGGACCTTTGAAAGAACACCGCCAGGGCAGAAACCTGCCCCTTCAAGGTACTAAGTTGAAGCCCCAGATCCAGACCATGTTGAAGAAACTCCAGAATTCTGGAAATGGAGAACTCCCGACAAGAGAAAGACCTACTTTCACACCAGTCAATATAGGACCTCCAAGTCCTATAGTAAATAGTAGAGGAAGAGCGCTTCCTGGCGCTAATAAGAGTCTGAACCACCGCGTCAGAAAGACCCTCCTCCTTCAAGATGGCGGTTTCAGCAGCCACGCCGTCAAAGCCAGCGAAGGTAAATTGGGATAGCGCAGCCGACCCTGAGTGAGCAGGTCCGGCAGTAGAGGCAGAACGAACTGATCCTCTGCCAGTCTTACTAGGTCTGCGAACCAAACCTGCCTTGGCCACCTTGGTGCCACCAGAATCGCTGACGCGCCCTCCAGGGCCAGCTTGCGCACCACTCTGGCTACCATTGGAAACGGAGGGAACAGGTAAAGAAACCCCAGATCCCTCCAGTTCAGAGACATGGCATCCACTGCCAGAGCCAGAGGATCCTGCGAGAGAGACACAAAGACTGGAAGCTTGTGATTGTGACGAGAGGCAAAGAGGTCCACCGCTGGGAACCCCCACCTGAGACAGATCGAGCGAAACACCTTGGGACTGAGAGACCACTCCCCCTGACGAGAGGAGGCCCTGCTCAGCGAGTCCGCCTCCGTGTTCTCCACTCCCGGAATGTAGACTGCTGAGATACACGGGACGTGGCTCTCCGCCCAGTCCAGAATCAAAGACACTTCCCTGAGGGCACTCCTGCTGCGAGTCCCCCCCTGGTGATTGATGTAAGCAACCACCGTCCGGTTGTCCGACCGGACCTGAACAGGCAGGCCCCGCAACTGATGAGTCAAGCGAAACAGAACCAACCTGATAGCTCTGAATTCCAGAACATTGATGGGCTCGTGAGCCTCCTGCGGGCCCCACAGACCCTGGAACTGGAGGTCCTTCCAAACACCCCCCCAACCTGACAGACTGGCATCTGTGGTGACTGTTTCCCAACACGGGGCCAGAAAAGATCTGCCCTTCAACAGATTGACCGACCCCAGCCACCATTGCAGGGATCGACGAACTCGGGGAGTCATCAGGAAGGACTGATCCAACGATAGAGGGGACTTGTCCCAAACCTTCAACAGATGAAGCTGAAGCGTCCTTGTATGAAACTGCGCAAAGGGAACTGCCTCGAATGAGGCCACCATTAACCCCACCAGCCCCTAGCCGGATGGCCGGACGAGGGACCGACAAGAGAAGCCGAACTAAATCCTGAATCAAAAGAATCTTGGCCTGGGGCAGAAACACCCTGGCCTGCGAAGTGTCCAGAGACATTCCCAGAAAAGTCACTACTCTGGACGGAGAAAGAGAAGACTTGGGGTGGTTGACCACCCAACCGAACCTCTCCAGGGTGGACACCACCACTCCGGTGTCCAACTCCGCTTGGTTGAAAGAGGAGGCCATGATCAGAAGATCGTCCAAATAGGGCACAATGCGGATACCCTGAACCCTCAGCAGAGCCATCACTCCCGCTAGCACCTTGGTGAACACCCGAGGAGCCGAGGTGAGACCGAAGGGGAGTGCCACAAACTGAAAATGGCGATCCTCCACCACGAACCTGAGAAACCTCTGGTGTGCTGGAAAGATTGGAACGTGTAAATAAGCATCCTTGATGTCTATGGACGTCAGAAAGTCTCCCTGACGAAGAGAGTGAATGGCCGAACGCAGCGTTTCCATGCGGAATTTCCGTGGCCGGATGAACCTGTTGAGAAACTTCAGATCCAAGATGGGTCGGACCGATCCGTCCTTCTTGGGTACTGTGAACAGATTGGAATAAAAACCCCTGCCCTGGTCTGAGGGGGGCACTGGGCAAATGACAGCCATGTCCAGAAGGTTCTGCACTGCCAACAGGAGCCCCTGCGCCGCTAGAGGTTCCGAAGGCATCCGAGACCTGAAAAATCTGGAAGGGGGGCGGAGCTCGAACTCCAGCTTGTAACCGGAAGACCCCACTTCCCGGATCCATCGGTCCGAGACCTCTTGATCCCAGACCTGGGAGAAGAGTCGCAGCCGTCCCCCCACCCGCAAGGGTGAGGGCGCCCCCTCATTGCTGAGCCGGCTTGGGCTTAGAGCCCCAACTGAATCCTGGACGGGCACGTCCTCTGCCCCTGCTCCCAGAATCTCCTCTGGAAGAGGGGAATGCAAATCCCCTGCCAGATCTGGCCCCACGAAAGGAGGGGGTAAAGGAAGGCGCCCCCCGAAAGGGACGGCGTTGTTTCTTGCGTTGAGGTAACCTACCACCCTTGGTAACAGAGTCCAATGTCTCTCCAAAAAGCCGTAATCCAACAAAGGGTAGAGCCGTTAGTGACTTCTTGGACATAAAATCTGCCGCCCACTGGCGCAGCCACACCGAGCGCCGAATAGTGACCAGCAGCGCCGACGTTCTACCACACATCATCAAAGTGTCATCCAAGGCTGTCAACACAAAAGATAAAAACAACTCACACCATTTAAGGCTAAGGAACTCAGCACTACCAGGACGCAGCCCGGAAGAAGTCAACAGGTCCCTAACCACGGACCTGGCAGCCAACACCATTAGTGCCGATGCGCAAACGGGCCGCATGGCTGACCCAACGCTAGCAAAACCATGACAAGCCATCTGGTCAATACGTTTATCCTCTCCATCCTTAAGAATGGAACAATCAGGTCTATTTAAAACCGAGGAATTGGACAACCCCAAAACTGGCGCATCCACCTCGGGGGGAGATGCCCAGCGCTTAACCGCCTCCGAAGGGAAGGGATATTTCCTATCCCATCCCTGAGGGATGCCAGGGAGCAGAGCCGGCCTGTCCCATTCCTTGGCAATAATTTTGTCAAAATGCCTTTGTGTAGGGAATTCCAAGCGCGGCCTGGATTCCTCAAACAATTCACCCTTCTGCTGTGACACCTCCTCAGGAGGGGAAATATTCAGTACCTCTAACATCAGAGCCAGAGCGTGGGGAGTATCAGAGGATCTCCCCCAAGTCACCCAGCTCGGCTTCAGCGCCAAAGGACTGCTCATCGTCCGAAAAATCAGAATCCTCATAAACTTCCCCTTCCTCTAGCTGGGAATAATCAGACCAATCCAGATTATTAACATCCTCCTGGTCCTCCACCAGCGGAGCCGGCGACAAATGCTTTCTCTTAGTCGGAGCCTTACGGGCGACCGAGCTGGAGATTTTCAAGGTTAGCCAATCTGGCGCACATCTCAGATTGCAGCTCCCTGCCCATGACGACGTCACACGGGGTGCGTGTCAAGGCGGGAGGGGGAGATGAAGCGACCGGCGGTGCTGACCCAGACGCCTGTGGTTCGGACTGCCGCGTGATGGTCTGCTGTGCACATGGTATACACAGAAGTACATCGTCCCCAGAAATGGATACCCCACACAACATACACTTTCGGGGATGCCCCGAAGGGGCCCCGAGCCCAGTATCCGGGGATGCCTCCATAAGGTGAACTTTTTATATGAATAGTCGCTATGACCCAGGGAATTATGCCGCTAGACAACCCGGGATGCCCCTTTAATGTCCCGAGTGGGAGGATTTATAACAATAATGAACCCAGTGATAAAGGATCGGGAGGGACCCCCTAAATGCTACTGGCGAACCTCCTGAACCACCATCTGAAAGACAGAACAGAAGGGCTAATAAGGCTAATGAAGACATAGAAAATCTAACATACAGAGGATGAGAAAAGGGGAATGGCCGGAGGCCACTTACATAACCGACAGAAAGAAATGGCGACCGTGAGGACCGAGCCAGAATCCACCAGAGCTGCAGCCAGAAAGGGAGAAGGGGGCGTGGCCAGCGCGGGACACGCGCGACGCCGGGCAACGCCCCCCTTCTCCTCTCCACACAGTCAGAGCTCCGCAGCGGCGCCAGCGAAGGATGGGGGCGGGCAGCGGTGACGCGCCGCCACACCAGCCCCGCCCCCCCCAGTCAGCGTGAGGAGAATCTCCTCAGAAGAAAATGGCGCCCAGAGCCGGCCGGCGCCGCAGAGTAAAGAGCGGTCGCCGGCCCGGCTAGTATAAAAAATATGCACATAACACACACACATATTACACATGTGAAAACGGGAGGGACGAGCCCCGGCCCCGCGCCGACGGTCCGGCCCCCCCCCCCCCCCCCAGAAGCACAGTATCATGGCGTGAGGTAAATACCTCCGCCATTAATAAAAGTGAACACCAGAAGAGGGAAGATGGGGGGGGAAGAAAGACAGGTCAGCACCGCACAGGCCCTGTAAAAACGGCTGCGGCGGTGAATACATTTAAAGAGACACTACACACACACACACACACCCTCAAAAGTATGCTGTCCTGTGAAAAGAATTAATTAAGAAGGGACCCACACTCCCCAACCCCACCTATGGAAAGGGGATCCTGGGAGGGCCATTGGATGTTAAGGGACAGGGCATCCCAAACCGGGGTCACCAACCCGGAGTAACCGCCTACTCTCTCATATAGGGTCTCACGGTGGAGCATAGCTCCTGAGCACCTAAGGTGCCAATATACCCTGGCCTGGACCCTCAGCCAAGGCTGGGAGGCATATAGAATTCTGGGGAAAAAAGGTCCAAACGGAAATAAATGAATAGCGAGTCATCCCGGCTACCTGAAATCCCCCTGTGCAAGGAGGAGCCATCATCTTCCGACTTGCTCGCCGTCTGCAGAGATGGAAAACTGGGCGATGAGTGGGAGGTCCCAGGTATTTATGGATCAGGGAGGGGCTCTCTTTTTTGCTATCATCTCTGCAGGAACGCCCCTTCAGGTCGGTATTACCCACATGTTATGGATATCTTGAAGCGGGGTGTGTGACATACTTAGAATATTCCGTTTTGCGAGTACTCCCCTTTAAAAACGGGTATTATGAGTGTGCCATACACTCCACTTCCTTCTTCATGACATCTGGGTAATCTCCAGTAGAGGGCGAACTTCTGCAGAGATGAATATGCAAAAAAGAAAGCCCCTCCCGGTCCATATATACCTGGGACCTCCCACCAATTCCCCAGTGTATAAAAGCAGTAAAGGGACCAGGAAGAACCAAATATAACCGTAACAATCAAAACCAGTGGTTCACCATATAAAAGCCCCAGAATACCTGAAACAAGCAAGGGTGGGGCGAAGTGGAGTGTATGGCACACTCATAATACCTGTTTTAAAGGAGAGTACTCACAAAACGGTATTATTCTAAGTGTGCCATACACTCCACTTCCTTCTTCACGACATCTGGAACATCCAATAGCAGTGTCCGTCATGGGTGGGAACCAGAAACAGCAAAGAATGTACCAACTCAAACCACTGCAGCTTGCAGAACCTTGCGGCCAAAAACAGCATCCGCTGAAGCCCCCACATCAACCTTGTGAAACTTGGAAAAGGTATGAACGGAAGACCAAGTAGCAGCCTTACAAACTTGTTCAACAGAAGCCTGGTGCTGAAAAGCCCAGGATGCACCAACAGCACGAGTAGAGTGCGCAGTGACCCTAAAAGGGGGAGTCCTCCCCTTAGCAGAATAGGCCCCATCAATGGCCTGACTAATCCATTTGCTAATCGTAGATTTAGCAGGCGCCAAACCTTTCCTGGGCCCGCAGGGCACCACGAAAAAAGTGTCCCGTCTTGTGGAAGGAAGAAGTAATCACCAAATAGTACTTCACACAGCGAACATCCAAGTTGTGCAAAACCCTCTCCTTGTCATTGTTAGGCTTAGGACACAAGGAAGGGAGAACAATGTCCTGATTGAGGTGGAAAGCAGACACCACCTGTTACAGGACGCTGTCACTAATTAACATTCAAATAGTGGTCCCACATCCTTCCATGCCTATAAGAACAATAGACACCTAATCACACCTAGCTGCCAGAAACCTGCCTCCAACTGCTGGGGGTTTTGCCTTGAAAAGTCCAGACGGCCAATATACATTGGACACCTGAGCATTGGCTGTTTCTGGGAAGTATTGTAACTCTTGTAATATGTCACTCATGCCGATATTAATGAGAGATTCTCATTCAGAACTATTAGACCTTTCATTTAATATCAAACATGGCATACATATATTGTCCAGGGCCTGACAATCCACATAGTATTGGACCCTGGATGGTATACATTTGGTGTTTGGGCTCATTTAACTAAAAAAATTATGGGGATCATGAATTTCTTGGATAAGTTGATAACATGCATATTGTAGGAGTTATAGCCTTTATGAAATATACATCTAATTCGTAAGAGTCCTGATGGGGGGCCGAGCTTGGCAGACACTCCCACGAGGCGGGGAATGCTGGCCACTCCCTCTATTGTTCATACATTAGTAAGCTTTGTGCCGGGGGCCCGGGCAGTCGATGGATGGCGTGGAGTTAAATGGATGGACACCTGGACCTGAAACCTTAAGTATCTCTGTGTAGCTCTATCTTTATAGATCACTCTATATCCATTATAACATATATTGTACCGTAACTTACTGTAACTATCATTTATTAATATAACTACTGCCTGTAATATAAGGTTATCTGGGGGACTCTAGGAACATATTGGGTTAGTAAGGTTAATTACTGTGCTGCTAATTAAACCCGTTTTATAAATACATCTTACTGTGTGTGTGTAGTGGATAATTTATCACACAATAGTTTGTAGGTGCAAAGTATTTAAGGTAAATAGTATATTCCTTCCTTAGGACAGTTCACTGGTTGTGTTGGGAGAGCCTTAGCGGCCATTGTTGTGAATCAGATTAGTGGCCGCTGGGCTGATATGATTGTTAGTATTTGCAACATTTATAGCATTGATCTCTAATTAGATATTGGAGGTTAATGTGAAGCAAATATTAATATTAAATATTAATTCTCCTTTTTCACCACCTTAGGAAGGAAATCCGGCTTAAAACGAAAAACCACCTTATCCTTATACTCTCAAAGTAAGGGGCCTGAATAGACAGGGCCGCCAACTCCGAGACACGCCGAACAGAGGTAATAGCCACCAAGAAAGCAACCTTCTGAGAGAACCGAAAGAGCAATATCCTGTAACGGCTCAAAAGGAGGACCCTGCAGAGCCGAAAGAACCAAATTCAAATCCCAAACCGGAACTACAGCCTTCCGAGAAAGCCGCACATGCGCGACCCCTCGGAAAAAGGTCTTAACCAGCGGGTGTAAGACAAAAGACCTCTGGAAAAAAACTGACAGAGCAGAAACCTGTCCTTTCAAAGTACTAAGCTGGAACCCAAGATCCAGATTATGCTGAAGAAACTCCAAAATTCTGGGTATAGAAAACACCCTGCAAGGCAAGGCCCTAGCCTCACACCAATCAATATAGGACCTCCAAGTCCTATAGTAAATGCCCGAAGAGGACCGCTTCCTAGCCCTAATCAAGGTATGAACAGCCTCCTTCAAGATGAAGGTTTCAGCAGCCAAGCCGTCAAAGCCAGCGTTTGTAAATTGGGGTAAAGTAGATGACCCTGAGATAGCAGGTCTGGCAGCAAGGGAAGCCGGTACTGGTCTACTGCCATCCTTACAACATCTGCGTACCAAACCCTTCTTGGTCACCTTGGAGCCACCAGAATTGCTGGTGCCCCTTCTAGAACCAGTTTGCGAACTACCTTGCCCAGCATGGAGACAGGTGGAAACAGGTACAGAAAACCCAGGTCCTTCCAAGCCAGTGACAAGGCATCCACTGCCAAAGCCAGGGGATCCTGAGAAAGACACAAAGGCCGGAAGTTTGTGATTGTGCCTCAAGGCAAAGAGATCCACCTCCGGAGTCCCCCACTTGTGGCAAAGATCCAGAAAAACCTCGGGGTTGAGAGACCACTCTCCGTGGCGAGAGGATTCCCTGCTCAGGGAATCCGCCTCCGTATTCTCCACTCCCGGAATGTAGACTGCCGAAAGGCAAGGAACATTGCTCTCCGCCCAGTGCAGGATCAGAGAGACTTCCCTGAGGGCACACCTGCTGCGAGTCCCTCCTTGGTGATTGATGTAAGCCACTGCCGTTCTGTCGCCCGAACGCACCTGAACGGAAGACCCCGCAACTGTGTGGTCAGCCGAGCCAGAACCAGTCGAATGGCTGAGCTCCAAAACATTGATGGGGGTGTGAGCCTCCTGGGGACCCCACACCCCGCTGAACTGATGACTCTTCCAATAACCTCCCCAGCCCGAGAGGCTGGCATCTGTGGTAACCGTCTCCCAACAAGGGACCAGAAAGGATCTGCCCTTAACCAGATTGCTCGAGTCCAGCCACCACCGAAAGGACTGCCAAACCCTGGGAGACATCTTGAAAGGATGATCCAATGACTGTGGGCTCCTGTCCCAATACGTCAATAGGAGAAGTTGAAGAGATCTCATGTGAAACTGTGCAAACACCGCCTCGAAGGAGGATACCATCAGACCCACCAGTTTCATCCCGTTGGATTGAGGGACAAGGACTGGCCAGAAGAAGACAGATCAGGCCCTGAATCCCCTGCACTTTGGCCCGACTGGTATCCAGATTCATGCCCAGAAATGAAATCACTCGAGACGGGGAGAGAGACGACTTGGTGCAGTTGATCACCCACCCGAACCTCTCCAGGGTCGACACCACCTGGTGGGTGTCCAGTTTCACCTGCTGAAGGGAAGAAGCTGAAATCAACAGATCATCCAGATAAGGTACAATGTGAATGCCCTGAGATCTGAGCAGAGCCATTACGCCTGCCAAAACCTTGGTGAAGACCCTCGGTGCCGAGGTCAGACCGAAGGGAAGAGCTACAAATTGATAATGTTGATCCTCCACCGCAAACCGGAGGAATCTCTGATGTGCCTGAAAAATCGGAACATGCAGATACGCATCCTTGATGTCTATGGATGTCATAAAATCCCCTTGGTGAAGGGAATTGATAGCCGAGTCTCCATGCGGAACTTCTTGGCTCTGATAAACCTGTTAAACCTGTTGAGAACCTTGAGATCTAGAATGGGTCTCTCCTTTTTGGGAACTGTGAAAAGGTTGGAGTAGTAACCCCTGCCTCTTTCCAACGGAGGCACCGGGCATATAACCCCCCATGTCCAGAAGGTTTTTTACTGCTAACAGGAGCCCCTGTGCAGCCTGAGGGTCCGAGGGCACCCGAGACCTTAAGAATCTTGGGGGCGGCCAGTACTCGAACTCCAGTTTGTACCCGGAGGAGACCACTTCCAAAGATCCAATTGTCTGTGACCTCCCGGGCCCAGACCTGGAAGAAGAGCCGCAGCCATCCCCCCACCCTTGCGGGTGAGGGCGCCCCTTCATTGCTAAGCCGGTTTAACGGCAGGCTTGGGACCCCACGCAGCCGCGGGACGTGCCAGACCTCTGCCTCTGTTCCAGGACGAGCCCCTGACACCAGACCCCTAGACCAGTGGTTCCCAACCCTGTCCTCAAGGCACACCAACAGGCCAGGTTTTGCAGATCTCCACAAAGATGCACAGGTGGAGTAATTAGTGCAGCTGCAGAGCAATAGAGCTGGCTATTTGGAGATCCAAAAAACATGACATGTTGGTGTGCCTTGAGGACAGGGTTGGGAACCACTGCCCTAGACGATCTGGCCCCTCGAAAGGAAGGAGTGAACAAGCCCGCCCCCCCGAAAGGGACGACGCCGTTTCCTCCGCTGAGGTAACTTACCTCCTTTAGCCACAGCATCCAATTTATCCCCAAACAGTCATGCACCCAAGAAGGGGAGAGCTGTGAGCGACTTCTTGGCTCCAACATCCGCTGTCCACTGACGGAGCTAGACCAGTCTGCGCATGGCCACCAGTAAGGCTGACGTCCTACTACACACGACAATGGAGTCTTCCATTGCAGCCATGACAAAATCCATGAACAATTCGCACTTCTTAAGGATAGCAAACTCAGCGCCAGCTGGATCAAGCTGAGCGTTATTCAGCCAGTCCCGGATAAGAGACCTGGTAGCAAGCGACACCAGGGCAGATGCAGGGCCGAGCCCACAATGGCAAATGCGTGGCACGCCATCTGATCAAGGCGCTTATCCTCGCCATCCTTCAGGGAGGTGGCGTCAGGGGTGTTCAGCGCAGAAGAGTTGGTCAAACCTAAAACAGGCGCGTCGACCTCGGGAGGAGAAGACCAGCGCTTGACCGCCTCCACCAGAAAAAGATACTTCTTATCCCATCCCTGAGGCACACCAGGAAGCCGGCTGGGCCTCTCCCATTCTCTAAGTATCAGCGCATCAAAATGACCCTGGGTAGGGAATTCCAGACAGGGCTTGTGGGCCCTAAAAAATTCCCCCTTCTTAAGAGGGGGCGCCTCAGGTGGATCAATATCCAACACCTCCAATAAATGAATTACGCATAAGCAACCCGGGATGCCCCTTAAAAGTCCCGGTGGGAGGATTTTTGGGTGGACAATTTTTATAACTAGGGACCCCTTAATATGCACATATACAGGGCAACCTGTAACACAAAATAAGCCACATAAGAGCAGAGCAGTGTAAAAAATGCAATAGCATTTTATCTTACAGCCACACAATGGAATATACACATCTCTACATATACCTATACCTACATATTTACACACACACACGTGTATGGGTGTATGTGTATATAGATATATAGATATATACCGGTAGATATCTATTTATATCACAGCCAAAACTCCGAGAGCCTGGCTCCGCCCCCTTCCCGAACACTCCCCCAGGCTGTAGTCAGACCGTGAGGCCAGTAACATCAAACACACACACACACACACACACACACACACACACACGAGAAACACTCACACCGTGACAAGGGTTGGGCAAAACGAAATATAGGCCAAAACTAAATAAATATAGGCATAAATAAAGGCCAAAACTAAATAAATATAGGGATAAATATAGGCCAAAACAAAATATAGGCCAAAACAAAATATAGGCCAAAACAAAATATAGGCCAAAACGAAATATAGGCCAAAACGAAATATAGGCCAAAACGAAATATAGGCCAGGCCCCCCCCTGGAGGGGAATAAGGGACCCAGAAGGGGGGAGATCCAGCCAGGAGCTGGCCATAAGCCTAACGGGACGGGGCATCCCACACCAGGATCACCAAGAAACCTGGATAACCGCCTACCCCATAGTGAGGTCTCACGGTGGAGCAGTGCTCCTGCTGCACCCATAGGGTGCTCCTACCATCACCAGGACCCGCAGCCTAAGCTGGGAGGCTCAATACAGGGTAATTTAGAAGGGTCCTGGCAGTAATAGGGATAATAGAAGGCCGGGCCGAGCCCGGCTTACCTGTAAGCAAAGAAGTCCTCATCTTCTGTCTTGTCGCCTTCTCTGCAGAGAAGAAACTGGGGAATTGGTGGGAGGTCCCAGGTATATATGGACCGGGAGGGGCTTTTTTGCATATTCATCTCTGCAGAAGTTCGCCCTCTACTGGATATTACCCAGATGTCATGAAGAAGGAAGTGGAGCGTATGGCACACTTAGAATAAAGGAGGAACAGGCTCACCTGCGAGTAGAGGGCCATCTTCTTGCCTTCGCAGCGTCGACTGCAGAGAAGAACTGGGGAATTTGTGGGAGGTCCCTGGAATATAAGAGGCCGGGAGAAGCCACTTTTTTGCTGTCTCTGCAGTCCAGCGCCATCTTGTGGATGTATTAACACAAACGTAAGGAATTATCTCTGGAGCAGGACGTGCTGTATACTTAGAATATAAGGCAAGAATCCACCACTTTACCGTCCCACTTCTAAGTGTACGACAATAAGCAGACCAGCAGTTAAAGCAATCATATACCCAGAAAGGTAGTTTGAGTCATCACCTTCTATCCCCATTCTGGTGCCCTATGCTAAAGCCTTTGCCCAATATTCATATAAACACAAAACGGATGTCATCTGCTGTTCAAAAACCAGCTATATGGCTCCCTGGTCATGCAGAAGTTCCCTCTGGTGCTTTTCAGCTATTATACATTTAGTTAGACATTATTGTGGTCAGCTTTAAAAGGGACACCATAGGTGAAATGCATAAACATTCAGCAGCTCATCTCCTAATGGCTGCCTTCTCACTTCCTGTTAGAGCGCAGCTGCTCTTGAAGTACAAACGAGGCAGAGTAGTGGCACACCCCCTGAATTCCTTTGCCATAGAGCACATGTGCTCAACCCGCCTCCTCAAGGACCAACAGGCCAGGTTTTGCAGATCTCCACACAGATTCACAGGTTTGGTCATAAGTACTCCGACAGACCTACAGCTCGAACACTAATTATATTACCTGTGTATCGGTGTGGAGAAATGCAAAACCTGGCCTGTTGGTGGTCCTTGAGGAGGGTTGAGCACCTATGCAGTAGACCACCAATCATAGGGCTCTCCTAGTGGTCTAGCCGCCCTACTTGTTAGCAAGCCAGAGCCAGCACAGCCTTGTTCCCTTCACCCTCAGCGACTAGCGTTTGAATCACCCATTTCTACCTGTGTGCTTGTGAACACAGCTTTGGAATAAGACAATAGAGCCTGCATCATTGATCAGAGTGTGTATTAGAAATAACTTTTGTCGTGTAACCGATTCTAACCAATGTTAGATATTATAGGTAATAGTTATAGTGTATATATTCATTTCAATGGCAATATATAAATATATGTATATGCCTGACCAAAGCACAATATCTTGAGCCCTTACAGACCCTGAACATTATGTGGCATCACAACTCCAAGACCACGCCCACTTAGCTTTCCAGTAATGGCATTTCTGGAAGTCCTTCAGTTCGTTTCCTCTTCCAGGTGGGAGGTCGCTAGCTGTCCTGGACAACACTAAAAGCCCACCCCTTCCTCTCAGGCCTCAGCGTTTTAACCAAGTAATCCCAGAAGGAACTATAAACCTGTAAACAATTTAACCTACTATAAGAAAGATGTAGGACGCTGAGGTTAAGAGTAATAAAGAACCGTTCCACCTCAGGGTGGGGAGACTGCCTGCAGGATCTTCCCACGAACTCCTGTTTTCTATCGGAGGGCAGATCGACTATCAGGAAAGTTTGCGGTACAGCCCATGTGGCTGCTATGCATATATCCTCCAAAGAGACTCCAGATCCAATTAGCCCAGGAAGTGGAACTGCTCTGGTAGGACCAAAGAATAGCTTCCCTACTCCATCTTGTGATGGAAGTGTTAAAAGCCTGTAACTCTCTATTCTTGCCTGCAAAGCACACTATAGGTGGATCTAAGGTCCGATGTAAGTCTGTCAATACAATCTGGCTAGCATCCAACCCATGCATCTGGTCATTACCGTTTGAGACCACTGGCTTAATACCTGGAAAACAGACCTCCTGAGACCTATGAAATTCAGAGGCAGACTTTGGTAGTTACAAAGGATCAGGTCAAATTGTTGGATTAAAAAAAAAAAAAAAAAAAAAAAAAAAAATCACGGCTAAACCTCCTTCAAAGGAGGAAGTGTAAGGTCCTTCAAGACTATGGATAGACCCCAAAGAGGAAAGGCCTTAGAATCAACCAGTCTACATCTAGCAAGGAAAAAAAAAAAAAAAAAAAAACGATCAATGCCTCTTGTCTGAGCTTGTGGTCCAAACATAAAGTGCCGCAACTTGTACTCTGGAACAGCTGGAAAGCTAGACCAAGTCAGGGGGCCCACGTGGGCACCTCACCCCCTGCAAGCATACTCACCTGCCACCAACATCCATGGTGGCTAAGAACCAACCCCCATAAGAACCCATAAGGGAATGAAAAAGGGAGCCTAGCACAAAATGGATCCTACCATAGAGACTGCCACCAGGACTAGCTCCAGGGAAGTGAACTACCAGGTGAATGGTCGGTCACCTGGAGCCCACAGGATTTCTGCCAAGTTCTCCCAAGGAAAATCAAAAAAATCTGGATGATATCATCCAGCTTGTTGCCTAGGATAGGAAAAGTGAAAAAGCTGAGGCCCAGAGGTGAGAGAGTCGATAAGCATCTAGCCATCCTGGAGGACATTTGGGGAGAAAAATCACAAGGTGAAACTGTAAACCTTGATATCTCTGCCAATTCTTTTTCAATTTAAAACCTGAAAACAGTTCAGGACAGTGCCAGGCTTAGCCAGACACAATGGTTTAACAATTGGCTTTGCCTGTTGTAACCCTTTAAATCTGAAATCACTACAAGCTAAACTGCCATACAAGGTGTTACTATATCACTGGAAAGCACAAGGGGGCGCTGCTGCATGGGCAGGGAGCCATATGGCCTCAATTCAAACAGCAGACTGCAAGAAAAGGGAAACTGCCAGTTTCAGGGAACTGTGCTGGGGATCGAAGGTTATGACATAAGACGATCCTGTACCCAAAAAGGAAACTAAAGTAATAAGTATTCTTTGTCATTTAGCCTGCTTGCCCCCTCCCCCCCCCCCCAATCCACCAGCAGAATTCAAATTTGCAGAGTTCTGAGTCTACAAAGACCGTTACCTTGAGAAAGCCTCGTCCAGTCCATCATCTAATTCCTGTGTAGAGGAAAAACAGAGGAATAAATCACAACACAGGCTTTAAATGCATTTCATTAGCAGCAGGGGGGATAGTAATGTTATTACACTGTTGTTTTTTCTAGGACTGAAACTCCTATTAACATTTGCTCCAGATTTCAGTTTCATATTTTTAAAATTAAAAACATTTCAAATGGTGCAACAGTTTTTATATATTTTTCTTAAGCTTAACACAAAAGGATTTTGGGAAAGTTATCTGGTATTTATTTTCTCATGTTAGCAAATGTGTGTTTTATGGAACCTGTTTTCACTACCGGCAATCTGTTGCATTTGGCAACGTACACCAAGATCTAAATTTGTGTGGGTATATATATAGGGCTCATAAACACTGCTTCTATGGCCACTGCTTGGTTTTTGTTCCACATACACGTACCCAAACTACGTTGTTGTTTTCATTTGCAGAACTTTGCTGAAACAGTACATCAAAATGATTGTCCCTAGCGTGCAATATGTCCATAGCTTTGGTAGCTTCTTCTAGTTCCAGGAGATTACTTGTAGCTACAAAATAACCAAAGAAAGAAACCATGTGAGAAAGTTTTGGGGACATACAGCAAGTCACACAAAATTACAAACTGAAATCAAATCTATGTTTTAGTGGAAGCAGGGATTAACAAAGAAAAGATTACAGCCAGATCGCTCAGTTTAAGTGGGAGACTACAGCTACCACATAGGCATACTGCCAGTGAAGTAAACAAGCTGCCATTAAAATATTTATACATGGACTGTTGCGAAAAAAAATGGTCCAATTCTAAAAATCCATATAAATATGTTGAATGGCAGGAGGTTGGGTCACTAATACACCCCACATCAAAAATATCCAGCCCGGCTTGTTTATTTTTAATGGAAGGACGGAAGAGGAAAAGAGGGGTGAGAGAACTCATCACCACGGATACACTCAAACCTATCACCCCTGGAAGTTATTCCTACCAGGAGAATAAACCACAAGCTTGGTGGGAGTCCTATTCAGTTCGGGTGTATAAGCTTCTCCGATTAGCCAACGTGTTCACTGTATTTTTCGCCCCATAAAAGAAGCACTTTACCCCAATATCGCTCCCAAGCCGCAGCAGCCGTCTCCCACCGACATGAACACACACACTACCGGGTCTGCCCCTGTCTCCACACAAACATGTTCTGGGTTCCCGGTGGGCATGGCCCGTGACTCATGCCAGCATTCTTGGCACGAGTCACAGGCCATGCCTCACAAAATACAGCAAACTTGTATTTAAGGCGCAGGGCAGCAGCGACTGGCCACTGTAGTGGTGTGGGAGTGCAAGAATGTACATTTTTGGAAGGTGGGATGCCACACACACACGTACATTTTTGGAAGGTGGGATGCCACACACACACACACAGCCTGGAAGGTGGGATGCCACACACACACACACACACAGCCTGTAAGGTGGGATGCCACACACACACACACACACACACACACACACAGCCTGTAAGGTGGGATGCCACACACACACACACACACACACACACAGCCTGTAAGGTGGGATGCCACACACACACACACACACACAGCCTGTAAGGTGGGATGCCACACACACACACACAGCCTGTAAGGTGGGATGCCACACACACACACACAGCCTGTAAGGTGGGATGCCACACACACACACACAGCCTGTAAGGTGGGATGCCACACACACACACACAGCCTGTAAGGTGGGATGCCACACACACAGCCTGTAAGGTGGGATGCCACACACACAGCCTGTAAGGTGGGATGCCACACACACAGCCTGTAAGGTGGGATGCCACACACACAGCCTGTAAGGTGGGATGCCACACACACACACAGCCTGTAAGGTGGGATGCCACACACACACACAGCCTGTAAGGTGGGATGCCACACACACACACAGCCTGTAAGGTGGGATGCCACACACACACACAGCCTGTAAGGTGGGATGCCACACACACACACACACACAGCCTGTAAGGTGGGATGCCACACACACACACACACAGCCTGTAAGGTGGGATGCCACACACACACACACACAGCCTGTAAGGTGGGATGCCACACACACACACACACAGCCTGTAAGGTGGGATGCCACACACACACACACAGCCTGTAAGGTGGGATGCCACACACACACACACACAGCCTGTAAGGTGGGATGCCACACACACACACACACAGCCTGTAAGGTGGGATGCCACACACACACACACAGCCTGTAAGGTGGGATGCCACACACACACACACACAGCCTGTAAGGTGGGATGCCACACACACACACACACAGCCTGTAAGGTGGGATGCCACACACACACACACACAGCCTGTAAGGTGGGATGCCACACACACACACACAGCCTGTAAGGTGGGATGCCACACACACACACACAGCCTGTAAGGTGGGATGCCACACACACACACACACAGCCTGTAAGGTGGGATGCCACACACACACACACACAGCCTGTAAGGTGGGATGCCACACACACACACACAGCCTGTAAGGTGGGATGCCACACACACACACACAGCCTGTAAGGTGGGATGCCACACACACACACACAGCCTGTAAGGTGGGATGCCACACACACACACACAGCCTGTAAGGTGGGATGCCACACACACACACACAGCCTGTAAGGTGGGATGCCACACACACACACACAGCCTGTAAGGTGGGATGCCACACACACACACACAGCCTGTAAGGTGGGATGCCACACACACACACACAGCCTGTAAGGT
Source organism: Gastrophryne carolinensis (assembly GCA_027917425.1). Taxonomy (NCBI): domain Eukaryota; kingdom Metazoa; phylum Chordata; class Amphibia; order Anura; family Microhylidae; genus Gastrophryne; species Gastrophryne carolinensis. The sequence continues at coordinate 271,815,142 of CM051236.1, forward strand.
GGGATGCCACACACACACACACAGCCTGTAAGGTGGGATGCCACACACACACACACAGCCTGTAAGGTGGGATGCCACACACACAGCCTGTAAGGTGGGATGCCACACACACAGCCTGTAAGGTGGGATGCCACACACACAGCCTGTAAGGTGGGATGCCACACACACAGCCTGTAAGGTGGGATGCCACACACACAGCCTGTAAGGTGGGATGCCACACACACAGCCTGTAAGGTGGGATGCCACACACACACACACAGCCTGTAAGGTGGGATGCCACACACACACACACAGCCTGTAAGGTGGGATGCCACACACACAGCCTGTAAGGTGGGATGCCACACACACACACACAGCCTGTAAGGTGGGATGCCACACACACACACACAGCCTGTAAGGTGGGATGCCACACACACACACACAGCCTGTAAGGTGGGATGCCACACACACACACACAGCCTGTAAGGTGGGATGCCACACACACACACACAGCCTGTAAGGTGGGATGCCACACACACACACACAGCCTGTAAGGTGGGATGCCACACACACACACACAGCCTGTAAGGTGGGATGCCACACACACACACACAGCCTGTAAGGTGGGATGCCACACACACACAGCCTGTAAGGTGGGATGCCACACACACACAGCCTGTAAGGTGGGATGCCACACACACACAGCCTGTAAGGTGGGATGCCACACACACACAGCCTGTAAGGTGGGATGCCACACACACACAGCCTGTAAGGTGGGATGCCACACACACACAGCCTGTAAGGTGGGATGCCACACACACACAGCCTGTAAGGTGGGATGCCACACACACACACACAGCCTGTAAGGTGGGATGCCACACACACACAGCCTGTAAGGTGGGATGCCACACACACACACACAGCCTGTAAGGTGGGATGCCACACACACACACACAGCCTGTAAGGTGGGATGCCACACACACACACACAGCCTGTAAGGTGGGATGCCACACACACACACACACACACACACACACACACACACACACACACAGCCTGTAAGGTGGGATGCCACACACACACACAGCCTGTAAGGTGGGATGCCACACACAGCCTGTAAGGTGGGATGCCACACACAGCCTGTAAGGTGGGATGCCACACACAGCCTGTAAGGTGGGATGCCACACACAGCCTGTAAGGTGGGATGCCACACACAGCCTGTAAGGTGGGATGCCACACACAGCCTGTAAGGTGGGATGCCACACACAGCCTGTAAGGTGGGATGCCACACACAGCCTGTAAGGTGGGATGCCACACACAGCCTGTAAGGTGGGATGCCACACACAGCCTGTAAGGTGGGATGCCACACACAGCCTGTAAGGTGGGATGCCACACACAGCCTGTAAGGTGGGATGCCACACACACACACACACACACACACAGCCTGTAAGGTGGGATGCCACACACACACACACACACACACACAGCCTGTAAGGTGGGATGCCACACACACACAGCCTGTAAGGTGGGATGCCACACACACACAGCCTGTAAGGTGGGATGCCACACACACACAGCCTGTAAGGTGGGATGCCACACACACACACAGCCTGTAAGGTGGGATGCCACACACACACACAGCCTGTAAGGTGGGATGCCACACACACACACAGCCTGTAAGGTGGGATGCCACACACACACACAGCCTGTAAGGTGGGATGCCACACACACACACAGCCTGTAAGGTGGGATGCCACACACACACACACACACAGCCTGTAAGGTGGGATGCCACACACACACACACAGCCTGTAAGGTGGGATGCCACACACACACACACACACAGCCTGTAAGGTGGGATGCCACACACACACACAGCCTGTAAGGTGGGATGCCACACACACACACAGCCTGTAAGGTGGGATGCCACACACACACACAGCCTGTAAGGTGGGATGCCACACACACAGCCTGTAAGGTGGGATGCCACACACACACACACACACACAGCCTGTAAGGTGGGATGCCACACACACACACACACACACAGCCTGTAAGGTGGGATGCCACACACACACACACACACACAGCCTGTAAGGTGGGATGCCACACACACACACACACAGCCTGTAAGGTGGGATGCCACACACACACACACACACACACACAGCCTGTAAGGTGGGATGCCACACACACAGCCTGTAAGGTGGGATGCCACACACACAGCCTGTAAGGTGGGATGCCACACACACAGCCTGTAAGGTGGGATGCCACACACACAGCCTGTAAGGTGGGATGCCACACACACAGCCTGTAAGGTGGGATGCCACACCCACACACAGCCTGTAAGGTGGGATGCCACACCCACACACAGCCTGTAAGGTGGGATGCCACACACACACACACACACACACACACACACACAGCCTGTAAGGTGGGATGCCACACCCACACACAGCCTGTAAGGTGGGATGCCACACCCACACACAGCCTGTAAGGTGGGATGCCACACCCACACACAGCCTGTAAGGTGGGATGCCACACACACACACACACACACACACACACACACACAGCCTGTAAGGTGGGATGCCACACACACACACACACACACACAGCCTGTAAGGTGGGATGCCACACCCACACACAGCCTGTAAGGTGGGATGCCACACACACAGCCTGTAAGGTGGGATGCCACACACACAGCCTGTAAGGTGGGATGCCACACACACAGCCTGTAAGGTGGGATGCCACACACACAGCCTGTAAGGTGGGATGCCACACACACACACACACAGCCTGTAGGGTGGGATGCCACACACACACACACACACAGCCTGTAGGGTGGGATGCCACACACACACAGCCTGTAGGGTGGGATGCCACACACACACACACAGCCTGTAGGGTGGGATGCCACACACACACACACAGCCTGTAAGGTGGGATGCCACACACACAGCCTGTAAGGTGGGATGCCACACACACAGCCTGTAAGGTGGGATGCCACACACACACACAGCCTGTAAGGTGGGATGCCACACACACACACAGCCTGTAAGGTGGGATGCCACACACACACAGCCTGTAAGGTGGGATGCCACACACACACACAGCCTGTAAGGTGGGATGCCACACACACACACACACACACACACAGCCTGTAAGGTGGGATGCCACACACACACACACACACACAGCCTGTAAGGTGGGATGCCACACACACACACACAGCCTGTAAGGTGGGATGCCACACACACACACACACACAGCCTGTAAGGTGGGATGCCACACACACACACACAGCCTGTAAGGTGGGATGCCACACACACACACACACACACAGCCTGTAAGGTGGGATGCCACACACACACACACACAGCCTGTAAGGTGGGATGCCACACACACACACACAGCCTGTAAGGTGGGATGCCACACACACACACAGCCTGTAAGGTGGGATGCCACACACACACACACACACACAGCCTGTAAGGTGGGATGCCACACACACACAGCCTGTAAGGTGGGATGCCACACACACACACAGCCTGTAAGGTGGGATGCCACACACACACACACAGCCTGTAAGGCGAGATGCCACACACACACACACAGCCTGTAAGGTGAGATGCCACACACACACAGCCTGTAAGGTGGGATGCCACACACACACAGCCTGTAAGGTGGGATGCCACACACACACAGCCTGTAAGGTGGGGTCTGTAATGGGGAGATGTGAGAATTCTGCACACTATTTGTAATGGGGCGGTGGTTTTAGCACACCATTTGCAAATACTGGGTGAGTCTGCTGGGGCGAATATCGCAGTATATTTTGCAATATACCTCCTTAAGTAAACTAAAAACTGGACTGGAGTCTTAATCTAGTCCCAATTGAATCCTTCCATTAACAGCATCCCAGTTTGGGATGACCATCAGTGTTTAACCACCTGGTTTCCCTGTATACTCTCCTAGATCTGCACGTTTGCTGCACCTGACAAAAGGTCTGCTGGGGGAAGGCAGCAATGGTCAAGGGGATGCGAAAGCATGTGGTTTAGCTGCAGCCATGTGATCGAGGAATTCCAGGGAGTTTTACACGAGTTTTGGTCCAGTTTAATCATGTGTTCTACCGTCAGATAGAATGGGCTCTGCAGCAAAAGCAATTGTTTACAGTGCCCAAGGTCACCCAATAATAAAGAGGCCGAAGAGTCCAGATAAGTCACCAGAATATAAATACATTGACTTTGGTGCTGGTTTCCCCTCACTTGACCAAGCTAACCCTTTGATGAGGACTTCACTGGTTCATTCTAACTAAGGAGCAAAACAAACAATTACAGTAAATCACCTCCTTTAATGCTGGTAAGGCTAGATGAACTTTCTGACTGAGAACTGCTTGCCGCCTCCCCATCAGAACCGGCCTTTTCTCTTTTTTCTTTATCTGTAATGATAATTAAGCAGTGCAGTATCTGCCTTTAGGTTAAAAGACAAGTTAGGCAGCTTAATAGTTAACTTATCCCCCCCCCCCCCAAAAAAAAAAAAAAAAAAAAAAATATTTACCAGTTCCTCTCCCCCTGACAACTAGACCAGAGCCATCTAAGTGTCCTGTTATTACAGGATAATCTGAAGCAGTACTTCCGTGTACAGTACATTCACTCCAAAGGTTATTCCTTGTGTGTATGTATCTATATATGCTTGGTTAGATAAAGGCTTTCCTAGCAAGCAAGTCGATGTGTAAGCTCCCACTTCTTGGGCGATGTTGGCACTAGGGAATTTGGTCTCTCACTCCTTCAAATGCCATACTCCATAGATGTATGGGAAGATTCCCTGAAATTGGTAACCCTTTACTCAGATTAACCAGCATTTAGAAAGCTTTGGTACACCAAGATCCAAGCTCTCAGACTGTTTAAGGCAAGCTGCAGCATCAAAGTTACTGGTAGAACCAATGATTACGATGAGACTACCATGTACAGTATGTAAGGGTGATACGACAAATTCAAGGCGAAGAGATTTTTTCAACTCCGCTCAACACACTTCTCCCCATTTTTAACATGCTGTTATCTGCATGGTTGTATTGAAAATGGGTATAGGTATGACCCAAATGTTACAAGGCGACCTTTAGAATCAAGTTGACTTGTTTGCTCAACGAAAATGCGGTTGCCAGTACCAATAGGGCCCATCACCTGCAGCGCAGTTATACAACTTCGGATGCCAAAAGGAGTTTATCAACCCATTTGTGGTCCATTTTGCCCCGCCATCTCAGGTGTCCAATTGTCCAAGCACAGGTCCCTTGGGCAAGGTTTGCAGAATTCCACATTGACCGGGAGGGGTCCATTTCGCAAACCAGAGTGCATTTTTCCAGCAAGAAGCGCATTGCTTTTCATTGGACCTAAGCCATACCAAATCTATTGCCCAATATACCACTGTCGATTACCAGCACTAAGGAAACTGTATGATCTTCTATCCTCCCACTGGAGACCAGATCTAAACCCCCCCCCCCCCCCACCACCACCACTCAAAAAAAAAAAAAAAAAAAAAAAAAAAAAAATCTAAAATGTGTACTGTAGATATGCTTTCAGTTAATATTTCAGTTAATTCATAATATCAACAAGTGATACTTACTATCTCGAGAGACTTGCCAAAGTTCAAAAGCCACTTTAAAGGCTTGTGCTACTGTTAATGTAACAGCCTGTGCCTAAAACATACAATAAAAAGCACACCTAAATAAAATTCGATCATTATCTAGAAATTTAAGACTTGCACTAATTTTAGATTGAAACTACAGTAATACAACGAAATACAAACAAACGGTATAGGGAAGGGAACAATAGGTTATTTTATTTGGTGGTCTATTCGTTTTCTTCAGCAGTTTCACTGGAGACAAAGGGTTACCTGTTTCCGTTTCGTACAGAGAAATGCATGACATTCCAAGGTTTCATTCTGTTGGCTCTGAGCAATGTAGGCAAAAACTTTATCATGAAACTTATCTGCTGTGCAATAGGATATTCTGCAAAACAGGGGGAAAAATAAATAAAAAAATAAAAAAAACACAGATTTTAATCTAGAAATAACCAAAATCTAAAGCCATAAATTCCATGAATGCAATCCACATAAAAGTGGAGTTCCACACTATTTTTAATTGGCTCAATTAGCATACTGTGCTTTCTAGTCCAGAGGCAACTGTCTGCTAGTTGAGGACACAATTTTTAAAGAAAACATATGGGGGGGGGGGGGGGGGGGGGGGTGTCGACAGGACACATGCAAAAGTTGCACCTTCTCCAATAGGAGACACGATTCCAATTTTGGCTTCCTAAGGATCTTAAGCATCTTCAAGAACACTGACCAACCTGGAGTCTTAGTCTTTTTATCCCTGGGGCCTCCTGATTTGGTATTACCCACTGAACCCCCCCCCCCCCCCCCCGGATTATCCTGTTTACTCTCTTTTATGGCAATCCCACAGCACATGTGCAGGCCACAGGTTCATATCCCCCAGCTTCCCTCTGTCGATATGTGCCAGGCATGTCTGAATGGCTGGGCAGATACGCTCAATGCTCCATTCAGCTTACTACAGCTCTGTACCTATACCCAGATAGGAATTTTATGTAATAACCTATTCCTAGCCCAGTGCCCCAAAACCACCAGCAACAGGAAGCAATATTCCATTGAATGGCAGCGATATGCCAATTCATTTAAGTGCAAGGTAAACTGCCACATAGTGGCATTTTTTATAACTGAAACAAAGCTCTGCATTGGGTGTAAGCCTTAACTGAATGCATCCTTGCTGGAACACCAGGGAGCATTATGGCCGGCAATTCGAACAGCAGACTGCACCCGGTTAGTGTTTTTATCATTTTTGGTCACCCAATCTACATCTGAAATGCCAGTCTTCCACTTTCCCCGTCGGAAAGGGAGATCAGTTGTACTGTACAAAAGGGCTCCCCTGCCACACTTTTAAGACCCACCACAGCTACCGTATCTGGCTTCCGACTGGAGCTTCAATATCTCAGCCTTTGAGGACGCTGAGGTAATAAGAGACCAACACATTTGGTATAATCCCCATTATAGTTAACGAGTAATAAGCATGGGATTTTCTAAATTCTACATAACCTTGGAGGTAACAAACTGTCAGGCTGTCCTGCTTGAGTCCAATTGGCTTCTACCTAAAACCCCTCTAACACTGTTCAGACAAGTAAAGCATTTTTTCATTGTGTGTGCAGCAAATCAAGTTATTGTACTGTCTTTAGACAGGCTAGTTCATGTATTGCATTGCTTGTGCACACACAAGTAGCAATGCCTGCACAAACTCCTTAGATGGCCTTGTGGTGGCTACTTCGCTTTTACATTCATTGCAATTGGCTTTTTCAATAGTATAAGTGTGCAGAGGGTTAAATTTCCTTAGGTTTTAAAGTAGTTTACTAATTCTTTCCACCACTGGGCTGCAACTCTGGTTAGGACGCCAAGATACAGGCGCCGCCATCATGACTAATATCAGGGAGAGGGGAGGATTGCAGGGAGGCAGGTTATAGCTGTGCTTTGCACAGAGAGTAGAGCTGGGGTCAGGCTAAGGAGAGCAATCCCACAATGCAGAGCTGCATAGTCGGAAGACATTTGAGCCCAAGACTCCATGGGCCGCCATCTTGGATGTTTAAAAACTCAGTAGATGCAGGTAGGGTGATTTTTAATGTGGGCAATCTGTATATACAGCGTGGGGGAAACAGACAAGATATGCTCTTATTCAGGGTGAAGGTCCTGTTTAACGTAAAAGCCACCACCTCCTAGCTCTCGGCCAATGTCAAGAAATACACCAATGAATAAATGTTTCATACGAGGTTAGCATTGTTTCAGCGCCTTAAATTAAAACAGACCTACATTTTGCCCGACAATCGATTAAAGAGATTTAAATCTGTTTCACATGAGCAAGCTGAACAACAAGCTGCTGTTAGGACAGAAAGTCCTGACTAAGGCACTCCCTGTAAAAATACCGTTTTGTGAGTACTCACCTTTAAAACGGCTATTATGAGTGTGACATACACTCCGCTTCAACTCATCATGACATTTGGGTTATTCTCCAGTAGAGGGCAAACTTCTGCAGAGATGAATGCAAAAAAAAAAAAAACAAAAAAAAAGAAGCTCCTCCCAGTCCATAAATACCTGGGACCTCCCACCAATTCCCCAGTGTAAGAAATCAGTAAAAGGGACCAGGAAGAACCAAATATAACAAAACAACCAAGAAACAATGGTTCACCATATAAAGGATCCAAAATACCAAAAGGGTGGGGTGAAGCGGAGTGTAGGTCACACTCATAATATCCGTTTTGTAGGTGAGTACTCAACAAAACGGTATTATTCCAAGTGTGACATACACTCCGTTTCAACTCTTCATGACATTTGGGACATCCAATAGCAGTGTACGTCATGGGTGGGAACCATAAACAGTAAAGAATGCACCAACTTAAACCACTGCAGCTTGCAGAACCTTGCGGCCAAAGACTGCATCTGCTGAAGCCCACACATCAACCTTGTAAAAGGTATAAACAGAAGACCAAGTAGCAGCCTTACAAACTTGTTCAACAGAAGCCTGGTGCTGAAAAGCCCAGGACGCACCAACAGCACGAGTAGAATGCGCAGTGAACCTAAAAGGGGGAGTCCTCCCCTTAGCAGAATAGGCCCCAACAATGGCCTGACGAATCCATTTGCTAATGGTAGACTTGGCGGGCGCCAAACCTTTCCTGGGCCCGCAGGGCACCACAAAAAAGGCATCCGTCTTGCGGAAAAAAGAAGTAGTCACCAAATAGTACTTAACACAGCGAACCACATCCAAATTGTGCAAAACCCTCTCCTTGTCATTGCTAGGCTTAGGACACACGGAAGGAAGAATATCCTGATTGAGATGGAAAGCAGAAACCACCTTAGGAAGGAAATATGGCTTAAAGCAAAAAACCACCTTGTCCTGGTGTCTCTCAAAGTAAGGAGCCTGAATCGACAGAGCCGCCAACTCAGACACGTCAAACAGAGGTAATAGCCACCAAGAAGGCAACCTTTTGAGTGAAAACAGAAAGAGCAATATCCTGTAACGGCTCAAAAGGAGGACCCTGGAGAGCCGAAAGAACCAAATTCAAATCCCAAACAGGAACCATAGCCTTCCGAGGGGGGGGGTCGAACACGAGTGACCCCCTGGAAAAAAGTCTTAACCAGCGGGTGTAAGGCAAAAGATCATTGGAAGAAAAAAAAAACAGACAGAGCAGAGACCTGCCCTTTCAAGGTACTAAGCTGGAACCCAAGATCAAGACCGTGCTGAAGAAACTCCAAAATCCTAGGGATCGCACACCCTGCAAGGCAAGGCCCTAGCCTCACACCAATCAATATAGCACCGCCAAATCCTATAGTAAAATGCCAGAAGAGGAACGCTTCCTAGCTCTAATCAAAGTCTGAACAGCCTCAGACAAACCTTCCTCCTTCAGAATGAAGGTTTCAGCAGCCAAGCCGTCAAAGCCAGCGTTGGTAAATTGGGATAAAGTAGTTGACCCTGAGATAACAGATCCGGAAACATGGGAAGCCGGTACTGATCTACTGCCAGCCTTACAACGTCTGCGTACCAAACCCTTCTTGGCCACCTTGGAGCCACCAGAATTGCTGGTGCCCCTTCCAGAGCCAGTTTGCAAACTACATCGCCCAGCATGGAGAAGGGAGGAAACAGGTACAGAAAACCCAGATCCTTCCAAGCAAGGGACAAGGCATCCACCGCCAGAGCTAGAGGATCCCGAGATAGAGACACAAAGGCCGGGAATTTGTGATTGTGCCGTAAGGGAAAGAGATCCACCTCCGGAGTCCCCCACTTGCGACAAAGAGACCGAAAAACCCCGGGGTTGAAAGACCACTCTCCTTGGCGAGAGGACCCCCTGCTCAGGGAGTCCGCCTCAGTGTTCTCCACTCTCGGAATGTAGATTGCCAAAACTCAAGAACATTGCTCTCCGCCCAATGCAGGATCAGAGAGACTTCCCTGAGGGCACTCCTGCTGCGAGTCCCTCCTTGGCGATTGATGTAGGCTACCGCCGTCCAGTTGTCTGATCGAATCTGAACCGGAAGACCCTGTAAGTGCGACGTCAGCCGTGACAGGACAAGCCGGATGGCTCTGAGCTCTAAGACATTGATGGGGTTGTGAGCCTCCTGAGGACCCCACACCCCGCTGAACTGATGACTTTTCCAGAAACCTCCACAGCCCGACAGGCTTGCATCCGTGGTAACCATCTCCCAGCGAGGAACCAGAAAGGATCTGCCCCTCAACAGGTTGCTCGACTCCAGCCACCACCGAAGGGACTGCCGAACCCTGGGAGACATCCTGAACGGTTGATCCAATGACAGCGGACACCTGTCCCAATGCGTCAATAGATGAAGTTGAAGAGATCTCATGTGAAACTGCGCAAACGGGACCGCCTCGAAGGAGGCCACCATCAATCCCACCAGTTTCATACCCTGTCAGATAGAGGGGCAAGGATTGGCCAGAAGATGGCGGATCAGATCCTGAATCCCCTGCACCTTGGTCTGGGGTAAAACACTCTGGCCTAAACTGTAACCAGATTCATGCCCAGGAATGAAATCACCCGTGATGGCGAGAGAGAAGACTTGGGGCGGATGATCACCCACCCAAACCTCTCCAGGGTCGACAGCACCTGGTGGGTGTCCAGCTCCGCCTGACAGAGGGAAGAAGCTGAAATCAATAGGTTGTCCAGATACAGCACAATGCGAATTCCCTGAGCTCTGAATAGGGACATTATGCCCGCCAGAACCTTGGTGAAGACCCTCGGCGCTGAGATCAGCCCGAAGGGAAGGGCTACAAACTGAAAAGGTTGATCGTCCACCGCAAACCTGAGGAATCTCTGATGCGCTGGAAAAATTGGAACATGCAAATACGCATCCTTGTCTATGGATGTCATGAAATCCCCTTGACGAAGGGAATTGATGGCAGAGCGCAGAGTCTCCATGCGGAACTTCTTGGTTCTGATGAATCTGTTGAGGACCTTGAGGTCCAGAATGGGTCTTACAGAACCTTCTTTTTTGGGGACCGTGAAAAGATTGGAGTAGAAATCCCTGCCTCTCTCTGACGGAGGCACCGGGCATACAACTCCCATGTCCAGAAGGTTTTTCACTGCTAACAGGAGCCCCTGTGCAGTCTGAGGGTCCGAGGGCACCCGAGACCTTAGGAATCTTGGAGACGGCCAGTACTCGAGCTCCAGTTTGTACCCAGGGGAGACCACTTCCAAGATCCAATTGTCTGTGACCTCCCGGGCCCAGAACTGGAAGAAGAGCCGCAGCCGCCCCCTCCACCCGTGAGGGTGCCCCTTCATTGCTGAGCTGGTTTACCCGCAGGCTTGGGCTTGGAACCCCAGGCAGAAGCCGGACAGGCCCGACCTCTGCCCCTGTTCCAGGAAGAGCCTCTGACACCCGAGAAGACCAAACCTCTACCAGCTCTGGCGCCTCGAAAGGAAGGATTGTAAGAGCCTGCCCCCCGAAAGGGACGGCGCCGTTTTTTCCGCTGAGGTAACATACCTCCCTTTGCCACAGCATCCAACTCATCTCCAAACAGCCGCGTACCCAAGAAGGGAAGAGCTGTGAGCGATTTCTTGGCCGCAAAGTCCGCCGTCCACTGACGGAGCCATACCGAGCGGCGCATGGCCACCAATAAGGCTGAAGTCCTACACGTAACAATAGTGTCTTCCATAGCAGCCAAAACTAAATCCATGAACAATTCAAATCTTTTTAAGCGTAGTGAACTCAGCGCTGGCCGGATCAAGGTGAGCGTCATTTAACCAGTCCTTAATCAGAGACCTAGCAGCCACCGACACCAGCGCAGATGCACCAACAGGCCGCAAGGCCGAGCCAACACTGGCAAAGGCATGGCATGCCATCTGATCAAGGCGCCCATCCTCACCATCCTTTAGGGAAGTGGCTTCTGGGGTGTGAAGCGCGGAGGAGTTGGTCAACCCCAAAACTGGCGCATCAACCTCGGAAGGAGAAGCCCAGCGCATAACCGCTTCCACCGGGAAAGGATACTTCTAATTCCATCCCTGAGAACACCCGGAAGCCGACTAGGCTTCTCCCATTCCCTGAGGATCCGTGCATCAAAATGACCCTGGGTAGGGAACTCCAAACGAGGCTTGTGGGCCCCAAAAAATTCCCCCTCGAGAGGGGGGCGCCTCAGGCGGCACAATATCCAGAACCTCCAAGAGATGTGACAAAACCGTGGCCGTGTCAACAGCATCCCCCAGCGCCTGCCCAACATCAGCCTCGCCAAACCGTACATCGTCAGCATCTGACTCCTCATACAATTCCCCCTCCTCTAACGGGGAATAATCCGACATATCAAATGAATCATCATCATCATCAATATCCAAGTCGCCTGGACCGACGACAAATGTCTTTTTAGCCTGGGCCTTCTTGCCCACCGCGCTAACCATAAAATTTCTCGATGCTGGCCAACCTAGCACAAACATCGGAATGCGACTCCCCGCTGGCACCAATGTCCCTTGGGGTACGGATAAGGCGGGGAGGGGAAGGCGATGAAGTGGGGGGGCGCCGACCCAGAAGGTTGGGCACCCGACTGCCGCGTTATAGCCTTTTGTGCACATGGTATACAAATAAGCACATTCTCACCCGTAAGGGATGCCCCACAACCCACACATGGCCGGGATTGTCCCAAAGGGAGCCCAAGCCCGGTATCCTGCGGAGCCTCCATATGGTGATTCTTGTGGTCAGTCGCAAGACCGCAGGGAATTTAAGCAATAAGCAACCCGGGATGCCCCTTAAAAGTCCCAGTGGGAGGATTTTTGGGTGAGCAATCTAAGCCTAGGGACCCCAGGACCAGGAGGAACCCCTTAAAAAGCCCATACACGAAGCAATCTGAAACACACAAGCAATAATACAATCACACTGAAGAACTAAAAAAATACCAATATATTAATATTGATACACAATACAACCATATGCTCAGAAAATTCTATAATTAAAAATATCTATATATCCATATGAAAGCACAAAAAGCATGAAGAGGAGGCCCCCCGCAGAAGCTAAGGAAGTGGCCGCACAGGCGCTTACCAACTGAGGACTTAATCAGAGCAGCAGCCAGAGCAATCACACAAGATGGCCCCCGGAGAGTCACACGAGCAGAGGAGAGGAAGAAGCAGAGCGGGCCAGCGCCAAACGAGGGGGCGGGGCTACCGCACCGATGGCCCGGTCCCGCCCCCCCCACCTAACAGCCAGAGGGAGAGAAGCTCCCCAGGCTGAGTAAAGAAGGTAAAGAGTGAAGGAGACCACAATCAACCCCAGTCAGCACCAACACACACATGTGAAAGACACACACTCACACAGTGCTTCAGTAATTAACAAATGTGGCTGAGGCCAGCCCCCCCCCCCCTCCCCCCGGAGGGTAAGGAGGGGACCCGGTAGGGGGGGGGGGGGAATCCAAGCCGGAATCCGGTCATAGGGATTAAGGGACAGGGCATCCCATACCAGGATCACCAACCCGGACAACCGCCTACCCCTTACAATGGGGTCTCACGGTGGAGCAAGGCTCCTACAACACCCATAAGGTGCTGCCTACCCTCACCAGGACCTGCAGCCAAGGCTGGGAGGCTCAAATAGGGACAATTTAGAAAAGGTCCTGGCAGCAACAGGGACAAAAATTGCCGGGCGCGAGCCCTGCTTACCTGCAATTAAGAGAAGTCTTCATCTTCTGTCTTGCTCGCCTTCCTGCAGAGAAGGAACTTGGGGAATTGGTGGGAGGTCCCAGGTATTTATGGACTGGGAGGATCTCCATTTTTTGCATTCATCTCTGCAGAAGTTCGCCCTCTACTGGAGAATAACCCAAATGTCATGAACAGTTGAAGCGGAGTGTATGTGACACTTGGAATAACTGCACACCCTACTCCCTGTGCTGTCCAGAGAAAATATACGCGCTTTGCTAGCTGCCAGAGCTTTCAGTAACCGAGACATTGACTGCAGCTAAAAAGGTGTGGTGCCTAAACATAGTCCAAATTCACATTTCCACACAAGTATAAGACACACACACACACACACACGCTACCTGAGGTAACTGCAACAAATTAGCGCACCTGTATATGGACACATTTTCAATCAACTGGTTTGCGATACTGTCATGAAGGATAATGCCTCTAGGGGTAACTTTTAAAAGAACCTTTTGGAGCTTCTTCCCACTTGCTTTGGCCTAAATGTGTAAAAAGAAGGAATAATGTAATAAACATCAGCTAAATGATGACGTAGATTTCTAGGTCATAAGCAAAAATAAAGCTTGAGGACAAAAAAAAAAACTTTCACAACAGAAGAGTCTTGATAATAAAAATCTGAGACAATAAGCCAGACATATTTTAAGACTAGTGAAAAAGCACAAAATTGAAAATTAACACATTAGCATTTTTCAAGACCGTTTAGGTTTAGATACTGGGAATTATATAGTGCCTGTGCATTCTATGATGTAAAGATTATTCACTGTATGTTCTGTACATTGCTTACCGATATACCAGGCCCCACAACACGAAAGCTTTCAAGAAAAGCCCCCACCAATATGGCCGGCCCCGGCTGTGTGAGCCTCCCTGAGATTGCCCAGAAAATGCCCACTTTCCTGGCAAACCGGTGCCATGTTTGAGGGCAGGATACGGTTGCCTGTGTTTCTCTATGCCAGTGCTCTGCGCTATAAGCAGAGTTGTATGCCATTCAAGCACAGCATACAGTACCATCCAGATGAAAGCCTGCACATGTGTACAGCAAAATAGATATGTTTAGGTCGCTATGGGGCAATCCAGAGGAGCTTAATTAAAGGCTGGAATCCCCAGGGACAAGGACCAAAACCTGGGACAGTGAACATCATGGCTTTTGGTCCACTGTACAGAAGTACCATAATACAAAACTGCTTATTACTACTGCAATGATTCTGGTTTTTGTAGATGTCTTTACCCATCATGAAACACTCTGGGACAAATTAAACTGCTTGAATCCTGAGCCAGCCTTCTACCAGTACAAGAAAGCCACAAGTTTGTCAGGATTGCCCCCTTCACCCCCATTTGCAGTTGGGGGGGGGGGGTTATAAACTACTTCTCTCTCACTATGTAGAATGTTTGAGAATTTTAAATGTTAAAATCCCTTTAAAGCAGCTTTCAGCAGACCAAAACATTATGACCCCCCCCCCCACCACCACCACCATGGGTCCAGGTGCACAGGGACACTGAACTAACCTCTTGAACCCTCTGATAGCAAGAGCATCATCTCTCCCCAATAGAGAGCTTCACAAGTGGCAAGGTGGTGGCACAGCAAAAAACAGCAGTTCACATATGCAGCAGCCCCATCTCTACGGACATAGGGGACATTCTTTGGTGCAATGTGTAGTGGTTTAAGGTCCCCAAATATTATAAAGCTCCATGCACAATTCTGGCTTCCCAAAGATAGAAAATTGGGATTGGGATCCCCAAGGGTAATATTTAGTCCACATGCTAGCCAAAGTTCTGAGCTTCAACAAAAGGATAGGCAAGTAAGTTTACAGTGCTGGCCACTAAGACCAGAAGTTTACAGATGGCCAATTGTTTGACACACCAGTTTGTTGCACTAGCATGCATCCCACTGTAACCCAGCTGCAACATTAACGTACCATGATCAATGGTGCATCTGTACTTGCATGACCATAAAAAGCGGACCAGGACCCATTTTGTCCAGGCCTTGAAATCTAAAAGCCTCCATGGGGTTGGTTAATTACCTATCCAGGGGCATCCTAATTTGGAACGGCTTGCTGTGTGTGAACCCCCCTAGCATCTCTATTATACTCCCCTTGCCTGCAATCCCACAACACAAGCTGCACACGCTGCCATACGTGCACTGTTGCCCAACCATTTTAATTGATTGATGCACAGGACAACACCGGGGGTTACAGGGCCCTATGCCGAGCTCTGCTTACAGCATACAGTGACTACTGGACGAGAGCCTGCACCCAGGGCCATTTCCAGGGCAGTTTATCAGCAATTCTTCTTAGGGGTTTCACACAGCAGGGCATCACAAAACCGGATGTACCAGAGACCAAAACAGAAAGGTCAATATTTCAGGTTTTGGAATAAATTTTTTTTTTTTTTTTATTTATTTTTTTTAAAAAGGAGGCCTACACATGTATCTGCATGCTAATGGAATGCACACTGACACAGCTATGAAACTATAGCAAAAGTAACATTAGCATACCAATTTAACACGAGAAATTGCAAGTCATCTATGGCTTCAACTAGATTGTGTATCGCAACTTAGCGAAAAAGTAGAAGTCTGGAAATATGACACATACTGTTGCTACAATCCTTTTTACCGCAGCTGCTGATAATTCTTCCCCTTTCGGTTGTTCTACCAAGGTCATGCCCAAATACTTCAGATGAAATAACATTCCTTCCAACAAGGTTTCCCTGGTATCGGTCCAATTTTCTGGAAGCTCTAAAAATAAAACAAAAGCTGATGAAGCGTTGTTCATTTCACTCACACAACACGAACCTTGTGCAGAAAAAGATTCTGCCCTCACTGCTCTTCCAACTCCAGAACATAAAACGTCCCGTCCAATTACACAGGCTTAATCAGCCGTTCCGCAAGAACACTCTGAATTTTCCATTAGAAATTTGCATTTCCAGATTGTGCCAACCAGCCCGTTTGGGCATGACAAGTTTTTTTTCTTCAGTTTTATTTCTCGTATTAACTCTTATTTAACATCTAAAATTTTCTTACAAAGTTTATATACTACCAGTATGTAATAGCTAAAGCAAAGTTCATACTGAAAACCCTCGCAGCTGGGTCCTGGAATCTAAGAGATTCTAGGCTCAGTTGCTTGCCTACCCTCGGGGCATCCTACACTGACGCGATTTTAATGGATTTCGTGAATATCCACCAGTGCCACATCCGGGCTTCTCTGCCTTCATGCGTGCTCCCAAACAGCATGCCAGGGATGTGGCCAACTGACTGCACCTCATCACAGCGTCAAAAGACCCCCTCAAGAGTGCCGCAGGGCGTGGCTTCCAGCAAACAGCAGTGCTGGCTTGGGGGGGGGGGGGGGGTTACACAAAGGAAAATTGACCCAGAAAAGGGTTTCCATCTTCTTTAAAGAGGAAATCCAAGCTTTGTAACCCCCAAAGCAACCCATTCCCTCCCATGTGCTAAGTTGATTATCAGACTAGTTATTGCTGCAATTCTCTCACCATGCACTGCAGCCATGGACTGGAGTTGAAGTGCCAGGCCAGTAGCCCAAGCCAGGGAGTAGTGCAACTGAACGGCTCCACGGATTGGGTGACTGAGCTGTCCCTCAACATTCCAGTATTAACTTCAGTGCAGAGTGCCAAACCCCAGTAAGTCTTTTGGTTATTGCCCAAATGGGGCTTAGCACAGAAGGAAGGGATGAGGTCATTGCAGTGTACTGTGTACTGTGTACTGTGTACTGTGTACTGTGTACTGTGTACTGTGTACTGTGTACTGTGTACTGTGTACTGTGTACTGTGTACTGTGTACTGTGTACTGTGTACTGTGTACTGTGTACTGTGTACTGTGTACTGTGTACTCCCCTGCTTTCTCCCTCTTGATACAGCTGCAGATAACATTGATGATTAAACAGGGATATATCCTTAAAGTGGACCAACACCCAGGATTTTGACTATCCTGGGTCTTGGTCCACTTCGGTGGGGCACCCCCGATCGGGGTGCCCCGCTGTGTGAAACCCCCCCCCCGAACTCACCTCTCTCCGGGCCGACGGACAAGCCGCGGACAAGCGGCTCCGCCGCCTCCCGCGCGTCCCTCTTGACGCGCGCGTGCCCGCACCGGCCATTCACGGACGGCCGTCGCGGGCACGCGCACGTCTAGAGGGGCGCGAGGGAGGCGGCCGGCCGCCGCCGAAGATAAGGTAAGGCGTTTGGGGTGTTTGGGGGGGGGGGGGGTTTCCGAGATCGGGATGTCCCGCGGGGAGGGAGGTGATCGGCCCGGGAATCTTATAGATTCCCGGGCCGATCACCGGTGGGTGTTGGTCCACTTTAATGGTCAGCTAAACTCTAAAACAAGGAGGCATAACATCACCTTGTAGCATCATGTCAAATCATTCTGGATCAAAACATATTGCTAATAGATTTTTCCCGAGATCGGGATGTCCCGCGGGGAGGGAGGTGATCGGCCCGGGAATCTTATAGATTCCCGGGCCGATCACCGGTGGGTGTTGGTCCACTTTAATGGTCAGCTAAACTCTAAAACAAGGAGGCATAACATCACCTTGTAGCATCATGTCAAATCATTCTGGATCAAAACATATTGCTAATAGATTTTTAACTCCAAGCAACAAAGGCACTTGATACCCTTTGCTGAACCAGGACATGGTGGATGTTTTTCTTTGATTAGCAGTAAAGTCTTGCATCTGTGGCCATATCCTAAAAATCCCTGTTAGGCTTAGCGGTAACTGTGTTTATACTAGTCATTCAGGATGACCATAGAGAGAGGCTCTGCCCCCTAGAGAGTAAACACAAACTGGGACAGTTTAAAAGCCTCACCCCTTCCTCCCAGACCTCAGTGTTAGGCAAGAACATTAACACAACTGTTCTACTAAATCGGGAGAGTCTATGAGCAGTCCTCCTAGAAACACAAGCCTACTGTGGTTTTTCTCTCCTCGTCCTTCAGGATGGACATGGAGAGGACAAACTAGAAATGGATTCCTAAGGATGGGATACTGCCTGTAGAACTTTCCTACCAACAGGATTGTTGCTTATTATCCGGTAAGTCTAGGAGCTAAGGTTTTAAAAATGTGTAGGGCAAGGACCATGTGGCAGCTTTACAAATATCAATAGATGCCCCTTCTTTTCTGCCCAGGATGTTGAGACCACTGGAATGGGCTGAAATATAATGAGGTGGACGATCCATAGATGTGTAAGACAAGGAGATGGCCTGTCTAATCCATCCAGCAATGGTATTCCTCGAGGCAGGGGGACTATTCTTGCCACTAAAGGAAACAAATCTATTTTATCTAGAGATTCAGAGTTTTCCTCATTCTACTCTTAGGCAATAATATCTTGAGTACAGTGAAATTTAGAAGATGATATCTTGGGCAGATATAGGGATCTGGTTTAATAAAGACTGTCTGGAATAGGCAGAAGGCTGAGGTAATGGCTAGGAGGAATCTAGTTGTCAGAAGGGGTACTAGAAAGGAGTAAGCCAGACTGATCTTGTGCCCCATGGTGATGTAAGTTACTGCTGCGAAGACGTTCCTGTAGTTGGAAGACTTGTTTCTTATATCTGCAGACCAAGGTTTCTGTATCTGATGTGGTTCCAAGTGGGGCTCCCAACCCCAGGTGCTGGCATCTGTAGTCACTATGACCAGCTCCATCTGACACCACTGGCGACCTCTCTGCAGGATGGAAGGGGTCAACCACCATTTTTGATCCTTCAGGATCACTGCCGAATTGCTACCCTGTTGTCTAGAAGGTCTGGGGAACAGTCCCATACCTGCAGCTGTATGAAATGCAGCTGTGCCCACACAACTGAAGGAAATGGGGAAGTCACGAGACCCAGTACTCATGATTTCTCTGAGAAACCTCTTCTGTGGTTATCTTCCGTGGTTATCAGCAGGCATATGGCAGTCTTCAGCTTTTCCTGCTTCTATGGCAATATTTTTGACAGTTTGACAAAATTAGTTTTCTACCTCCAAACAATCTGCAAGTCTAACGGAGTTAAGCAAGATTTTTTTTTTGTCACTTCTTCAGAATCTGGGCTGGATTGTCAACAAACTCTGTGTCACATTCTCCCAAAGGGTGGCTGGCTGACAATAGAAGATCGTTCAGGTAGAGAATGATAGTAATCCCCCTGGACCTTAAATTACACATTGCTTCAGCTAGGATTTTGGTAAATATCCTGGGTTCTGCGGAGATTCCAAATGACAGTGCAAGGTACAGGAAATTACAAACCTCAGGAATCTGCAATGGGCCTGCCATATGGAACATGTAGACAAGCATCGACTTACAAGATGCCTACCATAAAATCCCCTGGCATCAATAAGTTCCCGACTGAAAAGATTGATTTCATACAAAATCTTTTGTATGTCAAGTATGGATTGAAGGCTTCGAGAATCAGAATCACCTAGAAGGCCCGACTGTTTCTGTACTAGAAACACGTGCGAGTAAAAACCCCTCCCCTGGACTTCTAAAAAGGGACTGGTTCTATAACGCTCTTTTTGAACAAATCTGAGATTACCAGAGGAAAGGCCTTCCACTTCTTTTGATCCAAGGGAGACCTGGTTACCATAAACCTTTCTATTGGTCTGTCATGAAACTGATAGCCCTGAGCAATGGTCTGAACAAACTGATTTGATCAGAGAAGCTCAGATGGCCTTCCACTGGGGTGGGCGCTAATCTGCATCAGTGCCTAGGTTAGTTAATTGGTGGAAGGGGGGGGGGTGCAGACCGAACTGGGGCCATGGGCTTCCCTGCGAGGCACCTCTGCCTGCTTCAATCGACTTGAAGTGGTCATGTTCTTGAAGGAAGGATGTCTTATCTCGGTATCCTGACCTTGATAAGAAGATTCTTTGCTTTTCCCAAGGATCTAGCTAGAAACATGAGGGTACCTTCAAAGGGGAGGCCACACAGGCCAGATTTCCTTGCCCATTTTTTTAAGCAAAATAATTATTCTAGCACAGAGGTCTTTGCTGCAACTATAACTACCCCTGCTAAGGCATCCTCTAAAAATGAAACTACCAGCAGAGTGTCTGGCAGGGCCTGTCTAGGTGTATCGCTTCCAGTGTAACCCTTAAGGTTATGTAACCAAACTCCTAGGTTACATGCAATGCAATCTGATGCCAAGGCAGGTCTGAGAAAAAATTTCAAAATTCATTTACAAAGATGCAGACATTTTCTCTTAACAAAACCAGGTAA
Source organism: Gastrophryne carolinensis (assembly GCA_027917425.1). NCBI lineage: Eukaryota > Metazoa > Chordata > Amphibia > Anura > Microhylidae > Gastrophryne > Gastrophryne carolinensis. The sequence continues at coordinate 271,836,043 of CM051236.1, forward strand.
GATTTTTTTTTTCCTTTAACAACTTATGATATCTGTTAAGGATGCAATGTAAGGACTCATCCACCCATTGGATATTCATGGTGTCAAATATCCTCAAGGAGGGTTGAGGTCTCCTCAGACATCTTATTTGGGGGGGGGGGGGGCTCTCCTTAATCTGAACCCCCTAGACAGCCCTAGAATGGATTAGACCAACTATACTAAAAGTGAATAAAAAATAAAAAAACACAACCAACACAGAACTACATCTCACCAGCTAATCCTGATGAGGCATCCTGGAAGGGATCTTCTGCTGGTTAGCAGTTTGCCTGGACCGCCTGAATCTTGCATGGTCAATCTATACTTTCCTTCGACGCAGAAGGATTGTGTATCCCAGCTGCGTCGGGAACCATTCTAGATCAACGCCGTCCGCCGGGAATCGCCGCCACAGCCCTGGGTACTGCTGCTTCACTGAGCAGCTATCCAAAATGGCGCTGAAATGCAGACGCCCGTGATATTCCGTGGTGCTGCGACATGGAATCTGCACGTGTGCACCTGGTCCAGCCGGTCAGCCCCAAGAAAAAGGTGCCTCCAGGCTTTCCAGTGCAGCAGGATGCCACAGTTCCTGCCCCGCAGTTCCAGGCCCCACTGAGGAACTGCAAAGCCCAGCAAACTGCACGATGCACCCCTCAAGGCCACAGGTACCCTGTATGAATAAAGCCCAGATCGGCAAGCACCCAGCCAGGTTCTCCTGGGGTTTGAAAATAGGGAAAAAAACAAAAACAAAAAAAACCCCCACACACACGACAATGTGGTTTCCTGAAGAGGAAACAAAAAACTGAGGTCTGGGAGGAAGTGTTGGGGCTTTTAAACTGTCCCAGTATGCGTTTCCTCTCTAGGGGGAGGAGCCTCTCTCCATAGCGGTCTTGAAGGACAAGGAGAGAAAGATAGGGGATGCTACAGGCAAACATCATGACTAACCACAAGCATGCTTAGCATTCCTGACTATACCGACAGCTGGATCATTCACCCAGCACCACAAGCCACTGGCTGAAACATAGTCAACAAGCATCAGCACATTGCAGCAAAAGCAAATGCAGACCAGGCATTATGTGTGCTTTGTATAATGCAGCAGTAATACAGCTTTCACATACATTTGCTGAAGAGAAGTGATTCACTTAGGCTCTGTTCACACCTCTGTGTTGTGTGCAGAGCAAGCATTTTGTAAATAGGCCAGAGCTGCAATTATCAAAACAAATGTGAGCTTTTAATGTGTTAAAAAACGCAAACGCATTTCTAAAAGAAAAACAATTTTTGCATAAGTATATGATAAAGTCTTACGGCAATGCAGGTACACTGCATTATACATGTGTTGCCATAGACTATTAGCCTGCGCCGTTACAATGCTGCGCTGAAAAAAAGGTGTCTGCAACGCTTTAATGCATTGCGCAGGGAGGAAGAATCCTGGGTGACAGGTTGAGCATAGAACATTCTGCATTCTCAGGGGAGAACTGTTCACCTCAACGATCTGTCTCCCAAGCCAGTCTGTGCAGGAAAAACTATTGCAATCATTCTTAGGTGTGTACATTTTTTTTACCCATCATTCAATGCTTTGGTGGTTAATGTTGCTGCTCACCACAGGCTGGTTCAGGAGACAAGCCTTGGAACAGAACCGCTCACCCCCGTAAAAGTAGAATGGTACACATGACCAGGAGAAAACCACAATCTTGGAAGAAATTTATTTCAATTGAGGTCTATAAAAAGCCCCTCCGCAAGTTTATATGGATTTTTAATATTAAAGGCTTTACGATACAGCTCCTTTACATGTCTCCATCATTTCATCTGGATTTAGCATATTCAACTGATGAATACATCTGGTAAATGGACTCCAATACTGTAAAAATCAGGTGACATGTCTAGCTTCAGAATATTGGTAACCCCATCTTAAGGGGAAAAAAAAATCCCTGTTAGACTTACCGGTAACTGCTTTTCTAAGAACCCTTGAGCACAACCCACGGTAAGAGGGAGGCTCCACCCCTTGGGAGGTGGACAGAACAGAGGTTAATACCCCACCCTTTCCTCCCCACCTCAGTCTTAATCAAGTAACCCAAGTTAACTGTAGGACTATGAGTGGGAACTCAGGGGTCATGCTGAAGGATTCTTAGAAGTGTTGTTACTGGTAAATCTAACAGGGATATTGTCCAGTCATCCGTCAGAACGACACAGGGAGGGGATTAGGCAAGTAATCTACCTTAGGTGTGGGAAGCTGCTAGTAAGTCTTCTAACGAATGCCTGATGCTTTGCAGACAGGAGATCCAGTCTATGTTTGAGGAAGGTGTAGGCACATTGCTGCTTTGCAGATCTTCTATCGAGGCCCCTGTCCTCTGTGCCCAAGAGGCTGACATGGCTCTGGTTGAATGGGCAGAAACTCGAGGGGGGGGGGGGGGGGGGGAAACACTCCTCTAGACAAATAAACCTGTACAATAGTCTGTTTTACCCTTCTGGTAATGATTTTTTTTTTCCTGCTATCCACCATTCTCTGGACCCTTACAGATAAATGATCAGTGCTCCTCATGTAAAAACGCAAGATCCTCTTCCTTGCCTGCTCTGACTGGCAGTGTCAAAAAAATTTCCATACCCTTGCATAATACGTCTAGTGGTAATTTTTCAACTGTCCAGGGGAGTTTTAAATCACTCATGCTTTCAGTTGAAGCCTTAATAGGTCTGGATGCAGAATGGGGCCCTGATGAAGGATATTCAGAATATCTTGAAGCCTCGAAGGCCCCTTCCTCATAATACTTTCCAGCTCTGCGAACCAGAGCTACTTGGCCAAAACGGAGCTCTGAAGAGAATGGCGACTTCTTGTGTCATCTTCCAGATCACGTACAGTAGATTTTGAAAGGAGGGAAGGCATAAGCTAGGCAAACGCACCACCTTCCCTTATTGAAAAATGTTCTGCATATTAAATTGCTGACAGTGGCCCAAAAAAAAAAAATAAATAAAAAGCTCATCGAAGTTGGAAGATCTGTCTAAGATCGTTGGACACTTCACAAGGATCTGATCATCTGGATATGCTAGCCCCAACCCCAGCAGCTGGCATCTGTTGTGATGACTGCAGGATCCCTTTGCTTCCATAGTCTTCCCCTTCTTAGCATGACTGGGTCTGTCCACCACAATAGATCCGCTAGGATACTTGATTCTCTTTGGACCTGATTTAATGGGAGAGTGTCCCACTGGGATAGGAGTAATACTCTGTAGGGTTCTCATATTGAGTTGGGGCCACGGTACTACCGAAATTGCCTCTATTCTGAGACAGAGCAAGGTCATGGTTTTTCTGAATGGAAAAACTGAGGAACACCATGAATCTTTGGACCTTGTAATGACCCATAGTATCTTTCCTATGAAAACAGAATCTTTTGATGGATACTGTCTATATCATGTCCTAAAAATCTGCATAGATGCCTGGGCGATGATTCTGCAAGATTGGCACCCCAGCCCAAGGCTTTTAGTAATATATCCATTAGGAATGACTCCCTTGATCTGTCTAACAGTAGGAAATCGTCCAGATAAGGAACAAGTATGATTCCCTGCAATTTGAGGGTGTGCCATGGGTTCCGCCAAGATCTTTGTAAGATCCGTGGGGTTGACGACAGGCCGAAGGGTAAAAGGGTAAGGCCCTGTACTGTCAATGAATGTCCCTGGTCTGCCTGAACCGTAAATCTCAGAAGCATATGTAGGTACGCATCCTGTAAGTCTAGACTGACCATCAGGGCATGCTCTATAAGGCCGTTCCTTACGGAATAATCAATTCCATCCTGAAATTCTTGTATCAGATTGAGCAGCTAAATCTGCAGATTTAGAATCATTCTATACTTCCCTGATGGTTTCAGTACCAGGAAAACCTGAGAGTAGAATCTCCTTCCCTCCTAAGGAGGCAGGATAGCGGGACTAACTATCACGCCTTTTTCTGAAGAATCACTAGCGTACTAGAGAAAAAGCTTCCCTCTTCCTGGGGTCTCTTGGTGACCTGGTTACTAACAAAAAGTATTGTGGTAGGGATGAAAATTCGAGTCGATATGCCGTTTTCTAACACAGTTGATCTTGTGAGACGTTTCTCCAGGCAGCTACAAAGCAGGCAAGTGTGTTCCCCTCACTTGGCGTTTTCATGACAGACTTTGGGGCCCTCTGGAGGTTTGTAAGGCAAAACTACATCTTCGAGGCCTAGTCTGGGTCCAACGCTTTTCTGCTCACTCAGAGTTAAATCTACCTTGCGTCTGATTAAACAATCACCTGAAGTAGACCTGAACTGAGCATATTGGGGGTAACTGAAGTAAGGAAACAGCAGGTCTTTCTTCCTGGCCACCTGTATCAGACCGAGGGACAAGCGCAGCAACAGTGGCTGACTGTTCGGAAGGCACTGTGGGCATCCTGTATTGAGGCATTTTCACTCATTATGGCTAGGATCTCCACGTCTTATATTTGACTGCCAGCATTGACACAGGATTCACAGCATTTGGTTTCTTAGAAACATTGCACTACTTTTGAGGGATTCTTGTCTCTCCCTTTAAAAAGTGGACCAAAACCCTGATCGAGGGTGGACAGCTGTATAAAAAACCCCAGTTCGCCCTTAAACTCGCCTTTGTTCCCGGTCCAATTGCGCATGCTCGAGCAGTGTCCACATCCCCGCTAAAAGTTGGCTGAAGTCTAGCAACTCTGTCCAGTGGTTCCTTAGGGAGGAGACACAAAACTGTTGTGGGGAGGAAGGGGTAGGGTTTTAACCTCTGTTCAGTTTGTGTTTCTGGGTGTCCCCATGAGGCCAGCAGAGGCCAGTCAGGCACCCAGCAAATTTACAGTAACTGTGATAAAGGAGTAGAGATACACCTCTCACTGTTTTAGAAGAGTTCTTAGACAAAACAAAAAATGGAGTCATGAAGTAGGATTGTGTGCGATTGTGTTAATTACTTCGCGCAAATCTTACTGCACAGGTGGGGAACTCCCATAGTGGGTCTTCCCTCACAAAATATTTTGAATTACCCCCAATGACAGCAATCAGGGAAGGAATAAAGGAGTTGTAGGTGTAATTGCATGTCAGAGGGGAGTCCCTTTTTATTTCACTTCTGTGATAAAAGTACAGTACAGAGTATAGTGTGAAGGTGGACACATGCCTTTGCCACAAACTGCGGTGCAAAAACCAAATTTCTACTGCAGCATTCTTCTGAACTAGAAAGCTCTTAACCCCAGAACCTATTTAAACATGAAACAGACTAGCAATATTGTGTAATACCATATTAGCTGCAGACAGTAGCAGTATAGTGAAAATAAGAAGCTAAATGTTTATATTGGCAGAATACAGAGATTCAATCTTGAGATTATATTGTTCTCAGGCAGGGTACACACACAGGAACACCAGAGAGCCATGCATCAACCTGAAAATATATATATATTTATTATAATCAGGGATGTGGCGTCTAAGCTAATGCCCAACTTAGACTAGGCTCAAACGCCTTCATAATCAGCCAATAATTAGTAATAACAGATGTACTGTGGAAAAATGGTATCACCATTATAAAAAAGTAATCCGATTAACTAGATAGAACATAATGCATATTTATATAGGAAGATTTTATTCTACATTGTTGGGCAGACCTGATACCATCCTTCCCCTTTTAAAGGCCAAGCGGATGTAGGACAAAACATGCGTTACCTCAGGCCAATACCATAGCCATAGTTAAGCCATCCTCATGAAAATAAAACATGCACTTGCCAATTCTAGTTAGCTGATGAGACCGCTAAAACCAGTGGCGCTTCTGACTCAGGGGCAAGAAGAGCCGTTTCACCACCAAACTATTTTCCTTGAATTGTATAATCCATGTTCATACTAAACAAAAAATTCCTCGCAATCATTGCAGGGGATTGGGTTTGGAGTCCTTCAACCTCCACCAGCTGGTGGATAAATCAGTACTTGATTGGTATTCTAGTGTCCACTTATGTAAAGGTTGCAGGGACACAAGTGCAACACTTTACATACAAGCTGCACCCTCAAGACGCTGCTGGCAAGGCTTTTGCGCAGTGATGCAGTGATGTGATCAGAGCATATATGTGAAAGCACCCATATATTACCAATTTAAAGCTGGGTGCACTGTGGCTGGCTGGTGGGGTGGGGTGGGGGGGGGGGGAGCAAGTGTGGCGTAGGTTAACATGCTGCAAAAGTTATCATCCGGCTTAAGCCAGAAGAGTAACTTCCACTATTGTCTGCTCTCCAGCGACCAGACGGGAGCACGCCCAGCCCACTGCCCCCACCAGCAGTCAACCAATCTGAACAGCAGGAGGGACGCACAGACCCAGCCCACAGCTCCCCTGGAGTAGAGAGCCCATATAATATTGAAACCAACTTAAACTGAAAAAAAAAATTAAATAAATAGCTAGCAAACCAACGACTGGGATTAAAGGCCAATAGCACAGCTATACTAAATCAACAACTGGCAATGATTGCGACAGCCCCTTCACTCACCAGGAGTCAGACGCAGGAAGCCCAACAGGTAGAACTTGCACCTACAGTGTAACCATGGTTAGATGTTAATTGTACACACTCTGGGTCCCAGGTTTGCTCTGCAGAGGGAGGGAGCGACACTCCCCACTGATTATCTTAGCAGGCAGGTCTCCATCTATTTTAATAAGCGTTTGTTAATGTGCATTACTAAGGTATTCTCCACAAAATGTGTAGAAGCACTACCATTCCACGCAATTATGCTGTGTCTGTTTTATGTTATACTGGATGATGTTCTGATCGGCTACAAAAAAAAAAAAAATAATATGAAGTGTCAAAGAAGTGCTTGAACCGGATGAGTGCCGGCAATTCAGAAATGCCTACCACTGGTAAGTTCATTTGCTGAGGGAAGCCAGGAATGCTTCCAAGACATGCGCCGTGAAATTTCCATAGCGGCAATATATCAGGATGTTTCACAGAGCAGGGCATTCAGAGACAACCCCCCCCCCCCCCCCTCCACACACACGCATTAGTATGTTCCACACAGCCAAATCTACCTCTCAGGAATATTATATTATATATTATATTATATTATATTATATTTTCACTCTACTGAAAGGTAGACCTGGCTGTGTGGGGGGGGGGGAAAAAAAAAAAAAAAAACTTTTCTCAACGGGCAGCATACTAGTGAGATCTTATGGCTCTGCCCCTAGGTAGGAACACATGACCACCAGAAATGAATAAATCTTTGACGGCTCCACTCGGCCTAGAGATCTGCGAAAATACAATTCTGTGATTACTCACCTGTAGAATTGGTATTATACATATACAGCACGTCCTGCTCCAGAGAGTAATTCCTTACGTTTGGGTTATACATCCACAAGATGGCGCTGGACTACAGAGACAGCAAAAAGTGGCTCCTCCCAGCCCCTTATATTCCAGGGACCTCCCACAAAATCCCCAGTATTGACAAGCAGTTAGCAAGAAGCAAGGAGAATAATAACCATAATCAAACAATTAACCATGATAACCACCATACAGAGGCACTAAGAACAATGAAAACAAGGGCAGGGTGGAGCAGGACGTGTTGTATATGTATAATACCAATTCTACAGGTGAGAAATCACAGTTGTATTATTCTAAGTATACAGCACGTCCTGCTCCAGAGAGTAATTCCTTACGCTTGGGACATCCAATAGCAGTGTCCGTAAGGTAGGGTGGGATCCCCAAAAGGAACATGCAGATCAAACCACTGCAGCCTGCAGAACCTTGTGGCCAAAAACAGCATCAGCTGAGGCCCTAACATCAACCTTGTAAAACTTAGAAAAGGTATGAACCAAGTATGAACCAAGACCAAGTAGCGGCCTTGCAAACTTGTTCAACAGAAGCCTGGTGCTGAAAGGCCCAAGGGGCACCAATAGCACAAGTGGAATGAGCAGTAAGGCAGAAGGAAGGATCCTTCCCTTTAGCAGAATAGGCTCGTATCACAGCCTGGCGGCTCCACTTGCTGATGGTAGACTTAGCTGGAGCCAGACCCTTCTTAGGGCCCGAAGGGACCACAAAAAGAGCATCAGTCTTCTGAAGGGCTCAGTAGCTACCAAATAGAACTTCAGGTTCCTAACCACATCCAAAGAATGTAGAGCCCTCTCCTTAGGGTTACTAGGATTAGGGCACAGAGAAGGAAGAACAATGTTCTGATTGAGATGAAAGGCAGACACAACCTTAGGCAGAAAATCTGGTTTAAAGCGAAACACCACCTTGTCCTGGTGTCTCTCAAAGTAAGGGGGCTTGAAGGAAAGCACCGCCAACTCAGAAACACACCTAACAGAAGTGATAGCCACCAAAAAGACTACCTTAAGAGTAAGAATGGACAAAGCAGCCTCATGCACAGGCTCAAAAGGAGACCCCTGCAAGGCAGATAGGACCAAGTTCAAGTCCCAGACTGGTAACATAGGCTTATGTGGGGGGCGCACATGAGAAACCCTCTGGAAACAAGTCTTGACCAGATGATGCTGAGCAAAAGATCTCTGAAAGAAAACAGCCAAGGCAGAAACATGACCCTTCAGAGTTCTGAGTTGAAGACCCAGATCCAAACCACGTTGGGGAAATTCTAGAATCCTAGGAATAGAAAACACATGACAGGGAAGAGATTTAGCCTCACACCAGTCAATGTAGGTACGCCAAACCCTATAGTAGATGGAAGAAGAGGACTTTTTCCTAGCCCTGATCATGGTGTTACCACAGAGGCAGACAGCCCCTTTTCCATTAAGATGGAGGTTTCAGCAGCCAGGCCGTTAAACCCACCATTTGTAAATTGGGGTAGCATAGCTGCCCATGAGTGAGCAGGTCTGGATCCTTGGGCAGGGCATACTGATCTACCGCCAGCTGCACGATGTCTGAGAACCACACTCTTCTTGGCCAACAGGGGGCCACCAGGATTGTTGGCACCCCTTCATGAGCCATCTTTCGCAGAACCCTGCCCAACAGGGGAAAGACATACAGTAGCTGAAAGCCCTGCCAGGGCATTGTTAGAGCATCCATGGCTAAGGCCAGAGAGTCCTGGGACAGAGACACAAAGACTGGAAGCTTGTGATTGTGGCGGGACGCAAAACAGATCCACATCTGGCTGACCCAACGGTGACACAGAGAGCAATACACCCTGCTGCTGAGGGACCATTCTCCCAGACGAGAGGTCCCCCTGCTCTGAGAGTCTGCTTCCAGATTCTCCACCCCCGGAATGTACACAGCTGAGATACAGGGAACATCGTCCTCTGCCCAGGACAGGATCAGAGACACTTCCTTAAGGGCCCTCTTGCTCCGGGTCCCTCCCTGATTATTGATGTAGGCAGCCACCGTCTGGTTGTCCGAGCGGACCTGAACAGCCCGACCCCGAAGGTGCGGGGTCAAGCGGGCTAGAACCAACCCGATCCGCCCTCAGTTCCAGAATGTTGATAGGGGTGGAGGTCTCCTGAGGGCCCCACTGCCCCTGGAATGTTAGGGATCTCCAGCCTGTCAGACTGGCATCCGTGGTGACCGTCTTCCAGCAAGGGGCGAGAAAGGATCTGCCCACCAACAGGTTCCTTGAGTCCAGCCACCACGAGAGGGACTGCCTGGCTAGGGGGGACAGAACCAAAAACCTGATCCAGGGACACAGGGTCCCTGTCCCATACAGACAAGAGGTGGAGTTGAAGAGGCCTCATGTGGAACTGAGCATAAGGAACCGCCTCGAAGCAGGACACCATCAGGCACACCAGCTGCATTCCCTGCCTGATGGAAGGATGAGGGCAGGACAGAAGGAGCCGAGCCTGCGCTTGCAGACTGTCCACCTTCTGCTGAGGAAGAAAGATCCTGGCCCGAGCTGTATCCAGATTCATGCCCAGAAATGGCTTCAAAGAGGGAGACAGGGAAGATTTGGAGTGGTTTATCACCCAGCCGAATGACTCCAGTGTGGTCACTACCCACCGAGCATCCAGCTCTGCCTGTTGGAAGGACGGAGAAGTGATAAGAATATCGTCCAAACAGGGAAGAATGCGAATGCCCTGAGCTCTCAGCAGAGCCATAATGACAGCCAGCACCTTGGTGAATACCCTGGGAGCTGAAGTAAGACTGAAGGGCAACGCCACAAACTGGTAATGCTGAGCCTCCAGAGCGAACCTGAGGAATCTCTGATGACCTGGGAAGACTGGAACATGGAGGTAAGCATCCTTGATGTTCAGAGGTCATGAAGTCCCCTGGGCGTAGTGAACTTACAGCTGAGCGCAGAGTCTCCATGTGAAACCTCCTGGGTCTGACAAACTTGTTGAGAAGCTTTAAGTCCAGGATAGGTCTGACAGACCCATCTCTTTTGGGAAAGGTGAAAAGGTTGGAATAGTAGCCCTTCGTTGGAACAGTAGCTGCCTCATCAGGAGGCCCATCTAAAATACTCCTGAGCAGAGTCCTAATAGCCACAGCTGTAATGGCAAAGGCACAAACCGGACGCATCGCTGACCCCGCACAGGCAAAGGCATGGGAAGCCAGCTGATCAATGTGCCGGTCCTCACCATCCCTCAGTGTAGTAGAGTCAGGGGAATGCATGACAGAAGTGTTGGACAACCCCAGAATTGGTGCATCCACTTCTGGAGGGGACAACCAACGCTTAACCACTTCAGCAGGAAAAGGGTACCTCTTATCCCAATTCTTAGGCACCCCAGGGAGCCTGCTCGGTCGCTCCCACTCCTTGAACACAAGATTATTAAAGTGAGTTTGCTCAGGAAACTCCAAACGTGGCTTAGCCGTGTGAAACAACTCCCCCTTCTGCTGAGGAGCCGCGGCAGGAGGAGAGATAGAAAGCACTTCAAAAATGTGAGCCAAAAGCCTGTCAGTATCATCTGGAGCCCATGGGTCAGAGCCAGAATCATAACCCGTAGGCTGCTTATCAGATGATTCTGAATCAGAAAACAATTCCCCCTCTTCCAGGGGGGTATAGCCAGCCAGGTCAAAAAAATTCCTCAGCCTCCATAGGAAAGAGGGTAACGCCAGGCGCCGCCTCTTAGCCGAGGCCTTATGCGCCGTAGAGCCAGCAATCAGCTTCTCAATACTAGCCACCATGGTAGACAAATCAGGCCGAGACTCTCCACTGGGAGTCAGATGTAAGCGTGGGGTAGTGGGCGAAGCCACACGGGGCGCAGGCCCAGCCACAGGCAACCCAGATTGCAGCGCAAGCACCCGCTGGGCACAGGGTACACAGACCCGCACATTGTCATCACTAGTAGGGGACACCCCACACACAGCCGGGCTTGTCCCGAAGGAACCCCAAGCACACTATCCTGAGAAGCCTCCATATGGGGATTATCGCGGCCACCGGCAATAGAGATTTACACAATAAAGTCACCCGGGATGCCCCAATAACCCACTAGGGAAGAGGGAGGTAAAGGCAGAGTAGGCCTCTAATAGCAACTAGATAGAGGGGATAGGCCGGGAGAACCACAATTAAGTTTGACCCACCTGCAAGACAAACAGAAAGTCCCGTAAGCGGTATGCATACACAATATATAAAAGACAAGCCAGCCCGCAGGGGCACTTACGGAACGCGGTAGGTAGAAGTCAGGCACGCAGCACGAGAAGGCAAAATGGCGCCCGCCGATACCTCGAGGGGCGGGCCGGAGACAGTGATGCGGAACGCGCCATCCGCAAGGCCCGCCCCCCCGAAGAGCCTGAACCATGTCAGCCAATGATGGCGCAGCAGCGCATGAGGTAAAGTCGCCGCTGACCGCCATACAAGTGCGCGCGGCGGCATTTTTAAAAGCAAGCAGTGCAACCAACACGCACGGCAACAAAAGCCAAGCTATACCACGGAAACAATAAGAGTGAAGAATACACCTATAACACACACCACACCCCCCCCCCCCCCCCCCGAGAAATTCCAGGGAGAGCGAGGGAGGGCAGCGGCCAACCTTACAGGAGCCCGACAGATGGACAGGGGGCGAGGGGCAATAGCACGGGAGGGGCATCCCATAAGGCTCACCATGGGCCTATATCGCCTACCCTTTGGTGGGGGATTGCGGTCGGAGCAGCGCTCCTTAAGCACCCGACAACGGTGCTGCCTACCGTCACCCGACCAGTGCAGCCAAAGCTGGGAGGCATGAAAAGGAGGAACGGGTGGGAATAGTCCTACAGGGCCACAGGCTAATAGCCCCGCTCACCTGCAAGTAGAAAGAGCCATCTTCTCTGCAGTCGGCGCTACGATGACAAGAACAGGGGATTTTGTGGGAGGTCCCTGGAATATAAGGGGCCGGAAGGAGCCACTTTTTGCGGTCTCTGCAGTCCAGCGCCATCTTGTGGATGTATAACCCAAACGTAAGGAATTATTCTCTGCAGCAGGACGTGCTGTATACTTAGAATATACAGAAACCAGAACACTACTGGTAGTTGAACATAAAAAAAAAAATGCATTCGGTATGTGGTGGCCCCTAGGACATGCTGAAATCCCTGATTAGTAAATAAAGAACTGACGTTTTTGGTTGATGGCGGGGAGGGGGAGCTTGCTAGTGGGTTCTGCGCATAACCAATGGGTCCGGTCCCAGGGCAGTTCCCTCCTCCCGCTTCCCCGACCCAGGAGAGAGAGGGCCCAGGAGATACTAGTGACGTCGGTATCTGTTCTAACAATATGTATAACTAACTACGGACTACACTGGCTGTGATAAAGAAGCACTCTTATTTGCTGTACATTTTTCTCTGTTTTCCAATAAAAAAAAATTGAAAAAAAAAAAATTGCATTCAATGATAGCCTGAGGGAGGGAAAATCTGTATGTTGCCAATTTGGGTGTTTAGAAAGAAGTTACCAGGTAACTAACTTAAGTTTTCTCAAGACATCCTTGAAGCAGCATAGTACTGAGAGGATAAGTGAGATCTACCACTACTTGGTGGGAAAGGCCGTCTGAAGCACACTCCTGCAAAAGGACTGATCATCTAAGGTCCGTAAGTCCAAACGATGTCTAACAAATGTCTTGGCTGAAGACCAGGTGGTCGCTTTACAAATCTGTTCAATAGAGGCCCCAACTTGCTCCGCCTCCGATTGTGTTCTTCCCCAAACGGACCAAGTTTGTCTTAGACACCTTTTCTAGTACCTGAAAATGAAATGAATAAGCTATCCGCCCTTCTCCAATCCTTTGCTTGACGAAGGTATTCTAGAAGACATGCTCTGACAGCCAATGATTTATCCACAGAAGAGTTTAATATCCACTGAAGGAAGAACAATTTCCTGTGTCTGATGAAAGTCAGAAGATATCGTCCGTAGGTAGCAGGGATCTACCCTTAATACCACCCGACCATGAAAAATCTGAAGGGGTGACAGCAGGATAATGCTTGTATATCACAGATTCTGCGGGCAGAAGTAATTGTCACTAACAAATTATACCTTCCATGTGAGAAATTTAATAGGCAAATCAAATGGTTTGAATATTTCAAAAGGGAGGAGCAGTCACTGCTGTCAGGAATCTATCTAGATCCCATTGAGGCGACAGCTTCACATAGACTGGTCTAGAACTGCCAGAAGAAAACATCTGATCAGCGAAAAGGATAATCTCTTATCCAAAAATACTGAAAGAGCCGCCAGTTGGACCTTCAGAGTACTAACACCGAGACCCAAATTAACTCCCTCTTGGAGAATGTCAAGTACAACCGGAAGGCTGGAAGCAGATCTACTGTTCTGAGTCTATGTTTTAAAGGTCCTCTAGACTTTTAAACAAATCTTTGTCACCTCCTTCCTACTGAAGAGTAGGGTCTTAATAACTTTGTCTGGGTGGTGGTGATACGTCCATCCCAATCTTCTCTCAGAGTCATCCATTAAAAAAAAAAAAAAATAAACAAAAAAAAAAAAATAAAAAAAAAACACACACAACACCACAAAAAGGGTAGAAATGCTTACCACCCATGCCCAAGTGCTAAGTCAGGCCCGATTCTCTTTTCCCTGATCCTATCTCCAGGGGGTATCCCAGGTCCCTGGAAGGCTGCCTCCAGATTGGGGAAGCGGCCTGCACAAAACCCACAGCGCCAAAACCCACCTGTTGGTTCAGGAGCTGGTGGTCTGGCTCCTGCCCAAGGCAGGAACACCAAAACAACTGGAGTCCGAGAGGAGGAGTCAAAGCTTTATTCATTTCTGGTGCTCATGTGTACCTACCTAGGGGCTGAGCCATAAGGTCTTACTAGTATGCTGCCTGGAGGAGGCTGAGAAAATTACTATAACATTTATATACACATTTATAATATATTTTATATTCTATATCCCAGGTGCTACAAACAAGAGCCTGGATAAAAACCTATTTTCCAGCAGCTCACCAGAATAGCAAACAATTTATTTTAACATCGAGTCAAAAAAGGTTTCAGAAAGGCCACTGTAAGAAACTGTGACCAAGTTGTGCTTCAAGCATCACTACAGCATGGCTATAAACATTAAGGGGCTACCTGTCAGAGTAAATGTCCCCTAAAGCTGTGGAAAGCATCTGTCCAAATGTAACCAGAGACACAGCTCAGACTAGGAAGAGGGGTAAGTAATATGAATCCTGCCTATAAGGACAGACATTCCAAACACACAGAATGAATAGTCAGCAATATGGCCACACTACACACATGGCAGTACAGTTACGCCTTACTAATGTCCCTTTACACAACTAGCACAAGTACACACAATGTCTTCATGCAGCAATACTAGATGACTGGCACCATTACCAGCTGTCTGTCGGGAAGAAACATCTGACAGTGTAGAACTGTGTTGAGGCATCATTTTCACACGTCAGTAACTGCACATGGCTCTCGCTTTCTCTTGACACAGGTTATAAAAATGCCACAGGATGTGCTTGTGACAGGCAGCCTCCAATTATGACTAGGAGGCCAATATTCTACTGCTGCCCAATGCTGTGGAGGGACCAAACATGGTTACAAAACAAACAAGACTTTAGTTTGATCAAGCAGGCTAACTGGTTAGACCTCATTAACACGGGAAGCCCACATGAAACAAGGCAACAGCATAATGTCCAGCATTGCCCAGGCTAAAACAAAAACACTGGGTTTCTCATCCAGTTGCCCGATCCAAGTTCCGCACCACCTGGCTTGATGGTCCTGCTTCTTAAAAGCACCATCAGTCAAAGGAATGTCAGCACCCCACCCTATTGCAGTCAAAAGAGAGGGCATGACTGGTGTCAACACACCCCATCCATTGACTGCAATACTATGACTGATGGCAGAATCTACAAGCGCTGGACAATCAGACCAGGCTGCATGGGACGTGGATTAGGCGATCAGGTAATGCAGCCACACCAAACTAAGAGCAACCCTCAGCTGGGGACAACAGGCGAGTATACAGCTTTTCTTATGTTAGTTTTGACAAGGTATTTAACTGGTCTATCTGTAGCAATATGTCAAAAGTTGCAAGGGCAGGGTAGTTGCAAAAGGGGGTTACCACCCCACGGCCAAGCCGCAATTGAGATCACTAACTGACTGAACTGTAGAATGCCGGCTGACATCACCTGCATCCCCAGCTTGCCTGTAGACTGGTGAGCACATCTGCTCGCTCCCAGCTATCTGAATGGCTGTATGCTGGAGAGCATCACATCTACAGGGATAGATCTATCGACGAAGACAGCATTGTGGGAGCCGCTGGTAAAAGGTGGGTTTACAAAGGAGGGCATCCCGACTGTCCCTCCGTGGAATCTTTTAGACTACCAGGGTCATCCGTCATGGTTTTTGAGAAGATTAAAGTGACGCCATGCCCTGCCCCCAAAAAAAATATTATGCATCTATATGTGTTAGTTTACCCTGACAGTAAAAGAGTATTAAAGATGAACAAAAACTTAAGTTAGGTACCTGGTAACTAAACATTCGAAAGGGCAGCATACGCCGCCTTCCCTCCCTTTTTCTTCTTATGTGGAGTTGGATGTATTGATTATATGTTGGAGTTGTGGGTCTGTTTCTTTTCTCTCTTTCAGATCTCTACAACTGAGGAATGGGAGGAGGAGTCAAGATTTTATTCTGTCTGGTGGTCAGGTGTTTCAAATTGCCCTTTCGGATGTTTAGAAAAAAAAAAAAAATAAAATTACCAGGTACCTAACTTAAGTTTTCTCAAAACATCCTTCGGGCAGCATACGCCTGAGAGATAGGCAAGTACTACCTCGTTGGGTGGGAAGAATAGCATGGAGGACACTTCTGCCAAAAGAGAGATCCATCTGGGACAGAAGATCCAACTGAAAAAGAGTCCAGCAAAAAAAAAAAATAAATAAATAAAAACCTTCGCTGGAGGACCAAGTGGCTGCTTAACCCCAGCCTGCTCTGCCCCAGATGAAGCATCACTTCTTGTAAATGAAACATGATACCATTTGGCGTGACATAATTTTGATAAGCCAAATCCTGCAAAGAAGACTAGAACCTCTTTGTCCTTTACTCTGAACTACAATGTACATGAACCCACTGTCGGATCTCCCTTTGTCTGGTAAAGGGACATCAACAATGTGTAAAACATCTAAAGTATATCATACGAAGCTTCCTCAGTTATAGAAAGGAGGACCATTCCTTGAGTCCAAGAAAACTGATGAGACCTTAGGTCAATAGCAAGGATCCACTCTCAGAATACTGGATCTGGGAAAAAAAAAAAGCTCAAAAAGGTTGAACACTTGATCCTGAATAAAAATCTTAACCCTAAAAGTTGCTCGGGTAAGAGTAAGGACTAGCCTAGTGCCAGAGTTAGCCTCGGCCCCCGAGAAAGCCTATGGCTAGAGAAACATCCCAGGGACCCGAATGGATAACACCATTGAACCAGAAAAAAACCTAGGCTAGACTGAAATGCCGTGTAGGGGATAAGGTGTCTGCTCCCATTGCTGGACCCTCTGGATTCAAAGTACTTGACCAGCTTGTGACTTCTTGCTGAAGCAATAGATCCATATTTGAAAAGTCCCTTAAAGCAGCTTGAACACCCTAGAGGTGACTGACCAATCTGACCCTCTCATGAGAAGCACTCAGAAAATCTGCCACATGATTCAAAGTTCCTTTTGGAACACTTGTGACGGAGACTTCAGGTTTCCTTCTAAACCAATAAGGATCACTAATGTGACCACCATCTAGCGATGAATCTCGTTCTCCCCTGATGGTTAATGTATGCTACAGTTGTAGCATAGTCTGATCTTATATGTACATGCTGATCTTCCAATGTTCTACAAATTCCATCAAGGCTACTTTATTGTTATCCATTTTCTTAGGTTCGAGGAGGACTGGCTCAGTGCCTTGAGCTACTTTCCTTGTGCTGCCCAACTTTCGCAATGGGTTACCTAACCCCAAGCTGAGGTATCTGTAGTAACCATCTTTCCTTTTGGGGTTCCCAATATAGCTTCCCTTGAGCTAGCACTGAAGCTATATCTTCCAACCCATACCGGGAGCCGTTCCAAATGCTCAGGATATGTATATGAAGAGTCCTTGAATACAGGTCATCTTTACTGCGGAAAAATGCCAATGTTACCAGTCCTAATACCCAAATGGCTTGTCTTATAGAAGATGTTGAACTGGCACAAAGGAATCAAATGGCTTCCTGAAGGGCCAACATCTTTTGAGAAGTCAGAATAGGAGTCTGAAGAAAAGTGTTGACTTCAAAGCCCAAATAACTCATTGCCTGAGAGGGAACCAGACTTGAACTCTCGAGGCTCAGAACCTAACCGAGCTGAAAAAAACAGCTCCAAGATGTAACTGAGGCCCTGTAGCAATTTGTCCCTTAAATGGGCAAAAATGTAGCAGATTGTCGGGATCAGCCAAATACTGATTCCTCTCTGTCTTCGTATTGCCAGAGGTTCTGCCAATATCTTTGTAAAAAATTCTCGGGCTGAATCCAGCCCGAAGGGAAGCAATCTAATTGGAAGTGTAAAAAACCCAGTCCTTTACTGTGAATCTTAAAAGCAGGACTAAGTCCAAGGCTCATTGGAACTTGTCAGCAAGCATCCTTCAGATCTATTGAGACCATGAAAGGGCTCTGTGGAAGCATATTTTTCACTGAAGAAAAAATATTTTTTTTCCCCAAATGTCTGTATCAACCCAGAGATGATTCCTATAAAATAAAAAGGAGTCTCTACTCAAGGCTTCCTTCACCAGAAAGACAGTGGCATAAAAAAAAAAAAAAACATTCCTCGCTGGTGACAGGGGAACTGGGATAATGACTCCCCTGGCCCCCATGTCTAGCAGACTTTCCTGAATGTCTGATCGTTCCTCCAACCTCATGGGTATAGGAGAAATCAGAATTTTGAGGGGTACAAGTAAATTCTAAGTGAACCCATCTTTTATGTCCCTGGAAACAAAAGGGCAATTCAAGGCATTGTCCAACACTGAACAAAAACTCTTAGTCAGGCCCCAACCCGAGACATGGCGTCATTGTTTCTTGGGTTGTACCGCCCAGCTCCATACAGAGTGGAACCCCGGGACATCTAGTAGTGTCCCTGTATGTCAGGATTGTCTAAAAGAGGACCTAGGAAGGAACTCCATTACTACAGGAGGCCTAGGTCAGGCAGGCAACCCATGTTCCTATCGGCCGCCCTATCCCCTGTTTTTCCAAAACTGCCCAAAAAGGAAGTCCTTAAAAGGGCATTGCACAAAGACCCATCTTTGACCCGATGTTCTGGACCAGGTCCTCAACCAGAGAGTCCTGTGCCCGGAATTGGTCACAGCCATACTTTGTGCCCAAAATCTTACTGATTCAGCCATGGCGTCTTGTTGCTGACAAAAAAGGATAGGTAAGGCTTTTAGTATCTCCCAATTTTTTAAAGGACACATGTGGAAGCCAAAAATTGGCATTAAAGAATTGGATTCTGCTTGCCAAGAGTAGGGAATCCATATTCTTATCTAGGGGATCACACAGAACCTCAAATCTTCAAAGGCTAACCTTGCCCCTTTGGGAACTTTAGCAAAAGGGGAGCACCCTGTTCTCATTCTTCTAAAATCAGTCGAAAAAGTCGAACCAAGGGCCAATCATAGAACCCATCAAGCCTAGAGCCCCCGGTAATCTCAGGCGGACTCCCATCCAAGCACTGACCGGGCCTGACCCTGCTTAGCTTCCGAGATTGGGCGCATTCAGGGTGGTGTGGCCGTAGGTCTATATGGATCTGGGGCCCGGCTATTTTTCCTCTATATCCATTGATAAATATATCAACCGTAAGAGGAATGTAAGCCCACAGGGGAATACAAAAATGAAGAGTCGGAGGCCTTAAATATGTGAAAGGATTGAATAAGGTTCAGGAGGGAAGTGTTTTTAAGAAGAAGCTTAATGATAGAACAAGGGGGCACAACCTGAATCTAGTCGGGGGGAAGATCAGGAGCAATGTTAGAAAATATTATTTTACAGAAAGAGTAGTAGATGCTTGGAACAAACTTCCAGCCTTTGGAGGAACGCGTGATGGTTGGCTGCACTGCCGCCGATCGATACGCCAGGCCGGACGCTAAACGGCCGCTGACATTGAGGTAAGCGGCATCGGCGTTGTAGTAATGTCAGGCGGGGAAGAGAGAGAGAAGAGTCATTCACCTCTCTTCCCCGCCTCTTAAGGTACAATGTGAAAATAAACATTCAAACACAAATGAATAATAAAACATTTCCAGTGCAACCAATTCTCAGGAAAAAGCTTCCTCTGAGCCATCATAACAAATACTATTATAGGGCCGGCCACCCCAGCTTCTTCCAAACAGTCATCCTCAGTCAGAGGGAAAATAAAGCTTACCCCCCTTTGTAAAAATTCAAAGAATGGGATTCTTGGCCTAAAAATCCAGAGGGTATCCCGGGCCCCAGGCAACCATACAAGCCTCCAGGACCGAGAAAAGTGCCCCCTGCAAAGGCCCACAGCGCCTGAAATACTTACCTAAACTTTCCTGGTTCAGGAGCTAGTGGTCTGGCTCCTACCTCACGGAGGAACATGAAAACAACTGAGGAATGGGAGGAGTCGTCAAGATTTCTATCTGGTGGTCAGGTGTTTCAAAATTGGTAGGAGGCGGCCGGAGGTCTCAGGCGTATGCTGCCCGAAGGATGTTTTGAGAAACAAGGGATTTTTACTTTGTTCCTTGCCACGTGGCATCCCAATTTGGGATGGCCTGCTGTGTAAAACCCACGAGATTGCCCATTTACAAAAAACACACAAACACACCCTTTCCTCAGCCCTACAGCACATGCAGGGGCTCTAGCTCAATCAGAACAATTTGCTGTGTGTTTTAATGCGTGCCAAATGGCTCCATTTACAGCAATCACAAGCAAGAACTGCCACGTCCCAACCTCAGCCCAGTGATAAAGCCACTTGCACTCCCCATTGTTTACATCACTGAGGGAGCCACCAGAAAAGGAGAGTTTTGCTGCAACCACGGGGAAATACCAAATCCGTATGCTCCATAAAGAGCGAGACCAGCACCCCGACCCGTTTTAGGATGGTGGATGCTCTTTATGATAGCCCAGTGTCCGAGTTCCTAGATCCGGTCAGATAGCATGTGGCATTCTGATTTGGGATGCCCTGTTGGGTGAAACTACTCACCTGAAAATCTTACCTCACCAGCAAACCCACAGTGCATTCCCTCGCATCTTTCACTGGTTGTGTACAACTGTCATAACTGAAGGGTTGGCATGGATGCCCCAAGTTCTCATTGAGCTTTTTTTTAGCCGCACAGCCAAAGAAGCTGATTGGAGCAGAGCCGCATCTGCACTTTGGGGATGCTGGCGAGTATTATATCGGGCAGCTGACAGGGTTTCACACATCCTAGCATTCTAAATCAGGATACCTGGCAATCAAACCGATTCTTACTCTGGATTAATTTATACGACCTTGTGCCAGCATATTTAAAATGGAATGCTGGTCATCCATAGTATAATCTGATCATAAGATAAATGGGCACCATTAGATTTGGCAATGCCCAAACACTTGCGCCCCCCCACCCTTTGACTGATTTGCATTAGTCACTCAGTCAGCATAAGGCTCCCCATTATACAGTGAAAATGGAATTATTAAAGTGGACCAAAATCCAGGATTTTGACTATCCTGGGTTTTGGTCCTTGCCCCCACTGTATGAAACCCCCCCCCAGATCACCAAAAACTCACCTCTTCCCAATCCTATGGAACATGCCTGGCTGCTTGTCCAATCAGCGCATGCAGGGCGAGCAGCTCCAAGCGTGCCGACGACTGCATCCCATGCTACCCTCTAACAGGGTATGCCTGGTGTGGGCACACACCCTGCTAAAGGGAAAGCGGGGGATGCGGCCGAGGCTCGCACATGTGCCGTTGGACCGGGAAAGAAGGTAAGTGTATGGGCGACCTGGGGGGTTTCACACAGCAGGGCATCCTAATTTTGGATACCCCGGGGGAGGGAATCGATCGGCCCGATCACCGTGGGATTTGGTCCACTTTAAACACAGTAGTGTAAATAGAAGTTCAGGAGATAAAAAAAACAAGAGTGTTGGTCCGCTGCGGGGAGCACCCCGATTGCTGGGGTTTGCCCCTCTCGATCAAAAACCTTACCCGACAACTCGCTCCCTCTGGGAAATGTAGCCCTGCGATTAGTCGGCGTCTGTCACATCTCCCGGGCTTCCATTTGCAGGCTGCGTGACAGCAACTGTCCAATCACAGGGCTGCATTTCCTCTGAGTTGTCAGGCGAGGCTTGTGGGCTTTCCAGCGCTCGATCGGGGGGAGGACCCCAGCAATCGTGGTGCACCCCCACTCAGCAGACCAGCACCCATGTTTTGCAAGATGGGTGTTGTCATGATTAAGCCTTTGTGACGCGACAGCCAGCATCCTGATCAACTCCCCACGTGTTCTGTGGCATTATCCCAGCGATTGGTATCCTTTCAGTCTCATTTATATTGATGTGATAGCAATCTGCAAACAATTGCATGGAAAGCACTGCCCATGTATGTGTATGGGCTCCTACATACAGGCCGCAGCAGAGTGATTGCAATTGAAGCACATCACAATCGACAGAGGGGGAAAAAAAAAAAAAAAAAAATAAAAAAAGGAAGAAACAGATTGCCTTGGTTTGAACAGAGCCTTAAAAAGGATGGCGGGGGGGGGGGGGGGGGCATAGTGGTGATGAGGACACCTGTGTAAACAGTGCCAGTTGGCCGTGGCTCATAAAGCACAGCTCAGCCTCATGACTTTATAGGGAGAAGGCCTGTCAGGGCAGGTAGCACAGGAAACGCATACATCATTCACTTACCCCATTACATAGATGTCTCACCTCACATGGCCCATAGGAAGCTACAAATATCACTATGGAAAACTCATCCTCATTAGGGCATCCTAGATTGGGATGCTCAGCTGTGTGAGACCTACACCAACAAACTCATCCAGCTGCCAATCTAATGGCACATATGCAGACTGCTATGCCATTAGCTGGGCACGTACCAACAGCAGGCATTTGTGAATGGCTGCCACAGATCGGTCTCCTCAGCTAGAGGCGAGCAGGGATGCAGCTGGCAGTGCTCGCGACTCCTTTCAGCTGGCATCGATTGGCTGCCCACTTGCAAAATGGGAACATTGGCAAGGCAAGTGATCCCCGGCGAACATGCATATTTGGAATGCCTTGCAGTATGAAACCCACAAGAGAGCTGTAAAAACTCCCATTTCCAGCGATCACTCAGCACATAGTCTCATCCAATCAGCACATACTCTCATTGACAACAGAGCCAGGCATAGGGATGGGCCACATCCCTGGTTTCCCTCCAGCTGGCTTACATGCCTGCCAAAATAAATGGCTGGGATCCAGAGCATGCATCATCCGAGAGAAGCAGGGGATTACAGATCACAGGGGTTTAAACGCAGTGTGGCACGCCAAACAGGGATGCCCTAGGGGGTAGAGAATCAGGCTCTTGAGTCTTTAATGCCAGGAATAGCTTAAAGCAGAACAAAACCTAGAAATGTGACTTTCCTGAGTTTTGTTCTGTGCTCCTGGGGCATAGCAATTCAGGATGCCCTGCTGTGCAAAACCCACTAAAACTAGGCTTTCCCCACTCCAACAGCACATGGGTGGGCTCCTGGCCAATTAGAGCCCTTTGCAGTGTTCACATTGATTGAACTCAATGAGGATGTGGCAGCGCACGCTCCACATTGAAAACAATCCAAACCCTTTGCTGAAAGACAGTCAGTCAAGGCAAAGGGCTCCACTTGGATGAGAGCATGCGCATGCACCATCGCAGCAGGAAAAGGTGAGTTTTTACAAGCACCCTCGTGGGATTCACAGAGTGGGATGCCCCAGGGAAAAGCCAGCAGCTGGCCTGCCACTGGTCAGTTTGGTTCCACTTTAATATTTTGGTCCACTTTAAAGCCTCTTCCTATGCAGTCCTGTGACAAGGAGGGCACTGAGTGACAGGGACAATAAAGTAACCTCGCTCATCCCCTTCATGCCATCAGCGAGCCCTACATTAGATAGTGATCTTTTCCTAGGGAAACAGCAAAAGTCAAAAGATATGGCTTACAGCAGTGTGCAGCCATTTCTCTCTCACACATACATACATAACTACATGAAATTAAGTTTCAGCTTTCTAAGGCTCAGTAACAGTAGAAGCACATCGCCCTGGCAGATTGTTAAAGGGGCATAAGTCACGCTCGACTATAGTTCCACTTTAAAGAGGAGCCACTCCCAGGATTCGAGCTCGGGCTTATAAAAGTTCTACACACTGGGAATGGATGATGGATGACACCCGTTATAGCGGGTGACACTGTAGGAGAGGCTCCGCCATGTCGCCCTCCCTTCCTCCCTTCAGTCAGTCAGTCCCGTGGCACTTACTCTTGTGCTTGCCGCCTCCCCAGGACTGCTTGGCCAGGCTGGGGCTCCTGATAATGGCCCGTCCCGCAGACTTCAGCGCGTCCATCTTTCCTCCAGCACCGGCTCCCCCGTAACTTTCCAACTTCACCCAAACTTTCCTCCCTCCCTGGCCGAGGAGTCGATGAATGATCACGTCTGGAAAGGGCGGGAATAAGTATGGAAATGTGATCAGCTGACAGCTCGGCCACGCCCCTTTCCGGGCTCCCTCATATTCAGCCAACTTCGGGACTTTTTTCTGCAGCTCGGGCTTGTGTTAAGCTGAGCACAGGTCATACGGGGCGAGAATAGCGCTGGTATAAAGCCATGAAGGGCAGTGCCTGTTATGCCTAGAGTGCCCATATATGCCAAGTTGCCCCTTCATTGTGCTCCTCTGCTGCATGGAATCGGGTTGCTGGCTATGTTAAAGTGGACCAAAACCCGTGTCCGATAGCCCTGGAGTCTGTAAGTTTCCAGGGCCACCTGATTTCCTCTCCCTGGGGCATCCCGATTTGGGCATTGATGTGTGGACCCCCCGGAATCCGCATTAAAACCAAATCTCCAATGTTATGTATTGGCACATGCGTGGTCTACAACCACACTACACTATACCGCTATACCCTTAGCCAGGCATATGGCCACACCAGGCATTTGTCAATGGGTGGTGCAGGCATGGCCCCTGCTAGAGCCTAGCTGGGATACATACTTGGCTGCAGTCAGTACCATTGGACCAATTAATAGCCTAACCAAGCTGATTATTAGCCAAATGGAGCTGAGCGCTCGCGAATGCGTTGTTGGATCTGTGGTCAAGTAAGTTTTCCTGGGGATCCAGGGGGTTTCACATAGTAAAGGTGGGCAAGGACCAGAACTCTAGATAGTCAAAATCCTTGGCAGCTAGGCGATTCTGCCGCCTCGGCCGTGGCCCGGTTGTAAAAAAACACGGTTTTCCACAGCTGAGGCCACGGCCAACCAGCACCCTATGAGATTGCAGATTGCCTGATATCAAAAGGACTGGATGACGTGCATTACCAGCTTTCAGGCTGGGAGCCTTTTAGATAGGCTGGGCGCTAGCGTGTACACAGCTACAGGCATACCAGGGATGTGTCAGCCCGCGAATGCAGCATGGCCGGTAAAGGTGAGTATACCATAACCCCAAGAGGGTTTCACACAGCGGGGCATCCTGCTATCGGATGCCCTAGGGGTAGCCTTGCGGCAGGCACTGGAATCTTATGATTCCAGGGCTGGGCTGCATGGGTTTCAACCCGCTTTAAAGCAGATCACCAGTCATTTTAGACCAAATGAGTGTTGGTCTGGGTACAAGGAAACCCTAATTACTGATGCCCCTCTCCAAGCCCCAATCATTTGGTCCAGAGTCTTCCTCTGGGATTTTGGCCTCCAAAGAAAACCTGGAAGATCCAATTCTGCAATAGACCATGGGGAGCAGGTAAGAATATTGGGGTCCATGTCCACCCATATCCAAACCAACACCCTTTTTGTCTAAAATGGGTTTTGGTCCTTTTAAAGTAGACCTATAGTTTGCTATAGTTCCGTTTACAATCACCGTCAGAGCATCCTGATTCAGAATGCCACTACAGTTAAAGAGGTCCAAAACCCTTCACAGTTAGCCCTAGAGTATAAAAGACTCCAGGGTCGGTCGATTTCCATGGCCTGGACATCCCAAAACTGAATGAGATTCCCCAGGGATTGCTGTAAAAGTAATTCCATAGCCCATGCATGGGCCATGATGGCATCCCTTCGGGTGATGGGAGCAGCCAAAGGAATGCCGGTACTCCTGGATTGAGTACACTAGGCCAAACAGAGGTCTTACACAGCAGTGGCATCCCAAATCAGGATGGTCCTAAGAAAAAGCTTTTAATAGGGAATATTTTTTTTTACATTCCCTGTCCAGGCTTTAAAAAAAGCATTTCCTCGGCTTCCCTGCAGCTCCTCTGCTGTCTTCATACTTACCAAGGAAGGAGAACAAGTGATTCCCTTCCCCCATCATGGAGGCATCTATCACGCTGGCTTCTCGCCCCCTAAAACGCCTACTCCATTCATTTCAATGGACCTTCAGTTAGTTATGACTGGAGGTCCCCTTTAATTATGTCAGAGCCACTTGTAGTTCTGTATGTAAAGGCCTCCTTTTATCTTCATGTGTCACCACAGGGGCTCTTCAGCCTGTTTCACCTAATTAAAATGACAGCTTACTTATATTGTATAATATCAGAATGGCTATGTAATATCACCGCCACAAATGAAGTGCTACTCCATGAACACTTGCAGACATTTGCTTAATGTTTCTTAAATCACTCAGCGACTCCCATGGTGAGATGGCTATGGCTGAGCTCCCAGGTCTCTGTATTTCCATAAAGAGGTTTTACATTCCCTGCTGCATATTTTAGATTATGTATTTAATAAAGGATGCAGTAAAAGGATGTGAGATAGTAGAGGAGGCAGGTGGAGGAAAAAAAGATGCTACAATCTTTATTGTGCGATGCTATAATCTTTATTGAATACCGGGCGGCAGAGAAGCTTGCCGATAAATAACTCCGCCAGCATTAAAAATGAGACCAAGACCCTGCAGTGATCCTCAATGCCTATGCACCCCCTGATGAACCCATAGACATCCCAGAAATTGGGCATTACTACTCTATGCACACGTGTCCAGTAAACCCTGCTGACCACATTGGTTCCGAAGGACACATGGCATAGCTGTTACATGCATCGTGAGGTTACCTTAAACACCCAACTTTTCTAGGCGGTTATTAGTTTATGAGAATTCCAAATGGGGATACTTGGGACGGGGAGGCACAACCGAGTCCTGTACGCTTTTAGTAAGTTAGCGCCTTAAACCGGACCTTCACCATGATTTAATGAAAAGCCCAAACTCTTAAAAAACGGTTCCCCAGCATCTAGAATTAATATATTTTACGTTTTTAGTCAGTAACTTATTATTCTTTCCCCCACTGTTCAGGAATTTAGGATACGGGCGCCGCCATCTTGACTCAGAAGCATCACACTTACTGAGGAGAGGAGAGTGGGATAAGGTACAGGGGGGCGGGTTATAGCTGTGCTTTGCTCAGACAGAGCAGAGCTGGGGGTCAGGTAACGGTCAGCGGTCCCAGAATGCAGAGCAGCACAGTCAGGAGGCACTTCCTGTTTGCAGGCTGCCTGATAAGATGGCGGCTTCCATAAGCCGCCATCTTGGATGTTTAAAGGCTAATAACATGCAGTAGATGCAGGTCGGATGATTTTTAATGTGGACAATCTGTATGTACAGGGTGTGGGAAACATATAAGATAGACTCTTATTCAGAGTGAAGGTCCGCTTTAAGTTCTATTTACATTATGGTGGGCTGCACAACTGCTGGCAGACACGTGTTCTTTGTGCAAGTTGGGGCATTTGATGCTAGTGATTCTCCAATAGAGGGACGTAGATGCCTCTGAGTTTTCCCTCTAGACAGTAGAAGGTGCTTTTTTGAGGGGAGATGCACCTCTGGGGCAAGGTGAGCTTGAAAGGTCAGGATGACGGTAAAAGAGCTCCAGCGGGAAATCTGTGTCACCTCCTTCTAAATCAGCCACCATGATTGGTTTAGGTGAGCGTTTCAAACTCTGATAATGCTTTTATTTTTTTTAATTGAGGCCACACACCCCCTCCCCTCAGTACATTTGCATGTAAAGAGGTGACAGAGCTCAGAGAGTGATATATTGGGATGGGAGGTTAAATGTGGGTATGGGCTATCTCTCCCTCTCGCTATAACAAACAAGATTAAAATCATCTCCAGTAGAAAAGCAACCTCAGGTCCTTATTATAGACCTATGACTAAGGACATGAGGCAGTACAAACGAGGATTCCCCACAATTTGCTGTTATCGGGTCTCTAGTGATCCATGATTTTAGAGCTTGGTTTTCTACTGGAGATTATTTTAATATTTCTAATAATGGACGTTTTATGATAAGGAGTGCTGACCCCTCTACCTTCCATGGACTGATTGGGTTTGAGACAGCCTGGGCCGAGCACCCTGCTCTTTCAGCGCTAGAGCATTAACCCTTTATTTGCTTTTGCAGTGTGAAACACCCTGGTTATCCCATAAACTCACCTTGATTCTCAATCACACAGCTTTGGCTAAGTTTAGCTGCACTCGGCAGCAGTATATTATTTCTCCATTGCCTGCATCAATGCAGCCATTTGTTGAGCCATCTGGGCAAAGTCTATGTTGGGTTCTTCGCCAGTACTCATATGAAAATAGATGTCCAGTCAACAAAGCAACCCCCCCCCTCCACCCTGTCACCCTCTCCTGGTGCTAAGGCAGGATGGGCAGTTACAAACAAAAAACCCTTACCTCTGCCGCTGTCATGGGCGTCAGCCGCACACAAAGACTTACGCACATGCTAAAGCCCCTGTCACTGGCATCAGATAAACCCAACCCTCCAAACCAGGAGGGAGCGCCCAACCCAGCAGACCACCATCAACAGGGGACAGAAGAAAGAAGATGCGCATGAGTGCACGGGCTAGTACTGTTAAATTTAGATTTCTAAATATTTTGAAAGGTAACTAGTAAGGGATCCACATACCAGTTCACAGAATAGAGGGTCCAGCATGATTTGATGGTTTCTGGGATGGGGCATATCGGGCCGAAACAGCAAGATCTGGGTCAGATCTAGCTTCAGCCCATATCCAAAGCTCATAGATAATATCTGCATACAATATTTTCTTCCATTTTCAGAGGTGGCTTTAACCTCTGCGGTAGACCTTACCGTCTGTTGTTCATGCATAAATAGGCTGTCACATGAGTGTGTACATTATTTTGCACTGCATGCAATAGAAATAACATTCCCATCATCAATGATGTCTCTATACATTCAGTATCCTAGGCTGGAATGTTATCTTTGTCTCCTTTTATAATCACTCTATTGTTTGGATCCTGCATGCTATTGTTTATTCTTCCCGCCTGCCACATACACATTTTAGTAACTGAACATTTTCATTCATTGTTTTTTTTCTTTTTTAGTGTTTTTTTTTTAGGTATAAATGTTTAGTGCAGTCGGAAAATGCAGCTTTTCAGCTCTCTTCATTTGTTCTGTTCAGTTGCTGATAACAGTTTGCAGGAATTCTTGTTATTGTAGTTTTACCCGGCTGAACTGTAAATAGTGAACTATGGAAGGCCCCTTAGCTATCTATTCACTATTAAGCAAACATACTGGGCTATGAATGCCAAAGCAAATTCTGCTATTAAATGCCTGCTCACAAAAGAATGAAGGTTTCACACTATTTGTTGTCACTGGGAACAAGTACTTTATATTAAATTCATATGGCTGGGAGCAATGAAGCATCGATTCTAGAAGCTGGGGATTGTTTAAAGTTCTCTGCCACTGCCCTGATCTAAAAGCAGCTTTAACGCCAGGTGCTTCAGCATGCCACCAATAGGGCCCACTCTGCATGCCACCAATAGTGCCAATAGGGCCCACTCTGCATGCCACCAATAGTGCCAATAAGGCCCACTCTGCATGCCACCAATAGTGCCAATAGGGCCCACTCTGCATGCCACCAATAGTGCCAATAGGGCCCACCCTGCATGCCACCAATAGTGCCAATAGGGCCCACTCTGCATGCCACCAATAGTGCCAATAGGGCCCACTCTGCATGCCACCAATAGTGCCGATAGGGCCCACTCTGCATGCCACCAATAGTGCCAATAGGGCCCACTCTGCATGCCACCAATAGTGCCAATAGGGCCCACTCTGCATGCCACCAATAGTGCCAATAGGGCCCACTCTGCATGCCACCAATAGGGCCCACTCTGCATGCCACCAATAGTGCCGATAGGGCCCACTCTGCATGCCACCAATAGTGCCAATAGGGCCCACTCTGCATGCCACCAATAGGGCCCACTCTGCATGCCACCAATAGTGCCAATAGGGCCCACTCTGCATGCCACCAATAGTGCCAATAGGGCCCACTCTGCATGCCACCAATAGGGTCCACTCTGCATGCCACCAATAGTGCCAATAGGGCCCACTCTGCATGCCGCCAATAGGGCCCACTCTGCATGCCACCAATAGTGCCAATAGGGCCCACTCTGCATGCCACCAATAGTGCCAATAGGGCCCACTCTGCATGCCACCAATAGTGCCAATAGGGCCCACTCTGCATGCCACCAATAGGGCCCACTCTGCATGCCACCAATAGGGCCCACTCTGCATGCCACCAATAGTGCCAATAGGGCCCACTCTGCATGCCACCAATAGTGCCAATAGGGCCCACTCTGCATGCCACCAATAGTGCCAATAGGACCCACTCTACATGCCACCAATAGTGCCGATAGGACCCACTCTACATGCCACCAATAGGGCCCACTCTGCATGCCACCAATAGTGCCAATAGGGCCCACTCTGCATGCCACCAATAGGGCCCACTCTGCATGCCACCAATAGGGCCCACTCTGCATGCCACCAATAGGGCCCACTCTGCATGCCACCAATAGTGCCGATAGGGCCCACTCTGCATGCCACCAATAGTGCCAATAGGGCCCACTCTGCATGCCACCAATAGTGCCCACTCTACATGCCACCAATAGTGCCGATAGGGCCCACTCTGCATGCCACCAATAGTGCCAATAGGGCCCACTCTGCATGCCACCAATAGTGCCGATAGGGCCCACTCTACATGCCACCAATAGTGCCGATAGGGCCCACTCTGCATGCCACCAATAGTGCCAATAGGGCCCACTCTGCATGCCACCAATAGGGCCCACTCTGCATGCCACCAATAGTGCCAATAGGACCCACTCTGCATGCCACCAATAGTGCCAATAGGCCCCACTCTACATGCCACCAATAGGGCCCACTCTGCATGCCACCAATAGGGCCCACTCTGCATGCCACCAATAGTGCCAATAGGACCCACTCTGCATGCCACCAATAGTGCCAATAGGCCCCACTCTACATGCCACCAATAGGGCCCACTCTGCATGCCACCAATAGGGCCCACTCTGCATGCCACCAATAGTGCCAATAGGGCCCACTCTGCATGCCACCAATAGTGCCAATAGGACCCACTCTACATGCCACCAATAGTGCCGATAGGACCCACTCTACATGCCACCAATAGGGCCCACTCTGCATGCCACCAATAGTGCCAATAGGGCCCACTCTGCATGCCACCAATAGGGCCCACTCTGCATGCCACCAATAGTGCCAATAGGACCCACTCTGCATGCCACCAATAGTGCCAATAGGCCCCACTCTACATGCCACCAATAGGGCCCAGTCTGCATGCCACCAATAGTGCCAATAGGGCCCACTCTGCATGCCACCAATAGTGCCAATAGGACCCACTCTACATGCCACCAATAGTGCCGATAGGACCCACTCTACATGCCACCAATAGGGCCCACTCTACATGCCACCAATAGTGCCGATAGGGCCCACTCTGCATGCCACCAATAGTGCCAATAGGACCCACTCTGCATGCCACCAATAGTGCCAATAGGCCCCACTCTACATGCCACCAATAGTGCCGATAGGACCCACTCTACATGCCACCAATAGGGCCCACTCTGCATGCCACCAATAGTGCCAATAGGGCCCACTCTGCATGCCACCAATAGTGCCGATAGGGCCCACTCTGCATGCCACCAATAGGGCCCACTCTGCATGCCACCAATAGTGCCAATAGGGCCCACTCTGCATGCCACCAATAGTGCCGATAGGGCCCACTCTGCATGCCACCAATAGTGCCAATAGGGCCCACTCTGCATGCCACCAATAGTGCCGATAGGGCCCACTCTGCATGCCACCAATAGTGCCAATAGGGCCCACTCTGCATGCCACCAATAGTGCCGATAGGGCCCACTCTGCATGCCACCAATAGTGCCAATAGGGCCCACTCTGCATGCCACCAATAGTGCCAATAGGGCCCACTCTGCATGCCACCAATAGTGCCGATAGGGCCCACTCTGCATGCCACCAATAGTGCCGATAGGACCCACTCTACATGCCACCAATAGGGCCCACTCTGCATGCCACCAATAGTGCCAATAGGCCCCACTCTACATGCCACCAATAGGGCCCAGTCTGCATGCCACCAATAGTGCCAATAGGGCCCACTCTGCATGCCACCAATAGTGCCAATAGGACCCACTCTACATGCCACCAATAGTGCCGATAGGACCCACTCTACATGCCACCAATAGGGCCCACTCTGCATGCCACCAATAGTGCCAATAGGGCCCACTCTGCATGCCACCAATAGGGCCCACTCTGCATGCCACCAATAGGGCCCACTCTGCATGCCACCAATAGGGCCCACTCTGCATGCCACCAATAGTGCCAATAGGGCCCACTCTGCATGCCACCAATAGTGCCGATAGGGCCCACTCTGCATGCCACCAATAGTGCCAATAGGGCCCACTCTGCATGCCACCAATAGGGCCCACTCTGCATGCCACCAATAGTGCCAATAGGACCCACTCTGCATGCCACCAATAGTGCCAATAGGCCCCACTCTACATGCCACCAATAGGGCCCAGTCTGCATGCCACCAATAGTGCCAATAGGGCCCACTCTGCATGCCACCAATAGTGCCAATAGGACCCACTCTACATGCCACCAATAGTGCCGATAGGACCCACTCTACATGCCACCAATAGGGCCCACTCTGCATGCCACCAATAGTGCCAATAGGGCCCACTCTGCATGCCACCAATAGTGCCGATAGGGCCCACTCTGCATGCCACCAATAGTGCCAATAGGACCCACTCTGCATGCCACCAATAGTGCCAATAGGCCCCACTCTACATGCCACCAATAGTGCCGATAGGACCCACTCTACATGCCACCAATAGGGCCCACTCTGCATGCCACCAATAGTGCCAATAGGGCCCACTCTGCATGCCACCAATAGTGCCGATAGGGCCCACTCTGCATGCCACCAATAGTGCCAATAGGGCCCACTCTGCATGCCACCAATAGTGCCAATAGGGCCCACTCTGCATGCCACCAATAGTGCCGATAGGGCCCACTCTGCATGCCACCAATAGTGCCAATAGGGCCCACTCTGCATGCCACCAATAGTGCCGATAGGGCCCACTCTGCATGCCACCAATAGTGCCGATAGGGCCCACTCTGCATGCCACCAATAGTGCCGATAGGGCCCACTCTGCATGCCACCAATAGTGCCAATAGGGCCCACTCTGCATGCCACCAATAGTGCCAATAGGGCCCACTCTGCATGCCACCAATAGTGCCGATAGGGCCCACTCTGCATGCCACCAATAGGGCCCACTCTGCATGCCACCAATAGTGCCAATAGGGCCCACTCTGCATGCCACCAATAGTGCCAATAGGGCCCACTCTGCATGCCACCAATAGTGCCGATAGGGCCCACTCTGCATGCCACCAATAGTGCCGATAGGGCCCACTCTGCATGCCACCAATAGTGCCGATAGGGCCCACTCTGCATGCCACCAATAGTGCCAATAGGGCCCACTCTGCATGCCACCAATAGTGCCAATAGGGCCCACTCTGCATGCCACCAATAGTGCCGATAGGGCCCACTCTGCATGCCACCAATAGTGCCGATAGGACCCACTCTACATGCCACCAATAGGGCCCACTCTGCATGCCACCAATAGTGCCAATAGGGCCCACTCTGCATGCCACCAATAGTGCCAATAGGGCCCACTCTGCATGCCACCAATAGTGCCGATAGGGCCCACTCTACATGCCACCAATAGTGCCGATAGGGCCCACTCTGCATGCCACCAATAGTGCCGATAGGACCCACTCTACATGCCACCAATAGGGCCCACTCTGCATGCCACCAATAGTGCCAATAGGGCCCACTCTACATGCCACCAATAGTGCCAATAGGGCCCACTCTGCATGCCACCAATAGTGCCAATAGGGCCCACTCTGCATGCCACCAATAGTGCCAATAGGGCCCACTCTGCATGCCACCAATAGTGCCGATAGGGCCCACTCTGCATGCCACCAATAGTGCCAATAGGACCCACTCTACATGCCACCAATAGTGCCAATAGGGCCCACTCTGCATGCCACCAATAGTGCCAATAGGGCCCACTCTACATGCCACCAATAGTGCCAATAGGGCCCACTCTGCATGCCACCAATAGTGCCGATAGGGCCCACTCTGCATGCCACCAATAGTGCCGATAGGGCCCACTCTGCATGCCACCAATAGTGCCAATAGGACCCACTCTACATGCCACCAATAGTGCCAATAGGGCCCACTCTGCATGCCACCAATAGTGCCAATAGGGCCCACTCTACATGCCACCAATAGGGCCCACTCTACATGCCACCAATAGTGCCAATAGGGCCCACTCTGCATGCCACCAATAGTGCCGATAGGGCCCACTCTGCATGCCACCAATAGTGCCGATAGGGCCCACTCTGCATGCCACCAATAGTGCCGATAGGGCCCACTCTGCATGCCACCAATAGTGCCGATAGGGCCCACTCTGCATGCCACCAATGGTGCCGATAGGACCCACTCTACATGCCACCAATAGGGCCCACTCTGCATGCCACCAATAGTGCCAATAGGGCCCACTCTGCATGCCACCAATAGTGCCAATAGGACCCACTCTACATGCCACCAATAGTGCCAATAGGGCCCACTCTGCTGACACTTGTCACCTAATCTGCCATACTTTATCCATCTATGTGCCAGGTTGGGAGCTACAAGTTTTGCAGGTGAACAAAAAGCATCATGGCCAAAATGTTAGCTTTGGAATTATTTCAGGAATAACTCATTTGATACAATTTAATCAACTTTTCTTAGAGTTTCAAATAGCACTTTAATCCGTGTCCCCAAAGGTTGACGAGAAACACACTGCCACTGCACACCATCCCCAAATTTGCTCCCTCCCCCTGCTGACACTTGCATATTCTTCCCCCTCAGGTTCCCCCAGCAGTTGGGGCAGTAGGCCTCGGAATCCTCCTCACGGCAGGGACTCGCTTCTAGTAACCCAGCAACAGTCACTCTTCCCAGGCCGGAGTAAGCAGCTCAGGGCAGCCTTTCTCCCCACACTGCTAGGGGACAGCTCACCTCGGGATTGCTGGGTCAGCCAGGGAGGACCTCCTCGGGTGTATGCTGGTGTTGGGGTGTAATGGGGCCTATTATCTCATTGGCTCCAGTGTAAGCCTCCCACTCTCTCTCTGCGCCAGCTTTCTCAAACCGCAGCTGTGGCTCTGTCAGGAAGGGTCTCTTTTTGAGCACATGCTGAGCAGCTCTTTTATATCTCACCCAAGGCGACATGTAGTTGCCTTTTTATATATTGCAATTGTCTTTTCGTATATTACAGCGCCATCAGGGGTGTACATAGGCTTCACAGGGCCCCATAGATAAATTTATATTTGCCCCCCTCCAAAAGAAAAAAGAGCAGATACTGATACCACATTCTGCTCTGGGGTGGGATTGGCTACAGTGAGGCCATTATAGTCCTGGGCGTTGCCAAAATACAGAGGCAGCAACCAGATATTAAACCGGACCTTCAACCAAAATAAGAGCCTATCTTATATGTTTCATACAGATTGCCCACATTAAAAATCATCCTACCTGCATCTACTGCCTTTTATGAGCCTTATGATCCAAGATGGCGGCCCATGGAGTCTCAGGCAGACTGAAAACAGGAAGTGTCTTCTGACTGTGCTGCTCGGCATTCTGGGATTGCTGTCCTTTTCCTGACCCCAGCTCTGCTCTGTCTGTGCAGCTCACAGCTATAACCCACCTCCTGTACTTTTGCCCCCTCTCCTGTCCTCAGTATGTGATGCTTCTGAGGCAAGATGGCGGCACCCGTATACTAAAGTCCAGTGGTGGAAATAATAATAAGTAAGTGAATAAGAACTTAAAATGTATTAATTTTAGATGCTGCAGAATAGTTTTTTTTAAAGTTTTGGGCTTTTCATTAAATGATGCTGAAGGTCCAGTTTAATGATACAAGAGTTGAGAGTTTTAAAATTCATTTTGCTACTGCACTCTGCATTATATAGTTACATAGTTAATATGGTTGAAAAAAGTTATTTTT
This sequence comes from Gastrophryne carolinensis, assembly GCA_027917425.1. NCBI lineage: Eukaryota > Metazoa > Chordata > Amphibia > Anura > Microhylidae > Gastrophryne > Gastrophryne carolinensis. Next base: position 271,871,830 of record CM051236.1, read on the forward strand.
TATTCTATTTTTTTACTGATAACAGCTAATTATCTAAGTACAGCTAAGTATCTGTTAATGCTATTTTCTTCTAAATAAGCAACTAATACTTTTTTGAAGCTGTCAGCAGCTGATGCTGTAGCAAGCTTCTGCAGGGGGCTATTTCACAGATTTATAGTTCTTATGGTAAAGAAACGTAAAAAACGATTGTCGCCTCCGGAGACTGAATTTCTTTTTTTTCCAGTTGAAGGGCATGCCCCTTTGTCTTTAGAGAGGATTTTACCTGAAATAGTGTTTCCCCTTACTTTTGTATTGGCCATTTATATATTTATACAAGTTAATCATGCCCCCCTCAGGCATAAAACACCGGGAAGCGCATAGGTGCTGCAAATTGAAGGAAGGCAGCTTGCACCGGATCTACTTCTGCTATGAGCCTGTGTTAGGGCGAGCGCTGCGTCTTCCCCGCGCAGCGCCCCCCTCCGTGCCTCTCCTCGGGCGAGCGCTGCGTCCCCTTCCCGCAGCGCTCCCCGCTTCACCGCCATCCGGGCGTCTGCTGCTGGCCCCCCTGGCTGCGGTTCCCCCTTACCTGGTCCCCGCGCTTCCTCCTCTGACCGGCATGGCCGCCGGCTTCCTCCTTCTCTGTCTGTTCCGTCCTCCCTGCGCGCACGTCCCCGGCCACTAGGGGGCGCGCGCGTCAACCTCCCCAGATTTAAAGGGCCAAGGCCCTGTTAATTGGTCTCTGCCATCCAATCTCTTTTTTGCGCTTCCTATAAATGAAACCCTGCCTTACTTCCTGTGCCGGATCTTCGGTGTTGTTCCCTGAATGATTTTCGCTGTATTGCTTGATTCCTCGTGTATGACCTCGGCTCTCCTATTGACCTCCGAACCTGTGCTGCCCGTCCCGACCTCGGCTTGTCTCACCGCTATTGAACCCGCGCTGCCAGTCCCGACCTCGGCTTGTCTCACCGCTACTGAACCCGCGCTGCCAGTCCTGACCTCGACCTTCTCCTCCGACCACTGTTTGTCTCTGCTGCACGTCACTTCAGCAGTTTGTGGAACTGTGCCGCTGTTGGGGGGTAGCGACCTGGGAGTCACCTGCCGCACAAGACCATCCCGCCTTGCGGTGGGCTCTGGTGAAAACCAGTGGCTCCTTAGACTCCGCTCCCCTGACGCGGTACCTGCCAAAACAGTTCTGCAGACCCTGCGGGTCCACTTCTTCGCACCCGGTGCGTAACAGTAAGATCCGGCCATGGATCCCGCTGAGGTGCCCTTGCCGGAGACTTCCGAACTCCCAGCGCTGGTGGCTTTGCAGTCTCGGCAGATTAATCAGCTTACCGCTATGATGCAGCAACTTTTGACCCAGCAGCTGTCGCCTTCTCCACCGCCACCGGTGCCGCCACCGCAGTCTCCAGCAGCTTCCTCATCCAGAATCCGCCTCTCCTTACCAGCAAAATATGAGGGGGACGCGAAGTTGTGCAGAGGCTTTCTAGCCCAGTGCTCTATGCACCTGGAATTATTGTTTGATCAATTTCCCACCGAACGCTCTAAAGTGGCCTTCATCATTAGTCTGCTCTCCGGAAAAGCCTTGGCTTGGGCCACTCCCTTGTGGGACCGTAACGATCCTCTCACCTTCACCGTTCAGGCCTTTGTTACTGAATTCCGTCAGGTTTTTGAAGAACCCGCTCGGGCCTCATCTGCCGAGTCCGCTCTATTGAATTTAACGCAAGGCGATCTTTCGGTGGGTGAATATGCTATTCGATTCCGTACTTTGGCCTCCGAGTTAGCATGGAATAATGAGGCCCTCTGCGCTTGTTTTAAGAAAGGTCTTTCTAGCAAGATCAAAGATGTTCTAGCGGCCCGAGAGATACCTGACTCCCTTTCTGAACTCATTCATCTTGTCACTCGCATTGACATACGCTTTGCTGAGAGGCGTGAGGAACTTCGCTTGGAGAGAGATTCCCAACGTGACAGGAGGATGTTCCGTTTGGCTCCCACCTTTCAGAAACCTTTGTCTGTACCATCCTCTCCAGAGGTGGAAGCCATGCAGGTCGGCCGCTCTCGCCTAACCCCCGTGGAGAGGTCTCGCAGGAGAAATGAAAATCTCTGTCTGTATTGCGCCAGTCCTGATCACTTTCTAAGAGATTGCCCCATTCGTCCTTCTCGACTGGGAAACGAGCGCACCTAGACTCGGTGGGAGAGGCGTCTCTGGGTGTGTGTGCTTCCTCTCCAAGATTTACCGTACCTGCACAACTTTGTCTCTCATCTGCCTCTGTACTTAATTTGCCGGTCTTCCTGGATTCTGGTTCGGCGGGCAATTTCATAGAGGCCTCCCTGATCAAGAAATACGACATAGCAGTTAACCGCTTGGCCAAACCGTTATTCATCGCCTCAGTTAATGGAGATAGACTGAATTGTATGGTGCAGTACCGTACCAAGCCTTTGCTCCTTAAGATTGGCCTCTTTCACCAGGAATACTTGGAACTCTTTGTGTTACCCCATTGTACTTCCCCAATCCTATTGGGTCTTCCTTGGCTTCAGCTTCATAATCCTACCCTAGACTGGGTCACTGGGGACATCAAGGCGTGGGGTACAACCTGCTTCAAGAATTGCTTGAAAGCTTTACCAGTTCGAACCGATCATCCTACCACATCTCTACCGGGCCTACCCGAAGTTTACCGGGCTTACGCTGATGTCTTCTGTAAGAAGCAAGCTGAGACTCTTCCGCCTCATCGCCCTTATGACTGCCCGATCGACCTCCTGCCTGGGACCACTCCTCCTCGTGGCCGTATCTATCCACTATCCGTCCCCGAAACTCAAGCAATGGCTACTTACATACAAGAAAATCTGCAGAGGGGCTTCATCCGGAAGTCCTCTTCTCCCGCTGGGGCTGGCTTTTTTTTTGTACAGAAGAAAGACGGTTCTCTCCGACCCTGTATCGACTATCGGGGTCTTAACAAGATCACGGTAAAGAACCGATACCCCTTACCCTTAATTCCAGAACTCTTCGACCGTCTTCGTGGCTCCAGGATCTTTTCCAAACTGGATCTCCGAGGAGCCTACAATCTGATCCGCATCCGCAAGGGAGACGAATGGAAGACTGCCTTTAATACCCGTGACGGTCATTTCGAGTATTTGGTGATGCCCTTCGGGCTTTGTAATGCCCCTGCCGTATTTCAAGAGTTCGTCAATGACATCTTCCGGGACTTGTTGTACTCCTGTGTCGTGGTCTATTTAGATGATATCCTCATCTTCTCTTCTTCCCTCGAAGAGCATCACCGGCACGTTCGTCTGGTACTATCCCGCCTTCGGCAGCATCATCTTTATGCCAAATTAGAAAAGTGTCTCTTTCACCAAACCGCTCTGCCCTTTTTGGGTTATACTGTTTCAGCCCAAGGACTACAAATGGACCCTAGCAAATTGAGAGCGGTTTTAGATTGGCCTCGGCCTGTTGGTCTGCGTTCCATTCAACGATTTCTGGGCTTCGCCAACTATTACCGTCAATTCATACCCCATTTTTCCACTATCGTGGCCCCCATTGTGGCTCTCACCAAAAAGGGAGCCAACCCCAAGTCATGGCCTCCACAGGCGGAGGCAGCCTTTTTAACTTTGAAAAAGACTTTCTCTACGGCCCCGGTGCTCACCAGACCAGACCCTTCTCGTCCTTTTTCTCTAGAGGTTGACGCTTCTTCCATCGGAGCAGGAGCTGTTCTCACACAGAGGTCTCCTTCAGGGAAAAATCATACTTGTGGGTTCTTTTCTAGGACTTTTTCTTCCGCGGAGCGAAATTACTCTATTGGGGATCGTGAACTCCTGGCTATCAAATTAGCTCTTGAAGAGTGGAGACATCTTCTAGAAGGGTCGCTTCACCCCATATCTATTTTTACCGACCATAAGAACCTTTTGTATCTTCAAACTGCTCAACGCTTGAATCCTCGCCAAGCTCGTTGGTCACTATTCTTCGCGCGGTTTAATTTCCGCATTCATTTTCGACCTGCCTCTAAGAACATCAGGGCAGATGCTCTATCTCGCTCCTCGGACGTCACAGACGTGGACGCTGCTCCTCAGTTCATTATATCTCCTGATCATTTGGTTCATTCCGCTCCAGCCTCCCTAGTGCAGGCTCCGCCTGGGAGAACCTTTGTCCCGGCTCGCCGACGCCTCCAAATATTAAAATGGGGTCATGCTTCCCGTATTGCCGGGCATGCTGGTATCAAAAAGTCTAACGCAATTATTGCCAGATATTATTGGTGGCCCTCCATTGAGAAGGATGTGGCAGAATTCGTGCAAGCTTGTACCACCTGTGCACGTAATAAAACGCCTCGCCAAAGACCGGCGGGTCTTCTTCATCCTCTTCCTATTCCTGAAATCCCTTGGTCTCACATCGCTATGGACTTTATCACGGATCTTCCTCCATCTCAAGGCAATACAGTGATCTGGGTTGTTGTGGATCGTTTTTCAAAAATGGCGCACTTCGTTCCGCTTCCAGGACTCCCATCCGCTCCTCAGTTGGCTAAGAACTTTTTTAAACATATTTTTCGGCTCCATGGACTTCCTTCCCATATTGTCTCCGACAGGGGAGTTCAATTTGTTTCAAAATTCTGGAGGGCTCTCTGTACTCAGTTAAAGGTGAAATTAGATTTTTCCTCGGCTTACCACCCCCAGTCCAACGGCCAAGTGGAGAGGGTCAATCAGGTTCTAGGACAATATCTACGTCACTTTGTTTCGGCCCGACAAGACGACTGGGTCGATCTCTTGCCATGGGCGGAGTTCTCTTATAATTTCAAAGATTCTGAAGCCACAAAGAAATCTCCATTCTTCATTGTTTATGGCCGCCAACCTTTGCCTCCTCTACCCTTACCTACACAGTCGGGTGTACCCGCCGTGGATGACTTAACACAGTTTTTTTCCTCTATCTGGCGTGAAACACGACATTCTCTTGTTCTAGCCTCTACCCGCATGAAGAGCAGCGCTAATAAAAGAAGGAGAATCGCTCCTGTTTTCTCTCCTGGAGATAAAGTTTGGCTTTCAGCCAAGTACATTCGTTTCAAGATACCCAGTTATAAATTGGGCCCTCGCTATTTAGGGCCTTACAGGATCAAGCAACAAATTAATCCGGTCTGTTACAAACTTCATTTGCCAGCCTCCTTACGTATTCCCAACTCTTTTCATGTTTCTTTATTAAAACCTCTGACGACTAATCGATTCTCTTCTAAAACGTTGGAGCCACTTCCGGTCGCGGGTACCGAAGATGCCTTCTCGGTGAGAGAGATTCTGGCTTCCAAAACATCCAGAGGGAGACGATACTTTCTAGTGGATTGGGAGAATTGCGGTCCTGAAGAGAGGTCCTGGGAACCTGAGGAGAATATCCTCGATCGGAGCCTTATTTCAAACTTCCTCGGTCCCAAAAAGAGGGGAAGACCTAAGGGGGGGGGTACTGTTAGGGCGAGCGCTGCGTCTTCCCCGCGCAGCGCCCCCCTCCGTGCCTCTCCTCGGGCGAGCGCTGCGTCCCCTTCCCGCAGCGCTCCCCGCTTCACCGCCATCCGGGCGTCTGCTGCTGGCCCCCCTGGCTGCGGTTCCCCCTTACCTGGTCCCCGCGCTTCCTCCTCTGACCGGCATGGCCGCCGGCTTCCTCCTTCTCTGTCTGTTCCGTCCTCCCTGCGCGCACGTCCCCGGCCACTAGGGGGCGCGCGCGTCAACCTCCCCAGATTTAAAGGGCCAAGGCCCTGTTAATTGGTCTCTGCCATCCAATCTCTTTTTTGCGCTTCCTATAAATGAAACCCTGCCTTACTTCCTGTGCCGGATCTTCGGTGTTGTTCCCTGAATGATTTTCGCTGTATTGCTTGATTCCTCGTGTATGACCTCGGCTCTCCTATTGACCTCCGAACCTGTGCTGCCCGTCCCGACCTCGGCTTGTCTCACCGCTATTGAACCCGCGCTGCCAGTCCCGACCTCGGCTTGTCTCACCGCTACTGAACCCGCGCTGCCAGTCCTGACCTCGACCTTCTCCTCCGACCACTGTTTGTCTCTGCTGCACGTCACTTCAGCAGTTTGTGGAACTGTGCCGCTGTTGGGGGGTAGCGACCTGGGAGTCACCTGCCGCACAAGACCATCCCGCCTTGCGGTGGGCTCTGGTGAAAACCAGTGGCTCCTTAGACTCCGCTCCCCTGACGCGGTACCTGCCAAAACAGTTCTGCAGACCCTGCGGGTCCACTTCTTCGCACCCGGTGCGTAACAGCCTGGTAGCAGCTGCCTCCCCCTGCCTTTATGGTATGTATGCCCATGAGCACCATTGAAGAAACCTTTCGTGGCTGGCTTTACCAGTAAATCGTGAGGTTTCTAGGCAGCCATATAGCAGTTAGCTGGTAGCATATAGCTGGAACATCATTATTCTCCCCATACACATCTTTATATAATATAGGTATGGCAGCATCTGCTATCATATGACCATCCCATGAGCAATTCAATGTCCCCATCTTTCAATATGCAGTAAGTGATTAATATATTTCACATCAGTATTACCAGGGTCATTACTGAGCAGAACACCTGAATGAGGCTCAGTCATAAAGAGGGGGGCCTTGCTGCCATCTATACTTCACTTAATCATGATTTGCACAATAAATAAAACAACAGTCCATTTTTTGAGTGATTCATTCAATTTAAAAAATCAGAAAATGAAAAGTGGTACTTGATGAAAACCGGTTGGGAACTCCTGCACTGGCCTATATTTCCCGGTCTCTATGGAGTGTTTTCCTATCACACTTGTGTCACATTTAAGGAGCTGTTGAGGACAGAGGCTGGGTAATGCTTCACTGGGTGACTGTGTTAACTGACCACATACCAAACTCTGCTTTTAACCTCTGCTAAACCCCTCTGCAAAGCAAACCATCCTAGGTCTTGCCTGTACTACCCCAGTGGCAGTGGACCTGGGGCGTAGCGGTGGCCAAGTCTGGCCAGAAGGGATAGAGGTGAGTGACTGTGGCAGCTGGAGGAGCTTTGCTAATGATAGGGGCCCCTGTTTTGTGCTCCATATACCCTGGAACTTTATTTGTGGTAGTTCACTGTCTTTAATCCTCGAGCTCCCTCCCCTTTGATGAATGGTCTTGCTGAGACCTGTGTCTGTCCACCTGTATGAAGCCCGAGGTGACAGGAGCTCTGTCAGGTGCTGGGCAGTGTTGTGAATTAAAAGTGAACCTGTCATTACAAGACTCGGCCTGAACAAGGGTTCAAGTGTGTTTGAAAAAAAAGGATATACCATATTTTCACCCTATAAGACGCACGTTTCCCCTAAAGTGGGGGGAAAATGTCAGTGCGCCTTATTGAGCGAATGCAAAAAAGTAAAAATAGATATATTTACAGGAGCCTCGCACTGCGGCCACCGGGAGGTCAGACGATGAAAGAGCAGTGGGCAGGGAACTGAGCCCCACCTGTGGCCTTCGTTCGCATCCCAGCTGCTTGGATCAGGTGTGTGTGTGCCATCCCGAGAAGTAGCAGCAGTGCCGGCAGCGCCCAGAGTGGGGACAGCAGGTGGGATTCAGTTACCTAGCCTTCCCTGCCCGCCTCTCTTTCATCGGCTGTCCTCCCGGTGGCCACAGTGCAAGGCTGGTAAGGCAGGCTGTAAGTATATCTTTTTTTTCTTATCTCCAGCAACAGGGTGGGAGGGAATTCAGCATATGGGAATGGGATGGGGAGATGCCACAGTGCATATGGCAAATGTAATGGGGGGGGGCACTGCCTATGGGAATGGGAGGGGAATGCCACACTGCCTATAGGAATGAAATGAGGGGGAATGCCACACTGACTATGGGGAGGGGAGGAGGAATGCCACACTGCCTATATGAATGAAATGGGGGGGAATGCCACACTGCCTATGGGGAGGGGAGGAGGAATGCCACACTGCCTATATGAATGAAATGGGGGGGGGATGCCACACTGCCTATGGGGAGGGGAGGAGGAATGCCACACTGCCTATGGGAATGAGAGGGGGAAATGTCACACTGCATATAGGAATGGTAGGGGGAAATGCCACATTGCCTATGGAAATGGAATGGGGGAGAATGCCACACTGCATATGGGGATGAGGTGGGGGGATGCCACACTCTCTGTAATGGGGTATTTTAGCACAACTTTTGGTTTAGAATATTTTTTTTCCTCCTCCAAATCCTAGGTGCGTCTTATTGGCAGGTGTGTCTTATAGGGTGAAATATACGTAGTAAAGGTTGCTGAAATCACCCTGAACTCCCAAGGTGGCTGGGCCCCCCATGCCACTGTGTTCCCTTGTGTGTTCTGGAATTTCCTGCAAAGTGTAGTGTTAAAATATAGTGTACAGTGTTAACCTGGAAAGGTGCCCTCTGGTACTGCTTTCTCTGAAAAATTACCCCAGATTTCTGCCCTAACTACTACCAACACCAACCTCTGCTGATCACCAACCTCTGCTGATCACCAACCTCTGCTGATCACCAACCTCTGCTGACCTGCCTTCTTTGTTTCCTGAATAACTACTCCCATTTCCCCTTTTGTAACTCACTTTACAAGAGGAACTATGTGCAAGTCACCATTTCCTCATTCATGGAGTATGGCCCAAAATGGCATTTAATCATGTGACTGCTGTTAACTAATCTAAATGTGGGCTTGCACATTCAACCTGAAGAGTTTCCATTGGTCACATGATTAACTGACATTTTGTGCCATACACCATGAATGAGGAATTGGTGACTTGCTCATAGTTCATCTTTAATAATTGGGGGAGGCATACAGCTTCTGCATTATGGGGGAGGGCGTATTATTAGAGCACAATACAGATGACTTGTTGGGGGGGCATTTGTGTTCAGTTTTAGGTGACTGACAGCCCATACACACCACCCTTGTGGTACATAGGATTAGAAAATGGAAAGTGGTACTTGATTCACAAATAGAAATATTTCTTCATATAATACATATAGAAAAAACGGAATCATTATCAAATTATTATATAAAGTATTTCTATTTCCTAGGGGGCTTTTGAGTCTCACATCGGTATCTCCCTAATGTGGTTTGTTACACCATTCTAGATGCATTTGAAAATGTTATTGCTAAACAATAATTTTTTACCTTCTGAGTCTTAAAATAGATACAGCGTGAGAACCTGTGTGTGTGTATATTTAATTCACCTCCCTTCCTTCCTTAAACCATATAAAAAAAGCTTCCTTCCTCCCTTTTGAGAATGAAATCATTTTTTTAAATCATATTATTAAATGGATGCTTTCAAAGAATGAAATGATGTGTCTGAGATTTAAATCTACTTTTTAGACACACTGTTATTTTTTCTAAAATTGTACACAAATTGTAATCCTCACACTTCGGAAAGTATTACCATAATTAACATCCACATGATTCACACCAACAATTACTCAACACACAGCTGTAAGTGCACTTCAGTTTTTTGGGCAAGGAAGGGGGTTGGGACAAAGAATTTCTACATCTGGGCCGAAGCTTCCTGAGCCTCTCAATTATGCCCTGTCACCCTGTCATCACCCTCCTTCTGCATTTGAAGCGCTTTTAGTCATCACAGTGCATTGCAGTATTGTTACTGCAGTTACTCAGTAAGACAACGCAGAATGGTATACTTACCTTTCTGTATTTTTTCTGCTGGCGCATTCTCCATCACTGTATTAAGTTTACACCTCTTATCCCGTTATCCGTGTGGCCAGAAGCATCATACTAAATGCAAATAACCAGAAAAAAAGAATAAAGCGTAGCTTTATTTGATAAAGTGGACCAATTACCAGGATCTTAGTGATTGGTCCTTGTCGTGTGACACCGCCCAGATTGCCCACTCCATTTACCGTTGCTGCCGCGGCCCATGTGCGGGTGCTCGTCCAATTAGCGTTTTATGCCCTGCATATTAATGTGCCGTTGTTTTGGACATTGTCGAGAGGCATTGGGAGCAGGGGCAGCCACATCCCCAGTTTCCCTGTGCTCCCGCATGCATGGCCTATTTGAAAGGCTGGGCGTGGAAGCTGCAGAGATGAGGGGGATGCGGCCACAGCCTGCGGTCGCAGTGAGGGACTAGCGGAAAGTTATGGCGTTTGCAGGTGATCTGGGGGCTCACACAGTGGGGCATCCAAAATTGAGCTGCTCCAGGAGCACCTAGTTGGTACCCTAGCTATCAACTCCATGTTATAGCCAGTGTTTCAAAAGCACAAGTGAAGCAAAAGTAAGGTAAAAGTAACAAACAAACAATCAATAAGTATCATTCAGACCTGCATACGTCATAAGTCTTTTTTAGATGTAAACCATAACCTGACGCCCGTTTCGGGCCATTGTAGCCCTTCCTCAGAGGTCTGTTGTGCTTTTGAAGCGCTGGCTATAACATGGAGTTGACTGTATACATTGTGTGCAATAGGCTGTGACTGGGAACTTGTGCAATATGTTACTGTGGAGCTTGTGCAATATGATATGGTTGGAATTGAATTAAGCTTTATTGAAATGGATTATATATTACTTTTTGAACTTATACCTTTTGATATGTGTTGCACTAAGCACTTTAGTGATGTATTTTGCAAGCTCTAGATATTTGTCCATGCTATGAAAGCATCTAAATGAAGACGGGGCAATAGTTTGGTATACATTAAAGCACACCTTGAGCAGAACAAATCGGACTTTATTAATGAATTTTTAGTTTATGTAAATTATATGTTATCTATCTGTGATGGAATAAACAATCTACTTATTAACTTATGATGGAATATGAATAAATATAAATGTCATTCTGAGAAGTGGGTTACAGAGATAAAACAGTCAGTTACCTTAAGTTGCAGTTGTAGAGTGGTGATGAAGAGCTTCCACAGAATGGAGGTAAGTGGCAAGTCTATTGATGGGCACCTCCAGCATGACCTCCCCCAGAAGTGACAAAAGCCTGGCCCAGGTCACCCCCTTTATGCGGCGAGACCCTTTCACTCCCTCCCTTCTGTGGGACGGATTGTCCCCTCCCACCGTGGTGGAGCCTGCTTTAGCACCTAAAACCCTTTAGGGGTTATAACTTTAAGCAGGGGGGTCTTATGGCTCTGAATACGGCACCAAAAGATTGGGCTGGATGCCGGGCATCCGATGAGTCCAAAGATGGAGTCCCTAAATAGGTCAGAACCCTAGATCTCCATTTCTCTAGGTTCCCCTTATCGCATGGCTCTGAGAAACCTACCTCTACGTGTGATTTTGTGGGCCCGTTCTGGTTCTGTACCTGACTTGGTGCTGGGACACATGGTGGATTTGTGTTGGTGCCGGATGTCTGAGGCACTGTTGAGGAATGTGAGGAAGCTCACAGCCAGGGGTCACTTTTATCTCAGGCAGATTGGGGCATATTCAGACCAAAGGTGTGAAGAGTCAGCAGGGAGTTGGCTCACAGATGCTATAATACCATATAGGCACAGAAGAACCTACCACAAATGGGCACAGCACAAAAACAAAACCGTTTATTCTAGTGACTCCACTACATTAAAAAACAAATACAGACAAATTAAAAACAATTCCACCAGTACATAACCCTCTTGCTCTGACACATGTATATATGGTACAGCACAGACTTTATCTCGTCCATACAAGGAAATATCTCATCTCAAGCAGACCTAAATTAATACATAATATTACACATGTCCCAAGTTCAAATTCATGACAAAGCCAACAATGTGCAAGAAATAATCAATTTTAAATTAATAAATGAATAAATAGCCAACAATGTGCAAAACAGCTAAGTTAAATGAAATCTCATAAGAAAATCTAAACATTCCTCTTATAAAGTGCTAGTGCCAAATTACAGTGTAATCTCTATAGATGTGAGTCCACTTTACTGGACTTTAAAGTGGACCAACACCCAGGATTTTGACTATCCTGGGTTTTGGTCCACTTCAGGGGGGCACCCCGATTTGGGGTGCCCCGCTGTGTAAATCCCCCCAGAAAGCCCCCAATACTCACCTCAACACGCTCCCACGTGGCCACGGACAAGCGGGTGACAGCGGCGGACGAGACAGTGCGCCCGCCGCTGCCTCCCGCACGTCGCTCTGACAGGGCGCGCGCACGTCTAGAGGCGATGAGGTGAGTTTGTTTGGGGTTTTGGGGGGGGGCCCTCACCGCGGGACATCCCGATCTCGGATGTCCCGCGGTGAGGGAGGTGATCGTCCCGGGAATCTTATAGATTCCCGGGCCGATCACCCCTGGGTGATGGTCCACTTTAATCTTATGTTGCCATGTTAATGGCATATACCCATTATCTTCAAATTAATGTCAACAACCCAAAGTGCCATGTGCTTGGGAAAAAGGATGAAAAAATGTAGAGCTAAAGCCAAGTAGATGAGCGAGATTATTACAGAGAAGGTACCTCTGAGAACCCGCAGGTGGTGACGGAACATGTGAGGTTATCCTTTTTGCACCAGTCCCCAGATGAAAATATAGATCTCCATACGGGAAAGTATCTGTTATAATCTCACTCTCCATGCGTTTCTTTACATTTAAACGGGATTTTTCCTTTACAACCAGCAATTCTAAAAAGATTTTACCCAGGCAGGGAAAACAATATGGTCCCGCTACCACGAGTAACGTTGTTTGTGTGGGACTGTTTCAGTTCCTTAGAAAAGCCTTTGTTGGTTTCCAAGCCTTAGCCTTCTTTTCCCTGGAAATGATAGCCAGATTTCAGAGGCCTTTTCCTCCTTCTTTGTCTGTTCTGTGGAATACAGACTTTCTGCCAGTGTAGAGGACATCCACAGACTTTGGAATGCCCCCAAGGAGGATACAGTTCCATGTAGGAGGAGGTGTGGGCAGACCCTAAACTGGACCCACTTTCATAAGGGGATCTCTGTGGCCCAAGGGGATTTAGGTACTCACTCAGGTCCCCTGGTACTCTGGCAGCAATCCAAGGCGGGTTTCGGTCTTTCTACAGTGCAGCAACAAACCCTTGCTAAGTTGGTAGAAGGGTTAACGGTGTGTCCCCTCTTTATTAGGATGCCTCTTCTTGACAAAGGGTAACTGGCATGTAGGGATATTCCTTGAGGTGCTTACCTCCAATTGCTTGTTCAGTACCTGTTACGCCCTCCAGGAGTCCCATCCAGCTGGGCCTTCCTCCCTCCAGCTACCAAAGACCCCATGTCTCCGGCCCATCCTGAGGGGTACTTCTCCTCAGCGACCTTTATATAGGTCCCAGGAACCAATCAGCATAGAGGTGTGCCGTCCCTGTCTGAATGCCTATTTTTTTACACCCTTAGTGGCAGGAAGTCAGAAACTAAAGCGCCCCTGGGCCACACATCCCTACACTACACCAATCATTAACCCTTAAACGATTAACCCCTTTATCAGTGGTGGTGGATAAGCCACCACCCTGTTACACAAGTAAGTATAAATATGCCATTCTGGCCATCCTCTTGAGGCCCAGAGAGATTCCCAATCAAAAGAGTGTTTGTCACTTGTTACACTGGCTGGGCTTTTACAGATGGAGAGCGCGTTGCATAGATCCATGTCTAAACATCAACTGAAGGCTTATTTCACTGCCATTATCATTATGTTCACTGCATCTTTAGTGATTTAAAATGACTGTCCAAACACACCAAGCAACTTCCTCCTTGCTCCTTGGCAACTGTGTAAAATGAGCCGTATCAAAGCATCTCAAAATCTCAGATTATATGTAAATACCTTATGGATTTTCAGAGACGCTGCTTTCTTCAGTTTCTGGGTTGTGGCTGAGCTGGAAAGGACACGTCATGATGCAGCTTTATGAGTCAAAAACATGCTCTGCTGTGGTCAGAGCCAGCTGTGGGGCCACTGCGAACACAAAGGGAAAGAGTGGCTGTTGAACCTCTCTTTTGTGTGGTCCTGGAGAAAGAAAAGTGAAAGGTAGCATTGGAGCCCTGCTATGGCTTCTACCCGACTCTGCAGTAAATGGAGGGGAGGCACATGGGACAGGAATCAGATGAGTTGCTTGCTGCCTTATTATTGCTTTTGGCTTTACAGTCCTTTAACCATATTTCAAAGCTTACATGACATTCTATCCAAGACATACTGGAAGCAGGTGCAGTCCTGCAAATGTAGGATTAGAAGCCTACCTAAGGGCCTTATTTATCAAGAGATAGCGCCAGGTAGTGTCTCACTAGCGCCAGGTAGCGCCAGCTATCGGCGGCTACCGACTCCAGAACGCCAGGCGGACACAATCACGCATTTATCACGCTAAATGAGGCTAGCGCCGGCGAGAGCGTCAGCTAGCGCGAGATTCATCATGTAGCCGACTGCAACGAACAGCGCCGCTACTAATCCCATCACAGCGACAGGTATGACCTCTTGCTACCTGGCGCTCTCCAATGCATTTCAATGGAGCAATCTTTAAATATTCCTAATTAATTGATATTATTGTTTTTTTTTTTTTTTTAAATGTGAAAAATTCTGTGACCACTTCGGCAATGTTAGATATTTTTTTTAAGCTAAAAAAAAATTTTGTGCAGAATTGATATTACAGGTCTGATATTAATGTATTCATATTACAAAATGTTTAGAAAAACTTGTTTAATTTAAAAAAAAAAATATGGTTGTTTGGGGGTTAAAAACTACTTTTAAGCCATCGCCGCCAGCGCTCTGGGGTTTAAACAAGCATTTCACAGCGCGAGAATTTTTTGAGCGTGATTTGTTAATGAATATGCTGGGAGCCGTTCGCTCTGGCCATTCGCTGTCAGGCGCACCCATACAGCGCGGAACCTGTCAAACAGTGACTCCTAACCCCGTATTCAACATTAACGCACACCGACTGAGTCGCTGTCATCAAGCAAACGCCTGGCAAGCACAGCGAATACTGGCTGGCGCTGTAAAAATCACGCTACAGTCGCTCATCTGTCGCTACCTGGCGCTATTAATGAATCGGCCTCCCCGTCGCTGTCAACAACCGAACAACGGCCAAGCACAGCGAATACTAGCGGACGCTGTGAAAATCACGCTACTGGCGCTCACCTGTCGCTACCTGGCGCTATTAATGAATCGGCCTCTAAGGTGACCACTGTTGGTGGATCTTCTAACATGTGCATCACACGTTCTGCAAATATTATGTTTGTTTATCCTGTTTTTCATTGATGTGGATGGATTTGTTGGTTGGTAGAAAATGAGGGATGGGGACAAAGCCTGCAAAGATGATTGAGAGTCAGTCCTTGCCATGAAGACGCCAGGAAAATGGATTATCATCACAATTATAAGTGATTATCACAGTCACAGGAAGTTTGCTATCTGGCTGCGTGAAGCAGAAAATCTGCTACTAATTTCTCACACTTGGTTTAGATAATATCACATATTGCAGGATAGGGTTGTCTTTAGGGCCTGGCTGCATGTCATCGAAGGACAGATGCACATAAAGAGCGCCTAAAGTGTGGCTGCGCTTGTGATTTTAAAGGCGAGAAAATGATTACATTTAGGCTTGGGTACAAAACTTTAACACTTTCAGAGCACAGTGAAATCAAATGTTATTCTTACACTGGTTATCATAGAGCAGTTTTCATTTATATAAAAATTTACTCGTGTCTTTTTTAAAGCTAAATAACTATGTAACTGTAGAGGAATACAGAAAGAGGTATATTAAACAAAAACTTTTTCTAACATTTTCTTTTTATTTTGGCAGTGCTATGCAATTAAAAATGAAGTACAAAGAGATAAAATATTTTAATAGAAGAGCAGAATGATCTCACTTAAAGTGGCTCAAAACCCACGCTGACTGGCCTGGGAATCTATAAGATTCCCGGAGGGGCGACCGATTCTCCCCTCCCCCCGGGCATCCAAAATTGGGATGCTCCACTGTGCGAAACCTCCAGGTTGCCACTCTTCACTTAGCTCATTTCCCCATCCCATGGTGCATCTAAGAGCAGCGGGCATATCCCCGCGAGCCTTCCAGCAGGGTGTGTGCCCGCACCAGACATTTGTGAATGGCCGTTGCGGGCAGCTTCCTGTTAGAGGGAAGCGGAGGATGCGGCCATCAGAGCCACTGCTCTTAGATGCGCTGTGGGACCAGGAAGAGGTGAGCTGGTCTCAGTGTCCTGAGGGGTTTCACGCAGCAGGGACAGTCCAGTTTGAAAGCCCTCTGGCTGTATTGTCCCAGAAGCCGGTGTTCGGTAGTACTGAACTGTGAATACAATAGCTCCAGCCACTGCATTGTGTGAACTGATATAAAGATCTATTGGACCCCTAACTATTTCATTAAAAAATGAAATACTGTACATGTTTTAAACCGGACCTTCACCCTGAATAAGAGTCTATCTTATATGTTTCCCACACCCTGTACATACAGATTGTCCTCATTAAAAATCATTCTACCTACATCTACTGCATTTTCTGAGTCTTTAAACATCCAAGATGGCGGCCCCATGGAGTCTCAGGCTGCCTGCAAACAGGAAGTGTCTTCTGACTGTGCTGCTCTGCATTCTGGGATTGCTGTTACAGAGTGATGGCTCATTACCCCAAATCGATTTGCAAATAAAAAATAGTTACATTGACCACATTCAGACGAGAATGGCTCCATGGAAATACCCACTGCAATCGAGTGATTAAAAAGCGCATCCGAAAGTTTTGGCATGTTTTTTTTATGTGGGAACAGAAATCAGGCACTAATAGAAGGTGGAACGCACAGAACAAGCTAGCTCACGAATGATCTCTCTAACAAACAATTAGCTGACAATCATCCACATCGGAACGCGAATCCTCCGCTCATATATGAGTCGCACCTTTGTTCACTCGCTTACTGGAAATAGGTCTTACATGACCTCTAAAGATGTTACCTCCACTTTAAACCGGACCTTCACCCTAAATAAGAGCTTATATGTTTCCCCCATCCTGTACATACAGATTACTCACATTAAAAATCATCCTACCTGCATCTACTGCATTTTCTGAGCCTTTAAAAATCCAAGATAGTGGCCCATGGAGTCTCAGGCCGCCTGCAAAAGTGTCTTCTGATTGTGTCGCTCTGCATTCTGGGATTGCTGTCCTTTTCCTGACCCCAGCAAAGCACAGCTATAACCCACCCTCCTGTACTTTTCCCACTCTTCTCTCTTCGATATGTAATGCTTTTGAGGCAAGATGGCGGCGCCCATATTCTAGAGTCCTGAACATAGTTGCAGCCCAGTGGAGGAAAGAATAATAAGTAAGCGACTACAAAATGTAAAATATATTAATTTTAGATGCCAGGGAATCGTTTTTTTAAGGGTTTGTGCTTTTCATTAAATGACGCTGAAAGTCCAGTTTAAAGTGGACCAACACTCACAAAAACAACTTTGCTTTAAACAAACAAACATAAAAAGACACGTTTTGATGATCCTGGCAGCCCTCTGTCCCTCGCAGCGTCTGCTTTCTAGAATCACCTTCGCCAGAAGTCCCGCCCTCCAGCGCTTGTCCGTGTCCTTTGACTGGCATCTGCACTGTTTAGACATGCATACCAGTCTCTAGGGATCGCATGATTTCAGTTTCTTCAGGAGTGATGTCATCATGGTGGGCGTGGCCTCTGTCTTGCAGTCACTCCCTCCGCCTTTCAGCCTTTCCCCTGCTCGCGCGCTTCTGTAAAGATAAAAAAAAGCGCGCATGCGTAGTAGCGCCGCTTAGGTAAAGTGAAGCGCCGCTCGCTCCCTATGCAAGCGGCGCTTCACTTTACCTAAGCGGCGCTACTGCGCATGCACGAGATTTACAAGAGGAAGAGGTCAAACGATCTCTTCCTATTAGATGAAAATCAAAGATGGCGGCGCGAAACAGGAAAAGATGCGACGCCGCGCAGGATCATCGAAGGTAAGTTTTTTTTTATCATTATGGTTAACGGGTCCTGGGGCATGGCATGGATTATTACTTGAAGGAAAAAAAAAACGTCAGGGTGTTGGTCCACTTTAATAAATTCTCTCTATGCTAAAAGTACAGAGATATAGACATTGAAAGGTATATACAGGAATATATACAAGACTTAGATGTAGAGCTGGGTTACTTAAAGTGGACCAACACCCAGGATTTTGACTATCCTGGGTCTTGGTCCACTTCGGTGGGGCACCCCCGATCGGGGTGCCCCGCTGTGTGAAACCCCCCCGAACTCACCTCTGTCCGCGGCGACGGACAAGCCGCAGACAAGCGGCTCCTCCGCCGCCGCCTCCCGCGCGTCCCTGTTGACGCGCGCGTGCCCGCGCCGGCCATTCACAGACGGCCGGCGTGGGCGCGCGCACGTCTAGAGGGGCGCGAGGGAGGCGGCGGCGGAGGAGCCGCTTGTCTGCGGCTTGTCCGTCGCCGCGGACAGAGGTGAGTTCGGGGGGGTTTCACACAGCGGGGCACCTAACTAAGGTAAGGAGTTTGGGGTGTTTGGGGGGGTTTCACCCCGCGGGACATCCCGATCTCGGATGTCCCGCGGGGAGGGAGGTGATCGGCCCGGGAATCTTATAGATTCCCGGGCCGATCACCGGTGGGTGTTGGTCCACTTTAAAGCAAGTCCTTACATTATTTTCCAGGCGGTTAATATGAGCAAGTGCAAATCAGGAGAACAATACCATTCTTGTTTAGGCAATGGCTAAACATTAGGATGCTGGCTTCTGACTGTCTCTCTGATTGTTACATCTGAGCTTCCTCAATCACATCTCCAGAAATAGATTTGTATTTCTGTCCTTCATTTAGACATTGTTAGAATTTGTTGCCATATGTGACCAATAAAAGCAAATATTCTTTGCATGCAGCCAAAATGTCTTTCCCACTCACCATAAAGCATACCTACCAACTTTTTTAGGGTGGGAAAGAGGGGACATTTGTTAAATGAAGCCACGCCCCCTCATTGAGGGATGGATAGGAGATATGATGTAACAATTACAACAATATAAACACTTTAAATAGACAAATTAATCATTTATTGCATGTTCCATCTCAAAGAGGGACAGATGAGAACAACGAGGGACGAGGGACACAGACTCAAAATAGGGACAGTCCCTCCATATAAGGGACACTTGGGAGGTATGCATAAAGTTCTAGAACCAGTGGCGTAAATAAATGTGACGGGTGGTGCAAACATTAAGTGGAGCCATTTCACAGCTTATACAGTAAACTGTATTCTGTCTATTAACTTATTTGGATGCAACTAGACAACTAAAGAGAGAAACACCAGAGTCTTTTCTCTAAATTATACCAAGTGAGCACAAATATGATAAATAAGGCAGAGGAGCAACAATGATGGGGTCCATCTGACCTTCTGGGCCCCAGTTTAGTCACACCCCCTATACTGTAGTTACACCCCTGTCTAGAGCCAATACATTTAGAGAAATATCATTTCTGCTGCTTGTGTTAGTTTTCTTTCTTTTAGATTGGCAAATTTGAAGGCCCAGCTCCAGATTGCCCAGAAGCCCTTGATAGCTACCCCCACACCACTTCTGATATTGACTTGCCCTATTGCTTTTTAGAAAAATCAACCAAGCATTGGAATAGGAAGCGGAGCTTCACAAAGTTCTTAAAATAGGCTTATAAAAGGCTTTCTGATTACTGGTTTATTTTACTTGTTGTTTGAAACAACTTTGTATTACCAAACATGGCAGCAATCTTAAAAATACGTTAAAATGATTTTTTTTTTAATTAACACCATAGCAAGAAACAAACGATGAAATCAAGGTCAATTGTTTGTTGCAATTCAACACAGAGCAAAGAGTGTCTCATCTACACCCCCTAGTGGACGAATAAGAAAATGCACAACAATTTACTTACTGCAGTATTATTTCAGACAAAATAGATGACACCTTAGTGTACAGGATTTATTGTTATTATTAAAGTGGACCAAAACCCACCCTGGAGTCTATGAGACTTCAGGGCAGGCATACTCCCTCCCCCTGGAGCATCCAGATTCAGGATGCCCTGCTGTATGAACCCCCCCCCCAACGGTGTTGCCTGAAAACTCACCTTCTTTCCTGGTCCAATGACGCATGCATGAGCAGCGGCCAAATCCCTGCTATCCCTTTAGCAGGGCGCGTGCCTGCTCCAGGCATTTGTGAATGGCCGGCGTGGGTACGCTCCCTGTTAAAGCGTAATGGGAATGCGGCCGCCAGCGCGCTCGCTTTAGACAAGCTCTTGGACCAAGAGGTGGGAGTGGATCCGAGCGTGCTGACTGGAAGAGAGGTTGCACATGTGCTGTAGGCCCGAGGAGGGGTGAGTGAGATCGGGTGATCCCGATCTGGGTTTTGGTCCACTTTAACCACAAACATACTGCAACATAAATACTGTTACATATTTATCAATTAAAATAATAGATATAAACCTTACTGCCTTGTGCTGCTAAAGTATCATTTTAATAATTGTTTTAAGTGGACCAAAACTCCATAAGATTCCGGGGCTGATCGATCCCCCCGGGGCATCCAAAATCAGGATGTCCTGCTGTGTGAAACCCCCCAGGTCGCCCCATACACTTACCTTGCTTCCTGGTCCAACGGTGCATGCGAGAGCCGCATCCCCGCCATCCCTCTAGCAGGGCGCATGTCCGTGCCAGGCATTTGTGAATGGCTGGTGCGAGCACACTCCCTGTTAGAAGGAAGCAGGGGATGCAGCCGCCGGCACGCTCAGAGCCGCTGGCCTTAGACGATGTGACATCAGTGGCTCCGAGCGCGCTGATTGGATGAGCGGTGAGTTGCCTTCAGCAATCTAGGGGGTTTCACGCAGTGGGGCATCCCAGATCGAAGTGCCGCAGGGGAAAGGACCAAAACCCAGGATGGTCAAAATCCTGGGTTTTGGCCCACTTTAACTAAAATGCATGCAGTCAAAAATATTCTCATTTTGTAGGGCTATACATTGTTTTCATTTTCCCCTTTTAAAAGCTAAGCTATATTAGCAGAGTAATTATAAAATAAAGTTTCACTTCATGTTCCTCATGGTGAACGTGGTAGGACCAAGTGATGCAAGCAGACTGTGTGCTTCACATTAGAGTAAGCTGGGGTTGACTGACAGTGTGGAGAGCTCCATTCTAGCCTATCAACAGCAGAGGGGGTGTCAACCTGACATAAGCCTTAGGATTTAATTTGTAGTCTAGATCAGGGGGGGAGGTTCTGTAACCAAAGCAGAGAGACAGCATGGGACTGGCACTACGTCAGGTAAGCTGCCAGGCAGTTGATTTTACAGTTTGACTTGTCAGTTGCAAACGGTAAGTCCACTATTGATGCCATTTTTGACAGTGCATATTTGTGCCAAAATGATATCCTTAAACCGGACCAACACCCATTTTTACTTTAACAGGTGTTGGTCCTGCTGTCCGTTGATAAGAAGAAGCTTGCATGGGTATCCAGAATGCTGGAGCCCCCTATCATCGAACAGCACACAATACTCATAATACTCACCTTCATTATGAGCCAGTGCCGGGAAAGGAGTCTATTGGCCGCCAATCGCGGTAATCCTTTCCCGGTGCTGGCTCGTAATGAAGGTGAGTATTCTGCGGGTCCTGTGCAGTTAGGTGCGAGGGAGCTCTTCTTATTGGCAGACAGCGGGACCAACACCCATTAAAATAATAATGGGTGTTGGTCAGGTTTAAGGTGCAGATTTAGTATTTTCTTTTTCTTATGTTAGCAAATGTGTGTTTTATGGAAGCAGTTTTCACTGCAATCTGATCAATCAACCTGACATAGCAGCAGTGTTCTGTGTGTACTTGGAGTACAGTTGCCAATAGCAACCGATGAACTGCTTCCCATAAATCACACATTTGCTATAGGAAAAAAATAGATCTGCATCTGCTCAGCACATCCTTTTGGCACAAAAATATACATTTCCAAAAATGCCATTAAAATGAAAAGAGATATGCACTTGCACTTAGTTTAGAAACAATTTTATAGAATTAACTAATTATTTTTAAGTTATCTGTATGGATTAAAGGGCAAATTTAAAATTTAAAAAAATATGAAAAACAGACTTTTTGTAGGAAAAATAAAATATACCAGTGTGAGAGAGCAGCATTTCCTATAGCACTTACATTTATTCCAGAGATGCTTCTAGTTGTTAAAATATATATTATAGTTATTTATATTTCATCATGTAAGACCTCACCCATACCTTTCAAAGTTCAAAATATACTTGGCGGGGGTTTATCTATGACAGAGTAGGAGCACATAAACCTGCTTTAAAAGGGCCATGTAATGGCTTGCTAGTGACCATTAGGATTGGTATATGCAGTCCCAGACATACCTGCCCATCCAACTGCCTTAGTCGCCATTGGTCACCTTGGTAAATAATTTTTTCCAGTTATAAGCCTCTCTATAAATATTTGCAACATTTACAGGTCTTATTATTTGCTTTTATAGTAACAGTTTGCAGCATGGTTGCCCATATCTGACCAGTGCTGGCTTTGTGTCAGGAAGGATCCTGGTCCATAGTGACCCTAACCTAACCTCTCTTGCCATCTGACCCCAAGAAGGATGGGTTTGACTCCCTGCACACCAGGACTCTCCCTGGCACAGTTGAAAAACAAAGGTTTCTGTTTTAAATAGGAACAGCACATAGGCGTTCCCCTCCAGGAGGGCATGCTGATTGGGGATGCCCTGTTGTAGGTTTCCTCTGGGATTACCTGTAAAAACTCACCTTCTGGTCATCCCACAACACAATTAGCATTCATGATCCATTCAAACATTCCTTCACCAACCTGATGTCA
The DNA here is from genome assembly GCA_027917425.1 of Gastrophryne carolinensis. NCBI lineage: Eukaryota > Metazoa > Chordata > Amphibia > Anura > Microhylidae > Gastrophryne > Gastrophryne carolinensis. The sequence goes on from CM051236.1 coordinate 271,894,424, forward strand.
GATCGGCTAGAAAAGCTGATCAGAGTGCATCTTACTGGCTGCACCTACCTGTGCCAACCATTCAGAAACGCCTGATGTAGGTACTCACCCGAGCTAATGGTATAGCATGGATGTGGACCAAGCATGGACCGCGGGAACGCCATCTAAATCAGTATGACCGGCAATCACGAGGTTCACACAGCAGGGCATCCTAAATAGAGTGATGAGAAAATCACCTTCCCTGGTTTTGTTTAGAATCCAGGAGGTCTTTTTTATTTTTAAAAGAAAATGGAACTCACTTGCACTTGCACTCCTGTGGTACCTTGTGAGTTCTGCAGCTACAACTAGATGTCCACATTTGCCAGCTGCCAAGCTGCTAGTGGTTACATTGGCCATGGGAATGCAGAGCATTTCAGGCATCTTCCTGCAAGGGATTGGCTAGAGGTGTGTGCACATACGTTGGAGGGAGGTGCATCAGCACTGTGACATCACAAGATTGCTGCATATTACATCACTGGATGGTTATTTTGGAACCACTTCCAGTTGGTTCCTGTTCTGTATTGTTTATATAGGCTTCTTTGCACTGAATGTAGCTCACAACAGGCTCCTGGTGCTAAATGTGGCTCTCGGGTTAAAAAAAAGGTTGGGGACAACTGATCTATGCAATATAATAAGTCTAACTTTCATGCTGGAAACTTGAGATACTGCTGTTATAGTGATTGGTCCTCCACTTTTGGTGCTGGAATAAACTGGTATTATTATGCAAATTTGACTTACCTGTAGGAAAGGATGGAAGGGACTAAGCTCAGTTTTAATGCTTCAAATTTGAAATACAGATATATCATGGCTCATTGACATCAAAGGCACTGATGAGGGTGCTTCCTCTGAACCCCCTGTCACTTTACCTTCTATACATCCCACCTCTGGTGACCAAACAGGAAACAACTGACAGTTGCAGTTGCATGAGTAAAACTCACGCCATGTTAAAGTAAAGCCCAAATTTGGACCCATTCTATTTGAGCAATGACTTTTTGTAGGTCTCACTTCAAAATCAGTGTGGATATTTAAGCCAAATTACTGGGGATGAGTATACCTGTGACTATGCTTTCAGATGTTTAGATGTATAATTTATTCCTCAACTTTCTGCAATATATCTATATAAGCCAGTTTGTTGAGGCACCTATTAGGGGGTGATGTTCCATTGGATCTGGTAATACCGAATGATGAATAACTTGTGGGGACTGTAAAAGTCCATTAAAACCTTGGTAACAGTGACCACAATATAGTAGCATTCAACATAAATTGTAAAACACATTCTCTGTCTGGGAGGGCAAATATACTCTTTTACATAGCCAACTTTCCCAGGTTCAAGGGTGCATTGCAGGACATAGACTGGGAACATTTATTCATGAATAGGGATTAAAACCAATTCAGAGTACCCAAATTGCTACAGGTAACAAGTATAAGTGACTAAAATTAAATCCCTCCTGGCTGACACCTGCAGTTAAACAAGCAATAGAGGAAAAGGAAATGGCTCTCAGCAGTAACCTTTGAAAATTTTAAAGCAGTTAATAAAGCCTATAAAAACTGCCACAAACATAAAAGAGATGTGGCAAAAGAATTCAAAACCAACCCAAAATATTTATTTAAATGTATAAATTCAAAGAAAACCAAATCAGAACAGGTAGACGCCCCCTATATATAAATGGCTAATACAAATATATGGGGAAAGAAGCTTTCATGTAAAATCCTCTCTAAAGACAAGGGGCACTCCCTCCATCTAAAGAAAGCAAGGTTCACTCTCCAGAGGCAACAATCTTTTTTTACCATAAAAACTATAAATATGTGGAGGAGCACCCACAGAAGCATGTTACAGCATCAACAGCTGACATATATGTAAATAGCATTAACAGCTACAATTAGCTGCTTTTTGTAAATAATAGGTGGTGGTGATCAGGAGAGCCAAGGAAACAAAGTTCCTCAGGGTCATTATCAGCTTGCACTGAAACAAGAGCACTACAATTGTCCTAAAGAAAACCCATCACAGGCTCCACCTTTGTAGGCAACTAAGGAAAACTTGCCTATCCAAGAAGCTTTTAGTAACATTCTACAATGCGACAATATACTCACTTCTATGCTTCTCCTCAATCGCCTGTTACAGCAGGGCAAGCAAAAGCTTAAACCGGACCAAGAGCCTGGCACTGTTGGAATAGAAAGGTAGCAGCCATTTTGGCCATACTCTCCCAGCATCTCAGCCAAGTGCACCCCACTCCTGTTTGAAAAGACAGTGGCCACCTGTGTGAACAGAATTCTCTCTGACCAGAACTAGCCTGGCCACCCTCTCTACCTTCTGTTGAAATCTGAAAATACAATTCTGTGATTACTCACCTGTAGAATTGGTATTATACGTATACAGCACGTCCTGTTCCAGAACAATCCTTACTCATGGGTAATACATCCTCTAGATGGCGCTGGACTGCAGAGACAGAAAAGTGGCTCCTCCCGGCCCCGTATATACCAGGGACCTCCCACAAATTCCCCAGTATTGAAAAGCAGTAAAAATGAAGCCGGGAGAACTATAACCCTTATCGATATTGAACATAAGAACAATCACCATAAAGAGGTAACTAAAAATAATGATAACAAGGGCGGGGTGGAACAGGACGTGCTGTATACGTATAATACCAATTCTACAGGTGAGTAATCACAGAATTGTATTTTTCTAAGTATACAGCATGTCCTGTTCCATAAGATATTCCTTACACTTGGGACATCCAATAGCAGTGTCCGTAAGGTAGGGTGGGATCCCCAAAGGTAACAACAGACAGGTCAGACCACTGCCGCCTGCAGAACCTTGCGGCCAAAAGCAGCATTAGCTGAGGCCTTAACATCAACCTTGTAAAACTTAGAAAAAGTATGAACAGAAGACCAAGTGGCGGCCTTGCAAACTTGTTCAACAGAAGCTTGGTGCTGAAAAGCCCAAGAGGCACCAATAGCATGAGTAGAATGAGCAGTAAGGTGGAAGGGAGGCTCCTTCCCCTTAGCAGAGTAGGCCTGTATCACAGCCTGATGGATCCACTTGCTGATAGTGGACTTAGCTGGAGCCAGACCCGTCTTAGGTCCAGACGGGAGCACAAAAAGAGCATCAGTCTTCCTGAAGGATTCAGTAGCCACCAAATAGAACTTCAGAGTCCTGACCACATCCAAAGAGTGTAAAACCCACTCCTTAGAGTTACTAGGATTAGGACACAGAGAAGGCAAAACAATGTCCTGATTGAGGCAGAAACAACCTTAGGCAGAAAATCTGGCTTAAAACGAAACACCACCTTGTCCTGGTGTCTCTCAAAGTAAGGGGGCTTGACGGAAAGCGCCGCCAACTCAGAAACATGCCTAACAGAAGTAATAGCCACCAAAAAGACTACCTTAAGCATAAGAATGGACAAAGGGGCCCCCTGCAAGGGCTCGAAGGGAGACCCCTGCAGGGCAGATAAGACCAAGTTCAAGTCCCAGACTGGTAATATAGGCTTACGTGGGGGACGCACGTGAGTAACCCCCTGGAAGAAGGTCTTGACCAGGGGATGCTGAGCAAAAGACCTTTGGAAGAAAATGGCCAAGGCAGAAACATGACCTTTCAGAGTACTGAGCTGAAGACCCAGATCCAAACCATGTTGCAGAAACTCCAGAATCCTAGGAATAGAAAACACATGACAGGGAAGCGACTTAGACTCGCACCAGTCAATGTAAGTACACAAACCCTATAGTAGATGGAAGAAGAAGACCTTTTCCTAGCCCTGATCATGGTATTAACAACCGAGGCAGGCAGCCCCTTTTCCATCAAGATGGAGGTTTCAGCAGCCAGGCTGTCAAAGCCAGCGTTTGTAAATTGGGGTGGCGTAGGTGCCCCTGAGTGAGCAGATCTGGAACCCGCGGCAGGGCGTACTGATCTACTGCCAGCTGCACAATGTCTGCGAACCACACTCTTCTTGGCCAACAGGGGGCCACCAGTATGGCTGGCACCCCTTCCTGAGCTATCTTGCGCAGCACCCTGCCCAGCAGGGGAAACGGGGGAAACACATACAGGAGCTGAAAACTCGTCTAAGACATTGCTAAGGCATCCATGGCTAAGGCCAGAGGATCCTGGGACAGAGAGACAAAGACTGGAAGCTTGTGATTGTGACGGGATGCAAACAGATCCACATCAGGCTGACCCCAGCGGTGGCACAGGGAGCGAAACACCCTGCTGCTGAGGGACCATTCTCCCAGACGATAGGTCCCCCTGCTCAGAGAGTCTGCCTCCAGATTCTCCACCCCCGGAATGTACACAGCCGAGATGCAGGGAACATTGTCCTCCGCCCAGTACAGAATCATAGACACTTCCCTGAGGGCCCTCTTGCTCCGGGTCCCTCCCTGATGATTGATGTAGGCAACCGCCGTCTGGTTGTCCGAGCCGACCTCGAAGGTGATGGGTTAAGTGGGTGAGAACCAACCTGATTGCCCTCAACTCCAAAATGTTGATAGGGGTGTGGGCCTCCTGAGGGCCCCACTGACCCTGGAATTTCAGGGATTTCCAAAAGCCCCCCCAGCCTGTCAGACTGGCATCCGTGGTGACAGTCTCCCAGCAGGTTCCTTGAGTCCAGCCACCACGATAGAGACCGCCTGGCCAGAGGGGACAGAACAAACACCTGATCCAAGGACACAGGGTCCCGATCCCATACTGACAAGAGGTGAATCTGAAGAGGTCTCATGTGAAACTGAGCATATGGAACCGCCTCGAAGCAGGACACCATCAGGCCCACCAGCTGCATTCCCTGCCTGATGGACGGATGAAGACAAGAAGGAGCTGTGCTTGCTCTTGAAGACTCTCCGCCTTCTGCTGAGGAAGAAAGATCTTGACCTGAGATGAATCCAGAATCATGCCCAGAAAGGACTTCACCATGGAAGGAGACAGGGAAGATTTGGGGTGGTTGATCACCCAGCTGAATGATTCCAGTGTGGACACCACCCGCTGGGTATCCAGCTCTGCCGGTTGGAAGGACTGAGAGGAGATAAGCATGTCGTCCAAGTAGGGAAGAATGCGGATGCCCTGAGATCTCATCAGAGCCATCACTCCTGCCAGCACCTTGGTGAATACCCTGGGAGCTGAGGTAAGACCGAAAGGCAAGGCCACAAATTGGTAGTGCTGATCCTCCAGAGCGAACCTGAGGAATCTCTGATGACCTGGAAAGATTGGTATGTGAAAGTAAGCATCCTTGATGTCTACAGAGGTCATGAAGTCCCCTGGACGTAGAGAATTCACAGCGGAGCGCAGAGTCTCCATGCAAAAGTGTCTGAATCTGACAAATTTGTTGAGGCGCTTTAAATCCAGGATGGGTCTGATGGACCTGTCTTTCTTGGGAACAGTGAAAAGATTGGAATAGTAGCCTTTGCACCTTTTCCACAAGGGCACCCAACAGATGACTCCCAGAGCTGACAGGGGGTTTTGATCCATCCGGGATTTGATGAATCTTGGGGGCGGCCAGGCTGCAAACTCTATCTTGTAACCGGAGGACACTACCTCCTGAATCCACCAGTCTGAGACATGATGCCTCCAGACGTGAGCAAAGAGCCGAAGCTGTCCCCACACCCGGATGGGTGAGGGCGCCCCTTCATGCCTGAGGGGGCTTGGGGGAGGACTTAGGCTTGGGACTCCAGGAGGGACCAGGGCGGCCACGTCCTCTGCCCCTGCCCCAAAAATCTCCGTGGGCTCCAGCAAAGGAAGCTCCCCGTCCAATTCTGGAACCCCGGGAGGAGGGAAGAAAGGCACCTGAACCCCGAAAGGACCGGGGCTGCCGTCTACGCTGAGGTGATTTGCCTCCTGTCCTCCCCATCCCTCAGGGTAGTAGAGTCAGGGGAATGCATGACGAATGTGTTGGACAACCCCAGAACTGGTGCATCCACCTCGGGAGGACATGACCAACGTTTAACCATCTCAGCGGGAGAGGGATACCTCTTATCCCAACTCTTTGGTACCCCGGAAAGCCGGCTAGGCCGTTCCCACTCTTTGAGCACCAGATTATTAAAGTGAGTTTGTTCAGGAAACTCCAAGCGTGGTTTAACAGTATGAAACAGCTCCCCCTGCTGCCGCAGAGCCGCGGCAAGAGGAGAGATACAGAGTACTTCAAAAATGTGAGGCAAAAGCCTGTCAGTATCATCTGAAGCCCATGGGTCAGACCCAGAATCGGCACCATACACCCTAGATTGTTCCTCAGATGATTCTGAATCAGAAAATAATTCTCCCTCTTCCAGGGGGTATAACCAGTAACGTCAAAAAACTCCTCAGCCTCCATAGGAAAAAGAGTAACACCAGGTGATAAATGCTGCTTCTTAGCAGAAGCCTTATGTGGGCCAGACCCAGCAATATGTCTCTCAATGCTGGCCACCCATGCAGCCAAATCAGGTTGAGACTCCCCACTGTATGCACCTCACTAGGAGTCAGATGTAAGCGTGGGGGGGTAGGCGAAGCCCGAGGGGGTGCAGGCCGAGCCACAGGTAACCCAGACTGCAGCACAAGCGTCTGCTGGGCGCAGGGTACACACATCCTGACATCGTCACTTATAGGGGATACCCTACATGCCATACACAGCCGGGCTTGTCCCGAAGGAACACCAAGCACATTATCCTGAGAAGCCCCCATATGGTGATTATTGTGGCACAATAGGCCAATTGGAATTGATGCCAATAAGACTACCCGGGATGCCCCAATAGCCCGCTAGGGAAGTGGGAGATATACAAATACAATAGCCCTCCAATAAGGAGTTAACGCTAAATAGAGGGGATAGGACCGGGAGAAACCACAAAAAAGTTTGACCCGCCTGTAAGACATAAAGCAAAGAACCCGTAAGCATAATACAATGAAATACAAAGAAAAGCCAGCCCGCAGGGGCACTTACGGACCGCAAAAGGGAGACTCCAGACACGCAGCACAGGAGCTCCAAAATGGCGCCCGCATATACCTCGAGGGGCGGGCCGCGGAGAAGTGATGCGGAAAACGTCATCCGCAAGGCCCGCCCCCCCAAAGAGTGTGAAAACGCGCCCCCGTGACAAGGCCAGCCAATGACGGCGCAGCAGCGCCTGAGGCGATGTCGCCACCGTCTGCGGAGTGAAGTACAAGCGCACGGCGGCGATAATCAAATATATACATATATATGCATAGAAAATACCTACCACCCCCCTCCGAGATCTACCCAGGGAGAGCGAAGGGGAAGCAGCGGACGACCAAAGACAGGGGACAGGGGGCGAAGGGCAAACGGCCGCGGGAGGGACATCCCATAAGGCTCACCACAGGCCTGTACCGCCTACCCTTTGGTGGGGGACTGCGGTAGGAGCAGCGCTCCTTAGCACCTGACAGCGGTGCTGCCTACCATCACCCAACCAGCACAGCCTAAGTTGGGAGGCAGTGAAAATGGAACAGGTGGGAATAGTCCTACAGGGCCGCAGGCTAATAAGCCCCGCTCACCTGTGAATAGACAGAGCCATCTTCTAGTCATTGCAGCCAGGACTGCAGAGAAGAACTGGGGAATTTGTGGGAGGTCCCTGGTAAATATGGGGCCGAGAGGAGCCACTTTTCTGTCTCTGCAGTCCAGCGCCATCTAAAGGATGTATTACCCATGAGTAAGGATTATTCTGGAACAGGACGTGCTGTATACTTAGAATAGACAATTTTCAGTCCCTCCCTGCAAAACCACCTGCTCCAAGAACAGTTTCTATTCTATTGCCATCAACCTCCGTAATGAGAGTAAAAAAAATCCCAGCTACCCAACTGAACAACCATGATTCTATCCCAACTACCTTCAAACTGACCAGCCATTAACCTTGGTATAGGCGGATAGGTAGAGGTTGCATGTGTAACATGTTTGCTGTCCTAAATATATAGTCCAATCTCTCTTAACTCGTGACGTGTTTCCCCACTCCTTCTTCAGACCCACACCCCTGTAAACTATTTCCTTGTGTACTCTCAGTATCTCTACTTAAATAAATAAAGTGATTTGATTGATTTAATTTGATCTGTGCCAGGGAGGGTACTAATTTACAGGTACACTAAACTAGTCTAATCCACCAACCTCGTGCCACCAGTGAGACCATCATTTATGGTATATTCATCCTTTCTCCTTTCTTAGCAATGCTCCATCAGAAGGACATGAAATAGCTGCACACATGTGTGGCAGTCACACATAATCCATGGCTGACTTTTGGCTTACTAGGGGTCTTTAACTGGAGGGGCATGTGGGGGTCTTTCTAAATGTCATTAACTATGTTTTGCCAACCCTGCTGACCTAGGCTGAGAAAGAGTGGAAGCAAAAGCTGGACATAGAACTGAGCCTGCCATCAGGAAGCGGCACTTTGTCAGTCTAAAATGGAGTAAGCCATATCTGGGGCAGTCCTCAAACTATGAGGATGTACTCAGGAAAACATACCAGGAGCTACCATTCTTGGTAATATATGCAAGCCTTGCATCACTTCCTTTGAATGGTTTTCCTGCCAAGCCCTGCAGCAAAACTGGTCTACTGGAGATCCTAAGAACCATCATAATCACTTGGATTGAAGTTCATCAGTTCCTTGTGCCATAGAGCTATGTCACCCCGAGGTCCAGATAATAGCAATATCCTTGTCCAGCAACTGTCTTTTCAAAAATGACTCCTAGAGCCGGAGGCTGTTGTGGATTCTGCTGAGCCTCTGCTGAAGGTCATATATTACAGTTTGGAGGTTTTCACCATCTATTGAAATCAAAGGTACTGCACTTATGTGATTAACTAGACCCCAGCAGCAAGTGTAGACACCTAGGGGGTGACTCAACTTCTGTATACAGAAGCCTTAAAAAAATTGATACCACAAACTCTGTCAACGCAGAGTGGTGCAACAATGGAAGATAAAAATGGGAGGATTTTGGGAAGTTGCATGCAGCATATCTCAAGTGGAGAGGCATCAAGGGAATGACTAGGATTAACCTGTCTTGCATGCAGCGCATGTCAAGTCATAAAACCTTAAAAATAAACAGCAAAATACTGCACCAGAGCAGGAAAACGGTTGTTTTTTGCAAACCACTTGTTTGCAATCACTCTAAAACCTGCAAAAAGAATTAGTAATATATAATTAAAACATGGAGCAAACACTTAAAGAATGTCACATACTGTAGGCATAACTGACAAGTTAATACATAAAGATGAGTTGTGGCAACTGTTCAGCAGTCTGGATAAAGTATTTTACGAAACACGTTGACCCTGCTGTGTTACCTGTATGCCATACTTTGAGTCTAATGCAGTTTTTATCTCCCTCTGACTCCTACCAATGGGAGAGCATCTAATAATAAAACCAATTAACCCTGTATTGTGAAGAGGCTATTTTGTATCAGCGGAAATACGTTTTGGATTGGATCTTACACACTGATCCTAGATCGGATTTTGATAATCACTTCATGCTCATTGACATTGCTGGATCTGGTGAGTGGATCTGATATTGGGTGTCGCTGTTGGAGATTTGGACAAAAACCTGATAAATGCTGGTTCCATACAGCAGATATACAGAGCCGCATGTGCAATCGAAAAGCTTAGGCAAATTTTCACAAGCATATCCCAAACTGATCTTTTGTTTGAGTAGTCTTGTGGCGTATATATATATTTATATAATGCAGGGTATATACAGTGGCAACAACTATTTACCAATAGCAAGTGCAAGGCGGAAACAGGCTTTCCACATGCATGCTTCATACATTATAATTCTCTACTATGCTCGTTTTTATAAACCGTGATGCATATAATATATATATATATATATAATGAAGGGCCATTAAACGCATGAGAACAAAACAGGAGACTGTATCTGCAAGAAAATGTTTATTTATTGTAAACCCCACAGGAAAAAATACTTGCAGCCAAGGCCAGGTGATTAATAAAATGTGCCTCAAAGGCAGCTTTAAAAAAAAAATGAACTAGAGTAACACAAGTCAAGTCAATGTGTGTCCATTTTTGCACAGAATTGGAAAAACTATGAAACATATCTGCATAATACTTAATGGTGACAGCAATTTGAAGTGGTATAAAATGCAAAATGATGGCAAAATCCACGTCTTGCTAAAACTAGCATCAAAGAAAAAGAAATATACTTCTATTGCACAGATTTGCTCTCTTTATTCACTCTTAGGGGGTCCTCATGATGATTAAAAATTATAATTTAAAACACTTTAAAATGAACTCTAGGTCACCTTTATGAACACGCTAGTGCTTCAATTGCTACAAGAATGAGTACCATTGTATTTGCCAATAATGTTTTATTTCTAATTTCAAAAGCCTTGGCACTATATTTGGTTGTAAACTCTAATTCCCTGTCATGAGACCTCATTGTATTGCATTTGAAAAAAGGCCATTTGCAGTTCTTCATGGACATGATGAAAATGTTATAACATTAAAAAAAAAGATTTTAGTGTACTCGCTGTAAAAGCCTTTTCTTGAAATACACCAGGGGCACACAGATTCCTGACTGCATGTGCAGTATAAAGGCTCTGCCAACTGGGATGTTGGACAATATGGCCACTGGTGGGGCCTCTAAAAATAACAAGCATCAATAGTCTTCAAGCGTTTATGTAGACTACTAGTCTGGGTGTTTAAACATTTGGACACAATTGTTATATTCTAATTCGCCTTGCATGAACCAAAAGCATCACCAAGTTGTTAATCATGTAGCGTCTTTTCGACATTGAGGATCTTAGCTTTTAACAGAGCATTTAAAGAGAGATACCTTTTAACATTTAGTAACATTTGTAATATTGCTTTGAGTCGTTTACTCTGGTCTTGCTTGTGCACAGTGCATTGGTACCCAGTGGGCCGGGTTATTTTCCTTTTTGTTAGACATTAACTAAAAATCTAGTTTTCCTTATACTTATATCTGGTGGCCATTCCCTTCTTCATTACAGGAATGGTATTCCAAAGTAGTGTAAAGAAGGGAGAGCAAACCATAATCAAGATTCTATAACCCCCTTAGAATGCTGCACCCATTGGATGGAAACAATATCTCAGCCACAGAACAAGCACAAGACAAATAACCATACTCTCATTTGCTATGATCTTAACAGGTCATCTAGCTTTAGGAGTAGGTGGCCCAGAGCCGCTGCTGAAGAGAAGGCAGAGGCCTTGTATGTAGAAAATCATTTAAAGGACAAGTATCATTTGCGACAGGCTGAATATCAGACACAGACACTTCTCTGCCTCGAAGCTGCTAAATCTGTTACATTCTCCTACTGCAGGGTAAACATATTGAGATACACTGTGCAATAAAAATCATTACAGGGTATCACCTGACTGGTCATTAGGTATAACTAATGACCAGTCGGCTGTGTTTAATATGCAGTAGGAGCATGGAACAGATTTATCAACTGAGAGTCATGGACGTGTCTGTGATCAAAATATTTTCATCCTGACACCAGAAGACATGGCAAATGATACTTGACCTTTAATAAAGTTCATATATCCTCTACACATCAACTTGGCCCCTCTTCCGGGGAAGACCAGGAAAGTCAGAGACTACGGAAAGCTGCTCTTGTCCTAGGTGCAAAGAAACACGTGCTAATGGGTGTGCACAGCTAGAGAATACCTCCTCCTCAATGTCCACAAGAACCACTGATCCAGTTGAAAGTATTCCTTCCCCTAGGGAGCCTACTATAGAAGGCCTAAGCTAAGCCCATGGAGGCATCGCCCTCCCCAAATCCTACACGTTGGCTAAGGATTACAGCTCTTGGTCCAAACCTAAAGGACATTTTCTCCATTTAAATATACTAACGGTAGGGAAGATGGAGTAGGTGGCCCTAGTGGTGAATGTATGAAAAACAAACTGGTTGATGCTTCTAGAAAAGCTAGTCTATTTCTGTCCAAGAAGACGACGTTCTGGACCTTGCCAACTATGTTTCCATTGTGCCAGACAAAATAGATCAGGACCTCATTTGTGGAATGTGGCTACTAAGTGTGATATAGATTCTTAAGAGGGACCCTGCAGAACGTTTGCCCTTATATGGAGAAACAGACTATGGACAATGTTCAGGAATTTGCACTGTCCACGATGGTCCTGCATGTTCTTTCAAGAATGTCTGAGGACAGCAGTTAGTACAGATGTTTAAATGTAATGACTTGTGTTTTTAAACATTGTTTAACTCCTGTAGGCCTTTAATCAAAACCGCCGGAGTAGACTCCTCTTGATTTCTAAGACCAAAAATTTGTCATGCCGCACTGCTACTGAACACAAAACAAATGGCTAGCTTTTCAGCCACTAGTGAAGAAATGGCTTTGCAGAGAAAGGGAAAGTTCCTACATGACCTCCCACAATGAACTGTGGAAGTGATGGCAACACTGACTTGAAATGTAGGTGGTTTGTAAGGCATGACAGATGCAGAAGCAATACCATGAAAGCCCATCACCCTGGAATAGACCGATTTGTCAGAACAGACAGGAAGGCAACAGAGCAACTTCTTGAGTTAGGTGGCATTCATACAGATGCTGCATACACCCTGGATTGTTGCCCCACAAATATGTATTTGATATGTGTGCCACCCCATCACATCTTACCGAAGTCACAAGCTTCAAAGCATCATCCTCCCATAGCTAAACTGTATATATACCCAGTTTCCTCAAAAAGACCTACATTTCTAAGCATGCCTGGACTATACACCCTACCCCACAAATAAGCCCCACCCACAGCTACAGGCGCAAATTATGAAATTGCCTCGGGCTCCAGGACAAGAAGGGCTCCATCATGGTCAGAGCCATTTCTTGTCCAGGACACCATGGCAATATGATTTGTGTGTGACAGGTGTGATGTGGCAGCCAGTATCATATTGTGGAGCCAAGACTTGTAAGTATACAGCACACCTGATGCAGTGCCTGTCCACCCCCAAGCCCATAGCAAATATTACTACCACCAACCACCATGTACATACACTTATAGCCCCCGTTAACTGCTCTGTAGTGTTCAAAATGGTGAGAAACACCAATACCCTCCAGGTGATGAAGAGCTGTGGCCACAAATATGCAGTAGAATTTGCTGTAATTGCTTTCAAAAAAATGTTTTATACACAGTTATCCTTTACCAGGTGTGTACCGGTCATGAGGCCATGTGAAGCAGCAATGCAGAGGAATTTTCTATTCCAAATATATTTTATACTGTGGTCATATTTTTCAAGTCAACTATGGTAGACTCAGCCGCCCAGGCCCACCTCCACCCCCCTCCCATTGCCTTGTCTTTTACACACAACATGTTTGAATTCAAAGTCTGAAAATCAAAACATGCAGGTCTATATAAAAGCCTAGTCCTGGACAACAGGGGTGCAAATTATTGTCTGTAGCTAGGCAACCAAAATATACAAACTATATTAATAGAATCTAGGTGTTAAAAATGAAATCAAAACCTATAATCTAAACTAAAATGCAGATGAACACATGACAGGTGCAACTAAAATATATGTAGTAGTCATTTGCTCTCATGCATGCTTGACACATGCAATAGAAATGAGAAAGTTCTTTGCTAACCCCGTCATTGCAGTGTAATGCCAACCTTTATAGGGAGGGGTTAAAGTGATATTTCAGGCAAAGGCAATTGTTTGCATAAAGGAGCTCGACACAATGGTCTCTGTCCTAAATGGTTTTTAAATTAAAGAAGTAGCTGAAATATCAAGGTTTACAGTTTTACAACATGATTTCTCTTCTGAAACATGTGGGCGTGGGCTGTGATGCACTGGAGAACAGTACTTGCTAGGAGGAGGCTGAGTGGTGAGGGTTTAGCCAGGGTTGAATAGCAGCTCGGAGTGTGCCATCCGAGGGGGTTATGGTCTGGACTTGCTCCTGGAGCTAGTATTGGTGGCCCACATCAGCAGGGTTTCATTAGATTTCTTCATTCAGGACGCTGAACAGAGAGGAAGTACAGAGCTGAGGAACGCTTGGCAAGGTAAGCAATTTTTTTTTTTTTTTAACCTTTTGCCTGAAAAATACCTTTAACTTGATCCATGATTAGACAAAACAAAAACCTAGCCTTGCAAAGACTAATGGTAGACTTTTGATTTTGCTACAACATTTTTTTTTTTAGAGCCATTGTCAAAATCAAAGTCATAAATGGCCGAGATACTGGGTTTACAGGTTCAGCTTATGATTTTTCTTGTGAAAAAAAAAAGTGAGTGTGGGTGCTGGATAATCAGCCCTGACAGCAATATAATTTGGAGGCGGAGGAGGGGCAGGACCAGCAATTCTGTTCCAAATTGAAGAAAAAGAGAATGCCATTGGTTGAACCTATAAACCTGGATATCTCTTCTATTTTTGAATAGAAGCAAAAATGGCAAACGGTTTAGGACCATGTGAAATGTAGCCCAACACAATGGTGTAACAATTATCTTTGCCTGCAGTACGACCAACTTTCCAGAAGGACTTTTAGAGTGTTTCTCATGAATCATTTGAAAGGGGATATCAGAAAAAAAAACAGACCTAGCCACAACTTATAAACACACCCCCCCCCTTTTTGACACAAAGGATATGCCTTCAAGACCACTATTCTAAAATACCATCCCTTCCTTATTCTAAACCTTCTCCTAAAGACAAATGTTTAGTTGATTCTGCTCCAAGTATAAGTGGTCCTGGCCAAACAAGTAGCGTGGATATTTAAACAAACTGAAATCTGATGCTACTTTACACTTTTAGACAAAGGATTTTGTTAAGCTTGTATTGGTATAACCACGTCAAACCTATTTGTGTTTTGCACAAACTTATATTTAAAATAAAAAGGTCTTTGTGTAACACAACTAGTCACTGCAGTTGTAGAAATGGCTAACGTTATAATCAATTATATTAGATTTTCTTGCAGCGTTCTAAATTTTTGAAACAGATATGCAAAGGGCCCAGCAGATAGATTCTCCAGCACTTGGCAGGGAAGCAAGCGAGACTGGGGGGGGGGGGGGGGGGGGGGTTGCGGGGGGACGCAAGATTTGCATAGTCGTGTCCTTTTTAACCCTTATGAGCCACATGCAAAGCACTGCCTGCCAAAGTTTCAGTAAAGGACTGCAACCATTTGTCTCTAGGCTTTGATCATTGCTGATACACACTCCTGTGTTATTATGTTAAGTTGGTTTTAGGCTAGATCCCAAAATATAATTTGTAACACCAAATCTAAATGGTTTAATTCCTGCTCGCTACACTTTATACCCTGCCTTGCAATATGCTGAAAGAATAAACCATTGTCTCAGATGCGTGAAAAAGTTGATCAAGTCTATTACTATTTACTATTGAATTTAGATTTGTGAATATAAATTATCAGTTGAGAGGACATGGATAGGACTTTGCCCCACCAGCACACATCTAGATTCACCTTTAAAGTTTTACATATGCAGTAAAGCACATGCGATGGGAGAATTTTTACAGGTGAGGTACATTTTTTCCAATGAAGTAAGAATTATCTTTTGAAGGTGTGGTGGAAACCACACATTATGGGGTATGCTAAAGAATTTGGAAACCGCACCCTATGGAGTATGCAGAAAAAATTATTTAGCATACCCCATAGGGTGCCATTTCCAAACTTTTAAATTATTCTTACCTTGTTGGAACAACGATGCACCTCACCTTGTAAAAATGCCCACATATTCATTTGTGTTAAAATGAAAGCACTCAAGATTCAGATGCACATTTGGAGGTGAATTGCAGTAGTTGAACTTGCTTCACTAAATCGTTAGCATGACCCTCACTGTGCAATGCTGAATTAAACTGCAGTGTGAGTTGGGACAATGCATGGACTTCAATTTACACATGCACTCGTCAGCACATGTGTAAAACAGCAACCACCTCTGCAAGATTTATAATATATATATGTATATATATTTAGTAGCACACAGCATTCAGCTGTTCTGCAAGCTAGTCCCTTACTACAATCCATAAAAGCAGGACCAATTATCTGCTGTGAATGGATGGAATGTGTACTAAACATTGCATAGTATTACTAATGAGTGCCTTTTATCCATGATGGGCTTCCCTATAAAAATGTAGGTTTGATCACACACATACAAAATGGGCATCATGTGACTCATGCAGAAAAAAAATAAATTGAAAAGTGATTCTGGTATGAAGATCAGGTCTTAATGTTAATTAACCAAAAAAATGTGACAACACAAGTTTAACATTTTTAAACAGGAAAAAGGTTTTGGTCACAATTTTTATGTAAAAAAAATAAATCTATGACAA
This sequence comes from Gastrophryne carolinensis, assembly GCA_027917425.1. Taxonomy (NCBI): domain Eukaryota; kingdom Metazoa; phylum Chordata; class Amphibia; order Anura; family Microhylidae; genus Gastrophryne; species Gastrophryne carolinensis. The sequence continues at coordinate 271,910,638 of CM051236.1, forward strand.
GTGCACTAGACGCTGGAGTTTTGGTATCACCCCAGATCTTTTGCCAGCAAATATACTTTGTACAATTTGACATCTTCAGTTTATGTTACCATGGGAAAACCTTCAAACCTGACAACACCTTAAATTGTCCAGGCTACTCCTGATTGAATGGCTACTCCATTCACTGCACTGGAGGGGGGGGTGCCAGACATCAGAACACTCTCCCTGCTGGAATTGAATGGGATGATGCGCTTGAGTCACTGACTCAGAGTGGTTGCCATTGCTTTTATGCCACCAGCATCCATGAGCACACCAGAGGACGCGATCTTGGCACTCCGTAGTAGGATTTGTTTTTTTCCTGCCTGGACAAACCCATTAAAAAGAAGTGGCACTCCCAAAATCAAATTGGAGCATTATGGTTTTCCATATGTAAAATCCTACAGCATAGCACTTGGGTGTAACTAGGGCCTTACCAATAGTGGACAAAAAAAAAGCAGTCATCTCAAGGAGATGAAAGTATGCCATACATTCAATATGGCACCACCACTGCTGACTTTTTGAAATGATCCTATGCAGGGCAGAAAAGCTGATAATCCAGCGTCCCTGCTTATTACAGGAAGCAAAAAGCGGGTTCCTGACCTGTGCACTAGCTCTAGAAAGTTTCCACAATCATTTAGATGTCCAGAAGGTCAGTACTCATTTTTCTTTTGTTTTGTGTTGCTATAAGAGCTAAAACGCTCTTTTACATTCGCATAAGAAACCTTTTGCTTTGCAACTGAAGGGGATAGAAAGTGAAAATGGAAGTTAAATGGTTGCATTATTTGCTTTATTAAAGCATTTCTGGGTTCAATTCACTGGGTGAAGGAAAGAAAATCCTCAAATGTGTTTCATGTAGTTTATCTACTTCTTGATTTGCAAGAAAATGAAGAATGGAAGAAACCCATGAATCAGACATGTAGCTGTTAAATGATGAACTGCAAAATTCTGTGAGGTTTATTTAAAAAAAAAAAAAAATGGGAAAAGAAAACACTGCGCTTGTCCTATCACAACATTGTGTTATCAGCTTTAAGTTACAACAAATGCAGTTCTTGAAATACAATTCCATCTTTAATTGCAACAGATGGTTTTGCATGTTGACTCCAATCAGACAAAACTCATGAGGGGGCTGGGCAGGCCGATGGAGGCTGCCATTCATTTCTTCAGTGGCTGGTATACTGAAGCATTAGGGTCCAGCCCAGATGAGCTAGTCTCCACAAACTTGGAAGAATAGTGTGGGGAAACGGGGCTTAGGGTACTTGTCCCTGCTGTGTAGGCAATGCTGGGCATGACAGCCATTACTTCTGCAATCTTCTGTTTGAGGTCTTTAATTTCTTGATCTTTCTGCAGTATCTGACCTGGAAAATGAGGAACAAAAGTTGACCATTACAAGCAGTACTACATCCATACTATATTATATAGAATTCGCTTCCTACCAGGGGTCAGGGGTCCCCATTAAGTACCAATTTTCCTTTTCCAATTATATCAACACCTGGGTGGCGTAAGTGGCTTTCAGTCGATTAACATTGAAAAACACTAAACAGCATTTGAATTAAAAACATGCACACAATTTTCTTTTTTTACCACCCTGTCTTAGTGACAAAGAGGGCAGAAGATCAGGTTGGGGTACTGGCAAGTCTGCAGCCTAGTACAGTACCACCTGATAGGAGCTCAAGTAACACCAGTGGTACTAGCACCACTGGTTGGGAACCCCTGTAATGAATTGGCCAACTAGTTTAAGGGTCCAATGGACTTCCTTGCCCCTGTCAGATTTCCCCCCTCTCAATAAGAAAAGGGCATAACTGCCTCTCTTTAAGGCTTTAATGCTTTCAGGTTGATAAAAAAATTAGGAAACCATAAGACACAGCTAGGTTTTAGAGGAATAATACAAAAAAATATTCTGAACCAAATGGTGTGCTAAAATATTAAATAAATGCATAACTGAATAATATTTCAACATAGTAAAGTGAATAGCAGTATTAAGAACCATAATCACGGATACTTATCCATTTTTATTTTCTTTTCTCTCTATAAGTCGTAAGTAACCCATCAGGTTCACCCAGCAAGTACACGCGGATATATAAACCCCCACCACAGAAACCACTCCCCCCCCCCCCCCCCATCAAGTAGCCTTAGACCCTACAGTGTTGAGGTTCTTACAAAACCAGGTCTGCAGGGGGCACAGAAATGCATTTGAAGGACAATTATCATTAAAGAGGAGCAACCTGGCCAAGACTCAAACTCTAGGATTGGTGGTCCACCTCTGTAAAACCCCTGAGATCGTCTGACAACTTACTTTTCCTTGTGCCATATCCTCGCTCACCTACACCACCATAACCAACACCATCCACTTAAAAAAACCCTGCCTCTGGTACATGCTCTGGAGCGTGGGATGCATCCTTGCAGCTCAGAGTGGCAAAGCAGAATGGAATGTGTGCCAGTGATTGGCCAGCAGGAGCTAAGGACAGGTGATCTAGAGGGAAAAACACATAAGGGGCATCCCAAACTGGCATGCCCAAGGCAGGAGGAACTAAACTTGGGATTGTGAAAATAATGGGTTTTGTTCCTCTTTAAAAGCCATTTCAATAATGTTTAAGGTATGACAGGTTACACTTCAAAAGCATTTATTTTACTTTTTGTTTGTAAAAAGACTGAGGTACTGCAATGACAGAAAGTGCCATATTGCGCTGCATGGCACAGGTGGGGACTTTTTGTACCCTGCTGGCAGTTCTGTATTAGTTGACATGGGAGCTGACACTCGCACTTCTAGCCCCGAGAGTGGCCCAATACCTTTACACCTAGTTTCTATGCGGTTACTGGCAAATTACCTCAGAATCTGTGCAGAAGCTGACAGTCCATTCTTGTCACAATCCCCCATCCTCACCCCCAGCCCCATTGAGAGGTGTTATTGCTGCAGACAACAATGTAGTCATCATGCCCCTGCCACACTATCTGAAGCAGGAAATCTAAGGTTAGGGTAATACCATTATTGGCTAACTCAATAGATCAACAAATTCAAGCTTCTCCAGGCATAAGACAGACCTGTAGCTTAGACACATTCTTACAGAAAACTAAAAAAAAAACAAAAAAAAAAAAAAAAAACACAATTGTTTTTCTACCGACACGTGAATAATGGTTCAAGTAATAAAATCTTAAGCTGTGAGATAAGACTCAAGTCATAATGACACATAAGACTTGAATTGAATAGACTGGACTCTGATATTAAACAGACTGACTTGGCTGATGTGACTAAAGAGAATAAACGCCACACATTTCGCCCCACCCCACCATCCAGTTCTTATCAGCCCACCATTAATTTCCATAATCTCCGATTCTTATCTTATAATTTACAGCTTTGTTTTTCTACTGACACAAGTGAATAATATCAATTGGGCGTCCTTTGTAGTTTGGTCTATAAATGTGTGTCTAGAGTTGTATTATGCCTGAAGCAGCTTGAATTGCTTCAAGAGCTTGCATTTTCAATTTATTGAGTTAGCCAATAAATGGTATCACCTTAACCCTGGATTTCCTGCTTACATCGATGGCTAACAAGGTACGACTTACACTTTTAATGCGTAATGCGTAGCTGGACAGGGAGAAAGCATCCACATTACTATCTGCACAGCAACAGGAGTGCAATGAGATGGAAGGGGTGTGCGGGAGGTAGAGAAACCATGCAAGGATAATGGCCAGCTGTCACGGGTAGTAGTTTTAGTGTGAGCTCACATTTAAAAAATACCGTGTTGTGAGTACTCTCCTTTAAAACGGGTATTATGAGTGTGCCATACACTCCACTTCGATCTTCATGACATGTGGGTAGTCTCCAGTAGAGGGCGAACTTCTGCAGAGATGAATATGTAAAAAAGAAATCCCCTCCCAGTCCATATATACCTGGGACCTCCCAATTTCCCAGTGTAAAAAAGCAGTAAGGGGACCAGGAAGAACCAATTATAACCTTAACAATCAAAACCAATGGTTCACCTTATAAAAGCCCCAGAATACCGAAGTGGAGTGTATGGCACACTCATAATACCCGTTTAAAGGCGAGTACTCACAAAACGGTATTATTCTAAGGGTGCCATATACTCCACTTCGATCTTCATGACATGTGGGACATCCAATAGCAGTGTCCGACATGGGTGGGAACCAGAAAACAGTATCAGAATGTACCAACTCAAACCACTGCAGCTTGCAGAACCTTGCGGCCAAAAACAGCATCCGCTGAAGCCCGCCCATCAACCTTGTAAAACTTGGAAAAAGTATGAACGGAAGACCAAAGTAGCAGCCTTACAAACTTGTTCAACAGAAGCCTGGTGCTGAAAAGCCCAGGATGCACCAACCGCACGAGTAGAGTGCGCAGTGACCCTAAAAGGGGGAGTCCTCCCCTTAGCAGAATAGGCCCCAACAATGGCCTGACGAATCCATCTGCTAATCGTAGACTTAGCAGGCGCCAAACCTTTCCTGGGCCCGCAGGGCACCACGAAAAAAGCGTCCGTCTTGTGGAAAGAAGAAGTAGTCACCAAATAGTACTTCACACAGCGAACAACATCCAAATTGTGCAGAACCCTCTCCTTGTCATGGTTAGGCTTAGGACACAAGGAAGGGAGAACAATAGCCTGATGGAGGTGGAAAGCAGACACCACCTCAGGAAGGAAATCTGGCTTAAAACGAAAAACCACCTTATCCTTAACAGAGCCGCCAACTCAGAGACACATCGAACAGAGGTAAGAGCCACCAAGGAAGCAACCTTCTGAGTGAGAACCGAAAGAGCAATATCCTGTAGCGGCTCAAAAAGAGGACCCTGCAGAGCAGAAAGAACCAAATTCAAATCTCAAACAGGAAGCACAGCCTTCCGAGGGTGTCGCACATGCGCGACCCCTTGGAAAAAGGTCTTAACCAGCGGGTGTAAGGCAAAAGACCTCTGGAAGAAAACCGACAGAGCAGAAACCTGTCCTTTCAAAGTACTAAGCTGGAACCCAAGATCCAAATTATGCTGAAGAAACTCAATCCTGGGTATCGAAAACACCCTGCAAGTCAAGACCCTAGCCTCACACCAATCAATATAGGACCTCCAAGTCCTATAGTAAATGCCAGAAGAGGACCGCTTCCTAGCCCTAATAAAGGTCTGAACAGCCTCAGACAAACCTTCCTCTTTCAAAATGAAGGTTTCGGCAGCCAAGCCGTCAAAGCCAGCGTTTGTAAATTGGGGTAAAGTAGTTGACCCTGAGATAGCAGATCCGGCAACAAGGGAAGCCGGTACTGATCTACGGCCAGCCTTACATCTGCGTACCAAACCCTTCTTGGCCACCTTGGAGCCACCAGAATCACTGGTGCCCCTTTTAGAACCAGTTTGCGAACTACCTTGCCCAGCATGGAGACGGGTGGAAACAGGTACAGAAAACCCAGATCCTTCCAAGCAAGGGACAAGGCATCCACTGCAAGAGACAGAGGATCCTGAGAAAGACACAAAGGCCGGAAGTTTGCGATTGTTGCCTCGAGTGCCACCTCCGGTGTCCCCCACTCGCAGCAAAGATCCAGAAAAACCTCGGGGTTGAGAGACCTCTCTCCTTGGCGAGAGGATACCCTGCTCAGGGAATCCGCCTCCGTGTTCTCCACTCCCGGAATGTAGACTGCCGAAATGCAAGGAACATTGCTCTCCGCCCAGTGCAGGATCAGAGAGACTTCCCTGAGGGCACTCCTGCTGCGAGTTCCTCCTTGGTGATTGATGTAAGCTACCGCCGTTCGGTTGTCTGGATGAACCTGAACCGATAGACCCTGTAAATGTGAGGTCAGCCGAGCTAGAACCAGTCGGATGGGCAAGACATTGATGGGGGTGTGAGCCTCCCGAGGACCCCACACCCCGCTGAACTGATGACTTTTCTTAATAACCTCCCCAGCCCGACAGGCTGGCATCCGTGGTAACCGTCTCCCAACAAGGGACCAGAAAGGATCTGCCTTTCAACAGGTTGCTCGATTCCAGCCACCACTGAAGGGACTGCCGAACCCTGGGAGACATCCTGAAAGGTTGATCCAATGACTGCGGACACCTGTCCCAATGCGTCAATAGGTCAAGTTGAAGAGATCTCATGTGAAACTGTGCAAACGGTACCGCCTCGAAGAAGGATACCATCAAGCCCACCAGTTTCATCCCCTGTCAGATAGAGGGACAAGGATTGGCCAGAAGAAGGTGGATCAGACCCCGAATCCCCTGCACCTTGGTCTGGGGCAGAAACACTCTGGCCAGAATGGTATCCAGATTCATGCCCAGAAATGAAATCACACGAGACGGGGAGAGAGAAGACTTGGTGCGGTTGATCACCCACCCAAACCTCTCCAGGGTCGACACCACCTGGTGGGTGTCCAGCTACGCCTGACGGAGGGAAGAAGCTGAGATCAACAGGTCGTCCAGATAAGGCACAATGCGAATGCCCTGAGCTCTGAGCAGAGCAATTATTCCCGCCAAGACCTTGGTGAAGACCCTCGGCGCCGAGGTCAGTCCGAAAGGAAGAGCTACAAACTGAAAATGTTGATCCTCCACCGCAAACCGGAGGAATCTCTGATGTGCCTGAAAAATCGGAACATGCAGATACGCATCCTTGATGTCTATGGATGCCATAAAATCCCCTTGGCGAAGGGAATTGATAGCCAAGCACAGAGTCTCCATGCAGAACTTTTTGGCTCTGATAAACTTGTTCAGAACCTTGAGATCTAGAATGGGTCTCACCAAACCGTCCTTTTTGGGAACCGTGAAAAGGTTGGAGTAGTAACCCCTGGCCTCTCCGACGGAGGCACTGGGCATATATCACCCCCATGTCCAGAAGGTTTTTCACTGCTAACAGGAGTCCCTGTGCAGCCTGAGGGTCCGAGGGCACCTGAGACCTTAAGAATCTTGGGGGAGGCCAGTACTCGAACTCCAGTTTGTACCCGGAGGAGACCACTTCCAAGATCCAATTGTCTGTGACCTCCCGGGCCAGACCTGGAAGAAGAGCCGCAGCCATCCCCCCACCCTGGTGGGTGAGGGCACCCCTTCATTGCTGAGCCGGTTTAACGGCAGGCTTGGGCTTGGAACCCCAGGCAGCCGCGGGACGTGCCCAACCTCTGCCCCTGTTCCAGGACGAGCCTCCGACACCCGAGAAGGCCAAACCCCTAGCCGCCCTGGCCCCTCAAAAGGAAGGAGAGAACGAGCCAGCCCCCCGAAAGGGACGGGGCTGTTTCCTCCACTGAGGTAACTTACCTCCTTTAGCAACAGCATCCAATTTATCTCCAAACAGCCGCGTACCCAAGAAGGGAAGAGCTGTGAGTGACTTCTTGGCCCCAACGTCCGCCGTCCATTGGCGGAACCAGACCGATCTGCGCATAGCCACCAATAAGGCTGAAGTCCTACAACACACGACAATAGAATCTTCCATAGCAGCCAAGACAAAATCCATGAACAATTCCCATCTCTTAAGGGTAGCAAATTCAACGCTAGCTGGATCAAACTGAGTGCGATTCAGCCAGTCCCTCATAAGAGACCTGGTAGCAAGCGACACCAGGGCAGATGCACAAACAGGCCGCAGGGCCGAGCCCACGCTGGCAAATGCGTGGCACGCCATCTGATCAAGACGCTTATCCTCGCCATCCTTCAGGGAAGTGGCGTCAGGGGTGTTCAGCACAGAAGAGTTGGTCAAACCTAAAACAGGTGCGTCGACCTCGGGAGAAGACCAGCGCTTAACCACCTCCATCGGGAAAGGATACTTCTTATCCCATCCCTGGGGAACACCAGGAAGCAGACTGGGCCTCTCACATTCTCTAAGTATCAGCGCATCAAAGTGACCCTGGATAGGGAATTCCAGACGGGGCTTGCAGACCCCCAAAAATTCCCCCTTCTTGTGAGGGCGCGCCTCAAGCGGTTCAATATCCAACACCTCCAATAGATGTGACAAAATAGTGGGCGTATCTACGGCATCCCCCAGCGCCTGCCAGACATCGGCATCACCAGACTGAACATAGTCAGCCTCGGTTTCCTCATACAATTCCCCCTCCTCACGGGGGAATAATCTGACAAATCAACGTAATAGTCGTCAACATCCCACAAAGGCTGGGCCGACGACAAATGTCTTTTAGCCTGGGCCTTCTTGCCCACCGTGCTAGCAATAAATTTCTCGATGCTGGCCAACCTAGCCCAAACATCAGAGTGCGACTCCCCGCTGGCACCAATGTCACTTACGGTACGGATAAGGCGGGGGGGGGGGGGGGGAGGCGATGATCGGGAGGAGCCGACCCAGAAGGCAGGGTACCAGACTGCCGCGTTATGGCCTTTTGCGCGCATGGTATACAGATCAGCACATTCTCCCCCGTAAGGGATACCCCACACATGGCCCGGATTGTCCCAGAGGGAGCCCGAGCCCAGTATCTTGCGGAGCCTCCATATGGTGATTTTTGTGGTCAGTCGCAAGACCGCAGGGAATTTACGCCTAAGCAACCCGGGATGCCCCTTAAAAGTCCCGGTGGGAGGATTTGAGGTGACCACATTTACACTAGGGACCCCAGGACCAGGAGGAACCCCTTAATATGCACAAATGCAATCTGTAACACACAAACAGGCAACATAAGTGCAATCCTACATATATAAGGCAATATATATATCTCCAGACATGCGACAAATATACACACACACACACGCCCGCAATCAGTGGGGGCCCCCCGCTAGCCCGGCCCCCTCCCTGAACACAGCCTGAGGGGGAGAAGCTCCCCCAGGCTAAAGCAAAGCACCAGATATGGTCCCTGAAGTGAAAAACATCCTGTCAGACACACACACACACACACACACACACACAGTGAAACTCACACACCCACACACACAGGGGCATAGGAGAATGAAACCAAATTAACGGCCAGGCAACCCCCCCCCCCGGAGGGGTGTAAGGGACACAGAAGGGAGGGAACCCTGCCAGAATCCGGCCATAAGCATAGAGGGACGGGGCATCCCACACCAGGATCACCAAAACCTGGATAACCGCCTACCCCATAGTGAGGTCTCACGGTGGAGCAGTGCTCCTTCCGCACCCATAGGGTGCTGCCTACCTTCACCAGGACCCGCAGCCTAAGCTGGTAGGCTCAAATAGGGGCAATTTAGAAAGGGTCCTGGCAGTAATAGGGACAATAAACGGCCAGGCGCGGGCCCGGCTTACCTGTAAGTAAAGAAGTCTTCATCTTCTGTCTTGTCGCCTTCCCTGCAGAGAAGGAACTGGGAAATTGGTGGGAGGTCCCAGGTATATATGGGCCAGGAGGGGCTTTTTTTGCATATTCATCTCTGCAGAAGTTCGCCCTCTACTGGAGATTACCCACATGTCATGAAGATCGAAGTGGAGTGTATGGCACACTTAGAATATAACTAAAGAACTGCCTCCACCTGTTCCACACAGATCGTACAGACTAGATGCTGCAGCCACGACTCCCATCACAAGCCAATGCCAGTTTTCAGTGTGCCAAGCTCTGTGCCTATCTATTCCTTTTCCTGTCATGTGACTGCATTGTCACACCAGGGGAGGGGTAGAGAGGGAGGGAGCGCTACACACAGCTACACAGAGCCGAATACCAGCATCTGCCTCCCAGCGCTTCCACCACCGTATATACTTTGCATTCTAATACAGACTGCCTGCCCCGCACTCTGAGCACCCCCGCCAGTAAGCCTCATTTCCTCTACAAGACGCACAAACATTTCCTCCCACTGGGAGGGGTGTGTTTTATAGAGGCAAAAATACAGTATGTACCATTTTTTATTTCATTTTGGAGGTGAAAAAACCATCATTAGAAGTGCATGAAACGAACAAAAAAGCAACTTAGGTTTTCATCACCTTCAGGAGCAGTTTTGTACAAGTCACGCGTGGGTTAAGTAGAACAGAAGATCAGGTTGGGGGGGTACAGGTCAGTCTGCAGCCTTACCATGTACCACCTCACATGATCCTGTGTACCAACAGCAGTAGACATGTCACTGGATGGGAACCCCTGAACTAGGCACAGACATGGTAAAATAGTTACCTTGTGCAATCTCCAGCTGTCTTTTTGCATCACCCAGTGCAGAGAACAAATCCAGCTTGATTCTGGTTTCTGCACTGAGGCTATTTTCTAAGTGCTGTGTTTTATCCTGCATGGCTGAAAGTGCAGACATTAACACCTCTGTATCTTTTTCATTTTCTTTGTACTTTCGAAGCTCCTGAAATAAAAGAAAGAACATTCACAAATAAACTTTAATACTGAAATTTTGCTTCATGTACAACAAAAGCAAACTAGCAAATACAGGGAGCAGCACTTGACTTCTCATTGCCATTCAAGGCATCTTAAAGGAGCACTATCACGAAATTGTGTAATATTAAAAACCCATATAAAAACACATTGGCTAATGAGAGGAAGGGTCAGTTATACACCTGAACAGAATAAAACTCTCCCTGGTATGAATATTATATAGGGGTGACTGGTTTAGTGCATCAGTGGTGACAGAACCTGTCACCCGATTTGCTCTTCCTTCCATTAATAAAAATAAAAAAAACAAGCCAGATATTTTTTGATGCCAGGTGTATAAGTGACCCTTCCTCCCGCCATCCAGCATTTATATGGATTTTCATTGGCCCATTTTTTTGCAATAGTGCTCCTTTAAATTTCACTGTCCAGGCATGAAAATAAAATAGTCTGTATTTTCATGTCTGGACAAAGACTTTAAAAGCAGAACTAAAAAGTGGGCATATTCTCCCCCCCCCCCCCCCCCCCCCCCCACCAAAAAAAAAATCCTCTTCACATCTGAGAACCCAACACCTCCAGTACCATGATACTCATCCTTTTATCAACAAAGCTCAACCACATGACGCCAGGAAATTGCTGGTTTTCATTGGTTAATTGCAATATTTTGTTTATTGCACTGTACAATGAAAATACAGGACTAATTATTATTGGCTATACAACATTCCTTAGCCTGGGGCAGTCTATTAACATGTTTTTGGCCCTAGGTACTAAAAAATGTTAAAGTACAGCATAAGTGACAAACTTTCTGGAAAGTTATAGATCACACATTTAGGGAACAATCACCCCCCTCTTGGGGCGTTGGACTACCTCTTCATGGGGCAGCCAAACAACTCAGCTTTTCCCAGAGGCCTCAGTGCTGCAGCAGCACCTCCAGCTAGGTGCTGAGCTCTGAGCGGCAAAAGGAAATCTGAATAGTTCGCCGATTGGCTGAGCGGCCAGCACATGCACCGTGGGAAGAGAGAAGGTACATTAACAGGCGATTCAGGGGGGACACACACAGTGGAGCATTCCAAATGACAAATAGATATTTACCCACCAAGAAGAACAAAATTAGGTAAAATTTGGGGTTTGTTCCTCTTCCAAAATCACATTTGATCTATTTAACCAGCCCTCAATATATATTTATAAACACATACCTGAACTTTAAGTTCAAAATCCCTTATCTGATCTTCCTTTACTTTCATGTCTATTGACAACTTTTTACATTCACCCTCCAGATCTCTGATCCGACTTCTTAATGTTTCTGTACATTCACCTCTAGGGAATACGTAATGCAAACATCAGATAATGCAATCTTCTTATGTTAAGGACAAACAAAATGGTCAAACTATTTTCTTTAGCTTTGATAGAATGGGAAAAGTGTGAACAAAGGAATTTTTGGGATCTGTGACTCAATCACAGAATTGTATTATTCTTAGTATACAGTACGTCCTGCTCCAGAAAAGAATCATTACACTTGGGACATCCAATAGCAGTGTCCATAAAGTAGGGTGGGATCCCCAAAGGTAACAACAGACAGGTCAGACCACTGCCGCCTGCAGAACCTTGCAGCCAAAAGCAGCATCAGCTGAGGCCCTAACATCAACCTTATAAAACTTTGAAAAGGTATGAACAGAAGACCAAGTAGCGGCCTTGCAAACTATCTTGTAACCGGAGGACACCACCTCCTGAATCCACCAGTCTGAGACATGAAGCCTCCAGACGTGAGCAAAATGCTGAAGCCATCCCCCCACCCGGATGGGTGAGGGCGCCCCTTCATGCCTGAGGGGGCTTGGGAGAAGACTTAGGCTTGGGACCCCAGGATGAGCCAGGGCGTCCTCTGCCCCTTGCCCAGAAATCTCCTCGGGCCCCGGTAAGGGAGACCCCCCTCCCCTGTCTGGCTCCACGGCAGGAGGAAGAAAAGGAGCCCTGGCCCCCGAAAGGGCCGAGACTGCCGCCTGCGCTGGGGTAACCTGCCTCCCTTAGCAAAGAGGTCCAGGCGGTCCCCAAACAGGCGTAGTCCTTTCTTGGCAGCGTTGTCAGCTGCCCACTGTCGCAGCCAAACCGAGCGGTGTATAGCCACCAGGGCAGAGGCTCTGCCACACATCCTAATGGTATCATCCAAGGCAGAGAGGACATAGGTCACAAAAACCTCACAACGAGAGAGTGCATTAAACTCCTCACCAGACACATCAGGAGCACCCTCTAAGAGACTTCTAAACAGGGTCCTAACAGCCACAGCTGTAATGGCAGAGGCACAGACCGGGCGCAGCGCCGTCCCCACACAGGCAAAAATACCGTTTTGTGAGTACTCACCTTTAAAACGGGTATTATGAGTGTGCCATACACTCCACTTCGATCTTCATGACATGTGGGTAATCTCCAGTAGAGGGCGAACTTCTGCAGAGATGAATATGCAAAAAAGAAAGCCCCTCCCAGTCCATATATACCTGGGACCTCCCACCAATTTCCCAGTGTAAAAAAGCAGTAAGGGGACCAGGAAGAACCAATTATAACCTTAACAATCAAAACCAATGGTTCACCATATAAAAGCCACAGAATAACTGAAAAAAAGGGGTGGGGCGAAGTGGCGTGTATGGCACACTCATAATACTCGTTTTAAAGGCGAGTACTCACAAAACGGTATTATTCTAAGTGTGCCATACGCTCCACTTCGATCTTCATGACATGTGGGACATCCAATAGCAGTGTCCGTCATGAGTGGGAAGCAGAAAACAGTGAAGAATGTACCAACTCAAACCACTGCAGCTTGCAGAACCTTGCGGCCAAAAACAGCATCCGCCGAAGCCCGCACATCAACCCTGTAAAACTTGGAAAAAGTATGAACAGAAGACCAAGTAGCAGCCTTACAAACTTGTTCAACAGAAGCCTGGTGCTGAAAAGCCCAGGATGCACCAGCCGCACGAGTAGAGTGAGCAGTGACTCTAAAAGGGGGAGTTCTCCCCTTAGCAGAATTGGCCCCAACAATGGCCTGACGAATCCATTTGCTAATTGTAGACTTAGCGGGCGCCAAACCTTCCCTGGGCCTGCAGGGCACCACGAAAAAAGCGTCCGTCTTGCGGAAGGAAGAAGTAGTCACCAAATAGTACTTCACACACCAAACATCATCCAAATTGTGCAGAACCCTCTCCTTGTCATTGTTTAGGCTTAGGACACAAGGAAGGGAGAACAATAGCCTGATTGAGGTGGAAAGCAGACACCACCTTAGGAAGGAAATCTGGCTTAAAACGAAAAACACCCTTATCCTGGTGTTTCTCAAAGTAAGGGGCCTGAATCGACAGAGCTGCCAACTCAGAGACACGTCGAACAGAGGTAATAGCCACCAAGAAAGCAACCTTCTGAGTGAGAACCGAAAGAGCAACATCCTGTAGCGGCTCAAAAAGGAGGACCCTGGAGAGCCGAAAGAACCAAATTCAAATCCCAAACAGGAACCACAGCCTTCTGAGGGGGCCGCACATGCGCGACCCCTTGGAAAAAGGTCTTAACCAGTGGGTGTAAGGCAAAAGACCTCTGGAAGAAAACAGACAGATCAGAAACCTGTCCTTTCAAAGTACTAAGCTGGAACCCAAGATCCAGATTATGCTGAAGAAACTCCAAAATCCTGGGAATCGAAAACACCCTGCAAGGCAAGGCCCTAGCCTCACACCAATCAATATAGGACCTCCAAGTCCTATAGTAAATGCCAGAAGAGGACCGCTTCCTATCCCTAATCAAGGTCTGAGCAGCCTCAGACAAACCTTCCTCTTTCAAAATGAAGGTTTCAGCAGCCAAGCCGTCAAAGCTAGCGTTTGTAAATTGGGGTAAAGTAGTTGACCCTGAGATAACAGATCCGGCAACAAGAGAAGCCGGTACTGATCTGCGGCCAGCCTTACAATGTCTGCGTACCAAACCCTTCTTGGCCACCTTGGAGCCACCAGAATCACTGGTGCCCCTTTTAGAACCAGTTTGCGAACTACCTTGCCCAGCATGGAGACGGGCGGAAACAGGTACAGAAAACCCAGATCCTTCCAAGCAAGGGACAAGGCATCCACTGCCAGAGACAGAGGATCCTGAGAGACACAAAGGCCAGAAGTTTGTGATTGTGCCTTGAGGCAAAGAGATCCACCTCCGGAGTCCCCCACTTGCGGCAAAGATCCAGAAAAACCTCGGGGTTGAGAGACCACTCTCCTTGGCGAGAGGATCCCCTGCTCAGGGAATCCGCCTCCGTGTTCTCCACTCCCGGAATGTAGACTGCCGAAATGCAAGGAACATTGCTCTCCGCCCAGCGCAGGATCAGAAAGACTTCCGAGGGCACTCCTGCTGCAAGTCCCTCCTTGGTGATTGATGTAAGCTACCGCCGTTCGGTTGTCTGAACGAACTTGAACCGGTAGACCCTGTAAATGTGAGGTCAGCCGAGCCAGAACCAGTCGGATGGCTCTGAGCTCCAAGACATTGATGGGGGTGTGAGCCTCCTGAGGACCCAACACCCCGCTGAACTGATGAGTTTTCCAATAACCTCCCCAGCCCGACAGGCTGGCATCCGTGGTAACAGTCTCCCAACAAGGGACCAGAAAGGATCTGCCCTTCAACAGGTTGCTCGATTCCAGCCACCACCGAAGGGACTACTGAACCCTGGGAGACATCCTGAAAGGTTGATCCAATGACTGCGGACACCTGTCCCAATGCGTCAATAGGTGAAGCTGAAGAGATCTCATGTGAAACTGTGCAAACGGTACTGCCTCGAAGGAGGATACCATCAAGCCCACCAGTTTCATCCCCTGTCAGATAGAGGACAAGGATTGGCCAGAAGAAGGCAAATCAGACCCTGAATCCCCTGCACTTTGGTCTGGGGCAGAAACACTCTGGCCTGAATGGTATCCAGGTTCATGCCCAGAAATGAAATCACACGAGACGGAGAGAGAGAAGACTTGGGGCGGTTGATCACCCACCCGAACCTCTCCAGGGTCGACACCACCTGGTGGGTGTCCAGCTCTGCCTGACGGAGGGAAGAAGCTGAGATCAACAGGTCGTCCAGATAAGGCACAATGCGAATGGCCTGAGCTCTGAGCAGAGCAATTATTCCGGCCAAAACCTTGGTGAAGACCCTCGGTGCCGAGGTCAGTCCGAAGGGAAGGGCTACAAACTGAAAATGTTGATCCTCCACCGCAAACCGGAGGAATCTCGGATGTGCCTGAAAAATCGGAACATGCAGATACACATCCTTGATGTCTATGGATGTCATAAAATCCCCTTGGCAAAGGGAATTGATAGCCGAGCGCAGAGTCTCCATGCAGAACTTTTTGGCTCTGATAAACCTGTTGAGAACCTTGAGATCTAGAATGGGTCTCACCGAACCCTCCTTTTTGGGAACCGTGAAAAAGTGGGAGTAGTAACCCCTGCCTCTCTCCGACGGAGGCACCGGGAATATAACCCCCATGTCCAGAAGGTTTTTCACTGCTAACAGGAGCCCCTGTGCAGTCTGAGGGTCCGAGGGCACCCGAGACCTTAGGAATCTTGGAGGCGGCCAGTACTCGAACTCCAGTTTGTACCCGGAGGAGACGACTTCCAAGATCCAATTGTCTGACCTCCCGGGCCCAGACCTGGAAGAAGAGCCGCAGCCGTCCCCCCACCCTGGCGGGTGAGGGCGCCCCTTCTTTGCTGAGGTGGTTTAATGGCAGGCTTGAGCTTGGAACCCCAGGCAGCCGCGGGACGTGCCCAACCTCTGCCCCTGTTCCAGGACGAGCCCCTGACACCCGAGAAGGCCAAACCCCTAGCCACTCTGGCCCCTCGAAAGCAAGGAGTGAACGAGCCAGCCCCCCGAAAGGGACGGCGCTGTTTCTTCCGCTGAGGTAACTTACCTCCCTTAGCAACAACATCCAATTTATCTCCAAACAGCCGCGTACCCAAGAAGGGAAGAGCTGTGAGCGACTTCTTGGCCTCAAAGTCCGCCGTCCACTGGCGGAGCCAGACCAACTGCGCATAGCCACCAATAAGGCTGAAGTCCTACTACACACGACAATAGAACCTTCCATAGCAGCCAAGACAAAATCCATGAACAATTCCCATCTCTTAATGGTAGCGAACTCAGCGCTAGCTGGATCAAACTGAACGTCATTCAGCCTGTCCCTGATAAGAGACCTGGTAGCAAGCGACACCAGGGCAGATGCACAAACAGGCCGCAGGGCCGAGCTCACGCTGGCAAATGCGTGGCACGCCATCTGATCAAGGCGCTTATCCTCGCCATCCTTCAGGGAAGTGGTGTCAGGGGTGTTCAGCACAGAAGAGTTGGTCAAACCTAAAACAGGCGTGTCGACCTCGGGAGGAGAAGACCAGCGCTTAACCACCTCCACCGGGAAAGGATACTTCTTATCCCATCCCTGAGGAGCACCAGGAAGCCGACTGCGCCTCTCCCATTCTCTAAGGATCAGCGCATCAAAGTGACCCTGGGTAGGGAATTCCAGACGGGGCTTGCGGACCCCAAAAAATTCCCCCTTCTCGAGAGGAGGCGCCTCAGGCGGTTCAATATCCAACAACTCCAATAGATGTGACAAAACAGTGGCCGTATCTACAGCATCCCCCAACGCCTGCCCGACTTCAGCATCACCAGACTGAACATAGTCAGCCTCTGTTTCCTCATACTATTCCCCCTCCTCTAACGGGGAATAATCTGACAAATCAACGGAATCGTCGTCAACATCCCACAAGGGCTGGGCCGACGACAAATGTTTTTAGCCTGGGCCTTCTTGCCCACCGTGCTAGCAATAAATTTCTCGATGCTGGCCAACCTAGCCCAAACATCAGAGTGTGACTCCCCACTGGCACCAATGTCACTTGGGGTACGGATAAGGCGGGGAGGGGAAGGCGATGAAGTAGGAGGATCCAACCCAGAAGGCAGGGTACCAGACTGCCGCGTTATGGCCTTTTGTGCGCATGGTATACAGATCAGCACATTCTCCCCCGTAAGGGATACCCCACACATGGCCCAGATTGTCCCAGAGGGAGCCCGAGTCCAGTATCCTGCGGAGCCTCCATATGGTGGTGATTTTTGTGGTCAGTCGCAAGACCGCAGGGAATTTACGCCTAAGCAACCCGGGATGCCCCTTAAAAGTCCCGGTGGGAGGATTTGAGGTGATCAAATTTACACTAGGGACGCCAGGACCAGAAGGAACCCCTTAACATGCAAAATAATGAAGCAATCTGCAACACACAATAAGGCATATCAGTTACTATACAGCAAATGATATAAAAAAAAATGTATATATCATAATGTCATTATATATATAATTTTAAAATAAATAATTAAATAGATAAAAGGCAAAACCTGCAAAAAACCAGCACCACAGGGGGCCCCCCCCCCCACCAGAGAGGGACCCCCAAGTGACAAAGAGGTGGCCGACAGGCCCCTACCTGTCCCCAAGAACGGCAGCAGCAACCGCAGCAAAAATGGTCCCAGATCTGTGGAGAAGCCGAGAAGCAGGAAGAGAAGGGAAGGGGGGCGGGCCAGCGCCAATGGCGCACTTTTCCAGCCCCACCCCCCTCCCAGCAGCGCGGATCTGGCCAGCAAAACGCGCCGAACGAGGGAGGCGGGGCTACCGCGGCCAAGCCGCCCGACCCCTTTTCTTAACAGCCTGAGGGAGAGAAACTCCCAGGCTAACAGGAAAAACCACCACAGGCTAGAAGGCACCATGCACCAATTCATCCAGGGATACTTCCAGGAGATCCACACACACAACACAAACTAAAGGCATACACTCATATATAAATATTAACAAATGAAAAAGGGAGAGGCCGAGGATGACGGCCCGCCAGCTCCCCCCCCAGAGGGAAGTAAGGGACCCGGAAGGGGGAGTGGGAACCCAGCCATTATAAGGCCATTGGCATGTAGGGAAGGGGCATCCCGCACCAGGATCACCAAAAACCTGGATAACCGCCTACCCCATAATGAGGTCTCACGGTGAAGCAAAGCTCCTTCCGCACCCATAGGGTGCTCCTACCCTCACCAGGACCCACAGCCTAAGCTGGGAGGTTCAATTAGGGGCAATTTAAAAAGGGTCCTGGCAGTAATAGGGAAAATAAACGGCCGGGCGCGAGCCCAGCTTACCTGCAAGTAAAAAGTCTTCATCCTCTGTCTTGTCGCCTTCCCTGCAGAGAAGGAACTGGAGAATTGGTGGGAGGTCCCAAGTATATATGGACTGGGAGGGGCTTTCTTTTTTGCATATTCATCTCTGCAGAAGTTCGCCCTCTACTGGAGATTACCCACGTCATGAAGATCGAAGTGGAGTGTATGGCACACTTAGAATAGCATGGGACGCCAGCTGATCAATACGCCAGTCCTCGCCATTCCGCAGCGTAGTAGAGTCAGGGGAATGCATGACAGAGGTGTTAGATAAACCTAGGACCGGGGCATCCACCTCTGGAGGGGATGACCAACGCTTTACCACATCAGCAGGAAAGGGATACCCCTTATCCCAACTCTTAGGGACCCCTGGGAGCCGGCTGGGACGCTCCTATTCCTTGAGCACGAGGTTATTAAAATGGGCTTGCTCATGAAACTCTAAACGTGGCTAAGCCCTATGAAACAATTACCCCTGCTGCCTGGGGGCCGCAACCGGGGGAGAGATAAACAGCACCTCCAAAATCTGAGTCAACAGCCTATCAGTATCATCTGGGGCCCAGGGGATCAGAGCCAGAATCATCATGACCCCAGGGCCTCTCATCAGATGACTCAGTCAGAGAACAACTCCCCTTCTTCCAAGGGTGTATAACCAGACAGCTCCAAGAACTCATCAGCCTCCATAGGGAAAAATACAATTCTGTGATTACTCACCTTGTAGAATTAGTATTATAAGTATGCAGCACGTCCTGCTCCAGATAATGATTCATAACATCTGGGATATAGTCCACAAGAGGGCGCTTTACTGCAGAGATGGCAAAAAAGAGGCCCCTCCTGGTCCATATATACCAGGACCTCCCACTAATTCCCCAGTATAACAAAGCAGT
Source organism: Gastrophryne carolinensis (assembly GCA_027917425.1). Classification (NCBI taxonomy): domain Eukaryota; kingdom Metazoa; phylum Chordata; class Amphibia; order Anura; family Microhylidae; genus Gastrophryne; species Gastrophryne carolinensis. The sequence goes on from CM051236.1 coordinate 271,929,913, forward strand.
AAGGGAACCAGGAGGAGCCAATAACAAATTTAACCATGTTAACAAGGAACAAATCACCATAAAGAGGATCCAAGAATACGGTAATCAGGGTGGGATGGAGCAGGACCAATTCTACAAGGTGAGTAATCACAGAATTGTATTATTCTAAGTATGCAGCACGTCCTGCTCCAGATAATGATTCATAACATCTGGGACATCCAATAGCGTCCACAAAAAAAGGGTGGGGATCCCAAAGAAAGGCAACAACGCGCAGATTAAACCACTGCCGCCTGCAGAACCTTACGGCCAAAAACAGCATCCGCTGAGGCCCAAACATCAACCTTGTAAAACTCCAGGATCCTAGGAATGGAGAACACACGACAGGGAAAGGCCCTAGACTCACACCAGTCAATGTAGGTACGCCATGTCCTATAGTAAATGGTGGAGGAGGACTTCTTCCTAGCGCTGACAAGAGTACAAACCACCGAATCAGACAGACCTTCCTCCTTCAGGATGGCAGTTTCAGCAGCCAGGCCGTCAAAGCAAGCGTTTGTAAATTGGGATAACAGAGCCGTCCTTAAGTGAGAAGGTCCAGGACCAAGGGTAGAGCGTACTGATCCACTGCCAGCCGCACAACGTCGGCGAACCACACCTGTCTTGGCCACCTGGGGGCCACCAGAATGGCTGGCACCCGCTCATGAACCAACTTGCGCAGAACCTTGCTCAGAAGAGGAAACAGGAGGGAAGAGGTACAGGAGACCGAGACCCTGCCAGGACAGAGACAGAGCATCCACCACCAGAGCCAGGGGATCCTGGGACAGGGAAACAAATGCTGGCAGCTTGTGATTGTGGCGAGAAGCAAACAGATCCACGTCTGGCCTCCCTCACCGGTGACAAAGGGATAGGAAGACCTCACTGTTGAGGGACCATTCCTCCCAGCGAGCGGTTCCCCTGCTCAGGGAATCCGCCTCCAGATTCTCCACTCCCAGAATATAAACTGCTGAGATGCACGGGACAATGTCCTCGGCCAGGACCAACGACACCTCCTGGAGGGCACTCTTGCTCCAAGTCCCTCCCTGATGATTGATATAGGCGACCACCGTCTGGTTGTCGGAACGAACCTGTACCGGCAGACCCTGAAGGTGAGGAGTCAACTGTGCCAGTACCAACCGAACCGCCCTCAGCTCCAGGACGTTGATCGGAGTGTGAGCCTCCTGAGGGCCCCACAGCCCCTGGAATTGGAGGGCTCTCCAGTAGCCCCCCCAGCCTGACAGACTGGCATCCATAGTGACCGTCTCCCAACATGGAGTCAGAAAGGATCTGCCCCCCAGAAGATTCCTCAAGTCCAGCCACCACAGGAGGGACCGCTGGACCAGAGGAGAGAGAACAAAGGCCTGATCCAAAGACAGGGGGGACTCTTGTCCCAGACTGAAAGGAGATGGAGCTGAAGGGGTCTCATGTGAAATTGAGCGTACGTAAAAGAATTGCTTCGAAACAGGCCACCATCTGTCCCACCAATTGCATCCCTTGCCTGATGGAAGGACAAGGGCTGGACAGCATGAAATGAACCAGAGCTTGAAGAGAATCCACCTTTAGCCGAGGAAAAAAAATCCTGGCCTGAATGGTATCCAGATTCATGCCCAGGAAGGGGGTCACCCGGGACGGGGAGAGGGAGGACTTGGGATAATTGATCAGCCATCCGAACGTTTCCAGGGCCGTTACCACCATCTGGGTATCCAACTCTGCCTGCTGGAGAGAATGAGAATGAGATGTAATGAGAATTTCGTCCAGATTAGGGAGAATGCGAATGCCCCCGGCTCTGAGGATGGCCATCACTCCCGCCAGTACCTTGGTGAATACTCTGGGGGCTGAGGGGAGACCAAAGGGAAGTGCCACAAATTGGTAGTGCTGGTCCTCCAGGGCGAACCTGAGGAACCGCTGATGCCCTGGGAAGACTGGCACATGAAGGTAAGCATCCTTGATGTCTATGGTGGTCATGAAGTCTCCCGGGCGCAAGGAGCTGATCGCAGGGCGCAGGGTCTCCAAGCGAAAGAGTCTGGTTCTGATGAACCTGTTGAGAAGCTTTAAGTCCAGGATGGGCCTGATGGAGCCATCCCTTTTGGGTACTGTGAAAAGATTGGAACAACAACCTTGACCTCTCTCCCCCGGAGGGACCGGACAGATGACCCCCATACCCAATAAGATCTGTACAGCCTGAAATAGACCCTGAGCGGCCAGGGGGTCTAGAGGAATCCGAGACCTGAGAAATCTTGGAGGGGGCGTGCCGCGAACTCTAGCTTGTAGCCGGAGGACACAACCTCCAGAATCCACCTGTCTGAGACCTGTTGTCCCCAGACATGAGCGAAGAGCCGCAGCCATCCCCCCACCTGTAAGGGTGAGGGTGCCCCTTAATGGCTGAGCGGGCTTAATGACAGATTTGGGCTTAGATCCCCAGGAGGATCCGGGACGGGCACGGCCTCTACCCTTGCCCCAGAAATCACCCCTGTGCCCCGCAAAGGGTACCCCCCTCCCTGACCTGGATCCACGAAAGGAGGGGGTAAAGGACCCTGAACCCCGAAAGAGCCGCAGTTGTCTTTTGCGTTGGGGCAACCTACCTCCTTTTGCAAAAAGGTCCAACCGGTCAGCAAAAAGGCGCAGTCCCTTAAAGGGTAGCCCTGCGAGAGCCTTCTTAGCAGCATTGTCAGCTGCCCACTGGCGCAGCCAGACCGAGTGGCGATTAGAAACAACCAAGGCCGAGGTCCTGCTGCACATCCTAATGGTGTCAACTAAGGCAGAAAGAATATAAGCAATAAACATCTCACATTGTGATAAGGCTCTAAATTCGGCACTGGAAGAATCATCAGGATAGCCTTCTAACAGGCCCTTAACCAGAGTCCGAATGGCCACAGCAGTAATAGCAGAAGCACAGACCGGGCGCAGGGCCGATCCCGCACAGGCAAAGGCATGGGAAGCCAGCTAGTCAATACGTCGGTCCTCACTATCCTTCAAGGTAGTGGAATCAGGGGACTGCACCACAGAAGTATTAAACAACCCCAAAACCTCTGGTGGAGTTGACCAACATTTAACCACATCCGGGGGAAAAGGGTACCTTTTATTCCATCCCTTAGGGATACCAGGGAGCCAGCAAGGCCGCTCCCATTCCTTGTGAACCAGATTATGGAAATGAGCCTGTTCTGGAAATTCCAAACGTGGCTTTGTAGTACCAAAAAATTCCCCCTGTTGCCTGGGTGGCGCAGCAGGGAGAGAATCAACCTCTCAATGTTGGCCAGCCTGGAAGACACATCAGGCCGAGACTTCCCACTAGTGTTAATCTCACTGGGGGTCACGATCAACCGAGGGGGGGTGGGAAAAGACATGGTGGGCGCAGGCCCAGACAAGTGCAGCCGAGACTGCCGCACAAGCGCCTGCTGGGCACAGGGTACACAACCGCACATCATCGCTTACAGGGGATGCCCCACACACCACACAGCAGGGCTTGTCCAGATGGGACCCCGAGCACAATATCCTGAGAAGCCTCCATATGGTGATTTTTGGTGTCACAATGACCAATGGGAATTACGCTGTGCAGCTACCTGGGATGCCCCTTAACCGTCCACTAGGATAGTGGGAGGATTTTATTGTTTTTTTAGGCCTCTAATATAGTAACTAGACTAATAGAAGGCACAGGACCTCTAATTAGTTTTCCCACCTGAAAGACATAAGAAGACAATACCCGCATTAATTAAACAGGAGTGAAAGGCAATTCAAATATAAAAGGGGGCACGCAAGGGCACTCACAGACCGCCGAAGAGCTTACAATCGATCCGGCAGGAGAGACAAGATGGGGCTGCAGGGCTCTGAAGGGGCTGGCCGCATGAGGAAGCACCACGAAGCGCGCCCAGTGTTAAGCCACGCCCCCCCAGGAAGCGCGGGGTTACAGGCTGAAGACAGCCACCCCGCAGCCAATCAGCAGCCATCAGGTCCCTGAGTGACATCGCCGCTGACCGCGGACGCCCCCCCTGACGAGCAGTATAATGGGAGAAAGGAGCCCATTAAACATTAATAAATGTAAGGCAGGGCAATAGTGGACGGGGCATCCCAAGTCAGGATCACCGGTAACCTGAAAACCCTTTGGTGGGGGATTTGCAGTGGAGCAAGCTCCAATGAAGCTCCTCTAATAGGTGCTGCCTACCATCACCCGACCACGCAGCCAAGGCTGGGAGGCAGAATAAAAGTGGAACGGGTGGGAATAGTCCTACAGGGCCCAGGGCTGTGAAGCCCAGCTCACCTGCGAGAAGGGAAGCCATCATCTTGTCCTTCGCAGCCCACTGCAGAGAAGAAACTGGGGAATTAGTGGGAGGTCCCGGGTATATATTTTCTTTTTTGCCATCTCTGCAGTAAAGCACCCTCTTGTGGACTATATCCCAGATGTTATGAATCATTATCTGGAGCAGGACGTGCTGCATACTTAGAATAGAGTGATATTAGGCGTCAAGTGCTGCTTCTTAGCAGAGGCCTTACGCGCCAAGGTATTAGCAATCAACTTCTCAACACTAGTCAGTCTGGAAGACACATCAGGCTGAGAATCCCCACTGGTATGCAACTCACTAGGAGTCAAATTTAAGCTAGGGGGAGTAGGTGAAGCCATACGTGGCGCAGGCCCAGCTACTGGTAAACCAGGCTGCAGTGCAAGCACCTGCTGGGCACAAGGTATACAGACCTGCACATTGTCAGCACTAGTAGAGCACACCCCACAAGCTACACAGCCGGGCTTGTCCCGAAGGAACCCCGAGCACATTATCCTGAGACGCCTCCATATGGTGATTATAGCGGCACAATAGGCCGATAGGGATACACGCTATAAAAGCAACCCAGGATGCCCCAATAACCCGCTAGGGAAGTGGGAGTAATTTACACACTAGGCCTCAAGTTTAATAACTAGAGGGAGTGGGGCCGGGAGAAACCAATAGAGTTTGACCCGTCTGAAAGGCATAAGCGAAGAGAACCCCATAAGTGACATGTATAATGACATAGGGCAAATAAAGCCGCCCGCGAGGGCACTCACGGACCGCAGTAGGTAGATGCCAGCCACGCAGCAGCGGAATCCAGAGAAAAATGGCACCGGGTATACCTCAAGGGGCGGGCCGAGGAGACGGTGACGCGGAACGCGGGCCCCGCCCCCCTCGAAGAGCGCGAAGCAGCACACGTGACGAGCAGCCAATGACCGCACAACAGCGCCTGAGGTAATGCCGCCGCCAACCGGCGGCATTTTAAAAAAGGCAACTAGTACAGTGAAAAAACACCAAGGCATATACACCCCCCCCCCCCCAAGAACTACAAAGGAGAGCGAGGGAGGGCAGCGGCCACTTTACAGAGGGCCCACCGATAGACAGGGGCAAGGGGCAATAGGGCGGGAGAGGCATCCCATAGAGGCTCACCATATGCCTATACTGCCTACCCTTTGGTGGGGGATTGCGGTGGAGCAGCGCTCCTAAGCACCTGACAGCGGTGCTGCCTACCATCACCCGGACCAGCGCAGCCAAGGCTGGAACAGGTGGGAATAGTCCTACAGGGCCGCAGGCTAATAGCCCCGCTCACCTGCGAGAAGAGAGAGACATCTTCTTGTCCTTCGCAGTCCAGACTGCAGAGAAATTCTGGGGATTTGTGGGAGGTCCCGAGTATTTGAGGGACCGGGAGGAGCCAATTTTCACGGTCCCTGCAGTCCAGCGCCCTCTGGCAGAGTAATACCCAAGTGTAATGATTCTTATCTGGAGCAGGATGTACTGTATACTAAGAATAAAAGCCTTAAACTCTAGGAGATTAAATAAGCAAGGAAAGGCACCAAAATACTCATACGCTACCTGTTGGCTGCTGCAAACGCTACAGCTCTGGCTGCCGTGGCTTCTTCTAATTTCTTCCTTTTCTTTTCCTCCATCAGCTGTTTTTCTACAAATGCTCGAGCTTCTTGCTCTGCTTTAAGCTTCTTCTCCAGATGACTGATGGTCTGCTTGTCCTTCTGTTTCATCTGAACTGCATTATGCAATCTGTTGAAACAATCCATCATTTTTCATCAGCTATATTTATAAAGCTCATTGAAACCCGCTTGTGGAATTAAAGCTTACTTGTTTTGCAGGAGTTCATTCTCCTGTCTAAGCTGCCCTATTTCATTTCGAATCCCCCGCTCTGTGCTTGTGAGTACACTGATCTGGCTGCGCAGGTCCTGTTCAATTTGCCTGCTTCCTTGCAAGTCTGCTTTTAACTTCTTTACATCTTGTTCCAGCCTACAACACAAAAGAATCAGGTTACAAAAACTATACAAAATCACAAGAAAACAAGGGTAAAGTCAGTTGTGACAGAAACCTGAGGTTCTAAAACTGCATTGCTTTTTAAGGTTCTAAAACAGCATTTCAAGTGTAAACAGAGTGACCGTTCATTAAAGGCCCAACAATGGTTCCTAGAATGCAAAACAGTAGATCCCGTAGTTATCTGTCCAGGCATTTTGTAACACTACTTCCCGCTGTGCTCCCCCCAATTTGGACAATATAAAAAATACCATTTTGTGAATACTCACCTGTAAAATGGGTATTATAAGTATGTCACACACCCCGCTTCAAGACATTCATTACATGTGGATATACTGACCTGTAGATGGCGATCTTGCAGAGATGTCAATAAAAAAAAGGTAAGACCCTCCCAGCCCATAAATACCCAGGACCTCCCACTCATTCCCCAGTATAAAGATAGCAGTAAGATAAAGGGACCAGGAAAGCCAATTAAAACTAACAAAAGGTTCACCATATAAAGGATCCAGAAGCGGGGTGTGTGACATACTTATAATACCCATTTTACAGGTGAGTATTCACAAAATGGTATTATTCTAAGTATGTCACACACTCCGCTTCAAGACATTCATTACATGTAGGACATCCAATAGCAGTGTCCATAAAGGGCGGGGATCCAAAAAAATACAACTCTGAAGTACTCACCTGTAGAGTTGGTATTATATGCAGACAGCACGTCCTGCTCCAGACATAGTCCTTACATGTGGGTATACCTCCGCCTTCAGCGCCGTGCACTGCAGAACATGAAGAAAACAAGCTCCTCCCGGCCCTACATATACCGGAGGACCTCCCACAAATCCCCAGCATTGAAAAGCAGTGAGAAGGAGAGGCCAGGAGAAACAACCACCCAAAACTGGCAAAACAAAATATCAAGTATAACAATCGCCAAACAGGGGATCCAGAACAAAGTGAAACCAGGGTGGGGTGGAGCAGGACGTGCTGTCTGCATATAATACCAACTCTACAGGCGAGTACTTCACAGAGTTGTATTATTCTAAGCAGACAGCACGTCCTGCTCCAGACATAGCCCTTACATGTGGGACATCCAATAGCAGTGTCCGTAAAGAAGGGTGGGATCCCCAACAGAAGGCAACAGCAAGCCGTTTAAACAACTACGGCCTGCAGAACCTTGCGGCCAAACGCAGCGTCAGCTGAGGCCTTAAACCTTGTAAAACTTTGAAAAGGTATGAACAGAAGACCAAGTAGCGGCCTTGCAAACTTGCTCCACAGAGGCCTGGTGCTGAAAAGCCCAAGAAGCCCCAAAAGCTCTAGTAGAATGAGCAGTAACACGAAAGGGGGGAGTCTTCCCCTTAGTAGTATAGGCTTGAACCACAGCCTGACAAATCCATTTACTGATGGTAGACTTAGCGGGAGCCAAAACCTTTCCTAGGCCCGTGAGGCACAACGAAGAGAGCATCCGTCTTTCTAAATGCCTGAGTGGTAACCAGGTAAGACTTGACACACCTAACCACATCCAGGGAATGTAAAACCCTCTCTTTAGGGTTATTAGGATTAGGGCACAGGGAAGGAAGAACAATATCTTGATTCAAATGAAACGCAGACACAACCTTAGGCAGGAAGTCTGGCTTGAAGCGAAACACCACCTTATCCCGGTGTCTCTCAAAGTAGGGAGGCTGAATAGACAAGGCAGCCAACTCAGACACACGTCTAACCAAGGTAATGGCTACCAGAAAGACCACCTTGAGCGTTGAGAACAGCAAGAGCTGCTTCATGAATAGGCTCAAAAGGAGGACCCTGTAGGGCCGACAAAACTAAATTCAGATCCCAAACAGGAACCATAGGTTTCCGAGGAAGGCGCACATGAGTGACCCCCTGAAAGAAAGTCTTAATAAGAGAGTGCTGGGCAAAGGTCTTCTGAAAGAATATAGACAGGGCCGGAACCTGGCCCTTCAAGGTACTAAGCTTCAGACCTAAGTCTAGACCATGTTGTAAAAACTCCAGCACCCTGGAGACTAAGAATTCCCGGCAGGGAAGAGACCTGGATTCACACCAGTCAATGTAGGCACGCCACACCCTATAATATATGGCAGAAGAGGTCTTCTTCCTGGCTTGGACCATGGTAGCTACTACAGAAGTGGACAAACCCTTTTCCTTTAAAATGGTGGTCTCAATAGCCAAGCCGTCAAAGCCAGAGTTAGTAAATTGGGATGGCGTAGAGACCCCTGAGTTAGAAGGTCTGGAATCTTTGGTAGATCGTACTGATCTACTGCCATTTGAACCACATCTGCGAACCACACTCTTCTTGGCCACCTTGGGGCCACCAGAATCGTGGGTACCCCTTCCAGGGCGATCTTGCGTAGCACTCTGCCCAGAAGTGGAAGCGGTGGAAACGCATACAGGAGCCGAAACTCCTTCCAAGACATTGACAGAGCATCCGTGGCCAGAGCCAGAGGATCCTGAGACAGAGATACAAAGCTCGGTAGCTTGTGATTGTGACGGGACGCAAACAGATCCACGTCTGGGACACCCCAACGGTGACACAGGGATTGAAATACCGAGTTGGAGAGGGACCACTCCCCCTGACGGGACGACCCCCTGCTCAGGGCATCTGCTCGCAGATTTTCCGCCCCCGGAATGTAAACAGCCGAGATGCATTGAACATTGGTCTCTGCCCATGTTAGAATCAGAGACACCTCCTGGAGAGCACCCTTGCTCCGGGTTCCTCCCTGATGATTGATGTAGGCCACCGCCGTCCTGTTGTCTGAGCGTACCCGAATCGCCAGACCCTTCAGGTGCTGTGTCAATTGTTCCAGCACCAACCTGACCGCCCTGAGTTCCAGGACATTGATGGGTAGATGGGCCTCCTGAGGACCCCACCTCCCTTGGAAACGCAGGGAATTCCAGAATCCCCCCCAGCCCGAGAGACTGGCATCCATTGTGACCGTCTCCCAGGAGGGAGCCAGGAAGGATCTGCCCCTTGTCAAGTTCCCGTGGTCTAGCCACCACGCCAGGGATTGTCTGACCGAGGGGGGGAAGCACCCAGATCTTGTCCAAGGACGCTGGGTCCTTGTTCCAAACTGACAGAAGGTGAAGCTGCAGAGTTCTCAAATGGAATTGGGCAAATGGCACCGCCTCGAAGCTTGCCATCATCGAGCCGACCAACTGCATTCCCTGCCTGATAGAGGGATGAGGGCTCGAGAGCAGGGACCTCACCTGCGTTGTCAGAGCTTCCACCTTCTGTGGAGGAAGGAATATCCTTGACTGAACTGAATCCAGAATCATCCCCAGAAACTGTGTCACTGAGGAAGGGGACAGAGAGGACTTTGGGTAATTTATCACCCAGCCGAAGGACTCCAGGGTGGTCACCACCAACCGCGTGTCCAGCTCTGCCTGCTACAGAGACTGGGATGAGATAAGTATATCGTCCAGGTAGGGCAACACTCGTATGCCTTTTAGCCTCAGAGACATTACTCCTGCCAGCACCTTGGTGAATACCCTGGGAGCTGATGTAAGTCCGAATGGCAGAGCCACAAACTGGTAATGCTGATCGAGCAGCGCAAATCTGAGGAACCTTTGATGCCCCGGGAACACCGGAACGTGCAGGTAAGCGTCCTTGATGTCCACAGATGTCATGAAGTCCCCTGGGCGCAGCGAGGCAATGGCCGAGCGCAGAGTTTCCATACGTAAATGCCTGTTTCTGACAAATCTGTTTAAGATTTTTAAGTCCAGAATGGGTCTGACTGACCCGTCCTTTTTGGGCACCGTGAACAGGTTGGAATAAAACCCCACGCCCCTGTCTAAGGAGACCTTGCAAATGACCCCGAGGTCTAGAAGGTCCTGCACCGCCAGCGTCAAGACTTGAGCTGAGGCAGGATCCTGTGGGATTCGGGACCCGACGAACCTGGTAGGGGGCAGTACAGCAAACTATCTTGTAACCGGAGGACACTACCTCCTGAATCCACCGGTCTGGGACGTGGCGTCTTTAGATATGCTGAAAATGCTGTAGACGTCCCCCACCCTGACGGGCGAGGGCGCACCTTCATGTCTGGGGGGGTCTTGGGGGGGGGGGGGGGGGGGGGGTTTGGGCTTTGGTCCCCAGGAAGAGCTGGGGAGGCGTCCTCTGTTCTTGTTTCAGGAATCTGTGCGAGCTCCCGCGAAGGACACCCCTCTTCCCTGTTTAGCCCCACGGTAGGGGGTCGAGTGGGAGCTTGGGCCACGAAAGGACCGAACTGGACGCTTGCGCTGGGGCAGCTTGCCCCCTTTAGCAAAGATATCTAACCTTTCTCCAAACAGGCGCAGCCCTTTGAAAGGAAGCCCCGTTAGAGCCTTCTTGGCGACATTGTCAGCTGCCCACTGGCGTAACCAGACCGCATGGCGTATGGCTACCACCAGAGCAGAGGATCTAGCACTCAGCTTGATAGCATCGTCCGATGCAGACAGGATATAATTGATAAAAGTCTCGCAGGTAACCAAGGCATTGGCGGCATCGGATGGCAGGTCATCCGCCCCTTCAAGAGCAGTCCTAACCACAGTCCTGAGCGCCACCGCCGTGATGGCTAAGGCGCAAACTGGGCGGAGCGAGGCTCCCCCAAATGCAAAGGCATGACATGCCAATTGATCGACCCACCGATCCTCCAGATCCCGCAGCGTAGTAGTGTCAGGGGAGTGCATAATAGAGGTATTGGACAGACCCAGGATCGGGGCATCGACTTCGGGCGGCGAAGTCCAACACTTGATCAGGTCAGCAGGGAATGGATACTTCTTATCCACAGTCTTAGGAACCCCCTGGAGTTTTCTGGGATGTTCCCACTCTTAAGACTAGATTATTAAAATGGGTTTGTTCAGGAAATTCCAACCGCACCTTAGCGTATGGAACAGGTCACCTCTTTGCCGAGGAGCCGCAGGCGGGGGAGAGGGATAACACATCAAAGATCTGGGCCAGCAATCTATCTACGTCATCCTGGGACCAAAGATCAGAGCCAGATTCATCCTGATTCCTGGACTTGTCGTAGGACCCCCGAGTCAGAAAACAGTTCCAATTCCTCTGAGGGGGAGTGTGCGTAGGACAAATGTAAATCATCCGAGTCTACAGGAAGAATAGTGGCTTCAGGATTCAGGTGGCGCTTTTTAGCGGTAGCCTTGCGCGCCAAGAAGCCAGCGACTAAACTTTCCACGCTAGCCAGTCTAGCGGCAAAGTCAGCATGGGAGTCCCCGCTAGGATTGGTGGTAGGCTTGGGGGGGTAGGAGAAACAAGGCGAGGCACGGACCCAGCCTCAGAAGAGGTGGGTAGGCCAGCTAGCGCCTGCTGGGCACAAGGGACGCAGACTCGTGCATTGTCACCACTGCTAGGTAAGACCCCACAAGCTACACACAGACGGGCTTGTCCCCAAAGGAACCCCGTTCATGATATCCTGAGATGCCTCCATATGGTGATTATTATATTCAATATGCCAGTAGGGATTGACGCTGTAAAGCAATCCTGGATGCCCCAAACACCCGCTGGGAAGTGGGAGTGATTTGATAAAAGGTTCTGGGCCGGACTCTACAACGGGCCGGAAGAAGCCACCGAAGTCCGCGGTCTGAAAGACACAAGGGGAAAAGGGACGTCAGAGCCAAGCGCGAAGAAGTCAAGTTAGGAAAGGGATCGCCCATGAGGGCACTTACAGAACAGCGAGGGGAGGACCGTCTTCACCACGCGCATGTGAGAAGGAAATGGCGCCAAGCGAACCTCGAAGGGCGGGCCAGAGCGGACGATGACGCGGAGCGCACCAAACTGCACCACGCCCCCCCCCTTCCCGGAGAGCGCGAAGCTCGAAGGCGCGCAGCCTATCAGAAGCGACAGATATTGTCAGGGAGACATCACCTCAGAGAGATCTGACAGGGTGAAAACAGTGATAGGACGCAAGCGTCTATCGAATAAAACTGAAGTACGCGCCGAGTAATACATGAAGGCGCAGTAGGAAAGCAAAAGGCTGAGAGTGAAGGGCAGCTCTGACTCAGAGGACCAAATAAGAATGGTTGACTAGTGTGATTAGGGCAAGGATTAGCCGTCGTACACACGACCCCCCCCCCCCTCTTTTTCCCCCACTAATGGGGAAATCTAGGGAGGAAGGTGATCCCATATACTGGGTTCACCGCTACACCGGGCGAGGGGCACTAGTGCGGGAGGGGCATCCAATAGAAGGCTCACCATACGCCTTAACCGCCTACCCTATGGAGGGGGATTGCGGTGGAGTCTAGCTCCGTAAGCACACTAGGTGCTGCCTACCTTCACCCGACCCACGCAGCCCAGGCTGGGAGGCATTAATTCACAATGAGGACGGGTGGAAATAGTCCCGCAGGGTCTCGGGCTGTCAAGCCCTGCTCGCCTGCGAGAGCGTGATACTTCATGTCTTCGCAGTTCCAGCACTGCTGAGAGGTGATTTGTGGGAGGTCCTCCGGTATATGTAGGGCCGGGAAGAGCTTGTTTTCTTCATGTTCTGCAGTGCACGGTGCTGAAGGCGGAGGTATACCCACATGTAAGGACTGTGTCTGGAGCAGGACGTGCTGTCTGCTTAGAATACAAAGCAACAAGGCACAAACTTAAACCACTGCAACTTGCAGAACTTTGCGGCCAAAAACAGCATCCGCTGAGGCCCGCACATCAACCTCGTAAAACTTGGAAAAAGTGTGAACCGAAGACCAAGTAGCAGCCTTACAAACCTGCTCAACAGAAGCCTGGTACCGGAAGGCCCAGGACGCCCCAACAGCAAGAGTAGAATGAGCAGTAACACGAAAAGGGGGAATCTTCCCTTTAGCCGAATAGGCCCCAACAATGGCCTGGCAAATCCATTTACTAATGGAAGACTTGGCGGGAGCCAAACCCTTCCTAGGCCCAGAGGGCACCACAAAGAGTGTCAGTCCTACGAAAAGGGGAAGTAGCCACCAAATAGTACTTCACACAGCGAACCACATCCAAAGAATGCAAAACCCTCTCCTTGTCATTGCTAGGCTTAGGACACAAGGACGGTAGAACAATATCCTGATTAAGATGAAAAGCAGAGACCACCTTAGGAAGGAAATCTGGCTTGAAGCGGAAAACAACCTTGTCCTGATGCCTCTCAAAATAAGGGGCCTCAATGGACAAGGCTGCCAACTCCGAAACACACCGAACAGAAGTGATGGCAACCAGAAAAACAACCTTGAGTAAGCGCAGAAAGCGCAATATCCTGCAAAGGTTCAAAAGGAGGACCTTGCAAGGCCGAAAGAACCAAGTTCAAATCCCTGGGAGCAAAGGCTTCCTAGGAGGCCGCACATGCATAACTCCCTGGAAAAAGGTCTTAACCAGAGGATGAAGAGCAAAAGACTTTTTGAAAGAAAACCGCCAGGGTAGAAACATGCCCTTTCAGCGTACTAAGCTGCAAACCTAGGTCAAGACCATGTTGCAGAAATTCCAAGACCCTAGGGATAGAAAACGCCCTGCAAGGCAAGGCCCTGACCTCACACCAATCAATATAAGACCTCCAAATCCTATAGTAGATGGCAGAGGAAGACTTCTTTCTAGCCCTAACCAGAGTCTGAATGACAGCATCAGAAAGACCTTCCTCCTTCAAGATGGAGGTTTCAGCAGCCACGCTGTCAAAGCCAGCGTTGGTAAATTGGGGTAGAGCAGTGGACCCTGAGAGTAGATCCGGCAGAAGGGGCATAACTGATCCTCTGCCAACCTTAGCACGTCTGCGAACCACATCCAAAGAATGCAAAACCCTCTCCTTGTCATTGCTAGGCTTAGGACACAAGGACGGTAGAACAATATCCTGATTAAGATGAAAAGCAGAGACCACCTTAGGAAGGAAATCTGGCTTGAAGCGGAAAACAACCTTGTCCTGATGCCTCTCAAAATAAGGGGCCTCAATGGACAAGGCTGCCAACTCCGAAACACACCGAACAGAAGTGATGGCAACCAGAAAAACAACCTTGAGTAAGCGCAGAAAGCGCAATATCCTGCAAAGGTTCAAAAGGAGGACCTTGCAAGGCCGAAAGAACCAAGTTCAAATCCCTGGGAGCAAAGGCTTCCTAGGAGGCCGCACATGCATAACTCCCTGGAAAAAGGTCTTAACCAGAGGATGAAGAGCAAAAGACTTTTTGAAAGAAAACCGCCAGGGTAGAAACATGCCCTTTCAGCGTACTAAGCTGCAAACCTAGGTCAAGACCATGTTGCAGAAATTCCAAGACCCTAGGGATAGAAAACGCCCTGCAAGGCAAGGCCCTGACCTCACACCAATCAATATAAGACCTCCAAATCCTATAGTAGATGGCAGAGGAAGACTTCTTTCTAGCCCTAACCAGAGTCTGAATGACAGCATCAGAAAGACCTTCCTCCTTCAAGATGGAGGTTTCAGCAGCCACGCTGTCAAAGCCAGCGTTGGTAAATTGGGGTAGAGCAGTGGACCCTGAGAGTAGATCCGGCAGAAGGGGCATAACTGATCCTCTGCCAACCTTAGCACGTCTGCGAACCAAACCTGTCTTGGCCACCTTGGAGCCACCAGGATTGCCGACACGCCCTCTAGGGCCAGCTTGCGCACCACTTTGCCCACCATAGGAAACGGAGGGAACAGGTATAGAAACCCCAGATCCCTCCAGTTCAGAGACATGGCATCCGCTGCCAGAGCCAGCGGATCCCGCGAGAGAGACAAATGCCGGAAGCTTGTGACGAGAGGCAAAGAGGTCCACCTCCGGAGTCCCCCACCTGTGGCAAAGCGACCAAAACACCTTGGGGCTGAGTGACCATTCCGCCCGGCGAGATGACCCCCTGCTCAGGGAGTCCGCCTCCGTGTTCTCCACTCCCGGAATGTACACTGCCGAGATGCATGGGACATTGCCCTCTGCCCAATCCAGGATCAAAGACACTTCCCTGAGGGCACGCCTGCTGCGAGTCCCTCCCTGGTGATTGATGTAGGCGGCCGCTGTCCGATTGTCCGACCGAACTTGAACCGGTAGGCCCCGTAACTGATGAGACAAGTGAGCCAGAACCAATCTGATGGCTCTCAACTCCAGAACATTGATGGGATCGTGAGCCTCCTGAGGCCCCCACAGTCCCTGAAACTGAAGATCCTTCCAAAATCCCCCCCAACCTGACAGGCTGGCATCCGTGGTGACCGTCTCCCAACGAGGGGACAGAAAAGACCTGCCCTCGTCAGATTGCATGGTTTCAGCCACCACCGAAGGGAATGCCGCACCCGGGGAGACATCAGAAAGGACTGATCCAATGACAGCGGGGACCCGTCCCAGGCCGCCAAGAGATGGAGCTGGAGCGTCCTTGTGTGAAACTGGGCAAAGGGAACCGCCTCGAACGATGCCACCATCAATCCCACCAGTCACATGCCTAGCCGGATGGACGGGCGGGGAATGGATAGAAGACACCAAGTCAATTTCTGAATCAGAAGAACCTTGGCTCAGGGGAGGAACACCCTGGCCTGAGAAGTATCCAGAGACATTCCCAGGAACTCCACCACCCTGGAGGGAGAGAGGCAGGACTTGGGATAGTTGATCACCCAACAGAAGCTCTCCAGAGTGGACACCACGGTCCTGGTATCCAGCTGCGCCTGACTGAGGGAAGACGCCATGATGAGAAGATCGTCCAGATAAGGCACGATGCGGATACCCCTGGCTTTGATGGCCATCACTCCTGCCAACACCTTGGTAAAAACCCTTGGAGCCGAGGTAAGCCCAAAGGGAAGCGCCACAAACTGAAAATGTCAATTTTCTACGACGAACCTGAGAAATCTCTGGTGTGCCGGAAATATTGGAATATGCAGGTAAGCATCCTTGATGTCTATGGACGTCATTAAGTTCCCCTGACGAAGTGAGTGGATGGCTGAGCGCAGAGTTTCCATACAGAACTTCCGGGGACGGACGAACCTGTTGAGCAACTTCAGATCCAGAATGGGACGAACGGATCCGTCCTCCTTGGGCACCGTGAACAAATTGGAATAGAAGCCCAGGCCCCGGTCTGAGGGGGGCACCGGACAGATGACAGCCATGTCCAAGAGACCTGCTACTGCCGCCCAAAGCCCCTGGGCGGCCAGAGGATCTGACGGCACCTGAGACCTGAAGAATCTGGAAGGGGGCCGGAACTCGAACTCCAGCTTGTAACCAGAAGACACCACTTCCTGAATCCACCTGTCTGAGACTAGTGCTTCGCCGCGTCCGCCGGAATGGGATATTCTTTGTCCCAACCCGGAGGGACACCTGGAAGCCGAGTCTGCCTCTCCCATTCCTTGAGAATGATACCATCAAAATGCTTTTGATAAGGAAATTCCAAGCGCGGCTTGTTCACCTCAAAGAACTCCCCCTTCAGCGGAGGAGCCGCCTCGGGGGGAGAAATAGTCAGGACCTCAAACATATGAGCCAGGACCCTAGAGGTATCTAAGGAATCCCCCTGGCCCTGCTCGGTATCAGCACCCACAAACTGCTGGTCATCGACGCCCTCAGACTCCTCATACAGCTTACCTTCCTCACGCGGGGAACAATCATACCAATCCAGGGAGTCAAACTCCTCCATATCAAGGGCCTGCGTGGCTGTATACAAATGTTTTCGCTCTGTCGTGGCCTTTTTAGCAACGGCCAATCTGGCACACACCTCAGATTGCGACTCCCCGCCAATGACCACATCACATGGGGTACGTGTCAAGCGAGGGGGAGACTGAGAGGAGACTGGCGGAGCAGAACCAGACGCCTGAGATCTGGTCTGCCGCGTAATAGACCGTTGTGCACAGGGTACAGAAAGAAATACATCATCCCCCAAAAGGGATACCCCACACCCCAAACACAGCCTGGGCACAAGCCCAGTACCCGGGGAAGCCTCCATATGGTAATATTATATATATAGCAACCCGGGATGCCCCTTTACGTCCCAAGTAGGAGGAATTTGAGCCAACTAAATTTTACCAGGGACCCTAGGACCAGGAGAACCCCCCTTTAGTAGGATCAATGGTCCAAATGTCCTTAAAGAGTTAATAACAGAGCCTCTGATGGGCCACAGGCCACTCACCCGACCTTCACCCTACCGGAGTCCCGCACGCCAGGCAGAAGGGGAAGTGGAAGACGCATAGTGTGCAGTAGGAAGAGGGAGGGCGGGCACGGTTTGCACCCGGCCCCACCCCTCCCCTGTCTCTCCCGGCCAGAAGCCGGGACCTGAAAACGGCGCCCACAGCACGGGGCGGCCGTAGGCGCACCCGAGCGCCTGTCCCCGCCCCCCCCCCCCCACCCTGAGGAGCAGAAGCACCTCAAGGGCACCTACAGCCGCCATTGCCACACGCCGGAGGCCGGCGCCGCGAGACCGCTGGCGCCAGTCTGTGAAGTCAAACATGCACAGTAAAGCACCTCACACACAAAAATAATAAGATGAATCCATAAAGGACCCGCCCCCCCCCCCCTCTAAGGGTATCCGGGAGAGGGGGAATCCATGCTAGGGTAGGGCCAAGGGACGGGGCATCCCAAACCGGGGTCACCAACCCAGTTAGCCGCCTACCCGTTATGGGGTCTCACGGCTCCTGAGCACCTAGGGTGCCATCTACCCTTGCCCGGACCAGCGGCCTAGGCTGGGAGGCAAATAACGTAAATAAAAGGGATCCGGGCAGGAATAGAATAGAGGGCCAGGAGTCATCCCGGCTACCTGCAAGGAGGAGACATCCATCTTCTGACTTGCTCGCCTCTGCAGAGATGAATGTGGGAGGTCCCAGGTATTTATGGGCCGGGAGGGTCTTACCTTTTTTTTTATTGACATCTCTGCAAGATCGCCATCTACAGGTCAGTATACCCACATGTAATGAATGTCTTGAAGCGGGGTGTGTGACATACTTAGAATAAATAACTCACGGGGGGCGGGTGCTCTGCATGGAAACTTGAGTTACACGTCTGGTAATTAATCCAGTGCAGCAGTGCAACATTACTCAATGCTCACTCATGTCCATGGCTGCTATGCAGAGCCTCGTTCACCGCAATCCTCCCCTGATGCCGCTGGGGGATCAGATTTGTTTTATTGTCTTGGAACTCAAATCACGATTAGCACAGCGGAATGGAAGGAGGCTTACCAAAAAAAAAAAAACTTGGATTTTCTCTTTGACTATGCAGCATGAGGGCACCCTGAATTGGGATGCCTGCTGTGCATAGGCACAGTAATACATACAAAGCCCGATAGGTGGTTGGCGATCATGTGGGACCCTGGAGTCTAATTATTGGCTTCCTTGACAAGAATCCACCCACAGTGGGGCATCCCAATTCATTTTTTTACAGTATTTCCTTTTTAATCCCATATTCAGGGACTTCCTTTGCCACTTAAAATTTTCATATAGAATTTACAACTAACCAATTAAGTATGTCAAAGGGAATCGGTCACTAGCAACAAAAAAAAACTGTTAGAAAAGCTAGCAAATTATACTTGTCTTAAAGTGGACCAACACCCAGGATTTTGACTATCCTGGGTTTTGGTCCACTTCGGCGGGGCACCCCGATCGGGGGTGCCCCGCTGTGTGAAACCCCCCAGAAACCCCCAAAAACTCACCTCTCAACGCTCCCACGTGACCGCCGCAGCCAATCCCCGCCAACGTCCAGGCGGGGATCAGGAACGTCCAAGCCGCTTCCGCCGCCTCCCGCGCCGGCCATTCACAGAGGGCCGGCACGGGCGCGCGTCTGGAGGGGCGCGCGGGAGGCGGCGGATCAGGTAAGATGTTTTTGGGGTTTCTGGGGGGTTTCACCCCGCGGGACATCCCGATCTCGGATGTCCCGCGGGGTGGGAGGTGATCGGCCCGGGAACCTTATAGATTTCCGGGCCGATCACCCCTGGGTGTCGGTCCAGTGGACCAAAACCCACAGAGATCTATATGATTCCCGGGACGATTGACTGCCTCCCCCCGGGGCATCCAGAATCAGGAATGGTGACCAGTGGAAAACCTCCCAGGTCGCTATAAACTCACCATCTTTCCTGCTCCAACAGCGCATGCATGAGGAACAGGCAAATCCCCTGCTATCTCTCTAGTAGGATGCGCTCCCACGCCAGGCATTTGTGAATGGCCAGTGCAGGCACGCTCTGTTAGAGGGTAGCAGGGGATGCGGCTGACAGCGCACTCGTATTAGATGAGCTACTGGACAAAGGGGCTCGAGCGGATACAAGTGTGCCGATTGGACGAGCAACCGCGCATGCGTTGTAGGACCGGGAAGAGGAGAGTTTGTTCGGGCGACCTGGGGGGTTTCACAAAGCAACACCGATCAGGGTGCCCCGTGGGCAAGGACCAAAACCCAGAGTAGGAGTTTGGTCCACTTTAAGGACAGGCAGTTTTACATCTCTCATCTGATGAATAGAAAAAGATATAGGAGAATAATAGAAAATGGAAAGTGTTACCAGGAACACCTGGTCTATATCAAATTATTTCAAGTACCACCTGGATGGTACAGATAGGTAGTTAACGTTAAACCATTGTAAGAACTCCCAATAACCATTTAAAGTGCATGAAAAAAAATCACCATGTTTTAGACCTTTTGGAGCAGTTTTGTACAGGTATAGTTAAACCAGACCTACAGCCTGCAACAGTAAAATATTGGAAAATTATGGCGAGCCACTGTAAATTCAGAGGCAGAGTTTAGAAAGTTTTTTGTTTTTTTGAATTTAACAAAATACCCTTATGCACTTTACAGACCGATAAAGAAAATACCGTTTTGTGAGTACTCACCTTTAAAAAACGGATATTATGAGTGTGACATACACTCCACTTCAACTCTTCATGACATTTGGGTTATTCTCCAGTAGAGGGCAAACTTCTGCAGAGATGAATGCAAAAAAAGGAGCTCCTCCAAGTCCATAAATACCTGGGACCTCCCACCAATTCCCCAGTGTAAGAAACCAGTAAGGGCACCAGGAAGGACCAAATATAACAAAACAACCAAGAAACAATGGTTCACCATATAAAGGATCCAAAATACCAAAAGGGCAGGGTGAAGCGGAGTGTATGTCACACTCATAATACCCGTTTTAAAGGCGAGTACTCACAAAACGGTATTATTCCAAGTGCGACATACACTCCGCTTCAACTCTTCATGACGCTTCAACTCTTCATGACGTGGGACATCCAATAGCAGTGTACGTCATGGGCGGGAACCATAAACAGTAAGGAATGCACCAACTTAAACCACTGCAGCTTGCAGAACCTTGCGGCCAAAAACGGCATCCGCTGAAGCACGCACATCAACCTTGTAAAACTTGGAAAAGATAAACAGAAGACCAAGTAGCAGCCTTACAAACTTGTTCAACAGAAGCCTGGTGCTGAAAAGCCCAGGACGCACCAACAGCACGAGTAGAATGCGCAGTGACCCTAAAATGGGGAGTCCTCCCCTTAGCAGAATAGGCCCCAACAATGGCCTGACAAATCCATTTGCTAATGGTAGACTTGGCGGGCGCCAAACCTTTCCTGGGGCCGCAGGGCACCACGAAAAAGGCATCCGTCTTGCGGAAAGAAGAAGTAGTCACCAAATAGTACTTAACACAGCGAACCACATCCAAATTGTGCAAAACCCTCTCCTTGTCATTGCTAGGCTTAGGACACAAGGAAGGAAGAATATCCTGATTGAGATGGAAAGCAGAAACCACCTTAGGAAGGAAATCTGGTTTAAAGCGAAAAACCACCTTGTCCTGGTGTCTCTCAAAGTAAGGGGCCTGAATTGACAGAGCCGCCAACTCAGAGTCACGCCGAACAGAGGTAATAGCCACCAAGAAGGCAACCTTTTGAGTGAAAACAGAAAGAGCAATATCCTGTAACGGCTCAAAAGGAGGACCCTGGAGAGCCGAAAAAGAACCAAATTCAAATCCCAAACAGGAACCACAGCCTTCCGAGGGTGTCGAACATGACCCCCCTGGAAAAAAAGTCTTAACCAGCGGGTGTAAGGCAAAACATCTTTGGAAAAAAACCGAGAGAGCAAAGACCTGCCCTTTCAAAAGGTACTAAGCTGGAACCCAAGATCCAGACCGTGCTGAAGAAACTCCAAGGCCCTAGCCTCACACCAGTCAATATAAGACCGCCAAGTCCTATAGTAAATGCCAGAAGAGGACAGCTTCCTAGCTCTAATCAAGGTCTGAACAACAGCCTCAGACAAACCTTCCTCCTTCAGAATGAAGGTTTCAGCAGCCAAGCCGTCAAAGCCAGCATTGGTAAAATTGGGATAAAGTAGTTGACCCTGAGATAACAGATCCGGAAACATGGGAAGCCGGTACTGATCTACCGCCAGCCTTACAACGTCTGTGTACCAAACCCTTCTTGGCCACCTTGGAGCCACCAGAATTGCTGGTGCCCCTTCCAGAGCCAGTTTGCAAACTACCTTGCCCAGCATGGAGAAGGGAGGAAACAGGTACAGAAACCCCAGATCCTTCCAAGCAAGGGACAAGGCATCCACCGCCAGAGCTAGAGGATCCTGAGATAGAGACACAAAGGCCGGGAGCTTGTGATTGTGCCGTGAGGCAAAGAGATCCAACTCCGGAGTCCCCCACTTGCGACAAAGACCGAAAAACTCCGGGGTTGAAAGACCACTCTCCTTGGCGAGAGGCCCCCCCTGCTCAGGGAGTCCGCCACACCCGGAATGTAGATTGCCGAAATGCAAGGAACATTGCTCTCCACCCAATGCAGGATCAGAGAGACTTCCCTGAGGGCACTCCTGCTGCGAGTCCCTCCTTGGTGATTGATGTAGGCTACCGCCGTCCAATTGTCTGATCTAATCTGAACCGGAAGACCCTGTAAGTGCGACGTCAGCCGTGACAGGACAAGCCAGATGGCTCTGAGCTCTAAGACATTGATGGGGTTGTGAGCCTCCTGAGGACCCCACACCCCGCTGAACTGATGACTTTTCCAGAAACCTCCACAGCCCGACAGGCTTGCATCCGTGGTAACCATCTCCCAGCGAGGAACCAGAAAGGATCTGCCCCTCAACAGGTTGCTCGACTACAGCCACCACCGAAGGGACTGCCGAACCCTGGGAGACATCCTGAACGGTTGATCCAATGACAGTGGACACCTGTCCCAATGCGTCAATAGATGAAGTTGAAGAGATCTCATGTGAAACTGCGCAAACGGGACCACCTCGAAGGAGGCCACCATCAATCCCACCAGTTTCATCCCCTGTCAGATAGAGGGGCAAGGATTGGCCAGAAGAAGGCGTATCAGATCCTGAATCCCCTGCACCTTGGTCTGGGGTAGAAACACTCTGGCCTGAATGGTATCCAGATTCATGCCCAGGAATGAAATCACCCGTGATGGCGAGAGAGAGGACTCGGGGCAGTTGATCACCCACCCGAACCTCTCCAGGGTAGACACCACCTGGTGGGTGTCCAGCTCCGCCTGACGGAGGGAAGAAGCTGAAATCAACAGGTCGTCCAGATACGGCACAATGCGAATTCCCTGAGCTCTGAATAGGGCCATTATGCCCGCCAGGTGTACCCGCAGGCTTGGGCTTGGAACCCCAGGCAGAAGCGGGACAGGCGCGACCTCTGCCCCTGTTCCAGGAAGAGCCTCTGACACCTGAGAAGGCCAAATCTCTGCCAGCTCTGGCACCTCGAAAGGAAGGATTGAAAGAGCCTGCCCCCCGAAAGGGACGGCGCTGTTTCTTCCACTGAGGTAACTTACCTCCCTTTGCCACAGCATCCAACTTATCTCCAAACAGCCACGTACCCAAGAAGAGAAGAGCTGTGAGTGATTTCTTGGCCGCAAAGTCCGCCGTCCACTGACGGAGCCATACCGAGTGGCGCATGGCCACCAATAAGGCTGAAGTCCAACTACACATAATAGTGTCTTCCATAGCAGCCAAGACAAAATCCATGAACAATTCAAATCTTTTAAGCGTAGTGAACTCAGCACTGGCCGGATCAAGGTGAGCGTCTTTTAACCAGTCCCTAATCAGAGACCTAGCAGCCACCGACACCAGCGCAGATGCACAGATTCTCCCATTACCTGAGGATCAGTGCATCAAAATGACCCTGGGTAGGGAACTCCAAACGAGGCTTGTGGGCCCCAAAAAATTCCCCCTTCTTGAGAGGGGGCGCCTTAGGCGGCGCAATATTCAAAACCTCTCAGAGATGTGACAAAACCGTGGCCGTGTCAACAGCATCCCCCAGCGCCTGCCCAACATCAGCCTAGCCAAACCGTACATCTTCAGCTTCTGACTCCTCATACAATTCCCCCTCCTCTAACGGGGAATAATCCAACATATCAAATGAATCATCATCATCAATATCCCAAATCGCCTGGACCGACGACCATAAATTTCTCGATACTGGCCAACCTAGCACAAACATCGGAATAAAACTCCGCGCTGGCACCAATGTCACCTGGGGTACGGATAAGGCGGGGAGGGGAAGGCGATGAAGCGGGGGGCGCCGACCCAGAAGGCTGGGCACCCGACTGCCGCGATATGGCCTTTTGTGCACATGGTATACAAATAAGCACATTCTCACCTGTAAGGGATGCCCCACAACCCACACATGGCCGGGATTGTCCCAGAGGGAGCCCAAGCCCGGTATCCTGCGGAGCCTCCATATGGTGATTCTTGTGGTCAGTCGCAAGACCGCAGGGAATTTAAGCAATAAGCAACCCGGGATGCCCCTTAAAAGTCCCAGTGGGAGGATTTTTGGGTGAGCAATCTAAGCCTAGGGACCCCAGGACAAGGAGGAACCCCTTAAAAAGCCCATACACGAAGCAATCTGAAACACACAAGCAATAATACAATCACACTGAAGAACTAAAAAATACCAATATATTAATATTGATACACAATACAACCATATGCTCCGAAAATTCTATAATTAAAAATATCTATATATCCATATGAAAGCACAAAAGCATGAAGAGGAGGCCCCCCCGCTCAAGGAGGGCCCCCGCAGAAGCTAAGGAAGTGGCCGCACAGGCGCTTACCGACCGAGGAGTTAATCAGAGAAGTAGCCAAAGCAATCACACAAGATGGTCCCCGAAGAGTCACACGAGCAGAGGAGAGGAAGAAGGGGGGCGGGCCAGCGCTGAACGCGTGCTCGTCAGGCCACGCCCCTCCCAGCAACGCGGATCCCAGCCCTGGGCTGGCCCGCATAATCTCGCTTACACAGCCTGAGGGAGAGAAGCTCCCCAGGCTGAGTAAAGAAGGTAAAGAGTGAAGGAGACCACAATCAACCCCAGTCAGCACCAACACACACAAGTGAAAGACACTCACACAGAGCTTCAGTAATTAAACAACCGTGGGTGAGGCCAGCCCCCCCAAACCCCCCCTGGAGGGAAAGGAAGGGACCCGGAAGGGGGGGGGGGGGGGGGAATCCAAGCCGGAATCCGGTCATAGGGATTAAGGGACAGGGCATCCCATACCGGGATCACCAACCCGGACAACCGCCTACTGCTTGCAATGGGGTCTCAAGGTGGAGCAAGGCTCCTACAACACCCATAAGGTGCTGCCTACCCTCACCAGGACCTGCAGCCAAGGCTGGGAGGCTCAAATAGGGACAATTTAGAAAAGGTCCTGGCAGCAATAGGGACAAAAATGGCTGGGTGCGAGCCTGGCTTACCTGCAATTAAGAGAAGTCTTCATCTTCTGTCTTGCTCGCCTTCCTGCAGAGAAGGAACTGGGGAATTGGTGGGCGGTCCCAGGTATTTATGGACTGGGAGGAGCTCCTTTTTTGCATTCATCTCTGCAGAAGTTCGCCCTCTACTGGAGAATAACCCAAATGTCATGAAGAGTTGAAGCGGAGTGTATGACACACTTGGAATAGTTGGACATCAGCTGCTTTCCTCCTCCTATTGACCAAAGGGTCTGTTTTGGTCACATTGCTAAGAGGGAATCCCAGGTAATCAAATGCCCTGGGGTAATTTAAAGGAGCACTATCGCGAAATTGTGTAATATTAAAAATCCATATAAACATATAAACACTTTAGTTAATAAGGGGAGGGGTCACCTTTACATCCAAACTGAATAAAACTCCCGCCAAGCTTGTGTTTTTTTTTCCCCTGGTAGGAATAAAATCCTGGGGTTAAAGTTTTAGTCTATGAGGGGTGACAGTGTGTCACCTGAGATGCCCTCTTCCTTCCATTAAAATAAAAAAAGCAAGCCTGGCTGGATATTTCTCGATACCGGGTGTATAAGTGGCCTCCCTCCATCCAGCATATTTATATGGATTTTTATTACCGGGCCATTTTTTCGCAATAGTGCTCCTTTAAAGAGCAAATGATAACACACCAGCATAATCAGAAATAATTTAATTTTATTCATCTTAACAACATGCTCCACCCAGGAGGAATAGTTGCAGGAATTCACATCTCTCCAACTGTGAAGATCTGCTTTTAGAAGGTCCTTCCAATAGAGAGCAATTGCAATTCAAGTTGTGTGAGCACATTTGCATAGCCTTTATATCTCTGCACCACTCAGGCTAATACCAAGTGACCTGTATGGAGGAGATTAGTTGCCCCCCCCTAAAAAAAAATTAAAATATTAAACACCATTGAAATAATGGCATATCAGACTATGTGGTTCGCCATGCTACTTGCTCAGAATGTTTCCTTAGGTTGAGCTAGAATTTTTTTCAATTGTTAATTAACTTTTCATACTGACTGCCCCCCCCCCCCAATCTAGGGACGCCTCCTCACCAACAAACCCCCCAGTGTACCTCAATACTTGCTGAGTTTTCCTTTAACGCAAAAAAGTGCAATAGAAAATTTTTATCCTACAGGGATTTGTTTAACTTTAAGTCCCAAGTGGGAGGATTTTAAGCCAGCTAAAATTTAACCAGGTACCCTGGACCGGGAGAACCCCCCTTTAATATGATCAATGGTCCACCTGGAACACAAAAACACAAAATACAAACAAAATACAACTCTGAAGTACTCACCTGTAGAGTTGATATTATATGCATACAGCACGTCCTGCTCCAGTAGTAGTAATAACATGTGGGTAATCCTCCACCTCCGGTGCCGTGCACTGCAGACATGTAGAAAACAAGCTCCTCCCGGCCCCACATACACCGAGGGACCCCCCACAAATCCCCAGCATTGAAAAGCAGTGAGAAAGAGGCCAGGAGAAACAACCACCCAAAACTGGCAAAAATATCAAAGATAACAATCACCAACAGGGGATCCAGAACAAGGTGAAAACAGGGTGGGGTGGAGCAGGACGTGCTGTATGCATATAATAACTCTACAGGTGAGTACTTCACAGAGTTGTATTATTCTAAGCATACAGCACGTCCTGCTCCAGTAGTGGTAACATGTGGGACATCCAAAAGCAGTGTCCATAAAGAAGGGTGGGATCCCCAACAGAAGGCAACAGGAAGCAGTCTAAACTACTGCCGCCTGCAGAACCTTGCGGCCAAACACAGCGTCAGCTGAGGCCCGAACATCAACCTTGTAAAACTTTGTAAAGGTATGTACAAAAGACCAAGTAGCGGCCTTGCAAACTTGTTCAACAGAGGCCTGGTGCTGAAAGGCCCAAGAAGCCCCAACAGCTCTAGTAGAATGAGCAGTAAGACGAAAGGGGGGAGTCTTCCCCTTAGTAGTATAGGCTTGAACAGCAGCCTGACGAATCCATTTACTGATGGTAGACTTGGCGGGAGCCAAACCCTTCCTAGGCCCATGAGGCACAACGAAGAGAGCATCCGTCTTCCTAAAGGACTGAGTGGTAACCAGGTAAGACTTGACACACCTGACCACATCCAAGGAATGCAAAACCCTTTCCTTAGGGTTACTAGGATTAGGGCACAAGGGCATGAGCACAGCGAGAGCGGCCTCATGAATAGGCTCAAAAGGAGCCCCCTGCAGGGCCGACAACACCAAGTTCAGATCCCAACCCAACCATAGGTTTCCGAGGAGGACGCACATGAGTGACCCCCTGAAAGAATGTCTTGATAAGAGGGTGCTGGGCAAAGGTCTTCTGAAAGAAGATAGACAGAGCCGAAACCTGGCCCTTCAAGGTAGGTCTAGACCATGTTGTAAAAACTCCAGCACCCTGGATACTAAGAATTCCCGGCAGGGAAGAGACCTGGATTCACACCAGTCAATGTAAGCACACCATACTCTATGATAGTAGCCGAAGTCTTCTTCCTGGCTTGCACCACAGTAGCCACAACAGATGCAGACAAACCCTTTTCCATCAAGATGGAGGTTTCAATAGCCAAGCCGTCAAAGCCAGAGTTAGTAAATTGGGATGGCGTAGAGACCCTTGAGTCAGAAGGTCTGGCAACCTTGGCAGATCGTACTGATCTGCCATTTGAACCACATCTGCGAACCACACTCTTCTTGGCCACCTTGGGGCCACCAGAATCGCGTGTACCCCATTCAGAGCGATCTTGCGCAGCACTTTGCCCAGAAGGGGAATTGGTGGAAACACATAAAGGAGCCGAAACTCCCTCCAAGACATTGACAGGGCATCTGTGGCCAGAGGATCCTGAGACAGAGATACAAAGCTCGGTAGCTTGTGATTGTGACGTGACGCAAAGAGATCCACGTCTGGCACACCCAAACGGTGACACAGGGACTGAAATACCCTGTCGCAGAGGGACCATTCCCCCCGACGGGACGACCCCCTGCTCAGAGCATCTGCTAGCAGATTCTCCGCCCCCGGAATGTAGACAGCCGAGATGCATTGTACATTGGTCTGCCCATGTTAGAATCAGAGATACCTCCTGGAGAGCACCCTTGCTCCGGGTTCCTCCCTGATGATTGATGTAGGCAACCGCCGTCCTGTTGTCTGAGCGTACCTGAACCGCCAGACCCTGCAGGTGCTGGGTCAATCGTTCCAGCACCAATCGGACCGCCCTGAGTTCCAGGACATTGATAGGAAGATTGGCCTCCTGAGGGCCCCACCTCCCCTGGAAGCGCAGGGACTTCCAGAATTCCCCCCAGCCCGAAAGACTGGCATCCGTTGTGACTGTCTCCCAAGAGGGAACCAAGAAGGATCTGCCCCTTGTCAAGTTCCTGTGGTCCAACCACCACGCAAGGGATTGTCTGACCGAGGGGGGAATCACCCAGCTGTCGTCCAAAGATGCTGGGTCCTTGTTCCAGACAGACAGAAGGTGAAGCTGCAGAGTTCTCAGATGAAACTGGGCAAAGGGCACCGCTTCGAAGCTTGCCACCATCGAGCCCACCAACTGCATTCCCTGCCAGATGGAGGGATGAGGGTTCGCGAGCAGGGGTCTCGCCTGGGGTTGTCAGAGCTTCCACCTCCTGCGGAGGAAGGAATATCCTTGAATGAACCTGAGTCCAGAATCATCCCCAGAAACGGGGTCACTGAGGAGGGGGACAGAGGACTTTGGGTAATTGATCACCCAGCCGAAGGACTCCAGGGTGGACACCACCAACCGAGTGTCCAGCTCTGCCTGCCGCAGAGACCGAGAGGTGATGAGTATATCGTCCAGGTAGGGCAACACGCGTATGCCCTTTAGTCTTAAGAGAGACATCACCCCTGCCAGCACCTTGGTGAAGGCCCTGAGAGCCGACGTAAGGCCGAATGGCAGGGCCACAAACTGATAATGCTGATCCAACAGCGCAAATCTGAGAAACCTTTGGTGCCCTGGGAACACCGGAACGTGCAGGTAAGCATCCTTGATGTCCACAGATGTCATGAAGTCCCCTGGACGCAGCGAGGCAATGGCCGAGCGCAGAGTTTCCATACGAAAATGCCTGCTTCTGACAAACTTGTTTAGGATTTTCAAATCCAGAATGGGTCTGACTGACCCGTCCTTTTTGGGCACCGTGAACAGGTTGGAATAAAACCCCATGCCCCTGTCTCTTAAGGGGACCTCGCAGATGACCCTGAGCTCCAGAAGGTCCTGCACAGCCAGCATCAAGACTCGAGCTGAGGCAGGATCCCGTGGGATCCGAGACCCAACAAACCTGGTAGGGGGCAGTACAGCAAACTATCTTGTAACCGGAGGAGACTACCTCCTGAATCCACTGGTCTGGGACAAGGTGTCTCCAGACATGCTCGAATTGCTGTAGACGTCCCCCCACCCTGACGGGCGAGGGCGCCCCTTCATGCTTGGGGGGTCTTAGGGGGGGGGGGGGGGGCTTTGGGCTTGGGCCCCCAGGAGGAGCCAGGACGGCGTCCTCTGTTCTTGTTCCAGGAAAGATATCTAACCTTTCTCCAAACAGGCGCAGCCCTTTAAATGGAAGCCCCGTAAGGGCCTTCTTGGCTACGTTGTCCGCAGCCCACTGGCGTAACCAGATCGCGCGGCGTATGGCCACCACCAAAGCAGAAGATCTAGCGCTCAGCTTAATAGCATCATCCGATGCAGATAGGATATCATTCACAAAGGTCTCACAGGTGGCAAGAACGTTGGCGGCCTCAGAGGGCATCCGCCCCTTCCAGGGCAGTCTTAACCACCGTCCTGAGCGCCACCGCCGTGATGGCTAAGGCGCAAACCGGGCGGAGTGACGCTCCCCCAAATGCAAAGGCATGACATGCCAATTGATCAACTCGCCGATCCTCTAAATCCCGCAGCGTAGTAGTGTCGGGAGAGTGCATAATAGAGGTGTTGGACAGACTCAGAATCGGGGCATCGACCTCGGGTGGCGATGTCCAACACTTAACCAGATCGGCAGGAAATGGATACTTCTTATCCACAGCTTTAGGAATCCCCTGGAGTTTGCTGGGATGTTCCCATTCTTTCAGCACTAGGCTATTAAAATGAGTTTGTTCGGGAAACTCCAACCGCACCCTAGCGGTATGAAACAGATCACCCCTTTGCCGAGGGGCCGCGGGAGGGGGAGAGAGGGATAACACATCAAGGATCTGAGACAGCAGTCTATCAATGTCGTCCTGGGACCAATGATCAGAACCAGACTCCTCCTGACTCCTGGACTCGTCCTCGTAGGATCCTGAGTCAGAGAGCAGTTAGTTCCCCTTCCTCGGATGGGGACTGAGCATAGGAAAGCAGTAA
Source organism: Gastrophryne carolinensis (assembly GCA_027917425.1). Taxonomy (NCBI): domain Eukaryota; kingdom Metazoa; phylum Chordata; class Amphibia; order Anura; family Microhylidae; genus Gastrophryne; species Gastrophryne carolinensis. The sequence goes on from CM051236.1 coordinate 271,960,117, forward strand.
ATCATCAGATTCTACAGGGAGAATAGTAGCTTCAGGATTGAGACTAGCTCTGTAAGCACACTGGGTGCTGCCTACCTTCACCCGACCAACGCAGCCCAGGCTGGGAGGCATTAATTCACAATGAGGACGGGTGGAAATAAGTCCCGCAGGGCCTCGGGCTGTCAAGCCCCGCTCACCTGCGAGAGCGTGATACTTCATGTTTTCGCAGTTCCAGCACTGCTTTTCAATGCTGGGGATTTGTGAGGGGTCACTCGGTGTATGTGGGGCCGGGAGGAGCTTGTTTTCTACATGTCTGCCGTGCACGGCGCCGGAGGTGGAGGATTACCCACATGTTACTACTACTGGAGCAGGACGTGCTGTATGCTTAGAACAAGCACACGCTCAGACCATGCTAGAAATAGTTAACAGATGAATCAGATGGCCATAAGGTCCCTTACCCGACCTTCAGTACCGCATGCCTGGCACAGGGAAGGCGCAGTGTGCAGTAGGAGGGAGGGAGGTTCGCGTCCGGCCCCGCCCCTCCCGGCCAGAAGCCGGGACCTGAAAGACGCGCCCGCGGCACGGGGGCGGGCCGTAAGTGCACGCGAGCGCCCGGACCCGCAGCCCCCGGAGGCCGGTGCCGCGGGAACACCGGCGCCAGTCAAGCTGAAAGTAAAAGCACACACACAGTAAACATACACACGCGCACACACACATAAATGATAGGAATCCATAAGGAAACGGCGCGCCCCCCCCCCCCCCCCTCCGGGAGAAGGGGAAACCATGCCAGGGTAGGGCCAAGGGACGGGGCATCCCAAACCGGGATCACCAACCCGGATAGCTGCCTACCCCTTGTTATGGGGTCTCACGGCTCCTAAGCACCAGGGGTGCCAACTACCTTTGCCCGGACCAGCAGCCTAGGCTGGGAGGCAAGTAACCTAATAGAAGGGATCCGGGCAGAAATAGAAGAATAAAAAGTGGCAGGGAGTCATCCCGGCTACCTGCAAGGAGGAGACATCTTCTGATTTGCTCGCCTCTGCAGAGATGGAAAACTAGGGAATGAGTGGGAGGTCCCAGGTATTTATGGGCCGGGAGGGTCTTATCTTTTTTTGTTATCTCTGAAAGATCGCCATCTACAGGTCAGTATACCCAAGTGTAATGAATGTCTTGAAGCGGGGTGTGTGACATACTTAGAATATCATCCAAACAAGAGTCTGGGGATGACGTCAGCAACACAAGGTAGGGACAGAGGCTGTGAGGGGGTGGGTAACTTGTGAAGGAGGGAAAGAAGTTTGGTCCTGTTCAGTATGTGGAGGAGGTGCCGCTTCTCACTAAAGATGGGTCCCTGCTAACATTCAGGCACCGGAGATCCATCTGAGCAGCCCAGGTTTCTTCCTCACACATGAACAGTGTCAGATGCTGGCTGTCTCCTCCAAGTGTGGAGGGGTGACCCGAGCTCCTGTTACACTGCCCCCCTCCCCCTACATGCCTGGCCAGCTATGAGGGACAGGAAAAGGTGTGACAGGCAAAGTCCTCCATGTTACAGCTTGGGTCTTCTCTGCCTATCAGACTCAAATAAAAATCCATGATCAACTCATAACTCTGTGCCCCTCTGTATGTGAAGAATCCGGTTCAGTCCATGCACTGGCAGATGGAGTGGGGGTGGTGGTGCATGTTTGGGCTCTTGCCCAATCAATCCATTTACCTTTTCATTCAATTCTGGAGATTCATATACTAGACGCAAAGCACCATAACTTGTCTTTAGAGCAGCCCAGTTAACGTGGACCAAAACCCAGGATTTTTACTTTCCTGGGTTTTGGTCCCTGCCCGTGGGGCACCCCGATCAGGGTCAAACCAAACTCCCCTCTTCCCAGTCCTACAGTGCATGTGTGGCCGCGCATTCGGATCCACTGATGTCCCTTCGCCTAAGGCAGACGGCCGCATCCCCCGCTACCCTGTAACAGGGAGTGTGCCCGCACTAGCCATTCACAAAAGCCTGGCATGGGTACACATGCTGCTAGAGGGATAGCGAGGATGCAGCCGTAGCTCACGCATGCGCGGTTGGACCGGAAAAGCATGTAAGTGTATGGGCGACCTGGGGTTTCACACAGGAGGGCATCCCGATTTTGGATGCCCTGGGGGGGGGGGGGGAAATCGATCCGCCCGAGAATCTATAAGATCCCAGATCGCCGTGTGTTTTGGTCCATCTTAGGGCAAAATGGAAAAAAAAAAAACTCGCCTGCACAGTTCCACTACTCAAAAAAAGGGTGCCACTCCCCAATAATCCTTAAAGCGGACTTTCACCATAATTAATTGAAAAGCCCAAACCCTTAAAAAGACTATTCCATAGCATATAAAATATATCTTAGGTTTTTAGTCTCTTATTTTTTCCCCCACTGGGCTGCAACTCTGTTCAGGACTTTAGGATACGGGTGCGCCATCTTGACTCAGAAGCATCACACTTACTGAGGAGAGGAGAGTGGGATAAAGTACAGGGAGCGGGTTATAGCTGTGCTTTGCTCAGATAGAGCAGAGCTGGGGCCAGGAAATGGTCAGCAGTCCCAGGATGCAGAGCAGCACAGTCAGAAGGCACTGGCTGCCTGATGTCCCATGAGCCGCCATCATGAATGTTTAAAGGCTAACAACATGCAGTAGATGCAGGTAGGATGATTTTTAATGTGAGCAATCTGTATGTACAGGGTGTGGGAAACATATAAGAGACTCTTATTCAGAGTGAAGGGCCGCTTTAAGTATTCACACAAGATGTTTTGACCAAAGATAGATCCAAGGGAGGCACAACCATAGAAACATAGAAGGTTGACGGCAGAAGGAGACCATACGGTCCATCTAGTCTGCCCTTATGTGTATACTGTATGTACTCTTTATCTTAGGATAGATGTGTGCTTATCCCAGGCATGTTTAAATTCAGTGACTGTTGATTTTTCAACTACCTCTGCTGGAAGTTTATTCCAAGCATCTCTTTCTGTAAAGAAAGAGTAGTAGATGTAAAAGAATCACATTATTCCAGGCTACCCTACCTATGATCTGGATCAGCACAAAACAGCACATAGCGACATCAGAAAACATACCGCATTCTCGCCCAAAAGTCGGGGGAAATGTCAGTGCGTCTTATAGTGCGAATGTAAAAGGGGGGATCAAACAGCAAACTTACATTTCCTGGTTCCCACACCTGGTGTCCTCAGTCTTAGTCGTTGCCGTCCGCTGCCTTGACCGTCTCCTTCGCAGTAGCTACAATCCCTGTCGCCGCTGCCACTAGTTCAGGGGGAGATGGTTCCTGCCACTAGGTGGGCCATGGCCCGTGACTCATGCCAGCGCCCAATGGCGCTGGTAGGAGTCATAGGTCACGCCCACCCAGAAGACACAACTGCTCGCTTGAAACTTGTGGTGGTGGCTACTGCAAAGGTGACATTCAAGGCGGCGATTACTGTGGACGTCGATAATGTGTGTGCGTCTTTAAGTAGGTGGGAGACTCTGCGTGGGGGCCAGGGAATGTACTTTTTGTTTGGTGGCATGCCAAGCCCACCGCCTGTAATGGTGGCATGCCAAGCACACCGCCTGTAATGGTGGCATGCCAAGCACACCGCCTGTAATGGTGGCATGCCAAGCACACCGCCTGTAATGGTGGCATGCCAAGCCCACCGCCTGTAATGGTGGCATGCCAAGCCCACCGCCTGTAATGGTGGCATGCCAAGCCCACCGCCTGTAATGGTGGCATGCCAAGCCCACCGCCTGTAATGGTGGCATGCCAAGCCCACCGCCTGTAATGGTGGCATGCCAAGCCCACCGCCTGTAATGGTGGCATGCCAAGCCCACCGCCTGTAATGGTGGCATGCCAAGCCCACCGCCTGTAATGGTGGCATGCCAAGCCCACCGCCTGTAATGGTGGCATGCCAAGCCCACCGCCTGTAATGGTGGCATGCCAAGCCCACCGCCTGTAATGGTGGCATGCCAAGCCCACCGCCTGTAATGGTGGCATGCCAAGCCCACCGCCTGTAATGGTGGCATGCCAAGCACACCGCCTGTAATGGTGGCATGCCAAGCCCACCGCCTGTAATGGTGGCATGCCAAGCCCACCGCCTGTAATGGTGGCATGCCAAGCCCACCGCCTGTAATGGTGGCATGCCAAGCCCACCGCCTGTAATGGTGGCATGCCAAGCCCACCGCCTGTAATGGTGGCATGCCAAGCCCACCGCCTGTAATGGTGGCATGCCAAGCCCACCGCCTGTAATGGTGGCATGCCAAGCCCACCGCCTGTAATGGTGGCATGCCAAGCCCACCGCCTGTAATGGTGGCATGCCAAGCCCACCGCCTGTAATGGTGGCATGCCAAGCCCACCGCCTGTAATGGTGGCATGCCAAGCCCACCGCCTGTAATGGTGGCATGCCAAGCCCACCGCCTGTAATGGTGGCATGCCAAGCCCACCGCCTGTAATGGTGGCATGCCAAGCCCACCGCCTGTAATGGTGGCATGCCAAGCCCACCGCCTGTAATGGTGGCATGCCAAGCCCACCGCCTGTAATGGTGGCATGCCAAGCCCACCGCCTGTAATGGTGGCATGCCAAGCCCACCGCCTGTAATGGTGGCATGCCAAGCCCACCGCCTGTAATGGTGGCATGCCAAGCCCACCGCCTGTAATGGTGGCATGCCAAGCACACCGCCTGTAATGGTGGCATGCCAAGCACACCGCCTGTAATGGTGGCATGCCAAGCCCACCGCCTGTAATGGTGGCATGCCAAGCCCACCGCCTGTAATGGTGGCATGCCAAGCCCACCGCCTGTAATGGTGGCATGCCAAGCCCACCGCCTGTAATGGTGGCATGCCAAGCCCACCGCCTGTAATGGTGGCATGCCAAGCCCACCGCCTGTAATGGTGGCATGCCAAGCCCACCGCCTGTAATGGTGGCATGCCAAGCCCACCGCCTGTAATGGTGGCATGCCAAGCCCACCGCCTGTAATGGTGGCATGCCAAGCCCACCGCCTGTAATGGTGGCATGCCAAGCACACCGCCTGTAATGGTGGCATGCCAAGCACACCGCCTGTAATGGTGGCATGCCAAGCACACCGCCTGTAATGGTGGCATGCCAAGCACACCGCCTGTAATGGTGGCATGCCAAGCACACTGCCTGTAATGGTGGCATGCCAAGCCCACCGCCTGTAATGGTGGCATGCCAAGCCCACCGCCTGTAATGGTGGCATGCCAAGCACACCGCCTGTAATGGTGGCATGCCAAGCACACCGCCTGTAATGGTGGCATGCCAAGCACACCGCCTGTAATGGTGGCATGCCAAGCACACTGCCTGTAATGGTGGCATGCCAAGCACACCGCCTGTAATGGTGGCATGCCAAGCACACTGCCTGTAATGTGGCGTCTGTTATGGGGTGGGGGGGGGGGGGATTCCGCACACTAATAGGGTGATCGGGAGGCTGGTATTTCAGCACACCATTTGAATCAGAATTTTTTTTTCTAATTTTTCTCCTCCAAATCCTTGATATGTCTTATCGGGTGAAAACTAAGATGCAGACACACACATGCAAACAACCCCAAATGGTGTCAACAAATGTGAATCAATATAAAAAAACATAGCTATACTATGACAGATAAAGAATGGGCTACCACATATAGCAATATACATACACATGTACCATAAAGAAACCAAATCCAATCAAATCAACAACAAACATTAATCCTGATAACCAATACAATGATCTCCCCTCTGTCTACCACCTAACAAGGAACCACGCGTTTGTGGGTCACATGGCCCACTTCATCAGCCAAAACAAAACCAAATTGTTTGCAGTTGGGTTATGCACTGGGGCATATTCGATAGGACTGTGGCACACACTATGGAACCATAACAAGAAAAGTCGATTTGTATGCCTTTAATATTCTATGCACATTGATTTTTTAGCAGAGCCAGTGATGTAAGGGACAGGAAGGAAATTAACATCTGTCAAACCATATGATTTAAGGTTTTCTGCATTACACATGCAATGAAAGTTAGTAGAAGTAACTGACGCATGTATTCATTTGCGTACCTAACAAGATCACTTACCTTACTAATGTATCTGGTTTGCTAAGCTGGTTGTTTGGGATACAATTTTCCATGGGATCCTTGTGCGTAGTTGGACTTTTACTAGTGCATTTTTTCTTGTCATTCTTATTGGACGATGAGGATGGGATACTCCCATTGGATGTACTGTGGCTCCGTGGAGAGGAGTTTGCAGTCCCTGTCGTGTTTTTGTAGTTTTTAGAAGTGGTGCACGTGTCCTCTTTCAAGAGGTTCTCTGTGCTCCCCAAGTCACTGTTCAATCGTTTACTGTTGATATGATTCTCCATATATTCTATCTCCTGAACTTTGGAGTCTGTAGGTTGCAGGATGTTGTTATTAATCCCCAAATTGTGTCTTTTTACATCCTTGTCTTTGCCCCTCTCTTTATACTCCAGCTCTGGCAACGTGCTGGAATTTTTTTTACTTGTGGAGAGTCCATTGTGCTGTAACAGTACTGAAGAATCCATTTCGGATAAACCTTTGGTGGCTAAATGAAACGCAAAAGACAAACCTTAATTTGTGAAAGCTAAAAATCATTGCAGCACATTATAAACTTTTGAGCTAATACAGTAAATATGGAGTTTATGACCATCTCAGTGCATTTTCTAAAAGAATCTGTAGACCAATGAAAACGTGGTTTACACCCCATAACACTGAATTTTTTGCAATGGAAAGGGCAGCTGAACCTGCCTCTATTGCAATAAAAGGAGCGGGCATGTTGGAAAGTAAACCATACTCAATCAGGTTAGTATATTCTTTATGTTGCTGTGTGGACAGGCCATTTAAAAGCAGATTAAAACCCTTCTGTCATTCCACAATGCTCATGTTTAACCATTTTAAATGCGCAATAAATAGGAGAGTTCAGTTTCGTCTGAAGCATTACACTAATCCTTTACCAATACCTACCTTCTTCTGCTTCCCTTTCTTGCCTCTGTAACATCTGCTGTTCTGGAGGCAGTGCCTGCTGTAAGAGCTGCATATAAAACTCATTTTCTTTCTGTACCTCCTTCTGTTTTCTTAACCGCATTTTATAACTGACGTAGCTTTTGAACCCGAAGCCCAATGTGACAACAGGATACCCAATACTAGGGAAAATTGTAAAAGGAAAAAGAAAACATGACAAAGTTTCACTGAAGATACAAGAAATTGTGACATCTTGAATGCAGCATAGATTGCAGCAAAATGTTATGCATATTTAATTTACACAGAATGTAAGTTCACATATGGTACAAGTGCAAGTTAGAAAATGGTTTATTATAACAAAAAGGACAAAGTCCAACTTTTATAAATGAAGTGGAGATCGGGCTGGATAGTGCCATCTAGGCTTAAAAGCATTTCAATTCAATGATTAGTGCATGCAATTAAGTTAAATTAAACCTACAATACGCAGTTATGTAGACCACAGAAGAGTGCAAAACAGTAAAATATGTGAAAGTATGCATATAGTTTAGGCCCTTCAAGTCGAGTCTTAAATTGGGCCAGCCTTGCACAGTTGGAAGAAAAAAAAAATCCCTGATAATTTGCCCCATTAACCTGCATGATTCAAAGTTGAAAAGCCGCCTCACAGATTTTCTCCTGGTCGTCGCCATCTTAGAGCACCCAGGAGGCTTCCTTTCCCAGATGTGCTGCTGCCTAGATTTAACCAACATAACCCACAATGCATAGTGGCAGAAAACCCAACGACGCCTACTCTTTGCAGGCTACCTGCAGATCCATAGGATGGCATTGAGGGGGGTAAATCTGTCACAGCAACCTAAATTGCCCTGGGTTGGTCTTGCTTTAACAGCTTTACAAAAGAACCGTGATATCTAGTGACCCAATCCTCAGTCTAGGCATCTGAATTGGCTACAGACTTTTAAAAAATTTAACAAAAAAGGTTGAAAAAAAATTCCAAATTCCAAGGAGAAAAAAATCCAAACTTACCAGTGCGCAGCAAATGGACGACATAGATCTACATGAAAATTCTTCAGATCTTTAAACCTAATTGCTGCTTCGATATATACAAACAGTATCCATAGCGAAACTGTGGGTAAACATACTCCTCTTTCTACAGGGAAGAGAATTTCACCAATTACAAAGTGCAAAATACATACATACAGATTAGATATTGTGTAATATTAAACATTTTTATAAGCACACTGGATGAGGAGGGGGGTCACCTTTACACCCAAACTGAATAACACTCCCACCAAGCTTGTGTTTTTTTTCTTCTTTCCTGGTAGGAATAAAATCCATGGGTGAAAGGTTCTGTCGATTTCCTCTTCATTCCATTAACATAAAAAGAAAAAACCCTGGCTGGATATTTATTCATGTCAGGTGTATAAGTGACCGCTCCTGCAGAGTAGAATTCTATCTCCAGAGGTCACTTTTTTTTAAACCCAAAGAACTATAAATCTATAGAATAGCCTCCCACAGAAGCTTGTTACATCATCAATAGCTGACCGCTTAAAAAAAGGATTAGATGAATATGTAGAAGAAAACCAACCACTAATAGTAATCATAGAAACATAGAAGGGTGACGGCAGAAGGAGACCATACGGTCCATCTAGTCTGCCCTTATGTGTATACTGTATGTACTCTTTATCTTAGGATAGATGTGTGCTTATCCCAGGCATGTTTAAATTCAGTGACTGTTGATTTTTCAACTACCTCTGCTGGAAGTTTGTTCCAAGCATCTACTACTCTTTCTGTAAAATAATATTTTCTAACATTGCTCCTGATCTTCCCCCCCGACTAGCTTCAGGTTGGGCCCCTTGTTCTATCATTAAGCTTCTTCTTAAAAACACTTCCCTCCTGAAACTTATTCAATTCTTTCACATATTTAAAGGTCTCAATCAAGTCCCCCCTCTCCCTTCTATCCTCCAGACTGTACAAATTAAGTTCTTTAAGTCTCTCCTGATAAGTTTTAAGTTTAAGTCCTTCCACCATTTTCGTTACCCGCCTTTGGACACGTTCTATTTGAATAATGTCTTTTTGCAGGTAAGGTCTCCAGAACTGCACACAGTATTCTAGTAACAGATAATGTTATCAGTAATAAACATTCCTCAACCCTTGGTTGAACCCAGACAGATGTCTTTTTCAGCCGTATTAACTATGTAAATTACCAAACAGTTTCATATTTAAACCACCAGTAAATAAGTGTGTAGCTGTAACGCACACAAATCAAACCACCTCACCTACCTAAAACATCTGCTGGCACACAGAAAGCCCTCAGTGCAACTTGCCCATTCTATAGATTGTGCTGTAAAATATGGGGGCTCTGTGTGCTGCCACAGCATGAATGCGGGGGGTAAAATTTACACCGCCACTCTTCCCGCTAGGCCACAGCCAAACTAGCTGGGCCAGATAATAAATGAATTATTTACTATTTAATAAATAAAAATGTAATAAATAGTACATTTATTAAATAGTAAATTATTTAAAGTGGACCAAAACCCAGGATTTTGACTATCCTGGGTTTTAGTCCATGCCCCCAGGGCATCCCAATCAGGGTGCCCCATTGTGTGAAAGCACTAGGATCTGTTTGAGCCCCTTCGCCCTGGAGCGTGCTGGCGGCCGCATCCCCCACTACCTTAACAGAGCGTGCCTGCGCCAGGCTTTCAATGAGGCCTGGTGTGGGCACGCACCCTGCTAAAAGGATAGTGGGGGATATGGGCACTGCTTGCACATGCGATGGGGAACAAAGGCGACCTGGGGGGGTTTCACACAGCAGGGCACCCCAATCAGGAGGAGAAAGTATGGTGGGTTTTAGTCCACTTTAATAAATCATTTACTATTATAACTACTACTATTATTCTGCAAAAGATTACCATGTTTTTTTAGACATGCATATGTTTGAATATTCTTACCCAACTTCTGACCTCATGACCTATGCAATACCGTAATAATGTAAACAATTAAAGGTTATATGATGCAGAAATGGACCATTGGGGTCCTCAATGTGGGACAGTTAAACCAGTTTGTGGGTGATTGACTTGGTAGGTGTGGTTTAGCATGTGGCTTAATTAGGGGTGCTTTAGGAACACTTGGTCCATAAAAGGCCAATGCATTCCACTACCACAATTCAACCAAAGAGTCTGAGCAGTTATAAACCACCCACACATCCAGCATTTTGCGTTTGGTGGGAAAGTCTTCCCCATGCCCGCAAAGTGGGAAATTTGGGTTTTCACAGTTTTTGGAGAGACAGTGGGAGTGGGACATCTGGTAAGTTTACCTGAATACCTGAAAAATGGCTGTCAAAGATTTGAACAAATAAGGACTACAATAGACTATTACACCAAGCGTAACAAAGAAGTCTGAAATAATCTTATAGGCCCACCAACAAAATCTTGAGTGCAGAGATTGCATCAGCTGAGTGATAATCAATGTGGTAAAACCTAGAGAAGTTGTGACCCGAGAAGGTGGTCGCCATGCAAACCTGATCAGTAACCCGATCATGAAAAACTTCTGACCCACCTACTCTTAAACAGCTAATTTCTTCCCTTTACAAGGATAATCAATGAGTACATGGCATCAGACTTTGCGAAGTCTCCTTGCCAAGTAGAGCCTAGTGGCCTCATCCAAACCCTAGGATTTCTGTACAATGCAAGAACCGGACAAAATATCCTTATTTACATCACAAGACAACAAGGGTGACCTGTGTTTCAAGCGAACATCCCTCTGCATAATTGTGATCAAATAAATCATAGCATAATCTGCCTTTAGGGAGTAACCATCCTCCTCGAGTGAAAGTCGGGGGAAGTGCTCACTTTTTATAGGAAATCTCGAATTGGGCCCCACCCCTGTGTGAAACCCCTCAGTTCACCCTATTTACTCAGTTCTTCCCAAAGCCACAGCCCCAGTATACTTTATGCCCTTTCTGAATGGTAAGGGAGTGGTACCCCTCCAGGTAGAGGAGAGTGAGGATATGGCCAGCGGTGCTCGCTCTGTGCACGTTTTCTTGACACACTAAGCAGCAAATTGAATCGCACAAGCTCTGCTGATTGGCTAAGCAGCCCATGTGGGAACCAGAAAGGTGGATACACAGTAGGCAGGCAACTGTACACAAAGATCTACAAGAAGAGGGGGCCTGTACACACAGGCCATTATGGTCGCATTGTTGCGTGTGCACACAAAAATATAGACTTAATGTAATTGAAAGTGGACTTTCCCTTTCAGGAGAGGCGCCCACAGAAAATGTACACCTTGGTGTGATTCATTCCAGACATCCCTCAAGGCAGCAAGCCAGAAGTAGAAGATAGTGTATAAAAAAAAATAAATAAAAAAAAAAGTTCATACTATCCCCTTTGTCTTCATAAATCCACAGCACGGCTACATGGCCAGACAGTGAGCAGGGAGGCTTTCCGGGGTCAGCAGAGGTCCCTTCATTTCAGGGGTTAAAAAATGATTGGAAAATTAAATACCCCCCCAGGGTATCAAGATTCGGGATGCACCGCTGTGTAAAACCCCCCAGGGTACACCAATTAAACTCACCCTCTCGGTTTAATGGCGCATGCACCAGGCATTTGTGAAAAGCAGACACGGCATGTTCCCAGTAAGAGGGAGCCACAAGTCAGAACTCGCTGCAGCAGAGTCTTAGACAATCAGAGTAGGCGTGAGCGGATCCGAATGAGCCAACTGGACAGGGGGCCGCACATGCGTTGTAGGACCTGGGAGAGGCAGGTTCGTTCGGGCGACCTGGGGGGATTCACACTCCCGATCGGAGTGCCCGAGGATCAAATCTAAGAATGTCCACTTTAAATTTCTAATTCTGGGTTGAACACCCTTTGATGCCCATGGGTTCAAGACTTCAGGCCGACATTAGGTTTCCGCATGTTTAATGCAGAGGTTTTCAGCTGCCGTTTGTGGGCTGTCAGAAGTTTTGCTTTAAACTCCTGGGTAGCTTTGGCTTTATCTTTTGGGTTATTGGACATCTATATTATGAAACGCCAAATTATCAGTTTGGCTGCACTTGGCTGGATTTAAGCACACAGTATGTCTCTGTAGAATTTAGAATTAAATTGGCTGTCTGTCCTGTGTCACACCATCAAATGCTAGTGACCCAGTGCCACTGGCAGCCATGCATGCCCAAGTCATCACACTGCCTCCACCGTGTTTTACAGATGTGGTGTGCTTTGGATCATCCTTTTTTCTTCCCATCATTCTAGTAGAGGTTGATCTTTGATCCATCTGTCCAAAGAATGTTCTTCCAGAACTGTGCTAGCTTTTTTAGATTTTTTTTTTTTTTTTTTTTTTAAGTAAAGTCCAATCTAGCTTTTTTATTCTTGAGGCTTTTGAGTGGCTTGCACGGTACAGTGACCCCTCTGTATTTACTTTCATGCAGTCTTCTCTTTGGATACTGATATGCCTACATCCTGGACAGTGTTGTTCATTTGGTTGGTTGTGAAGGGGTTTCTCTTCACCATGGAATCTGCGATCATCCACCACTGTTGTCTTCTGCGGACGTCCAGATCTTTTTGCATTGATGAGTTCACCAGTGCCTTCTTTCTTAGGATGTACCAAACTGTAGATTTTCAGTCCTAATATTGTAGCAATTCCCCTGATGGTTTTTTTCTGTTTTCACAGCTTAAGGGTGACTTTTTTCACTTGCAAGGAGAGCTTGTTTGACCGCATGTTTTCTTCACAGCAAATTCTTGCAAGCACACCTCAAAACCACTCCATTATCTGCTTAATTGAGAATGACAAATGAATAGCCCACACATGCTCATGAAACAGCCTTTGAGTCAGTCATTCAATTACTGGGTACTAAGGAGCATGCTAAGAGTCAAAACTCCTAAAACCTTCATCCAATTTTAATGTGGAAATTAAGTAAAAAGCAAAATTTGCATTTGCTGTCCAAATATCTATGGACCAAACTAACAGACCACAACAGTTGAAATAGCCCTAAATAAAGTCCTATGCTCAATTAAAAGCCAATACTGAAAATATTAAAATATGGATGTCCAACTTGCAGGCTTTGTGGCTTAGTCAGTGCCTGAAAATGCATTCTTGGCTTTTAATGCTGGGTGATTGATTGCCATGCACAATAAGGCTAAGAATAGATCCTTCTGAAGGTCTCGCTAAATGCTTACTATTACAGGCCATACAAGATGGTGAACTGGTTCTCAACTGTAACCTTATAAATTAACCATGGACAGCTGATATCCCTCAATCTCCAAGCTCTAGCCATCCGCCTTAGCCATACAGAAAAATGGAAATAGTTTGTGAGAGTGGTCATTGTCGATCCCCTCACTCAACCCTAAATGTGCTCTTTCCGGGGACCATCCGGACAGGCCTTCTCCCATACGACTGAACTGCTAACTGTAATGCAGGAGTAATGTATATCTCCCAGTTTCTGTATACATATGTACACTGCGAGATTCCCTCCTAAGAATTAGGGTTGTGTATCAAAAGTATTTAAAGCACCCGGTATACTTTGTACTTTGTTAATAAGTACCAAGAGCTAACAGGACACCCAAGTTCTAATGTTCTTAAAGTTCACACTAGGACAAGGTCTACTGTCAAATTTGCAAAAGCTTTTTACACACACACACACACAAATCTCCCCATATCTATAAAAAAACTTTATTTCCATATGAAAACCAAACAGGCATGTGATTTGCATAAGATAAAAATACTCACGGAAACACATGAGTACTTTAAACTGAGAAATGTGAACAATTCAAATGAGAGATAGTCAATCTGTCCAAAACTGGTTGTATGGAAATTTGGCGAGCTTGCCTCATTTGGAAATAAACATTACTTCATTGTAACACTATATACCATAAATGGATAATGCACAATAAAAAAGTATAATAATTACCTGTATGCCACACATACTGTACCCACACATAGGTACTGGCTGCAAAAAATAGCCATTGCACTGGTATAAATAGGAGACATATTATATCTGATGTAAATGCTACACACACAAAAAATACTGAGAAGGCCTGAAACAGAAAAAAAAATAATGTTTAGAAAGCATACTTAATAGCTATAATAAAAAGGTAATATGTATAAAAAATAAAAAAACATAACCCTTGCATCAGTAAGATATGTGACTCACTAATGAGGAGTTATTAGCATTTCATAGCTTTTGACCAGTGGTATATGTGCAGCAGATAAAGATAAAATGCAGCATTTGCTCATTTATTTTCATTTTAAAATTTCTTTATTCTCTGTTGATACTGCTGGCTGTCACAAGAGAGGAAACATTTAAAGCTGAACAAAGCCCACCAGCTGCCGTCCTGGAACCTAAAAGATTCCAGCACCAGCCACTGGCTTTTCCCCCCCAAATCGGGATGCCCTGTTGTGTGAAACCCTCCTAAATGCCGCTATTCACTCACCCAGGTTCCTACATATTATGTGCGGGCTCTCTAATAAGACACCTGCCGTGACATGTAATTCGGCAAATGGCTTTCATTGTTTTCAGAGGGGAGCGGCGGTGTGCATGCGTTCCCTCCCAAGCCCAGATAGGCTGAGGCAGGGGCGTGCGCTCATCATTAAAGACAATGAGAGATGTTTGCCGAATGACAGTCATGCGACACTGCTCTCAATGGACGAGAGCCCGTACATGCTCCATAGGAACGAGGGCGCGGTGAGCGAATAGAGCCAGCCATTCTGGGGGGGTTTCACACAGCGGACATCCCACTGTGGGACTCCCCAGAACAGAACAAAAACGAAAGATAAATTCAAAAGATTTTTATGCTTTAAAGTCAAACTTTAAACAAAACAACCAAAACAACCGCTATACTCCCCTTTAACCCCACGAAGGCGATCGCTGCTAGTCCGGCGTGCAGACACCTACCTGATCACCCAATACAGGTCCCGCCCCGCCCCCGATTATAGACCATGCCATTCAAAGGAACTATGGAACACGCAATGGAGGGGGGGGCGTGCCATAGTTCCTTTGACAAATGGTGCAGGACGATCCATCGGCAGTTGCAGTCCAGCGTGGTAGAAGAGGAAAGGGGCAGCAGACAACCGCATGTCTTCATAGCTGGAGGTCATGCTGGGAGTGAGAGTGGGCATGGCTGGGGCTAGAGGGGAGGCTATTCACGGTTGATTTTATAGTGATGGTTTGTCTTTAACTATTCTAAATTATATTAGAATGTTTATACATGTGAATAGTCCACTTTCCAGAGTGTCATATTGGTTACAGATGTATTTTAAAGTGGACCAACACCCAGGATTTTGACTATCCTGGGTCTTGGTCCACTTCGGTGGGGCACCCCCGATCGGGGTGCCCCGCTGTGTGAAACCCCCCCAAACACCCGGAAAACTCACCTCTCCCCGCTCCCACGTGGCCGCGCCGTCCAATCAGCGCGGCCGGACAAGCGGCTCCTCCTCCGCCGCCGCCTCCCGCGCGTCACTCTTGACGTGCGCGCGCCCGCGCCGGCCATTCACGGATGGCCAGCGCGGGAAGACAAGGTAGGTGGATTTGGCGTGTTTGGGGGGGGGGTTCCCGCGGGGAGGGAGGTGATAGTCCCGGGAATCTTATAGATTCCCGGGCCGATCACGCGAGGGTGACGGTCCACTTTAACATGTTCTTTGAATCACTATATGGAGACTGTATCCAAGGGGGTCAATTTAGAGCTGGGTGTGAAAACTGCCATTCACTTTCACCAACTCTGAATCAGCCCCAATGCAAACAATGAAATTGAATGGCAATTCACTTCTAAAAAAGCAGTGAGTTACTCACAATCAATAAACAGTCACAAAGCTCAGTAAAGTGTGCTATGCTGTTGGGACTGTAGAGAGGCACATAAGCTCTGAAGTATGTATTCCTTTGACAGGTGAGGCCTAGTTAGTGGGCAGCAATTACAATAGAATTCAAGGCACATGAAACAATGGCTTTAAAAATACAATTCTGTGATTACTCACCTGTAGAATTGGTATTATGAGTATACAGTACGTCCTGCTCCAAATATAATACTTAAAATCGGGTTATACTCCGCCAGATAGCGCTGGACTGCAGAGACATGGAAAATAGGCTCCTCCCGTCCCCTCAAATACCCGGGGACCTCCCACAATTCCCAGCATCGAAAAGCAGTTAACGAGAAGCCGGGAGAATTAAACAACCCAAACTAGTAACTATAGCAATGATAACAATCACCATACAGGGGATCCAAGATAATGCAAAACCAAGGGTGGGTTGGAGCAGGACGTACTATATACTCATAATATCAATTCTACAGGTGAGTAATCACAGAATTGTATTATTCTTAGTATACAGTACGTCCTGCTCCAAATAGAATACTTACAATCGGGACATCCAATAGCAGTGTCCATAAAGTAGGGTGGGATCCCAAAGAAAAAAGGCAGCAGCAGGCAGTTTAAACCACTGCCGCCTGCAGAACCTTTCTGCCAAAAACAGCATCAGCTGAGGCCCCAACATCAACCTTGTAAAACTGTGAAAAGGTATGAAAAGAAGACCAAGTAGCGGCCTTGCAAACTTGTTCAACAGAAGCCTGGTGCCGAAAAGCCCAAGAGGCACCAATAGCACGAGTGGAATGAGCAGTAAGGCGGAAGGGCGGATTCTTCCCCTTAGCAGAATAGGCCTGAATCACAGCCCGACGAATCCACTTGCTGATAGTAGACTTGGCAGGAGCCAAACCCTTCCTAGGACCAGAAGGGACTACAAAAAGAGCATCAGTTTTCCTGAAAGGTGCAGTAGCCACCAGATAGTACTTCAGACACCTAACCACACCCAAAGAGTGCAAAACCCTCTCCTTAGCATTGCTAGGATTAGGGCACAAAGAAGAAAGAATATCCTGATTCAAATGAAAGGCAAACACTACCTTAGGTAGAAAGTCAGGTTTGAAACAAAACACCACCTTGTCCTGGTGTCTCTCATAGTAGGGGGGCTGAATGGACAGCATCGCCAGCTCAGACACACACCTGACAGAAGTGATAGCCACCAGAAATACAACATTGAGCGTAAGAATGGCCAAGGCAGCATCCTGCACAGGTTCAAAGGGAGCACCCTGCAAGGCTGACAGGACCAAGTTCAGATCCCAAACAGGCACCATAGGCTTACGTGGGGGACGCACATGAGTGACCCCCTGTAAAAAAGTCCTGATCAGAGGGTGATGAGCAAAGGACTTCTGGAAGAAAATAGCCAGGGCAGAAACCTGACCCTTCAGAGTACTGAGTTGGAGCCCCATCTCCAACCCATGCTGCAGGAACTCCAGAATCCTGGGAATAGAGAACACACGACAGGGAAGAGACCTAGACTCACCAGTAAATGTAGGCACGCCAAACCCTGTAATAAATGGAAGAGGAAGACTTCTTCCTAGCTTTAATCAAAGTATCCACAACCGAGGAAGACAGCCCCTTCTCCATCAAGATGGGAGGTTTCAGCAGCCAAGCCGTCAAAGCCAGAGTTTGTAAATTGGGATGGCGTAGTGAGCCCTGAGTGAGCAGATCTGGCACCAAGGGCAGAGCGTACTGATCTACTGCCAGCTGCACCACGTCTGCGAACCACACTCTTCTTGGCCACCTGGGGGCCACCAGAATTGCTGGCACCCCTTCCAGAGCAATCTTGCACAGAACCCTGCCCAGCAGGGGGATTGGAGGGAAGACATACAGGAACTGAAAGTCCTTCCATGACATTGCTAGCGCATCAGAGGTCAGGGCCAGAGGATCCCTGGACAGAGAGACAAAAGCTGGGAGCTTGTGATTGTGGCGGGACGCAAACAGATCCACATCTGGTTGGCCCCAACGGTGACACAGAGATTGGAACACCCTGCTTCATAGGGACTGTTCTCCCTGGCGAGAGGTCCCCCTGCTCAGAGAGTCCGCCAGGCGATTTTCCACCCCTGGGATGTACACAGCTGAAATGCAGGGGACATTGGCCTCCGCCCAAGTCAGGATCAGAGACGCTTCCTGGAGGGCCCCCTTGCTCCGGGTCCCTCCCTGATGATTGATGTAGGCAACTGCCGTCTGGTTGTCCGAGCGCACCTGAACAGGCCGGCCCCGAAGGTGAGTAGTCAACTGGGCCAGAACTAACCTGATCGCCCGCAGCTCCAAGACATTGATAGGTGTGTGGGCCTCCTGAGGGCCCCACCTCCCCTGGAACCGCAGGGACTTCCAGGAACTCCCCCAACCTGACAGACTGGCATCTGTGGTGACCGTCTCCCAGGAAGGGGCAAGAAAGGATCTGCCCCCCCCAACAGGCTCCTTGAGTCCATCCACCACAAGAGGGACCTCCTGACCAAGGGGGAGAGCACACAGACCCTGTCCAGGGACGCTGGGTCCTTGTCCCATACTGACAATAGGTGAAGTTGCAGAGGCCTCAACTGGAACTGAGCATAAGGGACCGCTTCGAAGCACGCCACCATCAGGCCCACCAGCTGCATCCCCTGCCTGATGGAGGGATGGGGACAAGCTAGGAGGGACTGAGCCTTTGCAATCAGACTTTCCACCTTCTGCTGAGGAAGGAAGGTCCTTGGCTGAACTGTATCCAGATTCATTCCTAGGAATGGAGTTACCAAGGAAGGGGACGGTGAGGACTTGGGGTGGTTGATCATCCAAATGACTCCAGAGTGGACACCACCAGCTGAGTATCCAACTCTGCCTGATGTACAGACTGGGAAGTGATGAGGATGTCGTCCAGATAGGGAAGCACGCGGACACCCTGACATCTGAGAAGAGACATCATGCCAGCCAGCACCTTGGTTAACACCCTGGGAGCTCAAGTGAGGCCGAAGGGCAAGGCCACAAATTGGTAGTGTTGATCCATCAGAGCGAACCTGAGGAACCTTTGATGTCCTGGGAACACAGGAATATGAAGGTAAGCATCTTTGATGTCCACAGAAGTCATGAAATCCCCTTGGCGCAGGGAACTGATGGCAGAGCGCAGAGTTTCCATGCGAAAGCGCCTACCCCTGACAAACTTGTTGAGGATCTTTAAGTCCAGGATGGGCATGACAGAACCATCTTTTTTGGTACTGTGAATAGGATGGAATAACAGCCCTTGACTTTTTCTCTTAAAGGGACCTGGCAGATGACCCCCAGCTCCAGGAGGCCTTGCACTGCTTGCACTAGTTCCTGAGCTGACACAGGGTCCTGAGGAATCCGGGATCTGATGAACCTTGAAGGGGGATCAGCAGCAAACTCCAACTTGTAACCGGAGGACACTACCTCCTGAATCCACCGGTCTAAGACATGAAGCCTCCAGACGTGAGCGAAGTGCTGCAGCCGTCCCCCCACCCGGATGAGTGAGGGCGCCCCATCATGCCTGAGGGGGCTTAGGGGAGGATTTAGCTTTGGGACCCCAGGAGGGGCCAGGACGTCCACGTCCTCTGCCTCTACCCCAGAAATCTCCCCGGGCTCCAGGGAAAGAAACCCCCCCTTCCCTGTCTTGCACCACGGTAAGGGGAGGAGAAGGAAACCTGACCCCGAAAAGTCAGAGATTACGCCTGCGCTGGGGTAGCCTGCCTCCCTTAGCAAAAAGGTCCAGGCGGTCTCCAAACAGACGCAGTCCTTTAAAGGGAAAACCAGTGAGGGCCTTCTTGGCAGCGTCGTCAGCAGCCCACTGGCGCAGCCAAACCCGAGCGGTGTATAGCCACCACGAGGGCAGAAGTTCTGGCACACATTCTGATGATGTCATCCAATGCCGATTTCTGATAAGGGTTCTAGTGGCCACAGCAGTAATGGCAGAGGCACAGACCGGGTGCAGCGCCGTCCCCGCACAAGGCGTGGGATGCCAGCTGATCAATACGCCGGTCTTCAGCATCCCGCAGGGTAGTAGAATCAGGGGAATGCATGACAGAGGTGTTAGATAGCCCTATGATCGGGGCATCCACCTCGGGCGGGGGGGTGTCAACATTTAACCACCTCAGCAGGGAAGGGATACTTCCTATACCAACTCTTTGGAACCCCGGGAAGTTTACTGGGGCGCTCCCATTCCTTGAGCACAAGGTTATGGAAATGTGCCTGCTCTGGAAATTCCAAACGTTATTTTGCTGTATGGAAAAGCTCCCCTCTTTGCCTGGGAGCCTCAACATGGAGAGAGATAGACAGAAACTCAAAAATCTGGGTCAATCTGTCAGTGTCATCCAGGGCCCAGGGGTCAGAGCCAGAATCGTCATGACCCCTTGGTCTCTCATCAGATGAGCCTGAATCTGAAAAGTGCTCCCCTTCATCAGACAGGGTATAGCCACACAGATTCCAAAACTCCTCAGTTCCCATAGGGAAAACAGTAACATTAGGCGTCAAGTGCCGCTTCTTAGCAGGGGCCTTACGCGCTAAGGACTTCGTAATAATCTGTTCAACAGTAGCCAGTCTAGAAGACACATCAGGCTGAGAATCCCCACTAGTATGCAACTCAACAGGAGTGAGGTTTAAGCTTGGGGGAGTAGGCGAAGTGAAACGAGGTGCAGCCACTGGCAGGCCAGATTGCAATGCAAGCACCTGCTCAGCACAGGGTACACAGACCCACGCCCTGTCAGCGTCAGCATGAGGCTGCCCACACGCTACACAAAGCCGGTCTTGTCCTGAAGGGACCCCGGTCACATTATCCTGGGATGCCTCCATATGGTGATTATAGCGGCGCTATACACCGATAGGGAATAACGCTATGTAGCAACCCTGGATGCCCCAATAACCCGCTAGGGAAGTGGGAGTATAATTTTTACAAAGCCTACAAGTAATATACTAAAACAGGGCCGGGAGAAGCCAAGAAGGGTTCGTCCCGCCTGAAAGACATAAGCAGACAAGACCTTAAGTACATCGTAACAAAAGTGAAGGAAATAAAGCCGCCTGCACTTACGGACAGCGGTAGATAGGAGTCAGTCGCGCATAGGCCAACCAAGGAGGAAAGATGGCGTCGGTATACCTCGAGGGGCGGGCCAGTAACAGCGATGACGCGGAACGCGCCAAAGACGGCCCCGCCCCCCCCAAGAGCGCGAAGCCAGAACGGCCAGCAGCCAATGATGGCGCACCAGCGCCTGAGGTAATGCCGCCGCCATGCGTGGAACCAAGTCAGCGCGCGGCGGCGGCAAATTTAAAAAGCAGTAAAGACAAGTCAGCGCGGCGGCTGACACAAGAATAAAAGGCATGTGAAAAGAGAAAGCACAGAATGCATAACATACATATCTATACACATACACCTCCCTTTTCCCCCGAAGACTACAAGGAGGATGAGGGAGGACGGCGGCAACTTAAATAGGGCACACCGATAGGCAGGAGCAATAGTGCGGGAGGGGCATCCCATAGAGGCTCACCATAAGCCTGAACCGCCTACCCTTTGGTGGGGGATTGCGGTGGAGCAGCGCTCCTAAGCACCAACAGCAGTGCTGCCTACCTTCACCCGACCAGCGCAGCCAAGGCTGGGAGGCATATTACTAGTGGAACGGGTGGGAATAGTCCTACAGGGCCGCAGGTTAATAACCCCGCTCACCTGCGAGTATAGAGACAATTTCTCGTCCTTCGCAGCCAGACTGCAGAGAAATTCTGGGGATTTGTGGGAGGTCCCCGGGTATTTGAGGGGCCGGGAGGAGCCTATTTTCAATGTCTCTGCAGTCTAGCGCCATCTGGCGGAGTATAACCCGATTGACGTATATTTGGAGCAGGACGTACTGTATACTAAGAAGAAAGGCCCCCCCAACACAAGGTCCAGGTTCACAGGGACACCAAATTAAACCTAATCCACTCACCACATCAGTAAGCCCTGCAACAGAAAAAGGGAAATTTGTATACTCACCGGTAAATTTCTCATTCTTTCATTCCGGGGCACCACCAGTAGCAAGGTGTGGGCTAATCTCAGCCTTAGGCGGGGACTGCAAGATAGAAAAAACTAGCTCCTCCTGGCCTATATAGGACAGGCTGTGGCAGGATCTCCTCAGTTAATTACAAAGCAGTTCAGCCACAGTCCCGGGAGATGAGAACACTAACCCGCGCACAATGCGTGCAACTTGAAAAAAAACAGTGCAAAAAAACCTAAAACCAAGGAGGCATGAACCACCACCGACACAGTTGTAACACAACAGAGGGGGCCAGTAATGGAAGTGGACAAGGAAATTTACTGGCGAGTACACAAATTTCCCTTTTCTCATCTATTCCATTCAGGGGCACAACCAGTAGCAATGCGTGGGAAGTCCTAAAGCCATACCCTCATTAAGGGTGGGACCATGCCAGCCAACAAATGACTGCATCAAAATAACCAAGAACAATGGGACTGACACCTCAAGCTTAGTTTCCTGGAGTGGGGTTCACCACAGTCTGCCACACCTTACACCCCAGAGCAGCATCAGCAGATGCAGCACCAAAAAGGGTGCCCGCAGCTCCGAAACCCGCCGGATGGAGGTGATCACCACAAGAAAACCCACCTTCAACGTGAGCGTCGTCAGGGAAGCCTCCGCCATGAGCTCAAAGGGGGACCCTTTACGTGCCAATAGGACCAGATTAAGATCCCAGGGTGGGACCATCGACTGCCGGAGGCCGAACAAAGTGTGGAATAAACTATGCTTGTGATCGTCTGTTGGAAAAAAATGACAAGGCCAAGACCTGGCCCTTAAGGGTGCTGGCTGTAGGCCAGTGTGCAGGCCTTACTGGAGGAACTCCAAAATGTTGGGTACCGAAAACCTCCTATAGGAGTGGCCCTTGAATCAAGGTCCGAATTACCGGTGGAAAAACGCCTCTCCTCTAATATTCTGGTCTCAGCCAAGCCAGCACTGGAGAATTGGAGTTCTTGAGAGGACCCCGTCGCAGAAGTTCTGGTTGGTTGGGGAGTCGCCACAGGAGCTCCTCCGCCAGGCTGACCAGATCCGCAAACCACACTCCTCTGGGCCAGTGTGGGGTGATCAGGATGAGAGGACTCTGCTCCTAGTTGACCTTCTTTAACACGAGACCCAGAAGTGGCAGTGGCGGGAATGCGTAGAGCAGGCTGTAACCCTGACCATGGCTAGAGTATTGACCGTCACAGCCAGGGGTTCTCACTTTCTGCACCTTCCGATTGTTCCGAAATGTAAAGAGGTACACCTCCGGCACTCCCCACCAGTCGCAGAGAGCTTGAAACACGTCCTGGTAAAAGGACCATCCCCCCGGGTCCACCACTCCCAGCTCAAATAAAATTGGCCTGCAGATTCTCCACCCCCGGAATGTGAACAAATGCAAGGAATGTGAAGTTTTGCCCACCTCATGATGTGACTCACTTCCTGGAACACTTGCCAGCTCTTGGTACTCCCTGATGGTTTATGTAGGCCACAGCGGTGGAATTGTACGACTGTACCCTGACCAGAAGGTCCCAGAGCTAGGCAGACCAATGCCTGAGAACCAGCAGAATCGCTCTCCGTTCCAACACATTGATTTAAAGACTGCGTTCCTGCTACTCCCAGAAACTCTGAACCATCTGGTTGCTCAGAACACCACCCCAATACGTCAGACTGGCGTTTGTGGTCACAATGACCCACCGGACTGTCCGAACATGCCACAGAGATGGGGGCTCGGATGAGCAATTCGTCCACGTATGGGATAATGGGCACACCCTGCCTCCGCAGGAGTGCTATCACCACCACCAAGCCTTTTGTGAACATTTGCAGGGCAGTGGACAGTCTGAATGGCAGTGCCATAAACTGGAAATTTTAAAATATCACAAGAACACTCTTACCGCACAGCATTGTGGCGGCTGCAATGGCCAGCGGTGGCCCGGCACAAACAAAACAGAGCAAGAGACCAGCACTCAAAAAATGTTAATATAGTGTATTACATAATCCAACAATAATACAAATAAAAGTCCACAGATAAAGTCCATGTTAATTCCTTTCCAACGTTTCAAGGTGGCATGCGCCAGATGGACAGTCAAGCAGATTAAACACCATACAAGGGTATGCAGTCAAACACAAATAAAAGAATACACAAAGATGGAAAACTGGAAAAGGGTGCTCACCGCAAAGCATAGGTATTGTGGGTGACTAGGGAAGATCAGGACATGCAGATAAGCATCTTTTATGTCCACCTTGGCCAGAAAATTCCCCTGTTGCAGAGACCTCGCGACTGATCCAGGGCAAAATCCAGGATCGACTGAATAGACCCGACCTTTCGCCCAATCTTGAGGATGGCGAATAGTATTGGAGTAGAAGCCACAGCCCTGCTCTGAGGGGGGCACAGGTACTACAACTCTCCGATCAAACAAGAGCCCTATCGTGAGTCACCGTCCTTTCCACAACACAGAAAGCTTGGACGCCACAAACCTGTGTGGAGGCCTGGTCCCGAACTTGATCTTGTATCCGAAAAGCCGTCCCCTCACCAAACGGGGTGAGGGTGCCCAGCCAACACCGAGAGGGTTGGCTGGAGGCTTGGGCTGGGGGCTTCCTCCGTGGCTTTCCTTACTCAAAAAAAAACCTTGTGCCGTCTAAAGTCTGTAGAACCTCCAAACTTCCGGAAGGGATGAAAATTTAGCGACCTGCAAAATGAGTTCCTCAGTTTTCGTTTCTGTGGAAGCCTAGTCGACTTCCCACCCATGGCCTTCTGGATCAGGTCATCCAGAGGCTCAACAAAAAGACAACCCTTAAAAAAGGGGAGGACAGAGTCTTTGGATGACCACTGTTTCAGCCAGACCCTGCATTGCAAAGTGACCAGCAAGACTAGCCACCAGACGCACCAAACAGTCCAGGGACAAGATGAACCTGGCAGCCCCTCTGAGAGGGTATCACGCTCCAAAGAGTCAGAGCCTGAAGCCACAGGGGAAACTGGACGATCCGACTGAGGCACGGAACCTAATGCTCAGCCCAGGTGAACAGGGAGGTAAGTGCAGGATACGTGGATGCAACAGGGACCTTTGGAGCTGCCTCATGCTGTTAGTGTGGAGAAGGAGGGTTAGTGTGGAGGAGGGCAGAGCAGCATACCTTGCAAGTGTAGCTGTCCCGCACCCTCCTCCCGTCCTCCACTGTAAGGCCTGAGCAGGCCAAAGCCATGCCCCCGCACGTCCTCTTCCTGAGTAAGCCATTAGGCAGGCCGTATGACCAGTGGCCATGCCCCTCTCACGACGAGGCCCCCTCCCCAAACACAGCCGAGTTCTGACCAATATGACAGTAGTAGTAATCACAAACACACCGACACCAGTGAGCCCGACCACCAAGCTCAGGCCCCACCCAGCAGCCATGGGGAAAGCAGACTCTCTAACAGCGTGTCATGGGGGTAGAGGGACTGGGGCTCAGTGGCAGACACACAGTAGGGCCACCATGCTGCAGCAGGGTCCTGATACTCTGGCTCAGACCCAGTCAGTTGAGCACCAACGAGCTTACCTGGACCCATTCGCGCTCCCCTCACTCTCCCCGATTCCATGCTAACAGCTTAGGAAACAACTTCAAGCATCTAACAGGGGTCCCCAGGTATGCTGCAGCTGGGAGACAGAGTCCAAGCCCCCACTCAGCACTGTAAAAAAAAATCCAGACATCTTAACAGTCCCTTTCGACAGACATCTTAACAGTCCCTTTCGACAGACATCTTAACAGTCCCTTTCGACTGCAAGAAAAGAACTGAGGAGATCCTGCCAAACACTGCCCTATATAGGCCAGAAGGAGCTAGATTTCCTTCTATCTTGCAGTCCCCGCCTAAGGCCAAGACTAACCCACGCATTAGTATTGGTGGTGCCCCGGAATGGAAGAGATGAGACACATTTTGCTAGTGTCGCTCCATCAGTAAAGCAGAGACAAACTTT
Organism: Gastrophryne carolinensis; assembly: GCA_027917425.1. Taxonomy (NCBI): domain Eukaryota; kingdom Metazoa; phylum Chordata; class Amphibia; order Anura; family Microhylidae; genus Gastrophryne; species Gastrophryne carolinensis. Next base: position 271,985,807 of record CM051236.1, read on the forward strand.
TGCAGTGAAGAGCCATTTCCCACCCCCTCCCATCCTCATCATACAGTTCCCCATCCTTGGTTTTGGTTTCCTATGAATCTAACTGTAGGGACATCTTGAAGTGGACCAACACCCACTGGTGATCGGCCCGATCTCGGATGTCCCGCGGGGTGAAACCCCCCCCAAACACCCCAAACTCCTTACCCTACCTCCGCCGCCGCCTCCCTCGCGCCCGCGCCGCCGTCTGTGAATGGCCGGCGCGGGCACGCGCGCGTCAAGAAGGACGCGCGGGAGGCGGCGGTGGAGGAGCCGCTTGTCCGCGGCTTGTCCGTCGGCGCTGGGAGCGGGGAGAGGCGAGTTGTTGGGGGGGTTCGGGGGGGGTTTCACACAGCGGGGCACCCCGATCGGGGGTGCCCCACCGAAGTGGACCAAGACCCAGGATAGTCAAAATCCTGGGTGTTGGTCCACTTTAAAGCATAATTACAGTAAAAAATAACTATAGTCCCGCATTACTAGTTAGCAGCAGCACCTAGCCGGCCCCGCTGAGCATCAACACCGGGAAAACAAGTAACAGAAGAGGCCCGGAAGCAGCAAGTATCCGTCCGGTTTCTGGTTTTCACAGTGGCGATGCGCAGCGGAGCAGCCTGGGTCCTGCTACCCCACTGCTAACTGGTAATGCACAACTATATTCATTTTTTATTGTAGTTCCGCTTTATATAAGGTTTCCAGGGAGCCATTATCTATAGGGAAAGTCTATTTTCAATGGATTTTTTGGAAGTATTTTTGTGCCAAAAGGGTGTCCTAAAGGTGATGAGCTATGTTAGAAAAGATGTGTTTTGTGGAAGAAGTTTTTACTGCCCACACTCTGTTGCCATTGGCATATACTTTCAAAATCTTCATTGAAAATGGACTTTCCCTTTAAAGGGATGGCAATTTTTTTTTTTTTTTTTTTTTTTAAACTGAGGTCCCCCCATTAATACAACATCAACAGTACCTGGGGAGATCCAAATTAGGTAAATTCCGGAATCTCCTAAGCAGACATGTAATTAGAGAATCTCAAATTACAAGGAAACATTAAGGTTATACTCACCAAACCCTGGTATCTGAATGAATCATATACACTTCTTATGAACAGCCAGAATGGCCACAGGTACTCGAACCTGAACTCCAAAACAAAGTCTGCCAGCAAGACTAAAGCCCAGACAACCAGGAACTTCAGATACAGAAAAGTGCTGCAAAGAAAAAAAATGGACAATTAATATGAAATATGGCCACTTGCCATCAAGCTGCTTGCAATTGCCACTTTAAACATGGGGGTTGATTAAGCACCAGGTAAGCAAGCATTCACTTTTTTAACTTGGGTGATTCAGCATCAGGTAAAAAAAGTTATGTTTCCTCCTGGTTCGGTTGCAGGGCTCTAAAATGACAACTTACAACTTGGAATTAAGCTCACGTTTCAGGAATGCGCTCCTTTTGTGCTACCCAATGGTCATTATCTAGTACATTAGTGTCATCCATACTCCCATCAACCCATTCACTTGACTTCTATTAGCGGTAGGTGCAAAATTTGGAAGGAATGCACACAGATTTTTAATGTACTCGACTACTTTACAGGGAGAGACTACTGAACTACCTTATTGTAATTTTAAAGAGGCACTATAGTCAAGTCACCATTGCATCATTCACTTGTATGGCAGCCAGTCGTATGACCACTGGCAAACAGGGGCACAACTATAAGGGGGGGGGGGCAACTGCACCGAGGCCCAGAAGGTCAGGGGGCCCCATCATTGTTACTTCTCCAGCTTATTTATCATATTTGTGCTCATTTGGAATTTAGTGAAAAGCCCCATTTGTCTTTGTGGTTTAGTCTGTAGTTGTCTAGTTGCATCCAATTTAGTTAAAAGGCGGAAAAGAGTTTACTGTAAGAGAGGCCCCATTTAACATTCATACCAGGGCACAGTCACACGTTACGCCACTGTAGGCAAGCATTCACGTCACCAACCATTCTGTCCTTGAAATCCACATCCAACCAAAGAGTTTGGGGACATTAATGCCTGTGTACAGTTGTGCGTATATACAGGGTCTCTTTAAAGCGGACCTTCACTCTAAATAAGAGTCTATCTTATATGTTTCCCACACCCTGTACATACAGATTGGCCACATTAAAAATCATCCTACCTGCATCTACTGCATGTTATGAGCCTTTAAACATCCAAGATGGCGGCTTATGGAAGCCGCCATCTTATCAGGCAGCCTGCAAACAGGAAGTGCCTCCTGACTGTGCTGCTCTGCATTCTGGGACTGCTGATCTTTACCTGACCCCAGCTCTGCTCTGTCTGAGCAAAGCACAGCTATAACCGGCCCCCTGTACCTTATCACACTCTCCTCTCCTCAGTAAGTGTGATGCTTCTGATTCAAGATGGCGGCGCCCGTATCCTAAATTCCTGAACAGAGCTGCAGCCCAGCGGGGGAAAGAATAATAAGTTAGTGACTAAAAACGTAAAATATATTAATTTTAGATCCTGGGGAACCGTTTTTTAAGAGTTTCGGCTTTTCATTAAATCACGCTGAAGGTCCGGTTTAAAGTGTGCACTGACTTCCTCCCCCCATACCCTCAGACAATAAGCACACTGTGTATAGATGTCCCTGCTCCATAAAATCCTTGCTCCCCATTGAATTAAATTAAGTAAGTTAATTACCAGTTTCTGCAGCTTCTGTCCTGCACACATTACAACTTGCCTGACTTTTCAGTCAGCAAGCCACAAAGCAGGAGTCCACGAGCCACATGTGGCTCCCAAGCTACAGGTTGGGGATCAGGGCTCTAGGGCATGCCAAAGTGAGAAACTTCCTCAGGTCCCAGCAAAACTTTACGTCACCACAGTAGTCGCCGGTAAAAGGAAATTATGGGGAGCCAGAGGTGCCCCAGCATCTCTGGGCTAAGGCATGCTCCAGTGCGTAGCCATTCAGATAGGCTGGGGACAGGGGCTTGCCCATGTCTGGGGATGCAGCCACTCTCACTCCTGATTGCCAACCAATAATATGTACGCCAAACAGCACTGATTGGACAAGAGCGGAGAATGGTAAATTTTTACTGGATTTTGTGGAGGGGGGGGTCACACAGCAGCATTTGAAGCCAACTAATGCATGTATAGTACATAGATCCCACCATACTTTATTTTGTGCAGAAATTAGAGTCCTGCTTCAGTTAGGTCAGCAATTCATCTGTTTTTCTTCATTTTTTCTCTTAAACTGGGCCAAAACCTATGCTCTGCAGTCCTAAAGTCCAAAACACTCCAGGGCTGGCCCGAAACCCTACCCCTGGAGCATACCAATGCAGGATGCCCCTACTATACTATGCAATTCCATGGCACAACTGCACGCTCCATTCCCCGCCATTTAGATAGGCTGGCGCAGGAGTACATGCATCAGGCAAAGGAAGACCAGGAAGACCAGGGATGTGACCACTCTATGAGAGCCGTTTCCAAAGAGCAGTATATGGAGTTTTGATGGCAATCCTGGGGGTTTCACATAGGGGACATCTCAAATAAAAATTCCAGGTTTTGGTCCATTGTAGATTAGACACCTAGAACCTGGTCACTCAGACTTAATCACTCTCGTTAAAAACAAAATTGATATATTTATATAAAATCACTAGTAGGAGTTTGCCTATAAGCCAGTTTGTTTTAGCAACAGAGGAAGAGACAAGTCAGTACAACTCTCAAGGGTATGTTGCTCCATTTTTTGCGCCACTGACTTTTTACAACATCTCTAGCTAGCCGATTAGTAGCCAAATTATAACTATTGAGTAATTACATAGTTACTAATAGCCAGCAGTGGCTACCAAAGTTGAGGTCACGGCAACAATGAGTTACACAGGGTTGCCCCATCCATGTGCATAATAGCAGCAGCTTGATTCAGGTACAAGTAACTTGTGTGACCATAGCCAAAAAAGAGGTGAGGCCTAAACTGGCTAAAAAAGTATCACTACCCAGCTGTGCCTCCTGAGTCAGGGACGACACAGCCCATCTTTGTTTTACTGGACAAAGCTCTAGATCTGGTTTTTGTCCACTTTAGACATTCACCCTGGGGTGGTACAGGAGGTGCCAGTCACAAGTGTGCCTAGGCCCCTATTGAGCTTCTTCAGTTGCACCTGAATATTCACAGATGAAGGGGATTGGAGGAGACCTGTCTCCTGCCAAGGGAACATCGGTCAGGTAAATATAGCGGCTGACCGGCAAGGTGTTACAAAGCGGGCCATCCCAAATTGGGTGGGGAGTTGTACCAACACCAGACAAAGCCAAAATACTGTGTTTTGGTCCATTTTAAATAATATTTCAGGATAAAAAATTGTGGATGCTTAAAGGAGCGGTATCGCAAATTTTTCTTGGGGACTTATATTTAAATGGTACTTTGAATGTAGGTAAGTGTTGGAGTAAGAATTACAAATGTAGAAAAAAATGGTGTGTGTTGAACAGCTGGAGACTAATAGCTCATGTTTATGTCTTGTCAGTGTGGAGACACTCTTGCCTGTTCCATGCTGAGGAGAGGGGTGAAACAATCCCCTCGATTCAAAGAGCAAAAGTTAATTGATTTCGTATCGAGAATCGTAAGTTTGGGTGGGTGTTAGTCATTTTTTCCTTTTTTTTTTGGCCATTTCCGACTCGCACGAGCCTACGTACGAATGCGTATATGCTCTTACGATCAGCGGAAGTTCGTTCCTAAATTTTAGGATCAAAACGTAAAACTTAGGATCAAATCCTAAAACTTACGATCAAAACGTAAAACTTAGGTTAATTGGATGAGTTTAGGTGTGATTCAGAGAAACCTCTAAACGCGTTTTAAAAGAAAGCCACTGCCGACACCTTTTAGCAGTCGTATTGCTGTTCTTGAACAGGTTTTTTGGCTATGTGGAGGAGTCTGCGCGTCTTGAGCTCTAATGAACTGCATGTATCAGCATGGCCGAGGCCATAAATTGTATGGCAATGCGTACCTGATTCATGTATGCCTTATAAAAGCATTTTAATGTGGACCTTAATTAGTCCTTTGCATGTAAACCTTTATTTTGCAATATATTTGCGTTAATTAAAGAAACTTATGTCCTTTGTTATTTATTTTAAAATTGAAGTACTAGAATAATATTTTTAGATTGCATTTATTGGTGTAGTTGTTTACCTTTGCTTTGTTTAATTATTTAAGCACATCTTTGGTCAGATGCATCACACTTACTGAGGAGAGGAGAGCGGGATAAAGTGCAGGATGTGGGTTACTGCTGTATTTTGCACAGACACAGCAGAGCTGGGGGCACGGAAAGGTCAGAAATCAAAGAATGCAGAGCAACACAGTCACAAGGCCCTTTCTGTTTGCAGGCTGCCCGATAATACCTGAGCCGCCATCTTGGCTGTTTCTAGGCTCATAACATGCAGAAGTTGCTGGGTGTTTTTTTATATTTGAGAGCAATCTGTATGGAGAGGGTGTGGGTAACCACACACAAAATTTTAAGTTGTACCATTTGAAGCCAAAATATTAAAATTAAATCCACAAGTAAAAAATGCAAGTTAACTAAAAATTAAACAAAGTAAAATTTACTTATGCAAATGCATTCATTAATGGTTGGTTACTACAAAATGAATGAAATAAAGAAAAATAAAAGACCAAATATTTAGAATGCACTTTAATGAGGTAAGTTTGTAGTGCGGAGCCGCAAGATCAGAAGGATTTACGTCCAGACAAAAAAGGAAAAAGGGCAAAACCAATGTTGCAACCTGAGAAATGAAACGGAAAATTCAGGATGGAAACTGACATAGGTCTGATTCCCGAACTGCCATACGAACGGACATATATTTTAGGATAGAAACGTATTTGCTTATAGAATCACTCGCAAGTTCATACGAACGCACGAGCGGACGTGAAAAATAGGATGATCGTGACCCAAATCCAAGCTGTTACATGTTTCTTTGAATCGACCCTAATGTATCAGTTCCATGCTGAGGAGAGGGGGAGAACAATGTATCAAAGTATCAGCTGTTCAGTGCTGGCAGCTGTCCAGCATCAGATAACAACATTGCAACATTGCCTGGCCAGAACTTATATATCTAAAACAGAGAGAAAAGCTCTAGAAGTCATTTAGCTGATTTTGACAGTTTTCTCTTACCATTTTCTCTTTCATATTCTTATTTTTCATTTTTCCATATGATCTTTCTTTCAGCTTTGTGTGTTTTGAGCAAAGCGCAACCCAGGATTTTCACTATCTGGAGTTTTGTTTTGTGCCCCTATGGGCATCCCGACGTGAAATCCCCAAGTTCGCCTGTGAAAACGTACCTTTCCCTGTCCCACAGCGCATGCGCGGGCTCTCATCCAATCAGCGCTGTTTGCACGCAGATGGGGAGCCTGAGCAGTAACCTTCCTGGCCGCCCAGCCTGTCTAAATGACTATCTGCGTGAGCGCGCCAGAAAAATGGGGGGATCTGTGGTTATCCAGGGGTTGTTTCACACAGTGGGCATCCTGATTTAGAATGTCCAAGGGGCAAGGTCAATGGCCGGGTCTTATAGACTTCAGGGTCGGCCACTCAGGGTTTTGTTCCACTTTAATACCTTTAGATTTTCCTGCACAGTTATTCAAAGAAGAATTTCAGTTATTTTCAGTCAGTTTAGTTTATTTTGTATAGATTTTGCACATTTGAGTCACCTGGTCTCACCTCACACACACTCAGCCGTTACCACTGATTACAGTGTCAGCCTCTGAGGTAAAGTGTTGCTAGGAGACCAGTGGTCTAAATGAAGCAGCTCACTAAAAACCCAGCAGATCCCCCTATTCAGCAAATGGACTGAGCCATTGTAATTATACAATTTAAAAGAGGCATGTATTTTTTCCTTTTTCTATCGCCAGATTATTTATACACGTTATAAGCTATTGTGTGGCTATTTAATTATTTATTTTTTTAATGCAAATTACGCGATACTGCTTCTTTAAAAGGATTATTTATTCATAAATTGTTTTTTTAAAGTACCATATTTTTTTTACTATTAGACAAGCCCCTTCTCTTCCCAAAAAAAGGGGGGGGGGTATGCAAGCTTTCTGGAGCAGGGGTTCTCAACCTTTTTACACCAAGTACCCCCTAGTGATGAGCAGTCACAACCAAATAACCCCAAAATAGAAAATCAAGTACTAATGTTACCAAAATAAGTAGGTTATGGGGCTTGCAGCACCGTTTCAAGCAAGAATGAATAAGGGTTTACTGTTAAATAATATACCAGACCTCTCATACCCCCCCTTGTTGGTGTACCCTTGAACCTTGCCAGGTACCCCCTGGGGTACATGTACCACAGGTTGAGAAACTGCGTTCTAGAGTGAATAGCATATGGAACACTTGTATGTATACAATTCTGTACATTGCCTATTATAGGGTTCTTGGGTGGGGGAGGTGGGATTCTGTACATTCTCTATTATCAGGGGGGGGCGTGTGGCACACTGACTGCTATTGGGTTCTGGGATCTTTTACCACACCATTTGGTTCAGAATACTCTACATTTTTCTCCTGTAAACCTTTTTTTTATAGTGAAAAACATAGTATTTGTTTAAACCGTACAGGTGACTATTTCTCCAATAAACACGAACTGCTAAGAAATCTCAACCACAGCAAATAAAGAAAAACCTGCTGACAAATGAAAACGACACGGATACATCTTGCCAAATGGAAATCGCTAGAGCCTAGGCCGATGCCAAGAACAGACCACTCAGGGGTCAGGAGAAAGGCTTCTGAACACAGCTAGTGGTCCAGATGCAACAGCAGTTCCATACTGGGGGCTCAGCTAATCTCCTCCACCACATGCCAAAGCATCTTAACTCATTTCCTAATTCCTCTTCCTGAGTCTGTTCTACACCTGCCACCACCAGAGTTTTTTTCAAAACTGCATTCAAGTTTTAATGCAATTTTAGCCAATGATTTCTAAGCAGAATTCACTCTCATTTTTAAAAGCACTGTAGGGTGACCTATGTAATCAAACTATAACTTATTGCAGTTTAAGGGTAAATATTAATGTGTAAAACAATTTATACACACAAAAGTTACATAAAAATAGTGTTTATACAGTACAGCAATGTAAAGAGGCAGTCATGGCCTAATAGTAAGGAAGCGGCCTCTGGTCGCAGGTTCGATTCCGGCTCTTAAAGTGGACCAACACCCTGAGGTGATCGGCCCGGGAATCTATAGGATTCCCGGGCCGATCACCTCACACACCGCGAGATCCGAGATCGGGATGTCCCGCAGGGTGTAAACCCCCGAAAACCCTTACCTCTCCAGCCGCTGCTTCTTCCACCGCAGCCGCCTCACTCGCGCTCCTCTAGACGTGCGCGCGCGCCGGCCGTCTCTGAATGGCCGGCGCGGGCGCGCACACGTCAAGAGTGACGCGCGGGAGGCGCCGACGGGAAGCTGCTTGTCCGTCGCTGTCAATCAGCTTGTCCGTCGGCGCCGATTGGACGGCGCGGCCACGTGGGAGCGTGGAGAGGTGAGTTTTCGGGGTGTTTGGGGGGGTTTCAGGCAGCGGGGCACCCCAAATCGGGGTGCCCTGGGGAAGTGGACCAATACCCAGGATAGTCAAAATCCTGGGTGTTGGTCCACTTTAACCAAGCCACCTAACCACCCCCCACTGCTCCCCGGGTGCTGTAATTAGGACAAATAATCTAAACAGGAGATACCGCGCTGCTCCAGGAAGAGGTAGGTAGCTCAACGTGTAGGCAGGGGGTGCCTCTCCCCACAAAAATGGACACAAATATATACAAATCCACAGACCAATAAGGTTAACTTCTTACCAGATATCTGGCACAAATGAGCACAAATGCTCATTTGTGCCAGATATCTGGTAAGAAGTTAACCTTATTGGTGGTGGATTGCACATCCTGTTGAAGTCACTTGTGGATTGATCTTCACCTCCTTGGACTTTTATTTAGCTCTGTGTATTTGTATAGATTTGTGTAATTAGGACAGCCCATCGCTCCAGGCATGTGTACACTCGCTGCACAGATGGGTTAAAATGTGCGCAAGCATACAACGGTCATCTACGCCCCAAAATTCCTAAAAGGCTTTGGGAGGTAGATATTTGTGCAGGTATGTTTCAGCAGAGCAGACCAGTCTGTACTAGCCAAAGACAGCCGTTATGTTACAGGATTTAAAAAACATGATGCCTCCCTCATAAAAATGAAGAGGAGAGTTTTTATCGGGCATCCCCTATGCTGCCAATGTAAGCCACCATAAAGAAGTAGTCTATGCCAACTGTCCAGGCCCATGCCACCATGCAATTCATGCACATGCTTATAGTTCCTAGACAGTTGAGTGGAGAAACATAACATATTTGTTAACTGAAATAAATACTTGCTCCTTTTCTTTAAAGCAGAACAAAACCCAGCCGGGCCAGTGACCCTCCCCTGCTGTGTGAAACCCCCCAGGGCACCGGTATTCACTCACCTTTCCCTGGTCCACAGCGAGGCACTGCCATTCGTAATGCCCCCAGGGCATGGAACGAAACCCGGGAAAGTAGTATTCCCCATTTGCTTTAAATTCTTTAAATCTTTTGTAATCATAAGAACACACACATATACACACACACACACATATATCAAGGTATCCGTTATGAATAGCAATAATAACTATTCAGAACTATTATCATTTGATCAGATTTTAAATTCCATCAGCTTTTATGGATACTTTTTTGGATCCTAAACTCCCCTCTACTGTCTTTTCCAAATATATGTATTACAGGATTAGGCCCCTCAGACTAAAAGCCACCAAATCAAAAACACTAGTGCCACCATAAAGTACACAAATTAAAGTATGGTGCTGCTCTGGACCTGCGAGACTTGAGAAGACCGTAGAATAAATGCAGGGAGAGCCCAGGAAAATCCCCTTCATAGTCACACCAACCAGACAATCCAATGCTAAATGTTCTACTTGAACATGTTATGAAAACACAATCTAGTCATAGCATGCCAGTGATTTTAGCAAACAATGCTCCTCCTGGTTTCAAGCACATCTCCTGGCATGGAGCAGGTGAGTATTTTTATTTTATGCTCAGATTCGATATGGTGGGGGGACTTGAGAGATTTTGAGATTGTTGCCGAGACATTAGGACCACGTTACATGAAAAATTGATGGGTAGGGGGAAAAAAAAATTCTACTGTAACTCCGCATAAATAAATGCTTTGAAGACATGACCTGACTGAATCATTGACTGTTCTAATTTAGAGATAGGCAGTGTTAATGCTATAAATAGGAACATGGACACGGATCCTGCATAAATATTGGTTGCATCGTGGGCACCTAATATATAGTATGCAAATGGAATAAAGTCAAAGTCTGAACTATTTTTTTTAGCATTTCCAGCTGTCCTCAGATCAGATAGAATGCAAATGTCACCAACCTCAACCTGTCAGCAAGGCAGCTCAGGATCACACAGGTAGATTTCTAGTGGAATCAGTGAGGGGGAGGCCGCGTTTGGAAAAATCAAAACCACAGTAATACCAACAGTGTATCAGGGAGTTCATATGGATAACGCCCCCCCAAGTCATCCCGCTTATTACTCTCCACCTGGTCAAGCTGAAGGATTCCTAAAAAAGTAGTTACGGTAAATCTAATTGAGGTTTTTCTAAGTCAGCCTCCAGCTTCACGACGTGGAGTGTAATAAGCACTCGAGCTGAAGGATTCCTAAAAAAGCCGCTACCGGTAAGTCTAACGGAGGTTTTTTTAAGTGTCAGAATACAGCCCTGACAAAGGGAATATTTAGCATGCGCCGTAAAGGCTTTTCCTTGAAGTCCCACTTCAGGGACAGCAAATATCTGGTTTGGATGTTCCCACCCATGGCTATCTAAGCTTTGTACATCACATGACGTTCAAGCACAAGCAGTACATTTCTCTTTTCCAAGAGCAGTCGGGGCACCACCTCAAACATGCCAGGCATCAGATAACCTAAAAGACTGTTGTAGCCATGGGACCTAAACTCTTCATTAGGGGAAATCACAGGTTGGGATGGCCCACCCTGTTCTGAGACTTTGCAGTGACAATGAGCCACATGTTCTGCCGTGTCACTGTATTGGATATTGTCTGGAAGATGGCGGCACCAGCTAATTTTTTAACTGACAACTAGACAAAGTTCAAAAACGATAAAAGCAGATACCAGACAATAGCATAACAGGGGCCAAGGACTGCAGTCATAGTTTCAAGAAAATGTCTGCTTTTAGCTTGACAGATGCTTTAAATATGCATTACTAGCTAATATTATTCCAAAAGAACCAGGTATTTCTTTTCCCATTTCAATCAAAAGACTTAAAGAAGCCACTATGTGCAAAAGTAGGCCAAGTACTAGAATAGATTTTCCACCATATTTTATATGCTTGCTTTCTTCAGCTACGTACTCCTGAACATCAGAAAGGAACAACATTACAATGTCAGCCACAGACATGAAGATATCACTTCTGGAAAACAGGCCACAAAGCCTAAGGGGATAACGGATTTAAGGTCAAGGGGTAATATAGTCAGGAGAAATGAAACCCATACCGAAAGCTGAAGAAATTATTGGGGGGGGGGGGGGGTGGCAGAGTAAGAAGTTCAATTTAAGGGCGGGAAAACTGCCTGCAACGCCTTTCCACCAAAGGTTTGTTGGGAGTCCGATAGACCTAAGCTACAGCGTTTTAAAAAAGGTATGTAGAGAAGACCAGGTAGCCGCTTTGCCAATCTCTTCTATGGATGCCCCTGCTCTTGTTGCTCAGGAGCCCTAATGTTAGGAGGGGGGAACGTCCATGCAAGTATAGACAAGCAAAATGGCGTCACCAGGAACCCCAGGATTAGGCAAAAGGGATGGAAGCATGATTTCCTGTGAGTGATGGAACCCCAGGATTAGGTGTCACCAGGATGCTTCAGTAGCCAGGCTGCTAGGTTCAAGTACGGAAGGCCTGTATGTTGGGCTGGTCCTTGAGTCAGATCTGGAAGGGAGCTCCCATGGTTCTTCCAGCACCATCTTCTTTAGGGCAGCTTCCTCCGGGCCAAATCAGGGCTATCAGAATGACCTGCTGGCTCTGAGGCGATCTTTCGGAAGCTAGATCGACCTGCTAACTGTGTGGCAGGACATCCTCCCCAGCCCCCTTCCCCCCAGCATAGGGAGAAGAACTTTTTGCATTTTGCATTTCTCGTGAGGCAAAGCACACTTTGCCACAATTACACTGAAGACCTCTGAGTTGAGGCATCAGAGGGACAGGGGTGTCCTGCTCAAAAAATCTGCCACCCTGTTCAGAGACCCTTTTAGGTGGACTTCAGAAAGGGACTTGATTTTATGTTGAAGTGGAGAGAGGATCGAGAGGGCCAGGTTTTACAGACTTGCGGAACCTTGTACCGCCTGGTGGTTTACACATGCCACCATAGTCATTGCCCGATCTTATCTGCACATTTCTGTTTAACAGAGGATTGAAATGTCTCAAGGCTTCTTGTACTGCCTTGAGTTCTCTGAAATTTGATGAAGCGTTCATCAATCCAGTCAACCAGTTCCCCTGAACCTGAAGTCAGCCTAGATGGGCCCCATGTACAGGCATCTGTTGTGATGCTGACCGAAAGCTTAACCTCTTTGTGTAAAGTCAAACTATTAACAACTACTACTTTTCACAAAAGCCCAGGAATAAAGAAGCAGATGGCAAAAGTACAAAGGCAAAAAGGCATGAAGTGTTTTGTTAAACTTTGAACATCACAAATATCTACTAGATAGGAGTCAGAGGCTGCAAAACAAGCTTTGAACACAAGCTCTGAATTTAAAGGCAGATTGTCAAGGAATTTGTACAATTTTGCGGGCACCACTAACCGCATTAAAACACATATACCAGGGGAGCAATGGGGCTGAAAAGCTTAGGGACAGGGAAACTTTTCTTGACTTAGGGTAAAGTTTTGTTAAGGGTAAACATAATTCATTCGTTTTAGGCATTTTTCAGATGCATACATGTGTATAGGACAGTTATGGCATAGTAGTTCGCGGCCTTGTGACTGGAGGGTTCAATTCCTGGCTGGTTTTTGCCAACTCCAAAGAGTATCAGTCTAACAAAATAATATTCTGATCACTTTGGTTTTAATGTTTACTGATGTTACCAAGACAACCGGTTAAATGTATGTATAACTGTACTTTTGCTCTACTTGTTGAGTAAAGTTGATGTGTGCGCAAGCATACAATGGCCATCTATGCATTAATAAATAAAAACTTTTTAAACAGAAAAGGTGGCAAATCCTTATTGAATTAAGTTTGTGGCCCTCATGTCATGCAGGCTAGCAAGCTCACATAGCTGGGATAGAGCTTGTGGATAGACTACTGGAAAAATTCAGGTATGGCTGTAGACCACCTTTGGTACTCACTTTTTTTTTTTACTCGCTTTAATTCCGGTTGCGATTTTGCCCAAGTTTGCTCTAAAGCAGCAATGTGCATATTCCTATATTAAAGCAGAACGAGGAACAAAAAAAAAAAAAAGAAAAAAGATGCACTGGGAGTTCTGCCTGAGACAAAACTATGACTCCACTCCTCAATAGAGCAACATGGGGGGGGGGGGGGGGGGGAATGGAGGCAGGGCTGTGGCTACTGAGCCACCAATAATTGACTTAAAACAATGACAGCATGCAGTGATGCAGCAATCTCCACTGAACCACAAAGTAAGGAAAACATTAAGTAAAATAAAAAAAAAAAATAAGCAGGTTGATTGCCACCCCCTCGGCAGTGCCGCCTGAGGTGCACCCCTAAGTATGCTTCATATACTTTGAATGTCTTTCCAATTAGTTTCCCCAGACAGGCCATGACACACTATGTTCACTTGTCCTTTAATGTCTAGTAACATTGTAACATGTAAACCGAATGAATGAAATAAATGGGAAAGTCTAAAACAATGAAGTCAGGCCTAATCAGCAATGTTCAACTGCCAGGACCTCATCCAACATCTATTACAAAAGTTAAGACAAGGGTCAATTTCTGGGCAGTGTAATTCATACATGAGGTGGCAACCATTTTCCAGTTTGCGCTCCCAGCTGCTGTTGCAAAGGACAGGGTTTGTAATACCCCGCAATTGAGTCCTGCTTTGCTGAGCTGATTGGAGGGTGATTCGAAGAAACTGTAAACCTCAATATCTCAGCCATTTATTAATTTAAAAACAGAAAACCATTTAGGACAGTGCCTAAAGAAGTGTAGCCCGACGCAATGGTGTAAATTAACTGCCTGCTGTAACCCACTTATGAGGAAATCCACAAAACCCAATGTGAACATTACCTGTCATTTTAAAATTATGACAGGAAAGATGGTCTGTCAGCAAGCATCTGGTTAGCTGTTATGACCAATTTCCTTTTTAACAGTATTAACAGACAACTCGATAAGATAAAACATTGTGCTATATTCTAGAGAAACATCATACACAGATAATCAACCATGTCTCTCTTGCTTGCCATAACAGTCACATGTCTAGTAAGTCATTTTTTTTAGATATTCTGTACGGAGCAACCACAGTGTATTCTGAGTCTATGATCATGTAGATCCTCTGTTTCTACCTCAATACAGGAGCTGGCTGTCAAATCTACAAGTCTAGGCATGCCCTGCCCCAGATAGTTATGGTACATTGAGTGTTTGGGAGATCCAGGTATCGAGAGGTTGCTGAAATGCTGGGAAGTCCGGAGTGTAGCCTTTTTGTTGCCTGGGTCTCTGCAACAGGCATAGAACTACACGAATCAGCATGCACATTTATTTAAAGAGGACCGAAACCCAGTCTATGAGATTCCAGGGCAGGCATATTCACTCCCCCCAGAGCATCCCGCTGTGTGAAACCCCCCAGGTAATCCGAAAACTCACCTTCATTCCCGGTCCAGCAGCGCATGCCAATTGGACGAATGGTCGCACATGTCACAGATTGGACCTGATGGAGAAAACATCTGGAGTAGGGGTTACTAACCAGTGGTAACTGTTAGGTGTCAGAAAAAAAATCTATTCTGTCAAGTATTGCAATGTTTCATTTGACGATACTAGAATTGATTCTCTCTAGTATTGATTCTGACTTAAAAAGTAAAAAAAAAAAAACTCACCTGACCCCTTGTTCGATCCATCCGTCTGTCCTCTTCTACGGGGGGCATCCACCCCCCCCCCCCCCCCCCCGGGGCTCTTCAGGAGAGAGCCCGACAGGGCTTTCAACCCTTAAAATTCCAGAAAAATGGGGTGTCCCTCCCTACTTGGGATATGGTTAGGTGGTATTCCATGAGGCTGCACACTGACCTGCACCTCATAAGATCCGCTGTCATCTATACTTTAACCAAACCTAATTTGCTCCAAAAATACAAAAACTTCTCCGAACATAACACCCAGGTGGTACTTGAAATATTCAGCAAAATGGAAATGATGGGGGGCATGCAAAGTGAACAAAAGCTGAAGCTGGGACCATGAGAGGACAGTCACCCAATCCTGTGCAGCAGTGTGACTGTAAATGTCTGTCACTCAGGGCACACCCCTCCCTCCCTCCCCCAACATCTGGGGAGGGGTTTTACTCTTTAATGCCCAAAACTTGGCTTAGCTCCGGGGGAGGAAGGGATGGCCAGGGGTTTACATAAAGCCCGGATTTTATGTCCAAAGCAGGCCTGGAACAGAGCTGCCAGGGAGGGTCCTGGTTCACAGAAATACTAAACAAAGTCCCAATCCCAAGGGGCAAGCCAAACTGAATGAAGTAAGGAAGTTCTAAACTTATTTTTAATTGATAGGTCCACTAGAGCAGTGGTCCCCAACCCTGTCCTCAAGGCCCACCAACAGGCCAGGTTGTGCAGATCTCCACAAAGATGCACAGGTGGAGTAATTAGTGCAGCTGCAGAGCAATAGAGCTGGCTATTTGGAGATCCAAAAACATGACATGTTGGTGGGCCTTGAGGACAGGGTTGAGGACCACTGACCTAGAGACCCTCCATTCAAGGCAAACAGGGCATTGATAAGCATACAACAGTTTGCATGTTTAACATGGTCCTTTTTTTTTTCCTTCAATGCAAAATTAAGACTTTAGGTCAAAATTTGTTCCCTGGCAGATCATGATTTGGGACACCACCACAGGTAATGAGCCAAAGATTAGGCTCGGAAACCCTGTACGATGGGGGATTGAAATGGCTGCTCACTGCAATGAAGCAGGCGCCCAATTGTGATAGGTGCAGCTGCTGCATGGGTGCGCAGCGTTTCCCATCTCCCATAGGTTTGAGCACTTAATGGAAAAAGCGCGTATCCCTCTAATGCAGGACTGACAGATGGCATGAAGGGCTTTGTTAGATTAGTTCAGTGTCCCTGTGAAGCAGGACCCTCCTGGGCACAGGGAGAGTGTAGGTCAGCTTTAAGCTTGCACTGGTCATTTAAGAATAAGAAATGAAAGACATGGTCAGACTGGCAGAGCTGAGGTAAGGGGAACAGGTGTGTCAACGAAGGGGGGAGCTGTAAGCCCAAATGCTGATGTAGAAGTCAGTTTAGCAGCTTTTAAATCTATAGGCTTGATACCGGACCTTCAGCATCATTTCATGAAAAGCCCAAACCCTTAAAAACTATCCAGCATCTAAAATTAATATAAATGTAAGTTTTATAGTCACTTTTATTATTCTTTCCTCCACTGGGCTGCAACTCTGATCAGGACTCTAGGATACGGGCACCGCCATCTTGCCTCAGAAACACCACATACTGAGGAGAGAATAGCTGTGCTCTGCACAGAGCGGGCAGAGCTGGGGGTCAGGGAAAGGACAGCAATCCCAGAAGGCAGAGCGCCATAGTCAGAAGACACTTCCTATTTGCAGGCAGCCTGAGACACCATGGGATGCCATCTTGGATATTAAAAGGTTCAGAAAAGGCAATAGGAGCAGGTAGGATGATTTTTAATGTGGCCAATCCGAAGTGCCTTCTGACTGCGCTGCTCTGCATTCTGGGATTGCTGACCTTTTTCTGACCCCAGCTCTCCTATGTCTGAGCAAAGCACAGCTATAATCCGCCCCTGCACTTTATCCCACTCTCCTCTCCTCAGTAAGTGTGATGCTTCTGAGTCAAGATGGCGGCACCCATATCCTAGAGTCCTGAACAGAGTTGCAACCCAGTGGTGAAAAGAAGAATAAGTAAGTGACTAAAAACTTAAAATATATAAATTTTAGATGCTGGGGAATCGTTTTATAAGGGTTTGGGCTTTTCAATAAATCATGGTGAAGGTCCGGTTTAAGCAGAAATAAGTATTTTCCAAGTGAAAAAAGAAACCCTCTTATTAAAGCAGAACAAAACCATGGACTTTGACTATTCCGGGTTTGGTTCCGTACCCCCCCCCCCCATTGCCTATAAAAAAAAAAAAACTCACCGTTCCCCCGTTCTATGGTGCATGTCCAATCAGAACAGTTTGCTGTGCATATTAACGCTTCAAAAATTGTCTCCCTTTACAGCAATCAATGGCTAGGGGTGAGAACAAGCACAGCCCAAGATGCTGGGGATGCGGCTGCCAATATTTAAATGGGTGATGGAGCCAGGAAGTAGGTGGGGGGGGGGGGGGGTTGGTGCAATTAATGAAAAAAGCGCCACTCTAAAATTAAATTGTTCTGTTAAAAGAAGCCTTTAGATTTACAAAGACTTAAAGCAGACCTTCACCCTGAATAAGAGCATATTTTATATGTTTGCCCCACCGCCTACATACAAATTGCCCACATTAAAAATCATCCCACCAGCGTCTAGTGCATTTTATGAGCCTTCACACATCCAAGATAGAGCCTCGTGGAGCATCAGGCTGCCTGCAGATAGGAAGTGTCTTATGGCTGTGCCGCTCTGCATTGTGGGATTGTTGTCCTTTTCCTGACCCCAGATCTGCTCTGTTTGTACAAAGTACAGCTATAACCCACCCCCTGTACTGTTCACCTCAGTAAGTGATGCTTCTGAGGCAAGATGGTGGCACCCGTATCCTACAGTCCTGAACAGAGTTGCAGCCCAATGGGGGAAAGAATAAGTAAATTACTAAAAATGGAAAATAGATTAATTTTAGATGCTGGGGAATAATTTAAGGGTTTGGGCTTCTCATTAAATGATGCTGAAAGTCCGCTTTAAAGTGATTATTCTTTCATTGCAATGAATATGTTAAAAGGGAACCTCTAAAAGATTTGTAGGTCATACTAAAGGGGTTATTGGTCTGTAAAAAAACACTTCTGATAAAAGAAAACATTTGCTTTACAAGCAAATCATTTGAACACATTAAAAGAGGAATCCTCTTCTAAATCATGATTTGGCTACTGGGGACCTTTGATGTTTTTATTTTTAATTAGAACAAAGTACCCTTGATTCCCATCGCCACGCAAGGCGATCGCCCCGCGCCACGCAAGGCGATCGCCCCGCGCCACGCAAGGCGATCGCCCCGCGCCACGCAAGGCGATCGCCCCGCGCCCCGCAAGGCGATCGCCCCGCGCCCCGCAAGGCGATCGCCCCGCGCCACGCAAGGCGATCGCCCCGCGCCACGCAAGGCGATCGCCCCGCGCCACGCAAGGTGATCGCCCCGCGCCACGCAAGGCGATCGCCCCGCGCCACGCAAGGCGATCGCCCCGCGCCACATCAGTACTGAGAGATGTTGTGAACCACATTCATCACACAAATGTTAATGGCTGTGATGCCTGTTTACTGTCACCATGCGTATAAATGTTGGAGTAAATAAATCCAATAAATTATTGGGAGTATGATATGATCTCCACATCCCCTGCACAATGTATGTCCAGAGTGTGCGCAGTACCTCTCAGCCCCCAAATTAAATACTTTAAATGTGAGCAGATCCCCTGCTGCCATAACTTGCGCCACCTCCATGGGGGTGGATCCCCCATCAAGGTAAATGAGTCAGGCTGGAAAGGAAGCATGCCAACATACTTGTTTCTCTCAATTTAAAGAAGAGCAACCACCAGTCTAAAGTCTAATAACCTAGGGCAGTTGGTCTCCTCTGGGCATCCCAACTTGGGATAACCTAATGTGTGAAATCCCCCAAATGACCTGCATTCCTGCAAAGCATGTGTGGGGCGTATCCCAGTGCCAGGTATTTAATAATGGCTGGTGTGGGTATGCAGAGAAGCAACAAGCGGAACATGCGCCATCTAGCTATTCTTTCTGCTCTCAGTGGCATAACAAAAAAGGAATGGCGTGCAAGGGAATGATTGGCTGGAAGTCTGCATGGGGTGCCGGAGCACCGGATAAGCTTTGAGTGAACTGTGGGATTTCACAGGGGCATTCCAAATCAGGAATGTTAAGTGAAAACCCTGGGTTTATTCCAAACCCAAGAGCATCAGTGTTCACACAGTGGGGCATCCCAAATCTGGACAGGGAATTGGATTAAAAGACGCCAAAGCTGACCCTCTAGGGCATAGATGTCAAACACTCATCGCGGGCCACCTACAGGTCAGGTTTTGCAGATCTCTACTCAGATGCACAGGGGATGTAAATTGTGCAGCAGCAGAGCTATAGAGACGGCTATGTGAAGATCCACAAAACATGAGCTGTTGGTGGGCCTTGGGGACCGGGTTTGACACCCTGGAGTCCTTTAAGCCCATTTTCCTTTCATGATTTGGGCTGCCCCACTGTAAAATCCAATGGTTCGCCTAGTATACTAACCGATCTTCAGCATGTGTGGGCTGCAGGGGCATGCGGGGCACCCATCTGAACGACCCACCAGGGCATGGTTGGAGACACCACAGCAATCCATTCAGAATGGATTACTAAGCATACCTATGCACCACAGTCTATTCTGGTTGGATGAAAGACTATGCGCTGTGGGAGCATCCGGCGATATCTGTGGGTTTTGTGCCTTGCCCCCGGGGCATTCCGATTTGGGATTCCCTGCTGTGCAAACCCCCCAAAATCGGCTAGTAAACCTTTCCCAAATCCCTATGGCGCAGGCTCTCATCCAATCAAAGCAGTTTGCCGTGCATATTAATGCTAGACAAACGTCTCTGTGCTCAGATGCAAGCGTGCAGCCATACCCAGTGTAGCTGAATGGCTGGGTGAGAGATGCTGGGGATGCTGACACTCTCGCTCCCCAATGTTTACATGGGGGGTTCACACAGCAGGGTTTGCTATTCGGGATACCCTGGGAGGGGGAAGGCCAGTGGCCAGCGCTGGAACTTAGATCCCATGGCCCAGGATTTTGATGAACCCAAGTTTTGGTTGTTGCCCCTGGGGCACCCTGATGTGGAATGCCCCAATACCTGAAACCCCCTAGTTCACCCACTCCCAATTCATACTGCACAGAGTTAGGCAAGCCCGCTTCTAAGCCACACAGAGGGAACTCACAATCCATATGTGGCATAAAGCGGCAGAGGCATCCCAAACAATGATCCCACAGAGAAACTGTTAAGAAGGGACCCACATTGCCTTTTGACTGAGGGGCTGCTTTAATGTGTGGCTACTTAGCTAATCGCAACATCTGCAGCAAGCAGAAAATCGCTAGGGCTACCCTTTAAGTTCCAGAGACAGGAAGGGGTCCCCCTTTAATAGGTGCCCTGCAATAGGCCACATAGGAAGCAGCAGGGAGTCTGGGCCCTCCCCTGATCAGGAGCACCGGGATGACAGCTGACAAAGTTGCAGTGACAGCATCTGGGGGAGGGATGGTTCCTGGCAGCCTCCGGGCTGTCAGCAGAGCGCAGCACACAGGCCGCGGCCAGGCCACTGAGCAGAGGCCGAGGCTCCCCGTGTGGCCTGCTCCCCTCCCCCCTCCCGGGCAGCGCCGCCCCCCCCGCACTCACCTCCCGTAGATGCCATCTGTAATTCGGTTCCGTTTTAACGGGCGCCGGAGTTTACTGCAGTCCGCATTCCGCCGCTTCATTCTCCCGGTGTCCGCCTCCTCCTGCCGCTGCCGTCTTCCCGCTCCACCGTCTCCGCTCGCTGCAGGGCTCAGCAGGGGCTTCCCGCCCGGGAGGGCACCGCTACACACATCAAACAAACGGGGAGACGGGCAGTTTCTAGGATTTGAAACAAAGAAATAAAGATGGAGGCCCCTCCTCCTCCCCTCAGCAACGGTGCAGCCAGGGGCGGACACAACGCACGTCCGCCCACACTGGGACTGACGGTGGCGCCCACCTATCCGAGGCAGGCTCCCCTTCTGTGACAGACGAGTCAGCCAATCAGCTCCAAGGGCGAGCTGCCAATAATGACGCAGGGAGTTCTGTCGGAGCTTTGCTGGCCTTAGAAAGAAAAGCCGAAAGAATGGGCGGGGTGAGGCGGTGAGCGACACCGGCGCTGACCAATCGCGAAGGTGGCCATGTGATGGGGGCGTAGGGGCTCGTTCAGCGAGTACGGCGCGCGGGAAGCCAGGTAGTGGGAGGGGAAGGGGCGGGATGTGTCAAACCTCGGAGCCAATTAGAGGCAGCTATCGGGAAAGGGTGACGGCGTGCTGACCAGTGACAAGAGGAAGGAGAGGGCCGCCTCTAAAGCCTGGAGGCAGAGCGCGGGGCGGGTTTGTTTTGGGTTCCACGTCCGCAGGATGAAGGGACGGACCGATGTTCCCTCCCAATGTGAGGGCGGAGCTGTGCCAGGGGGCGTGGTCGCCCAGCTTGTCACCGGAGAAAGGCTGCGCCATGTGTTGCAGGCACTGTACCGAGATCTCTGGCGTGGGGGATACAGCACTGCTGCACACAGAGGTCTCCTGATTGCGCTTATCCCAGTGTGTGGCGACTGTATATTAGCCTGCAGTGTCATGGCCGTCCTACTCAGTTATTGTCAGAGGATCCTCAGATTGGCCCCGGGCACTGCCTATGCGGGCACTACAGGGGTCACAACTAACAGTGCTTTGGGTTCCTCTAAAGCATTGGTCCCTAACTTTTTTACCTCACGAGCCATATTTTTATACCTCCCAAGTGTCCCTGATTTGGGGGGACTCCGTTTTTTGAGTCCATGTCTCCCTGTCCCTCGTTGTTCTCATTTGTCCCTCTTTGAGGTGTAACATGCAAATCTGCATCAATAAAATTAATTTGCCTATTTAAAGTATTTATATTGTTTTTACGGTTACAGCCTATCACCTAGCCATCCCTCAATGAGGGGGTGTGGCCTAATTTAAGAAATGTCCCTCTTTCCCACCCTGAAAAGTTGGGAGGTATGTATTTAGCACCGGCTGTCCATCGCACATTCAGTGCAAAGAGACTCTGGAAGCCATATAAACAATACAGAACAGGAACCAACTGGAAGTGGTCCCAAATAACCCTCCAGTGATGTAATGAGCGGCAATGTTGTGATGTCACACACCTCTAGCCAATCCCATGCAGGAAGATGCCTGCACCGCTCTGCATTCTCATCGCCAATGTAACCACAAGCAGCTTGGTAGCCTCTCAGAATCGTTTTTAGCTGCGCAAATTATTAAAAGATTGTCACAGTTACAAATGGTGCTGCACTGAGGGAAAAAAAATCAAGATACATTCTCACAGTGTCGAATCAGCCCTATTATTTGTTCAGAAATTGTATTCCAAAAAATATGCTTTATATTCTATCTAATAGCCTGGTGTGAATAAGCCATAGGTTGCTATACATGTTATTACTAATAATTGGCCATTTATGAGTGAGCCCAGGTAACCCGCACCTCAGGGGATGGGCAAGCATGGCAATATTTAAAGTGCAATAACAATCAAAAATGAATCAATAACAAGGGAGATGCGATTTCCTGATTTACATACTGCCTAGTCGAAGCTGGAACCCACAGCCCCAATGCTCGCCTCCTCCAAGATTGCGCAAGAGCACACCTACAGCACTGTGCGTTCTGCAGGACCATGATACAGCCTGGGATCCAGAATGTAGATGAGTATTGGCTCCAGGGAACCGCTTCATTGGCTAGTATGTTCCAGCAAGCCGATGCCACCCCACTACCAATTAGATAACACCTCTTTAAAGAGGAACAAAACCTGGGATCTACACTATCCAGCCTGGGGCATCCTAAATTGCGACGCAGCCCTATTTATATCACCCGTAAACTCATTTTTTCTTCAATCACCAGCGAGCTTTGCTGCTCTGACCTTAGATTGTCAAGCAATCTGAACTGAGAGAGAGCCCACACCCCCTTCTCCTTGGCATGTACCCACACCAGGCTTTGCTGAATGGCTAGTGCCGGTATGCATATATAGAGGTAAGTGTGATGGGACATGCACATTCAGTGTGGGATCACTGGAAAGGTGAGTTTTCAGGCAATCCCAAGGGTTTCACGCATTAGAGGGAGACTACCGACCCCAGAGTCTATAGACTCTATGCCAGTTGCTTCTAATTAGGGATGATGACACAAGCATGCAATGGACTAGTGTTAGGACTGTGCCCCATACCTGTTATTTACTATTCACAGAGATGCCAAGTCACCCGTTTTTTAGGGAGTCACACCGTTTTTGCTCCCCTTCACCCTGTCACCCTATGAAATATGGAAATTCTTCCTTCTCCCCACCGACTGGCTGAGATCTTTAAAGTGGACCGTCACCCTCCCGTGATCGGCCCGGGAATCTATAAGATCACCTCCCTCCCCGCGGGACATCCGAGATCGGGATGTCCCGCGGGGTGAAACCCCCCCAAACACCCCAAATCCCCTTACCTTGTTTCGCCGCCGCCTCCCTCGCGCCCCTCTAGACGTGCGCGCACCCACGCCGGTCGTCTGTGAATGGCCGTCGCGGGCGCGCGCACGTCAAGAGTGAGGAGGCGGCGGCGGAGGAGCCGCTTGTCCGCGGCTGTCAAAAGGCTTGTCCGTTGGTGCTGGGAGCGGGGAGAGGTGAGTTTTTCGGGGGGGTTTCACACAGCGGGGCACCCCGATCGGGGGTGCCCCACCGAAGTGGACCAAGACCCAGGATAGTCAAAATCCTGGGTGTTGGTCCACTTTAACCCCTGTGGTTAGCAGATTGGCACTAAATGAATGGCTGACCATCCAGCCCCCTCACTATTGGTTGCCTTTGACTCCTTCGGGGAGGCCGATTCATTAATAGCGGCAGGTAGCGACAGTTGAGCGACTGTAGCAGTATTTTCACAGCGCCCGCTAGTAGTCGCTGTGCTTGGCCGCTGTTTGGTTGTTGACAGCGACTCAGTCGGTGTGCAGTAATGTTGAATATTGGGTGAGGAGTCGCTATTTGACAGGTTCCGCGCTGTATAGGAGCGCATGATAGCGACTGGCCATAGCGACCGGCTCCCACCATATTCATTAACAAATCACGCTCAAAAAATTCTCGCTCTGTGAAATGCATGTTTAAACCCCAGAGCGCTGGCGGCGATGGGTTAAAAGTAGTTTTTTAACCCCCAAGCAACCATATTTTTGGAAACCAAAAAAAACAAGTTTTTAATTACATTTTGTAATATGAATACATTAATATCAGACCTGTAATATCAATTCTGCACAAAGTTTTTTTTTTTTTTTTTTACCTTAAAAAAATATCTAACATGGCAGAAGTGGTCACATTAATATGAATTAATTATGAATATTTAAAGATTGTTCCATTGAAATGCATTGGAGCGCGCCAGGTAGCGAGAGGTCATACCTGTCGCTGTTCAAGGTCGGACGCTGGCACTGTGGGCTGAGGCTGGAATAATGATGGATGAGTAGCTATCTGGCGCTATCTCAGTCGCTAAGCAGGATCGGCTTGATAAATGTGTGATTGTGGTGGGGAGCCGGCGTTCTCGTGGCGGTGCCCGTCATTACCGGTCGCTATCCCTTGTTAAATAAGGGCCTAAGTCTCTGGTTGGTTAGATTTGCCCTTAGGGTGTGGCAAGGATCCCCTGTCAGCCTTTAAACTGGAGGAACAGTGTGGTGACTGCTGAGCACTCTGCTTGATGCTACATTTGATCACCTCAGAATCCTGGCAGTGGGTGAGTATGCTGCATGGTGGGGTTCCCTAGGGATTTACACTGTGGGGCATTCCTAATCAGGCTTCCCCCAGGACACATTCTAAGTGAATCAAACATATATATAAACTCCTGGTCTGCTTTAATTTCTGTGATCTCTGGTGGGTACTCTGCATTTTAGGGTGGAAGGCTGGCACTCTGCATATTTCATTTGATATCTGGAGGCATCCGCTCTAACCTCACCAATGATTTGTTGGGGCAGAGGAAAGGGGGGGGGGGTTGTCCTGCACAGCTGGAAGCCCAAGATCAATCATAGATACTTACTTATGTCCTCATTCCCTTGTCCTATTCTACTGCCCCATGTAACCACCAGTGATCAGCAGGGGTAGCAAGACCAAAGGTAGCACAGCACTGTGGTAGCCTGCCCTGCAAACCTCAATAGCTGTAAGTAAAGGCAAAGGTAAGTGTCTCTGCCCCCCATTGATAAAGTGGCCCTCCACTCAGGAATGACTGGGGGGCCACTAACTGGGCAAAAATTGGTAAAATGTATCCCAATAATAGGCAAAATTACTACCGCTTGCTTTGTGTCAGTTACTGTAATAGTTGGCAGCATTACATTGTAAGCATTATGGATTTTACAGCCTTATATACCTGCAAATTGTCATTTGCTCCTCAAAAGCTTGTGAATAGCCACACCCCATACCACACAAACTGGTCTACAAGGTTGGAATCTCTGTAATCTGCTTTCTGCTTACAATGTCCTTATATATTATATTATAACAGTTTCTTTTGCAACAAATAAAAAAGAAAAATAAATAACAGATACACTCAGCATGAGGACAACATGTTGGTACACAAAAGAATCCTATTGAAAGTGAAATGACCCTTCAAGTTGTTTTCTGAGGTAAAGATCTTAAGAGTTTTATCTTCAGCACAGTACAAGCAGCTATAAAACCTTTAATACCAATTTCTCACAGTAAACTACCAATAAAAATGATAAATTATTCCAAAGGTTTTATCTAGTGTGTAGTGGGCGGGTGAACTGGCCCTGGCATTTTTCTTTAAAAGAAATCACTGGTGTTATATGACAAATTCCACTCACCAACACTCCCTTTCATAGCCACTTGAAGGGTCTCTCATGGGGTCATGGGGTATGGGGTCAAGGCAAGTATTCCCTCCCCCCCCCCCATGTATTTTGTTTTGATGCATCAGTATAAAACTTATCAGGTCCCAAGTCCAGTATATGCTTCTTAAAGTGGACCAAAATGATACTGCCCCCCCCCGCATGGGGCATCCAGATTCAGGATGCCCTGTTGTGTGAAACTCCCCAGGTCATCCAAAAACTCACCTACTTTCCAGGTCTAACGGCGCATGTGCGAGCAGCGGCCCACATACCCGCTATCTCTTTAGCAGGGCACGTGTCCACACCAGGCATTTGTGAATGGCCGGCGCGGGCACGCTGCCTGTTAAGCGGTAGCAAGGGATGCAGCCACCAGCACGCTTAGATCCGAATGCTTTTAGACGAGCTCTAGGGCGAATAAGTGGGAGCTGATCCAAGCACGCTGACTGGATGAGAGGCTGTGCATGCGCCGTCGAACTGAGGAAGGGTGAGTGAGTGTGATGGCTTCTGGGGATTGTGTTTTTTGGTGGGGGGGGGACATGCTGCACACTGCCTGCATTTGGGATGCCCGTATACTGCCTGCATTTGGCATGCTCGTTCACTGCCTGTAATTGGGATGCTCGTACACTGCCTGTAATTGGGATGCTCGTACACTGCCTGTAATTGGGATGCTCGTACACTGCCTGTAATTGGGATGCTCGTACACTGCCTGTAATTGGGATGCTCGTACACTGCCTGTAATTGGGATGCTTGTACACTGCCTGTAATTGGGATGCTTGTACACTGCCTGTAATTGGGATGCTTGTACACTGCCTGTAATTGGGATGCTTGTACACTGCCTGCATTTGGGATGCCCGTATACTGCCTGCATTTGGGATGCTCGTTCACTGCCTGCAATTGGGATGCTCGTACACTGCCTGTAATTGGGATGCTCGTACACTGCCTGTAATTGGGATGCTTGTACACTGCCTGTAATTGGATGCTTGTACACTGCCTGTAATTGGGATGCTTGTACACTGCCTGTAATTGGGATGCTTGTACACTGCCTGTAATTGGGATGCTTGTACACTGCCTGTAATTGGGATGCTTGTACACTGCCTGTAATTGGGATGCTTGTACACTGCCTGTAATTGGGATGCTCGTACACTGCCTGCATTTGGGATGCCCGTATACTGCCTGCATTTGGGATGCTCGTTCACTGCCTGTAATTGGGATGCTCGTACACTGCCTGTAATTGGGATGCTTGTACACTGCCTGTAATTGGATGCTTGTACACTGCCTGTAATTGGGATGCTTGTACACTGCCTGTAATTGGATGCTTGTACACTGCCTGTAATTGGGATGCTTGTACACTGCCTGTAATTGGGATGCTTGTACACTGCCTGTAATTGGGATGCTTGTACACTGCCTGTAATTGGGATGCTCGTACACTGCCTGTAATTTGGGATGCCTGCACACTGCCTGTAATTGGGATGCTTGTACACTGCCTGTAATTGGGATGCTTGTACACTGCCTGTAATTGGGATGCTCGTACACTGCCTGTAATTTGGGATGCCTGCACACTGCCTGTAATTGGGATGCTTGTACACTGCCTGTAATTGGGATGCTTGTACACTGCCTGTAATTGGATGCTTGTACACTGCCTGTAATTGGGATGCCAGCACACTGCCTGCATTTGGGATGCCCATACAATGCCTGTATTTGGGATGCCCGCGCACTGCCTGCAATAGGGATGCCCGCACACTGCCTGTAATTGGGATGCTTGTACACTGCCTGTAATTGGATGCTTGTACACTGCCTGTAATTGGGATGCCAGCACACTGCCTGCATTTGGGATGCCCATACAATGCCTGTATTTGGGATGCCCGCGCACTGCCTGCAATAGGGATGCCCGCACACTGCCTGTATTTGGGATGCCCGCACACTGCCTGTTTTGTGGGATACTGCTCACTGCCTGTAATTTGAGGTGCCCCTCACTGCCTTTAATGAGGGATACTGCTCACTGCCTGTAATGTGGTGATAGGGGGATTCTGCATACTACCTATAATAGGGTGATTAGGGAGGTATTTTAACACACCATTTTTCTCCTCCAAATCCTGCGTCTAATCGCGTAAAAAATATGATATTTGGCACTATCACGCTATGTTTCTTCTTTTATTTTGACTCAAGCCCAAAATTGAACCATTATTGGACAATAGGGCAAAGGAGTGCATATATTATATTGTAGTAAGTTCATCTATTTGAATAAGGAGTAAAAATACTACTGAATAAGGAATCCTAAAAAGCACTAGTGGTCAGATGGGCCATACCCTGTGCTGGATCTTAAAAAGTTTATCCAATGAGTGTTTATTAGTATGCTGGTGAAAGAGATCCGGAAAATTAAACTGAAGTTGTTACCGTGGTGTTTCTCCATGCTTGTTGTTTGCTTTGTTTAAATTTCTTGTTACTCCCATTAGAAATATTTGGGGTATTTTGCATGTTAGAGCCCATTTAAGTATTGCTGGTTAGCACGATAACACTATTTTCTTGTTTTTTAATCATGTCAATTCTTTCCATAAAGTTTCATATAGCCGATGAAAAATCTGTGTATGCAGCTATTGTCATGAAATGCCCATATAAAATAAAGCTATGTGTTAGGGCGAGTGCTGCATGCCCATCTAGCAGCACTTCACTTACCTCCATGGCTGCATCCAGCCGTCATCCATTTTGCAGCACTTCCCTCATGGCTGTTCCCAGCTGTCTCCCTTCCCCCCATGCTTCCTTCTCGCATGCTCAGGTGCGCGCACGTCTCCGTCCACTAGAGGGCGAGCGCACTGGATTCCTGAGATTTAAAGGGCCTGTACAGCACTGATTGGTGCTTGGTCATCCAAGCCTGCATCCACTTCTCCTATTTAAAGAGGCACTTCCTTCCTTCAGTGCCGGATCTTGGTCTCTCCATGCTTGTTGTAAGTCAGACATTCTTGGATTGCTCACCCGTGTACCGACCTCTGCCAGTCCCCGATTCTGAACCTTAGCTGCCTGCCCCGACCTCGGCTACTCACCTTTACCGCGAACCTGTGCTGCCAGCCCTGACCTCTGCCTGTACTTACTACGCCTTTTGCCTGCCACTTGTGTACCTCACTGAACCTCGGCTGACTGTGGGACTGGGCCGCTGTTGGGGGGTAGCGACCTGGGGGTCACTCGCCGCACAAGACCAACCTGCCTTGCGGTGGGCTCTGGTGAATACCGGTGGCCCCTCAGACTCCGCTCCCCTGACACGGTACCCGCCATCGGTCCCACAGTTAAAGTGGACCATCACCCTCGGGTGATCGGCCCGGGAATCTATAAGATTCCCGGGCCGATCACCTCCCTCCCCGCAGGACATCCGAGATCGGGATGTCCCGCGGGGTGAAACCCCCCCAAAACCCCCAAACCCCCTTACCTTAGTCTCGGCGGCGGCCGGGGCAGCCTCCCTCGCGCCCCTCTAGGCGTGCGCGCCCCCGCGCCGGCCGTCTGTGAATGGCCGGCGCGGGGGCGCGCGCGTCAAGAGGGACGCGCGGGAGGCGGCGGCGGAAGAGCCGCGGACAAGCGGCTGTCAAATCGCTTGTCCGTCGGCGCTGGGAGCGGGGAGAGGTGAGTTTTTCTTGGGGTTCGGGAGGGTTTCACACAGCGGGGCACCCCGATCGGGGGTGCCCCACCGAAGTGGACCAAGACCCAGGATAGTCAAAATCCTGGGTGTCGGTCCACTTTAAAGCGGATCCACACCCGAGTCCGCTCCACCCGGTCTGTGACAGTATGTAATAAGACACATGAGGACAAAAGGAATCTAATGTACTGCAACTCATCAATTTCAATGCCTGGGCATCATTCTAGACTCCTCTCTCTCATTCACACAACACATTCTAGCCTAGCTACCTCCTGCTGTCTCCAACTTAAAAACATCTCCCGCATCCGTCCCTTCCTCTCACCTGATACCGCTAAAATGTTAGTGCATGCCCTGGTCATACCCAACTGGACTACTGCAACACCCTCCTCTATGGTTTGCCAACAAACAGACTGGCACCCCTCCAATCTATTCTGAACTTGCTGCAGCAGAAGCTGCTCGCTTCATTCACCTCTCCTCTCACTTCTCCAGTGAGGCTCGCCTCTGTCAATCCCTCCACTGGTTACCTCTCTCTCAGAGAGTTCTTTTCAAACTTCTAACACTAACCTACAAAGCTCTCTCCAACCAGGCCCCTCCCTACACCTCACCCCTAATCCAGCATTACCAACCGAGGGGCAACCTCCGCTCTGCCTCTGACATTCTCCTGTCCTCCTCGTTAACTGCCTTGCACTCCCTTCTTCAAGACTTGATATCTCTGGAATGCACTTCCCCACTTAATGCATCACGCTCAAACACTCTAAGCCTTTTAAAGTGCCCTCAAAACTCCCCTCTTCAGACAAGTATATATCCTTTCTATAGCACTACCTTCACCGGGCAAGTTCTACCACTTGTGATCCCGTCTCCACCCCCCCGATCCCTTAGACTGTAAGCTCACAAGTACAGGGCTCTCCTTCCTATTGTCTCTTTTTATCACATTTGGTTTGTACAGTATGTCTAAGCTTCTCAGGGCCGGTGTTAGTGAGTTGCAAACCAGGCAGTTGGCTGTCTTCAGCACTGCTGGGGCTACCAGGACTGTGTAGTGTGCAGCAGCCGGCAGCACTGTGTGCCCCAAATGCGCGTCCCAGATGGTCAACAAGAGTCTATAGCACTACAGGGACAGATCACAGGCTGGGATGGGTATGGATACTCGTAAAGTGATGGTACTGAAGCGTTGGCATTGTAGGGGCCAATACTGTGGCAGAGGTGGGTATGACCTTCCAGTTCACTTGCCTCTAAGGGTGAGTCACTGCTTGTAGCGATAACCTTTATCGCCAGAGGGCTTCCCCGCCAGAGACGTCCTTTTCCCAATGGTGAGAGGTGCTGCAGGAATCCCAGAGTCGTCCGTGAGGAACCAGGAACAGCCCTTACAAGGGCTAGTGAATTGTAATATAGCGTTTCCCCCAATAAGAGACAGAACTCAGTATTGAGGGTGAAGATGAACTGAACTTTATTAGTGCCACACTGTGCCTTATATGCAAGGCTCCATGCAAGGGGACCTCCCCGTGGACCTGATGGAGGACTGCATGACAAACACACGGACCAATGGGAGCAGGGCACACAATCCCTCAACTCTGCCGGTGACGCAATCAGCAACACAATAGCCGTTTGTAACACAATCAGTAGAACAATAGCAGTATGTAGCACAATCAGTATAACAATAGCAGTCTGTAATACAATCAACAACACCATGGCAGTCTGTCTGGGACAGGCTCAAGAAAATGAAAGTAATGGATCTATGCAAAAACAGTGCCTTTAAAATCCAAAGGCAGAGTCTGTCACACTGCTCTTTTGTAAACAATAAGAGGGGGATTTGTTTTAATTCCCTGACTTGTTGTGTTATTGAGTGTTTTAGAATTTGGGGCCCACCTTTAATTTTCCCGGGGTCACGCTATGGGGGTTATTTAAGAAGGGATAGTGCCAGGTAATGCCTCATAGCGGCAGGCAGCGTCTTATGAACGAATGTCAGGCGCTGTAGGCAAAACCACATTTATGAAAACGAATCTGCTGAGCGACTCTAACAGCGCCATGTAGCGTCACATGTATTATTACAGGCGGCTCAGCATATAGCGCCGGTGCTCTAGCTTCCAGAGCGCCAGGTATTACCTTTTTTTGTTTTTTTTTTTGTTTTTGCTCAAATCCTTGTGTGACCTCTCCTGGCCAGCAAACAAACACTTTTAGAAACATGTCATTACAGGTCGGGCAATAAAGTGTTAAAGTGAACCAAAACCCAGACCAAAACCCCCACTCCCCAGGGCACCCCGATTGGGGGTGCCCCGCTACGTGAAACCCCCCAGATCTCCTGCATTAACTCACCTCACGCAGTCCTACGGCACATGCAGGGCCGCTCATCCAATCAGCACGCTCGGAGCTGCTGAGCTATGGATGTCTAACCCGATGTCACAGCTCAGCAGCTCCGAACGCCGCCGCGGCCCGCGCATGCACCGTTGGACCGGAATTAAGGTAAGTGTAGCGGGCGACCTGGGGGGTTTCACACCGCGGGGCATCCCGATTTTGGATGCCCCGTAGGGAGGTCCACTTTAATGTCACAGTGTTAAAACAATGTAATTCCATGTGTTCTCTCTTTGTTACTGGTGGATATGTGTTCAAAAACGTTAAGACTTTAATCACAGAGCGTCTGGTGCTCTATGCTATAGCGACCAGATTTAGAGCACCAACACTGTGTGTGTGTAGTTTTTTGATAAGTATGGCGTGAGACACTGAGAGGCGGTCACACTGAGCTAGCGCTACCTTTCGCTCCCTGCAGCGCTGTACTGGTGTTAGAGCGCTCTACATACATCCCATTCATCAATTCCAGCCAGGTTACTAGTGACTGAGGCGCTCTGTTACAGCGCCCGATAACCGTTTACAGCGTCAACTAGCGGTCGCTCTAAGCGCTGCTATACAGACGCTCATCAGCCTGTTTGTCTGAAACATTTTAAGTGCATTGTAACACCCACTTCAAGACAGAAGAGCATTCTGCAGCAGAGGGTGTCCCAGCATGGGAATACATGTCCTGAGAACCAGGACACACTTTTTCCCTTTACTTCTTACCCTGGAAAACATACAGTAAAAAAAAAACAGATTTGATCCAGTTTTTAATTGGTTGACATATGTGATGCGATTTTGTGCATTACTTACTGCTACATATATCATAAAGTCTTACATTTTTAGAGCAGTAGAATATACCACAAATGAGGATCTGTAGGACATCACTAGGACGGCACTGCACATTTTCAGCTGTCCTTTTCAACTTCTTTCCAAAAACTCAGCTGCTGACAAAATATGGTGGCATGCTGATAGTCCTTGGACAAGTTAAGATAAGGCCTCCAGGCATTTGGTTAACACCCATACCTCTGCCTTTCCTTCTCCCAGCAACTTGTTTATAGTGAACAAAGCAAGTCTAATTTATTAGTCTAACAAAATATAAAGATGCCGGCAAGATACGCCTACAGTCTAAGAGACCGACTGCCATGGGTGCTTATGTTCCTGCAGACAATATTCACATTCATATTTTTGTTTCTTTTTTCCCACAAATACAAAACAGAGCGACCTCTTCACTGGTACCCAGGTAAGAGTCTAATATTTTATTTGCTACAGCTTTATAGATAGCTTTATATTTGGTTTATATTGTTTGTATTACTTTTAGAGATCATTGACACATTTCCTATTGTACACAAAGTACACAGAAGGTTTAAAGTTTATGTTTACTGATCACATAGACCATACAAGTATAGTATGTAGTGAAATGTAGAAACAAGATCATATAAAACAAGAGCATATAAAACAAGAGCATATAAAAATCCCCAAAAATGTAAACTAATGTAAACAAAAAAAAAATGATATAGGAATACAGTATAAATGTATAGATATATCTATAGTTCCCGTTTCACCAAAAATGATCACCAGCAGGATATTTTTTTAGTGCCCTATGGGGTATACAGAAATATATCGCCACTCTTGGCTCATGGGGTCCTGTTTTTTCCAAACTTAAAACAAAATATTTAATATGATGTAGCTTAGCATGGAATGGGATGCCTGGAGCCCACCAGTAGAACTGGCACTGACATTAGGAGGCCGATTCATTAATAGCGCCAGGTAGCGACAGATGAGCGGCAGTAGCGTGATTTTCACAGCGCCAGCTAGTATTCGCTGTGCTTGGCCGGGGTTTGCTTGTTGACAGCGACTCAGTCGGTGTGCGGTAATGTTGAATACGGGGTTAGGGGTCGATGTTTCACAGGTTCTGCGTTGTATGGGTGCGCCTGACAGCGAATGTCCAGAGCGAACGGCTTGCTGCAGATTCATTAACAAATCACGCTCAAAAATTTCTCGCTCTGTGAATTCCTTGTTTAAACCCCAGAGCGCTGGCGGCGATGTGTGTAATGTAGTTTTTAATCCCCAAACAACCATTTTTTTTTATGTAAAAATTATACAAGTTTTTCTAAACATTTTGTAATTCGAATACATTAATATCAGACCTGTAATATCAATTCTGCACATATTTTTTTTTTTTCCTTAAAAAAAATATCTAACATTGGCGTAGTGGTCACAGAATTTTTGACAGTTAAAAAAAAAAAAAAAAAAAAAAATCAATTAATTATGAATATTTAAAGATTGCTCCATTGAAATGCATTGGAGAGCGCCAGGGAGCGACAGGTCATACCTGGCTCTGTGATGGGATTAGCAGCGGCGCTGTTCGTTGCAGTCGGCTACATGATGAATCCCGCGCTAGTTGACGCTCTCGCCGGCGCTAGCCTCATTTAGCGTGATAAATGCGTCATTGTGACCGCCGCCGGGCGTACTTGAGTCGGTAGCCGCCGTTAGCTGCCGGTACCTGGCGCTCGTCAGACACTACCTGGCGCTAGCCCTTGATAAATAAGGCCCTAGAAGTATTACCAGCTTACATTCAGGGCCCATCCACAGAAACATTATGCCAGGCTGTATTGTCTGTATGTGTGCACTTGGCATGGCACAAATAAACTATACATAGTTCAGGTTTGGTGATGAAGGCCTTCAGATGGGACCAGGGGCCCACTTTTCCTGGAAACCCTGAGGGCCAATTCGAGCCTGGCTCACTAGTTACAATGCCCCATTCACAGGTGCAGGTGATTTTGAGGGAAACGTTTGAAAGCTCTTTGAAATGCATGTTGCAATTCCCACCCAAATGTGCACAGAGGCTCTTTACAGATGAGGCCATATTACTGCGCCCATAAAACAAAGCCCATTGTAACCTAGGGCCGCTTGCACTTCTGCATTTGGTGTTTGCAGAGCAATCACATCGCCTTGCCAGCAGCATTTTTAAGGTGGCTGCTATCGTGATACCACTCTATTAAACTTCTGTGATGTTTGTTTGGCAATGCTGTTCCAGGCCATGGCATCAACTCTCGAATTTAGATGGAAGAAAATAATTTAAAGTACTTGAACAATCTACCTCTTAGGCTTGATTCAGGAAACTTGCCTTAAAGTGCAACAAAACCCGAGCATTTGACATTCGTGGGTTTTGTTCCAGTCCCCCAGGGACTGCGTGAAACCCCCCAGAACGCCGCTTTCACTCACCCCTTTCTCATTCCTATGTCACATGTGCGGGCTCTCTTCCAATCAGAGCTGCAATGATTATGTCATTCGCAAATGGCTCTCATTGACTCGAATGGGGAGTGCGCCCGCCGCATCCCCTGCTTTCCCGGCTGTGCTCCCGCCTTAGCCTATTATTATTGTTTATTTATATAGCGCCATCAACTTCCGTAGCACTTTACAAGGTATGAATACAGACAGGGTAAAACATATAGTACAGAGAACAATACAAAATTAGATGCCACAGGTTAAAACCAAGTGTTGTGAGCACAGGAGACAATAGGGAGGAGTGCCCTGCCCTTGCGAGCTTACAGTCTAAAGGATGGGGGTGGAGACAAAGGGGGCGGGGTCACAAGTGGTAGAGCTTGAGTATGGCTGCTATTGAAGGTTATAGGAGTTGCTTAAGCCAGGTCATATGCTTGTCTGAAGAAGTGAGTTTTGAGGGCACTTTTAAAGGCTTGGAGTGATGGAGAGTGGCGGATCGAGCGGGGGAGTGCATTCCAGAGAAGTGGGGAGGCACGGGAGAACTCTATGTGAGACAGGTAACCAGTGGAGGGATTGACAGAGGGGGACAGCATTGGAGAAGCGAGAGGAAAGGTATATAAGGCGAGCAGCAGAGTTTAGAATAGATTGGAGGGGAGCTAGTCTGTTTGTTGGCAAACCACAGATAAGGATGTTGCAGTAGTCCAGTCGGGATATGACCAGGGCATGCACTAGCATTTTAGTGGTATCAGGTGAGAGGAAGGGACGGATGCAGAGATATTTTTTAGTTGGAGGCGACAGGAGGTGGCCAGGGAGTGAATGTGAGGTTGGAACGAGAGAGAGGAGTCCAGAATGATACCCAGGCATCGAGCTTGATGAGTTGCAGTTATTGTAAGATTATTTACAGAAATTGCAGTGTTAGAGACGGAAAGGGAGTGAGATGGTGGGAAAATGACCAGTTCTGTTTTGTCCATGTTCAGTTTAAGGGAGCGAGGTGTCATGAAGGAAGAGATGGCTGTTAGACAGTCAGGAAGGCGAGAGAGGAGAGATTCGAGCCTAAATGGCTTGGACGGGAGCACGTGCACGCTGCTGGGAATGCAGCAGCTCCCCATTCTGGTCAATGAGAAGTGTTTGCCGAATGACATAGTCACAGCAGATGGCTCTGATTGGACAGTAGCCAGCGCCGTTGGAGCGGAGAAAAGGTGAGCATTTATGGGCGCTCCAGGGGGGTTTCACACAGATTGGGGATGCCCCGTTGGTAGACCAGTGGGTGGGTTTTGTTCTGCTTTAAAATATCTAATGAAAATTAGGACTGTTTGCTGGGTATATTTGAAAGAAGAGGCATGAGATGAGGTTTGATTCAGTAAAGAGGAAGTTAGAGCATAATTCGCACCTAAAAACTTCACTAGAGTAATGTGCCAAATGATTTCATTCATTCAGTTTTCTTAAAGTACTTAAAGTGGACCAAAACCCACCGCGATCTATAAGATTCCCGGGCTGATCGATTCCCTTCCCCCAGGGCCCGCTGTATGAAACCCCCAGGTTGCCCCATAAACGTACCTTTTTCCTGTCCAAATCCGCATGTGCGAGCTGCGGCCGCATCCCCGCTATCCCACTAGCAGGGTGCCTGCCTGTGCCAGGCATTTGTGAATGGCCAGGGTAGCGGGGAATGCGGCTGTCAGCATGCTCGGAGCCACTGGGTTCGACAACGTGGCGTCAGCGGCTCCCAGCGGCCGCGCATGTGCCGTAGGACCGGCTTCGGCGATCTGGTTAGTTTCATGCAGTGGGGCACCCCTAATCGGGGTGCCCTGGGGCAAAGGACCAAGGCCCAGGATAGACAAAATCCTGGGTTTTGGTCCACTTTAAAACCGCCACCATTTTACAGCCACTGGATCCTAATACCTTCCCAGGGTGCAAGTTTTAGATGTTGATAACTAGCATATGTTCCATTTTAAACATTAATAAACTCAACTCTCATTTAAAAACAGCGTATTTTATCTTATGCTTTATTATAATATACCTCATGAAATGTCCCTTATTTTTGTGAGACGTTTTAATGACCGTTTTATGAATCGAGGCCTAAGCTGTTGTTTGAAGCTGTTTTACAGATAACAGTATGCAGTTGCGTATTTGGATTATCAGTGTAGGGCAGAAGTAGCCATTCATGATCCTCCTACATCACTGAGAGACATTCCAATGTTTCGTACAAATTTCCTAGCTTGCATTTAACAGTAAAATAAACCAAAAGTAGCTTGAATCTACAATGTTAGAGTTACTAATGTTGTTATATTATGTCATATAATATAATGTCATATATTCATTATTTTTAAATGCCTTTTGAGTATTTGGGATAACTGAGTTCCATTTGTTGTTTCATAAATGTTGTTCATTGGTCCTCATTATAGAGGACCAAAACCCATACTGGTACCACCCCTAGTTAAATGCTCTCCAGGAGAATTGTCCCCATATACTCAATTGGGAATCCCACGGCACTCCCCCAAAATTGGGGTGTGTGTATACAGACACTCCAGGGAGTTTACAGTGGAGCAAAACCCAGGATTTTGACTATCCTGGGTTTTGATCTTTGCCCCACAGGCACCCTGATTGGGGATGCGAAACCACCCAGATCGCCCGATCTCACTCACCCTTCCTTGGTCCCACGCCGCATGAGCTGCCTCTCGTCCAGTCAGCACGCTCAGATCTGCTCCCACTCCTTCTTCTAAGAGCTCACCTAAAGAAAGCGGATATGAGTATGCTGGCAACCAGATTACCCACTACCCTTTAACTAGGAGCGTGCCATTCACAAATGCCTGGCGTAGGCACGCACCCTGCTAAAGGGATAGCGGGGATGCGGACGTTGCTCGCACATGCACAGATGGACCGGGAAAGAAGGTGAGTTTTCAGGCAACCTGGGGGATTTGACACAGTGGGGGGATCAAGTTTGCCTGCCCTGGAGTCTCATAGACTGGTCCACTTTAACAGATTTTGGTTCTCTCTAACTAAAAACAGACCATAAACAATCATTCGTACTTTCCTTTTGGAACTTACTGTGCTGTAAGAATTTTTGGGAGCAGACGTTTTCCTTCTTTTGTGCCATTTCACTATTTGATTTGCATCTTTAAAGCAACTTGGCTAGTTGTATTCTGTTGCTGTAACTGAACAATCTATCACACAGTGTAACAGTATCTTCTCAGTGGCATATATTTTATGATTCTTTTTTAATATTTTGCTTAGGAAAAAATAGTGTGTGTGTGTGTATGTGTGTGTGTATGTGTGTGTGTATATATATATATATATATATATATATATATATATATATATATCTCAGCATGTTCAGATATACCCATTCATCTGCAGGTTTAGAGGTTTAGAGACCTTTGTTTGTTTTGTCTACATTGTGTTTTGGAGCAGTGAAAACATGGGACACATTAACAGTAGCCCTCTAAAAAGTCTGCTCGGTAACCTTGGGCATCCCGATTTAGAATGCCTTCTGAGGACTAAGGGTGAGCAGCAAAACATTACACGAGAATCAACCACCAAGTGGAGCACACTGCATTGATGCACACCTCTGACAAGTGAGGACCGAACTGTTACACATGTGCAACCATTTTCTATGTCCCCCTGTCAGAATCCAGCTCCACACAGAATAGATACTTTTCTTGGTGACTCCATGGCATATACTATGGGTTAAAGTCTCTGACGTATGCTGCTTGGAAGAGCATAACCCCCTGCAGATGTTGTGGAATATATTTGTACATGCTGCGCTCCTGCACTGCAAGGGAGCAGCCATTTTGCTATACATCTGAGAGCCCTGCCTAAACATAGGCATGAGTGAGGGGCTGTGTCAGCTAAAGGACACATTGCACCTGAGCTGATCAGCACATCCAGCTAGAGTAAAATTTTACCTTTCTTTTACACAGATTGTTAGAAGGCATTAAAATATTTCTCTAGGAGGTTGCATAGAGTTTTTTTTTAAAGCAGACCACTTCAAACTGACAGATATATCTGTCTCATTAAGATGGGGCAGCAGCATTGTCATACTGTACACACGTACACACACTCACGAGCGGAGGGACCCGGCAGGGCTTCCCCAGTCCAAGAAATAGCCAACCTCCTGATCTGGCAAAAAGCAGAAGCCCTGGTAGGACCTCCCCCCCCCCCCCCAATCTAAGATGTAGGCCTATTCCCACTCAGATCCAGCCAGAGAAACGCTGTAGCCAGCATATTGCCCACATAGTGTTTCATAACGGGACACCACCTGGAGCCGAGGACCCTCCTGTGCATCAATGTTATGGGGTTCTTGGTGGGGATTCTGCACTCTGCCTGTTATGGGGTTCTTGGGGGATTCTGCACTCTGCCTGTTATGGGGTTCTTGGGGGATTCTGCACTCTGCCTGTTATGGGGTTCTTGGGGGATTCTGCACTTTGCCTGTTATGGGGTTCTTGGGGGATTCTGCACTTTGCCTGTTATGGGGTTCTTGGGGGATTCTGCACTTTGCCTGTTATGGGGTTCTTGGGGGATACTGCACTTTGCCTGTTATGGGGTTCTTGGGGGATTCTGCACTCTGCCTGTTATGGGGTTCTTGGGGGATTCTGCACTTTGCCTGTTATGGGGTTCTTGGGGGATACTGCACTTTGCCTGTTATGGGGTTCTTGGGGGATTCTGCACTTTGCCTGTTATGGGGTTCTTGGGGGATTCTGCACTTTGCCTGTTATGGGGTTCTTGGGGGATTCTGCACTTTGCCTGTTATGGGGTTCTTGGGGGATTCTGCACTTTGCCTGTTATGGGGTTCTTGGGGGGGGGGGGGGTGGAGATTCTGCACGCAGCCTGGTATGGGTTTTTTATGGGGGGGCTTCTGACACACTGCCCATTATGTGTTTCTTGGGGGGATGCTGTACACTTTTTAAGTCTTTTAAGTGGTTCTCTAGGGGGGCAAAGGGTGCTTCTGCTGCCATCTCAGTTTGTTTCGTCAAAATAGTTTGAACAACATATACTAAAACCCCAATGTGCTTTGAAACCGCTTTCCTGTGGGAGACCTTGCTGATGCACTATATTTACTGTGCGTATTGTTGTTGTATTTAACTGTAGCTTGAAACTATCTTCCAAAACCTTGCCTGTGTAGCAAAGTTTGGCTGTTCCTCAATCAGTTTTAAGCCTCCTACACAGCTGATGATCATTATCACCTGTTTAGTGTAATTGGTTATGGAGTTACTAAACCTCCCTGAAAAAGAGGCACTCTCCTTATTTCCAGCTGCAGCCCTGTCCGCCACTCAGAAACCTCCCTGTTTCCAAGAACGAGGGCTGGGGGCGGCGCGACTAACAGTGAGTGGCACAGGAGCCTGCGCACTTCCCAAAGATGTAGGGGATGCGGCTGCTGAATATTTACATTGGCAAGGGAGACAGGAAGCAGTTAATTTTTACCCAGACCTGGTGAGGTTTCACACAGAGGAGAAGGCCTTTTAGATTCGAGGACGGGCCTTCTTGGGTTTTGTTCTACTTTAATTGTTAAAAATAAATGTTCTTTTATTCGCAGCCTTTTTTTAAACATATGCCTAAAATGTTTGCACAGTTTTTATTTGATATATCTGCAGAGATGTTACATTTCTTTATGTATTCACTTTATAGGATTTCAAGATGTGAATGTTATGGTCATCCTTGGTGTTGGCTTCCTCTTTGCCTTCTTAAAGAAGTTTGCATTCAGTGGCATTGGTTTCAATTTTATGATCACAGCCGTTGGATTGCAGTGGGCCATCATTTTGGATGCTTTTCTAGTAAACAATTCAGCTGCAGCTCCAGTCATTGGTATGACCAGGTAATTGACCCCATGTTGTTGTAGATACGTACTGCTCTATGCTTAGTTTTGTATGCATACTGTTTAAATGAACAAAGATATCATTGACATGACATTGAACTGAAACACCCCATAGAAGTCTGAGGAATTGTGTACGGCACTAATTCAGACTCCAGGGCCAGCCACATGCTGCCTGTCTACTTGCCCCTCCCACCTGCCCACCCACATTTGTCACCAAATAAAGCATTGTAAAATAACGCACCAAGTGGACGGGCAACGTGTGTGATGTTTATTAAGGTTGTGTATTTTATGTAATAATAGTTTAAACCAGTTATGTAATGTAAAAGACTGTTCGGAACCCAATGGGTTAATCCAGAAGCACGGTCAGTGAGCAGAGACAAGGGTTGCACATGAAAGTTCCAGAGCTTTTACAGTTTCAGAACGATTCTGCACGGATGGCACAGGAAGAACTGCGTGGGAATCTTCTGGCATTGAATGACTGCCAGAAGCTCCCTTAAATGGGACAAGGGGGAGGCTGGTTGGAGCTCAGGGAGGTCAGCTGACCTAATGCTCCAGTCCGAGTCCAGTCCTGAGGACGCCTAACAGTAGGGTTGTGATTGTGCAAGACTTGATGTATTTGCACAATCCTAGAAGACTGTGTGGACACAGCAGTGCGGGCTTTCGTGGGCATGTGGACACGCCTGGAGCTTGCACAGATGCAGAGCTGTCTAACCCACCACACTGAAGCCTACAACCACAGCCGGTCTCGAATGCCAGCACTGCTGACCAGCCACCAGAACGGGACACCACCTGGAGCCGGGGACCCTCCAGACCCTGCCGCACAGTCCCCAGCTGAGATGGTATGTGATACCAGTATGTCATGGGACCATATCCTAAACAATGGCATATACAGTATGGCCGCCTATGGGTTTATGCAGGATGTATATAATATATATATATATATATTTTATTCATAACAGAAGATGAAGATGCAAGGCTGGGGGGGTAAGGGACTAATACTGCAGTACATGAACATAGCTGGTGCTTATATTTGGGTCAAGCTTTACTCATCATTGCAGCTTGATATGTGCTTTTATACATTGAAATTACATTTTTATGTTCAAAAAAGTTGCTACATCATAGTGTCTGTAATTTGTCATTTCTGATTATATTTCACAGCTTAAGAACAGGACTGATGAGTGTTTTTCCAGTCTTGATCTCATCCGGGGTTATCCTAGGAAAAGTCAATCCTGTGCAGCTGATTATCATGACACTCATTGAATTACCCATATTTACAGCAAACAGATACATTATGAAACATCATCTTATGGTAAGAGAGAAGGTATATTTACACATTTTTGAAAACACTTTTTACATTTATTTATAATGTTTATAGGTTACTATTTGAGATTGAGCCCAAACTTAACTGTTTAACGGTAACCTCCAGTGGCAGCACTGGGAAGCCCGAGTCTGGGTAACTGCAACTAACCTCTTCTACAAGCATAGTTTGCTGCCCCCATGTGACAGCCAGGAGCGGTTTTGCTCTTGGCTGCCGGCAGATTGAAGAAGAGGTAAGTAGTAATAGGTGCTAGGTATTAGGCTTCTCAGGAGGACATTGTGTAGCTATGGTTAGAGGACCTCCAGTCAATTTTCACCACCCAGTGAGTAATTAACCTGAATGCAAATGACAACGGCAAGAATAGACTATGTGATCCAAAACTATGTGACTGCTTGCTGTTTAAATCACCTGACCAATTATAATTTCTTTTCATTTTCTTTTGTGACATATGGAAGGCTGATACATTTCTTCTTACTCTTTTGTTGCTGGATAATGTGCACAATATATGACTAAGGACCCTAGGTAGTCCGAAACGCGTCAGAGGATTCCTCACTTCCTTCTATGGGTTCTTGGTAATCATTGGTTTTAGAGGCTATTTTTCACATGGAGATGATCATTAATAAAGGACAATTTTTAGTGTAAGGAGTGCGGACCTTCTACTTTTCTGGACTAATTGGGCTTGAGACAGCCTGGGCTGAGCACCCTGCTGCTTTCTTTTGTCGGTGTGCATTAACCCCTCAATTAATGTGCACAACCAGGAGAGTGGATGCTTGAAAAAAATTGTTCTGACTCTAGGAAGTGACTTGTTAGTTTTTTTTCAAGTGTCCAAGGAACATAAGCATGCAGCAGTGTATCTCTGTAGCAGTGTATTTTTTATTGATTTCAAATTAAATTATTCCAGCTGCAGCTTGAGCCTTTGCTATCCTGTAATCCCCTTAGTTGGGAGCCACAGTGGTGTGCTGCTGCTATTAAGCAGGTTGACACAGTGCAGCAAATATAGTTGAGAGAGACCATTTTGGGCGCTCTTTTCTGCTTGCTAGTCACTAAATTTTCCCTAAGCAACACCTTCCTGTGGCACTTAAATATTCACCGGAAGATGGTTGTAGCTCCCTTGGCAGGTATGGTATGAATAAAGGCCACAGCTGCCTGAAACGTGTCATGTCTCAGCTCGGGATTATTTACATGTCTTCCTGTTTTTATGCTGTACATGTTGAGGAATTTTATGAGAAACAATAAAAGGTCAATTTTATGGATACCAAGTGCTGGATACCCTTTTTTCAGCTCCCATGGCAGCCATACAATTGAGTTGCTCTGGTTGCCTCAGGTTGCCTTATAATATCTCAGAACTGCTCCCAGAGTATTAACCAAGATCTCTTGCGAAAACTGTCACCTGTGTGATATCTTATTTGGGTGAACTTGTGATGAAGACAATGTTTTTGGTGACATCCTCAGTTCTGTACAGATCTGCTGTTATTTTGGTGATGGACATTACAGAACTAGGGGAGGTTTTTCTTCCAGAGGAAAAGTTTTCACTTCTGAAGTCAGGAAAACTGCTCCTGCAACTCAACTTCTTTTGGAATATAAGTGTTGTGCTGTCATTTTTGTCAGGACTGGTGTCATATAAGAGTAAAAAGTGAGAGCATTTAGT
The DNA here is from genome assembly GCA_027917425.1 of Gastrophryne carolinensis. Classification (NCBI taxonomy): domain Eukaryota; kingdom Metazoa; phylum Chordata; class Amphibia; order Anura; family Microhylidae; genus Gastrophryne; species Gastrophryne carolinensis. The sequence continues at coordinate 272,029,662 of CM051236.1, forward strand.
GGCTGAGGTCAGCACACTTGATAGCCATTTGTTTCTTCCTTCATTCTTATTCAGTGGAAAACCTTGACCACAGATGTCAGCTCGATGAGATCAAGCAGAGTGTTGGATGACCATTTGGGGGAACCTGTTCTTCCTAGGATTATCAGTTGCTGATCAATGCCCCAGAATTCAAAGTATTCTTACTTGTTCTACAACATTTGTGTAAGGTTCTTCAGAGGTTCCCCTGCTACAATCTGACAATTCTACTGTATAGACTACATCAGTCATAAAGGCAGTAGCAGTGCAGCCATGATGGAATCAAGTCTTTCTTTCCTTGATCTGAAACTTATGTACTGGTATAGCATTTTGTTGTTTATTGCCTTAAAAACATGTTTAAATCCTCTTGTAAATGCCCAGCTAATAAGTAAAACATTTTATATTGCTTTAACAAATTACTTGTAATCACATATGTTAGTCTTGATTTAATTTTGGCTGTCATTTGTAATTTTGTAGATGTCCGACCATGTTATTATGATGTATGCGCCTGTCTTTGGAGCATATTTTGGACTAGCCTTGTCATGGTCGAAGATGCAACCATTATTTGGTAACATTGCTAGTGAACAATATGAAAAATCTCAGACAGCTTCAGACCTGTTTTCCATGTTAGGTAAGTAATGGCCAATATAAGCTTATGTAAAGCCAGTTCAGATAACACTTTTTTTTTAGAATGATGCAACACTTCAATTGCACCAACCACAATTTGAACTGGTTCAGTCCTATGTTTATTACTCGAAGAGGCCCCACACAACTATCTCCAGGGAAATGTGCAGGTCTTTTGGACATTGTCATTAGAATGGTAGTGTAGCAAAACCTGTATGTTTGGTGTGATGGACCCTTACAATGTTATATTTTGATGTAAAGCAAAACAAAACCCAGAAAAATCTAAAAAATTCCAGGCCGGCCACTGGCTTTTCCCTGAGGCCCCACTGTGTGATACCCCCCAGTTCACCCATAAAAACTCACTTCCCCCCCCCCCCCCATGGCTCATGCGCAAGCTCTCGTCCAATGATAACCACCTGCTGAGACTACGTCAGCCGTTGGAGCCTGGACATGTACATTTTTATGGGTGAACAGGGGGTTTCACACAGTGGGGCATCCCAAACCCGGCGCACGGTATGAAACCCGGGAAAGTAAAATCTCTAGTTTTGTGCTCAGGCAGCTCAGGCGAAAAATGAGCCATAGAACACAACCCTGTTGTCCTATAGTCTGTCAATTTATTTAAAAAAAAAAAAAAAAAACTCACCTTCCGTCCTAATCCAGTTGCATAAAATCTACTGGGTTAGTCACAGCAACCTCAGCAAGCCCACTTTATTCATTTTAATTTAGAGGTATTGAATTGAGATGCATTCTCGGGACCCAGTATGTTTAAATAACTGCACTGGGATCAAAGCTCTGAGAGGGACAAAAGGTACGTTTGTGGGGATTTTTTTCATGCTTGGCATGAACAGGGCTTTAAAGTGGACCGTCACCCTCCCGAGATCGGCCCGGGAATCTATAAGATTCCCGGGCCGATCACCTCCCTCCCCGCAGGACATCCGAGATCGGGATGTCCCGCGGGGTGAAACCCCCCCCAAACACCCCTTACCCTGTCTTCGGCGGCGGCCGGCCGCCGCCGCCTCCCTCGCGCCCCTCTAGACGTGCGCGCGCCCGAGGCGGCGGCGGAGGAGCCGCTTGTCCGGACCTGTCAAAAGGCTTGTCCGGCGGCGCTGGGAGCGGGGAGAGGTGAGTTTTTCGGGGGGTTCGGGGGGGGTTTCACACAGCGGGGCACCCCGATCGGGGGTGCCCCACCGAAGTGGACCAAGACCCAGGATAGTCAAAATCCTGGGTGTTGGTCCACTTTAAAAAATATTTCCTTGTGTTAAAAGTTTTACACTGCCAGCCAGCTGCATGAAATGGTTTCTACTACATTCACTGAATACTACATGCCTATGTTGGGAAAAAGAAATGAAATTCTCATTCAGGCCATCCAGTAAAACGTTAGATCTACTAGACTTTCGATTTTCTGCTTATTCAGTTGATCAATAAAACATGTTTAACTTATCACTATAGATATATCGAAGCAAGGCTATAGTAAACTATTATCTCTAGTGATGGGCGGACCTAAACAGCAAAATTCGAGTTTGTACTGAACTTTGCGAGTTCCCAAACCTGAACACGGACTTCAGACAGAAATCTGTGTTGGAGTGCAGCGTCCAGCCTCGAACACACAAAAGCTGGTTGATGGGTGGCTGAGAAGGCAGAATTCAAACTACTGCTTATATCCTAACACCTATAATTATTAGTTAACTGAGTCAACCACTCACTTGAGTAGCAGCACCTACACTAAAATCTAAGCGTTAACTAGCGACACACAAAAAAAGTCACATCAGCCCGCTTCACCTAAGGGTGCAGCAGCAGGAGGTGCTGCTGTAACTTATCTCGGCCTGCCTCTTCCTGACAGTGGCAGCTGCCTTTGAAACAGCCCCCAAATGAGGCTACATAAATATGGCCACCGGCTCCCATGAGTGAGGATACTCCTAGTGCCAGCACTGGCAGATGGCTCTAGAAGTGTCCTCATTCATGGGAGCCGGTGGCCATTTCTGTAGTTCTGGTTGGGGCCCATTTCAAAGGAAGCCACCACTCACAGGGAGTGGATCGCTGGCCGAGGTAAGTTACAGCAGCGCTTCCTGCTGCACATTCTACTCCCCCTTCCTGCCACAGCCACGCTCCAAAGTTGGGGTCCCCAGTGATTACAATGGGGACTAGGTTTAGGTTTGGGTCCCCAACCCCAAACATTTATTCAAACTTCGGCTGCACTTGCATGACCCGAACTTTGGAGGTTCGCATATCCCTAAATATTTCTGACAATCAGAAGGAATTTGCCTTCCTTCCCATTGCCAAGGCTAGAAGATTTTCCCTAGGTAGGATGGGAGATATACCCTCAGTCAGGTGTGGCTGGTAGCTGGACCTGTAGCATTGCCACCTGGCTGATATTTTTATTTTACTTTACTGCCCACTTACCAGGCATTTTGTTCTTATCTGTTAAGGCCAGCCAAGCCAGTGGCCAGTAAGGTAGAAAAAAAAGTATTGGCTAGGGTGTTAACCCTACTTGCAAGCCAGGCAGTTCTGCAGTAATCCCTGATCAGGGACCGTAGCTAGGTGGGGGGCAGGGGGGTATGTGCCCTGGGTGCAGCAGGTCTGGTTGTCGCCTGAGCACAGATGGGGGGGTGCCATAAAGCCTAGCTATGCCTCTGCCACTGATGGCTGCTGGAACAGCAAGTATGCTAAAGACCAGCACAGTGCCATCAGCAGCGTGTCTGCAAAACTACCTAATATATAAATGTCAAAGGTAACCCAGCATATATGTTTTTCATATTTAGGCTTTATCTTATAAGTGTGTTTTAATCAGGAGGTTAATTTGTTGTAGCAGGGCCATTTAATCAGATATGAAATGGCTACCCTTGTTTCCGTGACAGGAAGACAGGTCTTATATTAATTGTTGCTCCGAAATATGCATTTCTTGACATTCCAGTTGCTCTCTTCCAAGTTCCACTGCATTGCAAGTGTAGCAGTTGTCTCCCGCTGGTAACCATTAGCAACCACAATGCTTTCATATATGCTCCAGAGTGAAGTAACTCCAGTGGGACTACTGTGTGTGAATCATGCTAGGGCTTATTTTTAGGGGAAACAGGGTATATAAGACTTACCCAATTTATTTAAAATGCCATTGTTTGTGTTGTATATACTGTACATGAGTTTTTTAATAAAATGAAATATCTTTATTAATTATTAAAATGGTGCTACTTTTTTTAGCCTGCACTGTGTGCTGTCTATATGTCAAAGGAAACCCAGCATCGATTCAAGGTGATAAAAGTCACTCCTTTTTTTAAGGAAGGAAAACTTCATCTTACTTTCACTGTTTACCTTGGGGCTGATTCAGTACCAGGTGAAAATTGTGAAATTTACTGTGAGAGGGGAGCGCTCCTAAAAAATTGACTTTTCTCATCTGGTGCTCCGTTGACCCTTAAAGGAGCACTATCACGAAATTTGTGTAATGTTAAAAACCCATATAAATCTGTCGGCTAATGAGAGGAGGGGTCACTTATACACCCAAACTGAATAAAACTCACCCCAAGCTTGTGGTTTATTCTCTCATGGTAGGAATAACCTCCAGGGGTGACAGGTTTAGTGTATCAGGGGTGACAGAGCCTGTCACCCGATTTCCTCTTCTTAATAAAAATAAAAAACAAGCCTGGCTGGATATTTATTGATGTTGGGTGTATAAGTGACCTCTCCTCCCGCCATCCAGTATATTTTATATAGATTTTTATCATTGGGTCATTATTTCGCGATAGTGCTTCTTTAAGTTTCCTTTGGTGTTTCAAATTAAAGGTTTGGCACATACATGGTTTATTTGTTGCTGTGCAACATTTTACTTGTATCTAATAAATAAATTAATTAATTTTAAAAGCACAACTGCAGCCTATTGGGAATCCAGATACATAATGTGTCTATATTTTCTATAGGCAAAATAAAATATATTCTTTCTGCTTTATTGGGTGTTGAATTAGGAAGCCTCCTCAAAATACAGAAGCTCTCAGTCCTTGGATAATGAATGCTTCTAGGTTAAAAGCTGTTTATGATTTCTAGGAACCGTATTCTTGTGGTTGTTTTGGCCTTCCTTCAATTCTCTGTTGCTTGAAGATCATACTCAACTGAAAAATGCAGTTTTTAACACCTACTTGACTCTGGCCACCTGCACTTTGGCAGTGTTTTCCACATCGGCACTTCTTAGCCAAAAGGGAAAATTTAAAATGGTGAGTAAAAAATTAGCCATGGCTTTTAGATGTTTAGACCCTGTAATACAAGGAGTAATGTGCTGAGTAAACGTTGCAAGCTGTATTGTAACGCAGCACTAGACCAGGCCAACAGACATCTATGGCAACACAAGCACAACACATGTATACTACAGTGTACTTGTCCTTGTGTTTCCATAGACTTTTCCGTTTTCACAAAATGAATGTTGTTCCAAGCACAGGGGTGCAACCAGATTGCCGATGCCGCCTGTGAATTAACATTCGTAAAGTGGAGAATTCTTTCTCCTCAGCCCCCATAGAAATTGAGCACGCTGATTGACCATAGTGATCACATGGTTTATGCGACTTGGCTGGCTAAGAGGCCGGCAACCACATGACCGCTGAAGCCAATCAGAGTGCTTGGTGGTTGTACTGGTTTAAATAAAATGCAAACAAAACACGCTTTAAAAAACGCAGCACATAATTTGATACAGTGCACGCCAGCATACTCACAAAATTTATTCTCTTAGTGCATGAGATAGGTATGAACATTTGACAACATGAGCCTAAATGCAAATTCTAAGTGGTGCTAAAATTGCAATAGAAAAGCACAAGCAGATTGTTGCTACATTTCTATTTAGAAAAGTCCCATAACTGTGATGAATTTGCAACCACTGATGTCTATGGTTTAGAAATAGGATGGGTAATTTATGGTTTTCATTTGAGCTGAAACTCAGATACACAGATTGAATGAGTCACTTCTGATGCCTGAGATTTACCCACAGGTGTCTGACTAAGACAATTCTTATCACATATTTTAAACATCAGCTGGTAGTCCTAAGGTTCCACTTGTGCATAATAGTAAAATAAAGTACTATAGATAACTGCAAACTTGGCATGTCAACCAGGAGCTGAAGGCAAGCTCATAGGGGACTTGATCCTATACACAAAGATTACCTGAATGAATGAATAAAATAACCCCTCCCCCATAACTTATAGAATAACTATAGAAATGCCTCCAACCCTATATCAGGGTTCAGCCCTTTGATGCAATAGTACCTACATCACATAATGACTGCAATTTCTTTTGGAAAAAAGTTTGATCATAATCACCCCATGAGATCACAGTGGGTGATTGGCGGGGTTCGCAGAGCAGGGCATCTCCGGATGCCACCACTGCCTCTCAGTCCAGCCGCTGCTCCTCCATCAGCTGGCCTCCCAATGGCTGTGGCATGGGTTCAAAGCTCATGTGAGTATACATTTTTTTCTTCTCTCCCGCATTGCATATGGAAATGGGAAGGAGGGTGCCACAGTGCCTATATGGGGAATGGGAGGGGAAATGCCACACTGCCTATGGGAATGGGAAGGGGGCTGCCAGAGTGCCTATATGGGGAATGGGAGGGGGAATGACACACTGCCTATGGGAATGGGAAGGGGGCTGCCACAGTGCCTATATGGGGAATGGGAGGGGGAATGACACATTGCCTATGGGGATGGGAGGGGGGATGCTGCACTGCCTATATGGGGGATGCTGCACTGCATATATGGGGAATGGGAGGGGGGAATGTCACACTGCCTATGGGAATGGGAGGGGAAATGTCACACTGTCCATGTGGGGAATGGGGGGGGGGAGAATGCTGCACTTCTTATATGGGGAATGGGAGGGGGAATGCCACACTGCCTATATGGGGAATGGGAGGGGGAATGCCACACTGCCTATATAGGGATTGGGAGGGGGGAATGTCACGCTGCCTATGAGAATGGGAGGAGGGGATGCCACACTGCTTATATGGGGAATGGGAGGGGGGATGCCACACTGCCTATGGGAATGGGAGGAGGGGATGCCACACTGCTTATATGGGGAATGGGAGGAGGGATGCCACACTGCCTATGGGAATGGGATGGGAGAAATGCCACACTGCCTATATGGGGAATGGGAGGGGGAATGTCACGCTGCCTATATGAATGGGATGGGGGAATGCCACACTACCTATATAGGGATTGGGAGGGGGGAATGTCACACTGCCTATGGGAATGGGATGGGGGGTATGCCACACTACCTATATAGGGATTGGGAGGGGGGAATGTCACACTGCCTATGGGAATGGGATGGGAAATGTCACACTGTCCATGTGGGGAATGGGGGGGGGGGAGAATGCTGCACTTCTTATATGGGGAATGGGAGGGGGAATGTCACACTGCCTATGGGAATGGGAGGGGAAATGTCACACTGTCCATGTGGGGAATGGGGGGGGGGAGAATGCTGCACTTCTTATATGGGGAATGGGATGGGGAATGCCACACTGCCTATATAGGGATTGGGAGGGGGGAATGTCACGCTGCCTATGGGAATGGGAGGAGGGGATGCCACACTGCTTATATGGGGAATGGGAGGGGGGATGCCACACTGCCTATGGGAATGGGAGGGGAAATGTCACACTGTCCATGTGGGGAATGGGAGGGGGGATGCCACACTGCCTATGGGAATGGGATGGGAGAAATGCCACACTGCCTATGAGATGGGGGGAATGTCACGCTGCCTATATGAATGGGATGGGGGAATGCCACACTACCTATATAGGGATTGGGAGGGGGGAATGTCACACTGCCTATGGGAATGGGATGGGGGGTATGCCACACTACCTATATAGGGATTGGGAGGGGGGAATGTCACACTGCCTATGAGATGGGGGGAATGTCATGCTGCCTATATGAATGGGATGGGGGAATGCCACACTACCTATATAGGGATTGGGAGGGGGGAATGTCACACTGCCTATGGGAATGGGATGGGGGGTATGCCACACTACCTATATCGAGATTGGGTGGGAGAGGAATGTCACACTGCCTATGGGAATGGGATAAGGGGAATGCCACACTGCCTATGAGATGGGGGGAATGTCACGCTGCCTATAGTGGGGTGTTTTAGCACAACATTTGGTTTAGAAGATGCGTCTTATGGACAGGTGCATCTTAAAGGGCAAAAAATATGGTGCTTTTTAACTCGAACAACAATTATTTAGCTTTGGTAAACTGAGACATCTTACCTTTATCATTGGTCCCACTGCAAAATCAAACCCAGGTGTATCCAGGTGTCAGACCCCATTGGACACCGGCGCTCAAAAGCAGTGTGCAAGTGGCACTGGAACAATGACCTTCTGGGCTTTGGAGGTGGGGGCCGCTGAAGTAATCTAAATTTTTGAGGCTGCTGGTACATCTTAACATACAGAAGACATAACATTGCTTTTGTTCAGATACAAGAAAGCAGTTGTTTTAGGTAGAGGTAGCCCAAGTAGAAGTATGCTTATCTCGCTATAAGAGGACAATTTACCTAGAAAGAAGCAGTTAATTCAGCCAATAATTGATTTTATATTTCATAATGCATCTTTTGTATTACCATGTACAAACTGTAGGTGATATGCAATATTCTATATTAAACAGTTCCCATGTGTTAACTCATTTTTAGAGTCAGATCCACAATGGTGTACTAGCTGGTGGTGTTGCCATTGGATTTTCAGCTCATATGGTTTACCTTCCCTGGATCGCCATGACCTTAGGGCTTGTAGTTGGAATCATCTCCACTATTGGGCTAAAATATATGCAGGTAAACCTTTTAAATGTAGTCAATATTGTTTAGTATGAACTCTATTTTGTGACCTACAAGTGCAATCATTTACATCAAACATGTAAAAATGTATATCATTATGTATCTATATATTTTTTATATACCCACCCTGCTATATATGATATTACATTGCAGGACACCCTGAGAGTAGTTACACTGATGCATGATACACGTGGGATTCATTACACGTTTGGGCTGCCTGGTGTCATTGGCGCATTGGTCTATTCTCTACTAATTCTCATAGCAGATCATGGAAGATTTGGACTGTAAGTATCAGAGGGAGTATCTATTTATATTTCCACTGTAATTAGTGTTAATTGTGTGAATTAACATTAGTGCAAATATAAATGACACAGGTAATTAATGCATATTACACAGTATTACTATATAAATAAATCAAAATTAGCAATAATAATTCATTTTAATTTCAGGCAGACTGCCATATTTGCTCTGTTGCCAGTTATTTACTATGTTTTTTTTTACTTTTTTCATAGGTTAACTAATCAAGCATTGGTGGGAATTGGCTGTATCTTTTTAACACTGACATTGAGCCTGGTTGGTGGACTACTAACAGGTGGGTGAAGTTTCTTTGCATGTTCATTGCTCCTGCACATGCAATGGGGCATTTTTACAGATGAGGTCCATAATCATTCCAATGAGATAAGGGTAATAAAAAAATGTAGATATAAACAGCACCCTATGGGGTATGCAGAAGAAAATTGCCACCCGTTTCTTCATAAGCCAAGGGTCCTCAACCTGTAGCTCAGGAGCCACATGTCACTTCCGGGTACATGACGTCCAGGGCTGGTCAAAGTCAGCACTGTGCACAAGTTAATGCAAAGGCAGACAGGCAGGCAGACACTTGTGCTGGCTTGGCAGCTTCCATTTCCAGAGTTGGTTTCCCAGCCTCCCTACTTGGATGACCAGGATTTTAAGGACTAAGGGGAACCAGATGGAAGCTGAATGTCTTCTTATAAAGTGACCTTCCATTCAACTTATCCTGAAGCCCAGTAATCACCTGCGTCTGAGTTTCCACACAACTTGTGAGGGATTGCGACCCATGTGGGAATTTAGGAGTAGGTACCTGGGTATTGGAGCTGGGGATTGGGATTCTAGTGCTGGTATGCAGAGTGCCTCATCAGGATGCTCCCCACTGCCTAGTTCAGGGACTTGATTGTCAATTTAAAGTGGACCAAAACCCGGGATGTTCTTTATCCTGGGTTTTGGTCCTTCCCCCCCCTGTGACCAAAACCCATGGTTGCCGAGCTTACTCACCTCTCCTCGAGCCTACACTGCGGCTAAAGCAGCAGGAAGGAATCCTAGCCGCACTTGCGAGTGGCATGCTGCATCATTCAGCACCGCTGAGGAGGGGGGCGAGTGATGCCCGCGCCACTTGCACATGCACCATAGGCTTGGGGAAGAAGTACATTTTGCAGGTGACTCAGGGGGTTTCACAAAGTGTGGCATCCCAGTTTGGGATGCTCCGGGTGGAGGGAGTAAGCCTTCCCTGGAGACTCCAGGGTGGGTTTTGGTGCACTTTAAGTATCTCATTTTTCTGTTTTTTGAGGGTTATATGTAGGGATGAGTGAACCCTCCAGTGGGGGGGGGGGGGGGGCAAAGCACCTTGGGGAAAGACCCATGTTAGGCGTATTATAAAGGATTTGAAGAGACAAAAAAGCTTCCTTAAAGTATAGAGTGCTTTCATAAAGCAGAAAGTATTTATATGGCGCATACAGTTAAAGAATAACAGGCTAGACCAGGGATTGCTAACCAATGGGACTAGTACCACTGTTGATACCTGAGATGCTATCAGGTGCTACTCAACAAGGATGCAGGCTGACTTGCACTCCAATCTGATCTACTGCCAATCTATACTTTGCCCACATCTGATTGTTATTTAAGTACATCACTGCTCCATCGGAAGATAAAAACTATTTATGCATATTATGTGTGTGTTTTATGAACTTTAAATGTCTGTTTTAGTTTCATGCAGTTTAAATATCATTGTTAGGAGACTGGCAACCCATGCCTACCATTCAGGTAGTACGTGACAGACAGTATGTTTTGCCCAATAAGACACACCCAGGATTTGGAGAAGGAAAATAAGAATAAAAATATTCTGAACCAAATAGTGTGCCAAAATACACCCCCAGTCACCCCATTACAGTGTGCAGAATCCCCTCCAATCACCCCATTACAGACCCCACATTATAGGCTGTGAGCGGCATTCATATTAAAGGCAGTGAGGGTTATCCCAAATTACAAGCAGTGTAAGGACAATTACAGGCAGCATGTAGCATCCCAATTACAGCTAGTGTGAGGCATCCCAAATACAGGCAGTCAGTGTGTGGCATGCCCCCCCCAAAAATTAAGTACATTACCAATACACCTACACCGCTGGCCTGTGGCTCCTGCAGCAACCAGTCTCCCTCTGACAAACATACACACACACATATATGTCACCAGTGTCAGCCACTGCCAATGCCCGCCGTGACACACACATGTTCCTGGCGCTGCTTCCAGTTTGTGGGTGGGCATGGCCTGTGACACGGGCCAGCGGTGTCAGCCCTATACAGGCCATGCTTACTCATGGGCCAGAACTAGAGCAGACAGCCAGCGGCAGCAGGGGAAACGGCAGGCATTGGCAACAGTTGCTGGTATGATATATAATATATATATATGTGTGTGTGTGTCACAGGCCAGCGCCATGGGAGCAACAGTAATGTAAGTTTTTTTTTTTTTTACCTTCGCCCCATAAGATTCCTCACCCATGTTGGGGGAAAAGTGCATCCTTTGGAGCAAAAAATATGGTAATTCAAAATGGACAGTGGTACTTGATTGAAAAGAGGTTGGAAACCCATGGGCTAGACCTGTTATTCTAAGGTGGAGCCATGCAAATGATCTCTTTTCAACCCTATACTACCTGGGAAAATAACATGGATGGGGAAGGGGGCAGGGGAAGTGTTTGAGGACTTTAGGCACACTTTAATTGTATTTATTTCAAATTTACCTGACTGATATGGACTAAAAGAATTCATGTAAACTATATGTTTTCAAAACAGGTTTCCTATTGACGTGTAAGCTTCTTAAACCCCCTAAAGAATGGCATTTTTTCCATGATCAGCCATACTGGGAGGTAAGTTATATGTTGATTAATACAAAACAGGGAAGCCAGTGCACATTTAGCCCTTTAGAAATCAGTTTAAGTCAGTTAAGCAAAATCACATCATTCAGGACATTTGTTAGGAATAAAGTGTAAATAGTTTTCGTCTATTTACAAAAATCAAATTTCTCTGCACATGTCAGGTGCAGATCATTTTTATTAGGGTAGACATTTTATTTTAGAAGTTGCAAAATAACTGCAGCCTATAGGAAATCCAAACACATTTGGAGAGGCTCATTTTATTGTTTGAATTTCCCATAGGTTGCTGTTATAACTTTTAAAACTTAAAAAAAAATAATTTGAACCTCACTTGTACATCTGTCTCATGACAGGTGCAGTGGATTTTGAGTTTTAAAATCAGCCTCTAGAACAGCGATACTCAATTGGTGGACCGGGGTCCGAATGCGGACCTCCGCATCAGATTTCCGGACCCCTGCCCTGACAGCCCTGCACTCAGTTGCTTCTGTGTTGCCATGTTGCCCCCTTAATCGGTGATGTAGTGCTTAGGAACTCTACCAGTGTCAAGGCTCCCTGGCACTTAGCATTGCAATATGAAGTACTGCACAGGCGGGAAGTGGCATTGCAAGGTACAAACAGACTGTGGAGTCTATAGCCCCTCCCCCAGTGTGCTGATTTATAACTATCCACCCCCAGCGACAGCCCTTCGTCCGGACCTTCACTCCACACCGGATGCCTTTAAATGGACCTTTACAAGAAGTGGTTGAGTACCCCTGCTCTAGAAGAATCCTAATCCATATGGTTAACCCATCATGTCTATGCCTGGGATGATGACCTCACTGGTCTATTAATCTTAGTTCCCTATGATATCAAAATAAAATATTGCTAACCAAACTATATTGTCATTTATACCTGATATATATATATATATATATATATATATATATATATAGCCTACATTTTATAATACATATGTATAATACATATGTAACTTTACTATTTTTTTTTTTTTTTTTTTTGCAGTTTCCTAATTTGGCCTCCCATGACATCTAAGGCAATGGATTGATATAGATGTCTTTATGCTGCTATGGAAATGTTTGGATGTCCTTATTTCTTTCAGCTAAACTCCACTGAGTGTGAACATTGACTTTATAATGTTATAATTTGAATCAGCGTTAGGTTTAAATGTGTAAACATTTTTTTATTTAATTATGTATGATTATGTTTCAGAATTGTTTTGATGAAACCTGAAAGAGAACAGATGCCATTGATCCCCCTTGGCCTCGAAACATATTTGTTTCTTTCAGTTTTCTCTCATGTTTACTGAAAACACATTGATATACAACATAACATTTTACTCCCTGTATAATTAGTCCTTGCTTATAATGAAATTCAATGTACTTCAGTGTGATATTTAGCATAACGCTCTACATCAAAAAACATTCCAGTAAGGATGTCAGAGAGACTGGTACCTCTTTCCCAAATGCCAATAATGTCTTCCTTATAAAACGTTAAAGAGCATACGATCATAACGTACATGCAAAATGCAATATAACAGAAGACCTCATGACACATCAAAGCTTGTCATTTGCCCGCTAGCTTATAAAAAAAAGTTCACATTTCAGAGTGAACTGCAAACCCTTTATTCTGACAGACAGTGTTGGACCGGAGCAGACTGGGGTCACCAGAGGAAATCATTCTAGAGTCCCACCAGAGGGGATTTTTCTGAGGTCCACCTGAGGAAGTTATTCTTGGGCCCCAGCTTTCTGAATAAATAACAAACTCTCTTATGGTAACCATGTGTCAGTTCCTGTGATCCATTGGAGGATTATTTGGCCCTCTGGTGGGGCTGCCTGACACTGCCTTCATATATCCTACACATAACAACTAGGGGGGTAATGCAGAACCACAAGAAAAGAGAAGGAGGTAAGGTAGGAGGATTGAAGATTGTGGGTTACCCTACATGCACCATTTGGGATGCAATCCATGTGTCAGACTGGTCTTGTCAATTAAACCAAGCTTGACTGCCTTTTTCAGGCACACACTAACTTTCTCCCACCTTATCCTAGTTGGGAACAGTGTAAAATGAGCCATCTCAAAGCATATCAAGATCTCAGATTATATGTAAATACTTTATATAATCTTATTGAAGCTGTTTCTTCAGTTCAAATTCTGTGAAGGGCATGTCAAGTCGAAGCTTTATCATGAGCTGAGTTCAGAGATGGCTTTAGGACCACTTTGGCTTGCTATGCTCACTTGTGCTGAGAGCCCTAAGGGACAGAGTGGAAGGTAGACAACTTTTTTGCCAGGAGCTGGGGGAATAAAATTGAAAGGCGGGGTCAAATGTTCAGCCCTACTATGGCTTCTGCCGGTGCTGCAGAAATTAAAGGAAAGGCACATGGGTTAGGAATCAGGTAAGCTGCTTGATGCCTGATTTTTGCTGTTGGGTTTAGAGTCCCTCTAAAGCCACGTTGAGATCCATATTATTGGGGCCCTTAAGTCCCTAAAACCAAAGTGCAATACTTAGCACAGCAACTGGATTGCATAAATAAGGGAAGCAGGCTGTTGCCCTGGGCAGTGACGGTTGGTAGTCCTTTTTGGTCAGGCACAGAAGACAAGCCACAGGGTAATCTCTCATGGTCAATACCCTGTGCCTTCCCCACACATCGCCATACTACGGAATCAAAAATGTGTAATTTGCTTACATAATACTAATCAAAAAACATGTTATTTCTCTGCTTCTTATCATAACTATACCACAGGCCAGGGAAAGACCTGTCAATGTCTGTAATTCTCTAAACACTCCCCCCCCCCCCCCTTTGGAAACTTCTTGCTTAAAAATGCTTGAACCTCTTCTAGACGCTTCAGGTTACTGACCTGTATATCTTGGGGAAGAATAATGTTTTAAATATTTGTATTTTTAATAAAAAATATCTTTCGAAGATGTGAATCAATTTACCATGGGCAGCAAGTGGTTTGTGTTTAAATCTTGAAGCAACATTGGCTTGGGTTCAGATATTAAATAATCAATGTTTGTTGTTTGAATAAAACTCTCGCCATGCTTGTGGCTTCTCCTGGTAGGAGTACAATCCTGGGGTGGCAGGTTTGAATGTGTCAGGGGGAGGGGGGCAGAACCTGTCCCCCCCAGATTTCCTCTACTTGATGCCAAGTGTATATATGTATTTTTATTATTGGCCAATTTTTCGCAATATTCCTATAAAGTCTAAATGTTATGTGTACTGTTCTTACACAAGCATATTACAAATTAAAACATGCAGGATGGGTTCAAGAATTAGAAAGTACCATTAGAATGGAGGACCTAGTATCAGAGACAAAGGAGAGGTTTTACTGGGGTGGGTTGGATAAATGTTCTTCACGAAGTCTGATCTAGCCTTCTGGTTGGAAGTAATATATTGGGACTTACGGTACCTCCCCCTCCCACAGCTGCTCTCATTCCTGCCCCTCTAGCCCTCTATTTACTTACTTTAAAGTTTGACTCTTGTTGGGAAGCAAGACTTTTAAATCTGAAAATGGCCCTAGATAAAGAGAACTCCTGGAATTTTAATTGGCAAGCCACTGATATGACCTGCGTTAGCTGAATAAGAATGCATACCCCTCTTTGATATCTAAGTTAGTTGTTGAGTCGCAAGGTCTTTGGTTATGTGCTCATCCCTGAAGATGTCAGAATGTATTACCACTTAATATAACTTAATATAACTTATAGGTTATGAATTCTGGTGCTAATAAAGAAATGTAATTTGAAATCATTGCTTTTCTTGAGGCCAGCTGTACAACTAGAGTCTATTGGGGCCATGCTAAGTATTTGCAACATGGTGCACCTGTACCTTTATCTTTGACATAAAAAGCTTCACTAAAAATGTTCATTCTAATGATTCCTAAAAATACGATTCTGTGATTAATCACCTGTAGAATTGGTATTATGAGTATACAGTACGTCCTGCTCCAAATCTAATACTTACAGTTGGGATATACTCCGCCAGATGGCGCTGGACTGCAGAGACATCGAAAATAGGCTCCTCCCAGCCCCTCAAATACCCAGGGACCTCCCACAAATCCCCAGCATTGAAAAGCAGTTAAGGAGAAGCCGGGAGCATTAAACAATCCAAACTATCAATTATAACAATGATAACAATCACCATACAGGGTATCCAAGAAAATGCAAACCAAGAGTGGGTTGGAGCAGGACGTACTGTATACTCATAATACCAATTCTACAGGTGAGTATTCACAGAATTGTATTATTCTTAGTATACAGTACGTCCTGCTCCAAATCTAATACTTACACATGGGACATCCAATAGCAGTGTCCATAAAGTAGGGTGGGATCCCCAAGAAAAATCAGCAGCAGGCAGTTTAAACCACTGCCGCCTGCAGAACCTTTCGGCCAAAAACAGCGTCAGCTGAGGCCCTAACATCAACCTTGTAAAACTTTGAAAAGGTATGAACAGAAGACCAAGTAGCAGCCTTGCAAACTTGTTCAACAGAAGTCTGGTGCTGAAAAGCCCAAGAGGCACCAATAGCACAAGTGGAATGAGCAGTAAGGCAGAAGGGAGGATTCTTCCCCTTAGCAGAGTAGGCCTGAATCACAGCTTGACGAATCCACTTGCTGATAGTAGACTTGGCAGGAGCCAAACCCTTCCTAGGACCAGAAGGGACCACAAAAAGAGCATCAGTTTTCCTGAAAGATGCAGTAGCCACCAGATAGTACTTCAGACACCTAACCACATCCAAAGAGTGCAAAACCCTCTCCTTAGCATTGCTAGGATTAGGGCACAAAGAAGGAAGAACAATATCCTGATTCAAATGAAAGGCAGACACTACCTTAGGCAGAAAATCAGGTTTGAAATGAAACACCACCTTGTCCTGGTGTCTCTCATAGTAGGGGGGCTGAATGGACAGCGCCGCCAACTCAGACACACGCCTGACAGAAGTGATAGCCACCAAAACACAACCTTGAGCGTAAGAATAGCCAAGGCAGCATCCTGCACAGGTTCAAAGGGAGCACCCTGCAAGGCTGACAGAACCAAGTTCAAATCCCAAACAGGCACCATAGGTTTACGTGGGGGACGCACATGAGTGACCCCCTGGAAAAAAGTCCTGATCAGAGGGTGCTGAGCAAAGGACTTCTGGAAAAAAATAGCCAGGGCAGAAACCTGACCCTTCAGAGTACTGAGTTGGAGCCCCATCTCCAACCCATGCTGCAGGAGCTCCAGAATCCTGGGAATAGAGAACACACGACAGGGAAGAGACTTAGACTCACCAGTCAATGTAGGCACGCCAAACCCTGTAATAAATGGAAGAGGAAGACTTCTTCCTAGCTTTAATCAAAGTATCCACAACTGAGGAAGACAGCCCCTTCTCCATCAAGATGGAGGTTTCAGCAGCCAAGCCGTCAAAGCCAGAGTTTGTAAATTGGGATGGCGCAGTGAGCCCTGAGTGATCAGAGCGTACTGATCTACTGCCAGCTGTACCACGTCTGCGAACCACACTCTTCTTGGCCACCTGGGGGCCACCAGAATTGCTGGCACCCCTTCTAGAGCAATCTTGCGCAGAACCCTTGGGGGGAAGACATACAGGAACTGAAAGTCCTTCCATGACATTGCTAGTGCATCCGAGGTCAGAGCCAGAGGATCCCTGGACAGAGAGACAAAAGCTGGAAGCTTGTGATTGTGGCGGGACGCAAACAGATCCACATCTGGTTTGCCCCAACGGTGACACAGAAACACCCTGCTGCATAGGGACCATTCTCCCTGGCGCGAGGTCCCCCTGCTCAGAGAGTCCGCCAGGTGATTTTCCACCCCCGGGATCTACACAGCTGAAATGCAGGGGACATTGGCCTCCACCCAAGTCGGGTCCCTCCCTGATGATTGATGTAGGCAACTGCCGTCTGGTTGTCCGAGCGCACCTGAACAGGCAGGCCCTGAAGATGAGTAGTCAAGCGAGCCAGCACTAACCTGATCGCTCGCAGCTCCAAGACATTGATAGGTGTGTGGGCCTCCTGAGGGCCCCACCTCCCTTGGAAGCGCAGGGACTTCCAGAAACCCCCCCAACCTGACAGACTGGCATCCGTGGTGACCGTCTCCCAGGAAGGGGCAAGAAAGGATCTGCCCCCCAACAGGTTCCTGGAGTCCATCCACCACAAGAGGGACCTCTTGACCAAGGGGGAGAGCACACAGACCCTGTCCAGGGACGCTGGGTCCTTGTCCCATACAGACAATAGGTGAAGTTGCAGAGGCCTCAAGTGGAACTGAGCATAAGGGACCGCTTTGAAGCACGCCACCATCAGGCCCACGAGCTGCATCCCCTGCCTGATGGAGGGATGGGGACAAGCTAGGAGGGACTGAGCCTGTGCAATCAGACTGTCCACCTTCTGCTGAGGAAGGAAGATCCTTGCCTGAACTGTATCCAGAATCATTCCTAGGAATGGAGTTACCAAAGAAGGGGACAGTGAGGACTTGGGGTGGTTGATCACCCATCCAAATGACTCCAGAGTGGACACCACCAGCTGAGTATCCAAGTCTGCCTGATGTAGAGACTGGGAAGTGATGACGATGTCGTCCAGATAGGGAAGCACGCAGACGCCCTGACATCTGAGCAGAGACATCATGCCAGCCAGCACCTTGGTTAACACCCTGGGAGCTGAAGTGAGGCCGAAGGGCAAGGCCACAAATTGGTAGTGTTGATCCATCAGAGCGAACCTGAGGAACCTTTGATGACCTGGGAACACAGGAATATGAAGGTAAGCATCTTTGATGTCCACAGAAGTCATGAAATCCCCTTGGCGCAGGGAACTGATGGCAGAGCGCAGAGTCTCGGATGGGCCTGACAGAACCATCCCTTTTGGGTACTGTGAATAGGTTGGAATAACAGCCCTTGCCTTTTTCTCTCAAAGGTACCTGGCAGATGACCCCCAGCTCCAGGAGGCCTTGCACTGCTTGCACTAGCTCCTGAGCTGACACAGGGTCCTGAGGAAGCCAGGATCTGATGAATCTTGGAGGGGGATCGGCAGCAAACTCCAACTTGTAACCGGAGGACACTACCTCCTGAATCCACAGGTCTGAGACATGAAGCCTCCAGACGTGAGCGAAGTGCTGCAGCCGTCCCCCCACCCCGATGGGTGAGGGCGCCCCATCATGCCTGAGGGGGCTTGGGAGAGTATTTAGCTTTGGGACCCCAGGAGGAGCCAGGACGTCCACGTCCTCTGCCTCTACCCCAGAAATCTCCCCGGGCCCCAGGGAAAGAGACCCCCCCTTCCCTGTCTTGCACCACGGTAAGGGGAGGAGAAGGAACCCTGACCCCGAAAGGGCCGAGGTTGCCGCCTGCGCTGGGGTAACCTGCCTCCCTTAGCAAAAAGGTCCAGGCGGTCTCCAAACAGACACAGTCCTTTAAAGGGAAAGCCAGTGAGGGCCTTCTTGGCAGCGTTGTCAGCAGCCCACTGGCGCATCCAAACCGAGCGGCGTATAGCCACCACGAGGTCAGAAGTTCTGGCACACATTCTGATGGTGTCATCCAATGCTGATAGTACAAAGTTTACAAAAACATCACAACTGGAGAGTGCATTAAACACCTCACAAGGCAATTCATCAGGGGCACTATCAAGCAAATTTCTGATAAGGGTTCTAGTGGCCACAGCAGTAATAGCAGAGGCACAGACCGGGCACAGCACTGTCCCCGCACATGCAAAGGCGTGGGATGCCAGCTGATCAATATGCCGGTCTTCGGCATCCCGCAGGGTAGTAGAATCAGGGTAATGCATGACAGAGGTGTTAGATAGCCCTAGGATCGGGGCATCCACCTCGGGGGGGGGGGATGACCAACATTTAACCACCTCAGCAGGAAAGGGATACTTCCTATCCCAACTCTTTGGAACCCTGGGAAGTTTACTGGGGCTTCCCATTCCTTGAGCACAAGGTTATGGAAATGTGCCTGCTCTGGAAATTCCAAACGTGATCTTGCTGTATGGAAAAGCTCCCCTCTTTGCCTGGGAGCCTCAACAGGGAGAGAGATAGACAGAACCTCAAAAATCTGGGTCAATAATCTGTCAGTGTCATCCGGGGCCCAGGGGTCAGAGCCAGAATCGTCATGACCCCTTGGTCTCTCATCAGATGAGCCTGAATCAGAAAAGAGCTCCCCTTCATCAGACGGGGTATAGCCACACAGATTCCAAAACTCCTCAGTTCCCATAGGCAAAACAGTAACATTAGGCGTCAAGTGCCGCTTCTTAGCAGGGGCCTTACACGCTAGAGACTTCGTAATAATCTGTTCAACAGTAGCCAGTCTAGAAGACACATCAGGCTGAGAATCCCCACTAGTATGCAACTCAGCAGGAGTGAGATTTAAGCTTGGGGGAGTAGGTGAAGTTAAACGAGGTGCAGCCACTGGCAGGCCAGATTGCAATGCAAGCACCTGCTAAGCACAGGGTACACAGACCCGCACCTTGTCAGCGTCAGCATGAGGCTGCCCACACGCTACACACAGCCGGTCTTGTCCCGAAGGGACCCTGGTCACATTATCCTGGGATGCCTCCATATGGTGATTATAGCGGCGCTATACGCCGATAGGGAATAACGCTATATAGCAACCCTGGATGCCCCAATAACCCGCTAGGGACGTGGGAGTATAATTTTTACAAGGCCTACAAGCAATATACTAAAACAAGGCCGGGAGAAGCCAGGGAGGGTTCGTCCCGCCTGAAAGACATAAGCAGACAAGACCTTAAGTACATCGTAACAAAAGTGAAGCAGATAAAGCCGCCCGCGAGGGCACTTACGGACCGAGGTAGGTAGAAGTCCGTCGCGCATCGGCCAACCAAGTCAGAAAAGATGGCGTCGGTATACCTCGAGGGGCGGGCCAATAATAGCGATGACGCCTAATGCGCCAAAGACGCCCCGCCCCCCCCCCCCCCGGAAAGCGCGAAGCCAGAAAGGCCAACAGCCAATGATGGCGCACCAGCGCCAGAGGTAATGTCGCCAAGCGCGGAACAAAGTCAGTGCGCGGCGGCTGACACAAGAATAAAGATGTGAAAAGTGAAAGCACAGACTTGCATAACATACATATCTATACACATACACACCCCCCCCCCCCTTTTCCCCCAAAGACTGGGAAGTGATGACAATGAGGATGGATGAGGGAGGACGGCGGCCACTTAAAGAGGGCCCACCGATAGGCAGGGGCAATAGTGCGGGAGGGGCATCCCATAGAGGCTCACCATAAGACTGAACCACCTACCCTTTGGTGGGGGATTGCGGTGGAGCAGTGCTCCTAAGCACCAACGGCGGTGCTGCCGACCAGCGCAGCCAAGGCTGGGAGGCATATTACTAGTGGAACGGGTGGGAATAGTCCTACAGGGCCGCAGGTTAATAACCCCGCTAACCTGCGAGTAGAGAGCCAATTTCTCGTCCTTCGCAGCCAGACTGCAGAGAAATTCTGGGGATTTGTGGGAGCTCCCTGGGTATTTGAGGGGCCGGGAGGAGCCTATTTTCGAGGTCTCTGTAGTCCAGCGCCATCTGGCGGAGTATATCCCAACTGTAAGTATTAGATTTGGAGCAGGACGTACTGTATACTAAGAATAATTCACCTGCACCTATGATTGAACCTTTTTTACAGGTAAATCATTTTCCAGTGAAGAAAGGATACATTTTTTAAAACTTTGGAAACCACAGCAAGATATGGGCTATGCAGAAAAAAATACCCAATTCATTAGCATACCTCATAGGGTGCTGTTATTTCTTTAATGTAATCAAATTTTATTGGTTTTCAAAAGAAAAGTATGGGGGTACAGAAAAGAAAGGGGGAAGAGTAAGGGGGAGAACACCACATGGTTACATTCTGTAACAAGTACATATCCTATGACATTTTCATTATCACCCTGACCTCTAGAGAACACTTGTACCATGTACACCTGTGTTTACAAATGGGGGTAAACGCACCTGCTTACCCAAAGGGGGGGGGGAGACTACGCAGTTGCCACACCTGTTTACTCGATGAGAGTACCTAGCTCCAACGCCCATTTATAACTAAGAATTGGGAGTATCTTATTTTGCGCTGCAAGGGCATATAGGCCCAGAAGACCACGTAACAAGTGAGATGGTCGGGAAACAGGGCGCCATCAAGAAGGTACATAGGAGGAGGAGCAAGATGATCCCATGTACCTTTACTGAAGCTATAAGTTCCATTTCCAAACGCCTGATCACCCGCGCTGCCCTTCGCACCTGTGGCATTTGAGGCACCCGTGGCCCCTCATAGGGGGGCCTGGGAAGGCCCAGAGTCACTCCCATGTCCCGAGGGTTGGAGCACAGCTGTGAGGTGTGAGTCTCGATATACTATCCACCCTGTCCAGGTCAGAAGGAATCGGTCCATGGAGTCCCCATCCCTGGCGATGAGATCTTCCGTATACCGTATTTCCTCCAGTTCCTGTACCCATTCCATTAGCGTGGGGGGGTCCTGAGTCTTCCAGTGCCTCGGGATAATAGCTTTCATGGCTGACATAAAGTGCTTCAAGATCCCCTTTTTAATGCCAGACAGGGGGCCAGGGACCAGTGACAGGAGTGCCACCTGAGGTGTGTTGGTTATCCTAGTGCCTGAAATCTGCTCGTAAATAGAAAATATGCGGTCCCATAGGGCCTTAACAACTGGGCAGCCCCACCATATATGGGTCATGTTGCGTACTTCCCTCTGGCATCTCCAACACTTATCTGGGTATGAAGCTGCGTACCGGTGTATATCTGCCGCTGTTATTTCTTTAATGGAAAAACCATGAACCACACCTGTGAAAATGGTCCAATGCAGGTTCAGTTTAGAACAAAAACGTTATTGCACTTTGTGTGTTAAAAGTTAAAAAGCTCACCAAGATGCAGGTTGCAATTCACACCCAAATGTGCACCAGAGTTAAACCTGCTTCACTAAATCTATGTTTGAATTTGTGTTCTGTATCTACTACTTAAACTTGACCAACACCCTTACAAGAAACAGTGCTCGTATGCTTAATGCAAAAATGATTTACCTTTTTGTAGTTCCTGCAGTTTGTGTGGGTGTGGGTCTGTATCAAGTCCAAGCAGCAGCACGGCTGGGATACTGGGAAAGGAAGAAGCGTACTGGGTGCCCTAAGATGGCTGCGACCGGTAGAAAATCGGTGAGGTGGGGTTTCAGATTTGAGTGGATGAAGGAGCAAATGTTAAGTGCTGGCAGTGATACAGTGTCATGCATGCAGATGGGGAGTTTTTTTTTTTTTTTTTACGGTTGTGCAAGGCTGTTGGTTTGTTTCATATCTTAACTGATTAAACTAAAACCACACATGGAACAGCACATATTGTATACCACTTTTGTGTAAATGAACAAAGTGCTGACCAAAAAGAGTGTAAATACGAAACCATACTGGCTGGTTTATTATTAACTCAATAAATAGTATGTGTCCTTGAGGCATTCGATTCTAATCTGCCACATATTCCCAGGCACATTATTAGCTATGTAACCAATAACCGCTAGTAGTTTGGTTGCACCCTCTGTATCATGCTTTAGAGGTTGTATTGCGGAACACATTTTTGTAATTCAATGTACATTAGAAACTTGTTTTCTTTTTAGAAGATGTGTAACACATCACTAGTTATATAAGCTGGAGCACAATATATAAATGTGCCCGGCAAGGTAATGTCACCACTGGTCCGAACACTGCAGGTAGAAATAAAAACAGCCATTCCAGCAAGTGACGGGGACGAAATTGGTAAATGAGAGCGTTTTGTGCTTGTGGGAGATTATATGTGGGGTAAATATGCAAAAAAAAAAAGGGCTGCTGAATCAGATTGAGAATTGAGAACGGATTAAAATGTATTTGTGCTGAATCGAGCCTAAGGAGAGAGATGGAGGGTATGCAAAAGAAGAAAGAGTCAAAGGGAGCATGAGAGAGATGCAGGAACAAAGACAAGAAGGAGACAAAGTAATGGGGCAAGTAAAAGTGGTGGCAAAATAAAACTGAAATGCCAACAAAGAAAAAGACAGAAGTAATGCAAAAAAGAAAGATAAAAAAATATGAAAAAGAGATCGAGAAGAAGGGGAAGTAGAAAAGAATGTAGAGGAGAAGATAAGAGAGGAAGATGAAATTAATGTGGCGAGAGAAGAGGGGGTAATGTGGAAAATAGAAGGCGCACATTTGTAAAACAAGAGTCGTAAATGAGAGATAGATGGAATCTGGAAAAGGGATGAACAAAATGAAGGAAGCCTTCCCCCCAAAAAAGTGAAACTAAAACAAAAAAAGGCAAGAATGAAAAAGAAAAGAACAGTTCTAAAGAAGATTGATGCAACGTGCTAAGGACAGAAATAGAAGAAAGGAGATGTAGAAAAGTGAGCAATGCTGAGAGCTTTCTCTTTGAGAGATGTCTCCTGGTGCCCCTTACAGATTAGGATGGTGTTCTGTGCAACAGGACTGTTTCTGAGGGAGGAGATTGCCCTAAGCGCCAAGGCCATTTAAAGTGGCTTAATCCCAGCCATCCTGTTTTTTGCAGATCAGTCAGGACCACTAATAGAGATGCAGGCAATAAGACAGGCCCCTCATTCACCCATATTGGAGGGGACACTGCAGCTGCTGTGCTAGAGACACAGCATGGGACATGTCTGTATGGTCCAGCAGCAGCACCATAGGTTGGGTGAGAGTTATTCTAAGTATGTCACACACCCCGCTTCAGAACATTCATTACATGTGGGTAACATGAGCTGAAGAGGCGAATCTGCAGAGATGATAGGAAAAAGCGAAGCCCCTCCCAGTCCTATAAATACCTGGGACCTCCCACTCATTACCCAGTCTTTCATCTCTGCAAGACGGCGAGCAAGTCAGAAGATGATGTCTCCTCCTTGCATGGGGGAGTTTCAGGTAGCCGGGTGAACTCCCGGCCATTTACTTATCTATTCCCGTCAGACCCTTTTTTATTTATAATATAATTGCCTCCTCAGCTGTGGCTGTTGGTCTGAGCGACGGTATTTCAGCACCTTGGGTGCCCAGGAGCAAAGCTCCTCCGTGAGACCCTATACAAAGGGTAGGCGGCATACCGGGTTGGTGACCCCGGTTTGGGATGCCCTGTCCCTTAAAAAAAAAAAAAAAAAATTTTAATATACATGAGTGGCCATTCTAAATCCCCCCTTTTCCTTAGCAGGGATGGGATATGAAATAGGGGATCTAGGGCCGCCTGATCCAGCGCTGTGGCTAGTGCAATACCGGCTGCAACGCTGGAAATAGAGATATACTTTAAAACTCTGACTGTTGTTTAGAGGAGAATTCTGTGAGGTATAAGTTTTACCTCACGCATTTGAGTTGATGGGGGGCGGGGCCGTTCTTCTGTGCGAGACCGACATTCGCCTCTCATTGCATTAGCCCAGGCTTGGAAGGGTAAAGAACAGTGTGTGTAGGACAGGAGACTGTTTTAGTGTTTTTTCTTTTCATTGGCGCCGCGGTTTTTTAATCACCGCGGCGCTGACATTTGCGCGCCTTTTTTTCATGAGGGATACTGTTCCCTCATGATGCTGAAGGGAGGGGGCGGAGCCGCTGTTGCAGCGCGTCGCCGCGGCCCGCCCCCCTTCTACCTCCGCTGCCGCCGAGGAATCTCGCTTCCTCGGGCCGGTGGTGTCTGACGTCACGAGAGCGGGGCGCGCTGACCACGCCCCCTTCTCCTCTCACATCTTCACTCATCTTCCCTTCACAGCGCGAGCTGCAGCGTCTTAAAGCGGTTACGTGAGTGGCCCGTTGGCGCCTTCTTTTTCATTTCTCATTCATTTTTCATTCTGTACTTTTCAATTTGGTTGAGACACATGGTTTTTCTGTGTTTTTCAGGCGGACCCACAGTGGCATTTAGGGGGTCCTTTCCTAGTCCTATAGCTCCTGGGTCATTTAGCTTTCAATTTTTAAATCCTCCCACTTGGGACATTAAAAGGGCATCCCGGGTCGCTTATTAGCGTAATTCCCTCGGGCATAACGTACTGCTACAAGTTCACCTTATGGAGGCATCCCAGGATACCGGGCTTCCCTCGGGACAGTCCCGGAAGTGCATGGGCTGTGGGGTATCCCTTACAGGGGATGACTTATTTCTTTGTGTATCATGTGCACAGCAGACTATTACACGGCAAACCGAACCTCAGGCTTCTGGTTCAGCGCCGCCACCATCTTCCCCGCCTCCTCCCATATTGACACGTGCCCCATGTGACTTATTCATGGGTGGGCAATTACAATCTGATGTGTGTGCCAGATTGGCCAGTATTAAAAAATTTATTTCAACCACGGTTACCAAAAAGGCACCGTCTAGAGAAAGCATCTGTCCCCGGTCACCCCGGTATTTGAATATGATGCGGGAGATGGTTTGGATTGGTCGGATTACCCTCCACTAGAAGATGGGGAGTTGTTTGAGAATTCTGATCTGTCAGATGATCAGCAATTTGTTGACGTTGATTACGAGAGGGGATCTGGGGGTTCTTTGGATACCCCCAATGTCCTGACTCAATTGTTTGAGGTTCTGGCGATTTCCACCCCTGAGTGCACTTCTCCTCAACAGGGGGAGTTCTATGAGGAATCCCAACCGCGTTTGGAATTTCCTAATCAGAAGCATTTTGATAATATTATTTCCAGGGAGTGGGTAAGGCCGGCTCGGCTTCCAGGTATCCCTCAGAGTTGGGATAAAAGATATCCTTTTCCCGCGGACACGGTTAAGCGTTGGGCGTTTCCTCCAGAGGTGGATGCACCAATTTTAGGTTTATCCAATTCAGCTTTATTTAATAATCCTGATTGTTCTTCTCTCAAAGATGGCGAGGATAAACGCATTGATCAGATGGCTAGTCATGGCTTTGCCAATGTTGGGGCGGCCATTCGACCTGTTTGCGCTTCATCGCTGTTGGCGGTGGCTGCTAGAAAGGTATTTAAGGACTTACTAGCCTCCTCCGGTTTGAACCCGGACAGCGAGGAATTTCTGGGACTAAAACGTTGTGAATTGTTTTTGTCCTTTATAGTGACCGCCTTGGACGATTCTTTGATGATGTGTAGCAGAGCTTCTGCTTTGATGGTGACTATTAGACGTTCGGTTTGGCCAAGGGGGGCAAGTTGCCTCAGCGTAAGAAGCAACGACGCCCTTTTCGGGGGGTGGTTTCTTTCACCCCTTCCTTTCGAGGTTCTAGAGGGGGAAGAGGTTTCCCCTTTCCCCCCACATGAGGAGATTACTGGAGTAGGGGCAGAGGTCGTGCCCGTTCAGGATTCAATTGGGTCTCTAAGCCCAAACCCACTACCAAGCCAGCTCAGCAATGAGGGGGCGCCCTCACCCGTGCGGGTGGGGGGACGGTTGAGACATTTTTCCCGAATCTGGAATCAGGAGTTTTCCGACAGCTGGATCCGGGAAGTGGTGTCTTCCGGCTACAAGCTGGAGTTCGAATCCCACCCCCCCGCCGCGGTTCTTCAGATATCGGATGCTCACGGACGCACTGGCCACACAGAACCTCCGGGAGGCGGTTGCAAGCCTTCTGGAAATGATGGTCATTTCCCCAGTGCCCCCATCGGACCGTGGTCAGGGTTTTTACTCAAACCTGTTCACGATCCCCAAAAAGGACGGCTCTATCCGGCCCATCCTGGATCTGAAGATTCTCAACAAGTTTATCAGACTGCGAAAGTTTCGCATGGAAACACTGCGTTCAGCTATTCAATCTCTTCGTCAAGGGGATTTCATGACGTCTGTAGACATCAAGGACGCTTATCTTCATGTCCCAATTTTTCCTGCGCACCAGAGATTTCTCAGGTTCGTGGTGGAGGATCGGCATTTTCAGTTCGTAGCTCTTTCCTTCGGTCTCACCTCAGCTCCAAGGGTTTTCACCAAGGTGCTTGCTGGGGTGATAGCTCTTCTAAGAGTGCAGGGAATTCGGATTGTGCCATATCTGGCATATCTCCTCATCATGGCATCGTCATTCAGTCAAGCGGAATTGGACACCGGGACGGTAATTTCCACGCTGGAAAGGTTAGGATGGGTCATCAACTACACCAAGTCCTCCCTGCACCCGTCCAGGGCGATATCCTTTCTGGGAATGTCCCTGGATACGGATCAGGCCAGAGTGTTGTCCCTTCCTCATCCGTCCATTTGACTTGGAATGAGACTGGTAGGATTGATGGTGGCTTCATTCGAAGCGGTTCCTTTTGCTCAGTTTCACACAAGGACACTACAGCTCCATCTGCTGGCTGTCTGGGTCAGGGATCCACAGTCGCTGGATCATCCTTTTCTGATGTCTTCCCGAGTTCGCCGCTCGCTCCGGTGGTGGCTGAACTCCGCCAACCTTGTCAAGGGCAGATCTTTTCAGACTCCTCGATGGGAGGTGGTCACCACAGATGCCAGCCTTTCAGGATGGGGGGGCTTCTGGAAGGATCTGCAATTTCAGGGGTTGTGGGGGCCCCTGGAAGCCCACGATCCTATTAATGTTCTGGAATTGAGGGCCATCAGGATGGTTCTCTCTCATTTGACTCATCAATTGAAGGGTGTGCCGGTTCAGATCCGGTCGGACAATCGGACGGCGGTTGCCTACATTAATCACCAGGGAGGGACTCGCAGCAGGAGTGCCCTCAGGGAGGTGTCTCTGATTCTGGACTGGGCGGAGAGTCACGTCCCGTGCATCTCGGCGGTCTACATTCCGGGAGTGGAGAACACGGAGGCGGACTCGATGAGCAGGCTGTCAGTCCGCAAGGGGGAATGGTCTCTCAGTCCCAAGGTCTTTCACTCAATATGTCTCAGATGGGGGTCTCCGAGAGTGGATCTCTTTGCCTCCCTTCACAACCGCAAACTTCCGATGTTGGTGTCTCTGGCGAAGGACCCTCTGGCCTTCGCAACGGATGCCATGTCTCTGAATTGGAGGGATCTGGGGTTTCTGTACCTGTTCCCTCCGTTTCCCATGGTGGCCAGAGTGGTGCGCAAACTGACGCTGGAAGGAGCGTCAGCAATTCTGGTGGCCCCAAGGTGGCCAAGACAGGTTTGGTTCGCAGACGTGGTAAGGTTGGCAGAAGATCAGTTCGCTCTGCCTCTGCGGCCAGACCTGCTCACACAGGGCCATCTACGTTACCCCAATTTACCAATGTTGGCTTTGACGGCGTGGCTGCTGAAATCTCCATTTTGAAGGAGGAGGGTCTTTCTGACGCCGTTATTCGGACTCTTATTAGTGCTAGGAAGAAGTCCTCTTCCTCTGTTTACTATAGGACCTGGAGGTCTTATATTGATTGGTGTGAGACTAGGAGTTTACCTTGTAGGGAATTTTCTATTTCTAAGATTCTAGAATTCCTGCAGCATGGGTTGGATTTAGGACTCCAACTCAGTACTCTAAAAGGGCAGGTATCTGCTCTGGTGGTGTTCTTCCAAACATCTTTTGCTCTCAATCCGCTAGTTAAGACTTTTTTCCAGGGAGTTTCGCATGTGCGGCCGCCTAGAAAGCCTCTAATTCCGGTTTGGGATTTGAATTTGGTTCTGTCTGCTCTTCAGGACCCTCCTTTCGAGCCTTTGCATGATATTGCTTTATCTTCCCTTACGCAGAAGGTGGCTTTCTTGGTAGCTATCACCTCGGTTAGGCGTGTCTCTGAGTTGGCGGCTCTGTCCATTCAAGCTCCGTATTTTGAAAGGCATCAAGACAAGGTGGTTTTCCGTTTCAAGACGGATTTTCTGCATAAGGTGGTTTCTGCCTTTCATTTGAATCAGGATATTGTTCTACCCTCTCTGTGTCCTCATCCCAGCAATGACAAGGAGAGGGCTCTGCATTCCTTGGATGTAGTTCGCGCGGTGAAGTACTATTTGGTGGTAACTTCTGCTTTTCGCAAGACTGATGCTTTCTTTGTAGTGCCATCTGGGCCCAAGAAAGGTTTGGCTCCCGCTAAGTCTTCCATTAGTAAGTGGATTCGTCAGGCCATTGTTGGGGCCTATTCTGCCAAGGGGAGGACTCCCCCTTTTTCGTGTTACTGCTCACTCTACTCGTGCGGTTGGGTCTTCATGGGCTTTCCAGCATCAGGCCTCGGTTGAGCAAGTTTGTAAGGCTGCTACTTGGTCTTCTGTTCACACTTTTTCCAAGTTTTACAAGGTTGATGTGCGGGCTTCAGCGGATGCTGTTTTTGGCCGCAAAGTTCTGCAGGCTGCAGTTGTTTAAGTCGTGAGTTATGCCTTGTTTCGGATCCCCGCCCTTTATGGACACTGCTATTGGATGTCCCACATGTAATGAATGTTCTGAAGCAGGGTGTGTGACATACTTAGAATAATACCATTTTGTGAATACTCACCTTGTAAAATGGGTATTATAAGTATGTCACACACCCCGCTTCACCCCGCCCTTTTTCTTGGTTTTCTGGATTCTTCATATAGTGAACTTTGCGTTGTTATGAATTATATTTGGCTCTTCCTGGTCCCTTGCCTTACTGCTTTCTTGATACTGGGTAATGAGTGGGAGGTCCCAGGTATTTATAGGACTGGGAGGGGCTTCGCTTTTTCCTATCATCTCTGCAGATTCGCCTCTTCAGCTCATGTTACCCACATGTAATGAATGTTCTGAAGCGGGGTGTGTGACATACTTATAATACCCATTTTACAAGGTGAGTATTCACAAAATGGTATTTTTTCTTTCCTTCTCTATTTTGTATTGCTGTACAACTACACAGTTTGGCCATAAGGAGAATTCAAAGGAGAACAAAACCCAGCAGCAGCCGGCCTGGAATCTAAAAGATTCTAGGGCCGGCAGCTGGCTTTCCCTGGGGACATCCCGAATTGGGATCCCCCGCTGTGTGAAACCCCCCAGGGAGCTGATAAACACTCAACTTTCCCTGGTCCAACAATGCATGTGCAGGCTCTCATCTAATTAGAGCTGCTTGCTCAAATGACGTGATTTGGCAAACAGCTCTGATTGTTGACAATGGGGGGCGCACGCTCCCGCATGCCCAACGTTGTGCATGCTTGCCGGGCATGCAAGAGCATGTGCTCCCCATTTATCCCAATCAGAGACTCTTGGCGAATGAAATCATCACAGCAAGTAGCTCTGATTGGATGGGAGCCTGTGCATGCGCAGTTGCACTGGGGTGAAAGTAAGCCGTTCGGGCGATTTGGGGGGTTTTGCACAACGGGGCATCCTAAGTTCATTACCTCTCATGAGTCTACACTCCTATTGACTGAGATGGAAGAGTTGTTGCAAATCTAGCCAGCAGAACATCTTATATCTGCAATTTATAAGCTCTTGACTGCATTATTCTACAATTCCAATTTGGACTTTATGTTTGACCTAGATGTTTGTTTCTCTACTGAAAATAGAACAAAGATTTACACCCTTAATCATAAGCTATCTGTAGCCAGTGTAGTGCAGAAGAAAAGTGGAAATCTTCTCACAAGATGCTATAGATGTCCTACAGACCCAAGGCAGTTTGACCCCTAAGGAACTGGCCAATGCTGAAGATGAAGTGGAAGGGCAGAGGGCAATATCCTACATATTTGGTAGGAATGTCCTCCAATACAACCTCTATGAAACACAAATCTACAACAAAATCAGGAGCTTCAACATTGATATCTCCCCCAGCAACGTCTCTCTTCTCTTTAAACCCTGGCACAATTTCTAAAGCCAAGAAAAATATACTAAGGCATTTACTGGCTGCTGCTAGGGCTGTAATCCCCTGGCATTGGAAGACGGGTGTGATACCTACAACCCTTGAATGGGTTTAAAAAGTTGACGCTACAAAACTACGGAGCTGATGCAAGACAGACTTTACTTGGTCTGGGCTGGATGGTTTGACATTAGAAACTCACCCCTTTGGCTTCCATGCTCCAGGGGTGATTGATTAGACCTGGCTGCCCTGGAGGGCCCATAGTTCCACCTCACCCTCCTTTTTTTAATTTTCAACCACACTGATTTGCCCCTTTTCTGTCACATACCTTTTTGGAGACCTGGCTGATGTAGATACAGACAGCTGCCAGCGACCTCCCCAGAGAGTCCAGTTCAAGTTTTAGGGGAAACTGGTGAAACAAGCCAGAGAGTCCAATGCCAGGAAGAGCAGCAATGCAGAGCCGCGGTTACAGGGAGCCAAAACAAGAAGCCATCCAAGCTGGGGGTAGAGAGCCAGAGAAAGACGGAATCCAAAGCCAGAAGGTCAGAATCTGAGAAGGGTCAATATCCAAGGTCAGAGCCAGAGCGAATCCCTATCCAAAGTCAGAGCCAAATTTGAGCTGGAATGTCACACAGGAACAGGAAGCAAGCTTCACTTCAACGCTTTTAAAGGCTGCTTGGCGCCAGGAAATACCTGCTGTGCACACTGCGAATAGAGGTGTCAGATAGGGTCAGGAAGTAGCTGCTGCGCGCGGGCACTCGCGCACACAGCGAATAGTGATGTCAAGACAGGGTCAGAACAGTGCACTTGATCACCTTTGTGACTGTACATGCCCCCGTCCACACACCACCCAACCAGAAATACCCAAGGGAAGAGTAAAGTCTAATGTATCAGGGAAAGTGGTGAGAAATTTAGGACATAAGCCCATGACCAACAAACATTTCTTTGATTAACAAGGACATTGCCTTCCATACAAACAAGCTGGATGATCTTGAAACTCTACCTTTCGGGATTCTAGTAGGAAAGCGGAGAATGGCATACCAAACTTTTTGTTTTTGAAAAGATCAACTACCAGGTTCTATTTCTGGGAATGTAGAACTTTCTCTAGCGATAAATGTATCTGAGATTACACCATATGTGCTGGAAAAAAATTATATCTGTCCCTCCAAATTTTTTTGCCATAAAAACATTTCTCTTACAGTGATATATTTTGTTAGAAACTCTGATTTGTTGTAGTTGCTCCCCCAAAAAGTCTATGTGGACAATATTGTCTGCAATACCATTTATGACCACTGGAGGTTTCAACGACCAATAAAACCAGGGCTGTGCTGCATTAGGAACAGGAAAGTTCTATAGGGCGGATTCAGCATTATTAGACTTTTTTTTCCTCACTTTTTTTGTGAGAATTTTTATAATGATTTTCTTCTTGCAATTTAGCACAATTTTTGAAAAAAAAAATATTGAAATATGCGCACAGCTAAATGGTACCGAATCATTCTTTAAAAAAAAGAGAGAAAAACAATACTATCACAGTCCTGAATCAGCCCTTATATCTCTGGTTGAACAACATTTCCCCTGTGCAACTGTGCTGCTATAGAGTATACAGAAAAAATCAAATAGGTTGACAAGGCTCTT
Organism: Gastrophryne carolinensis; assembly: GCA_027917425.1. NCBI lineage: Eukaryota > Metazoa > Chordata > Amphibia > Anura > Microhylidae > Gastrophryne > Gastrophryne carolinensis. The sequence goes on from CM051236.1 coordinate 272,062,445, forward strand.
GATCTTAAAGTGGACCAAAACCCAGACCCAGCGAATCTATAAGGATTCCAGGGCTGCTTGATCCTCTCCCCTGGGGCATCCAGGTTCAGGATGCCCCACTGTGTGAAACTCCCCCAGGTCACCCAGTAAATTCACCTTCTGCCCCGAACCAATGGCACATACACAAGCAGCGGCTGCTCCCTGCTGTACCTTAAGCAGGGCACGCACCCGCACCAAGCATGTGAATGGCCGACACGGGCATGCACCCTGTTAGAAGGTAGCAGGGTTCTGGCAGTGCGTTCGGCTGCAACCGAGTCCTTAGACGAGCCTAGATTAGTTTGCATCAGCGCAGTTATGCGCGCCGATTGAACCGGAGGTTGCGCATGATTACTATATAGCCCAGTTAGTGTGTACAGAAGTAAATTTGCTCAAAATTAGTAAATCGCTATGTGCCCTTGTATTAAAATACTATACAGAAATAGCTCTATGACCAATTTCTGAATTAATGTTGCCTAATGTTGTCAGTTACTTTGCATTAATTGTTCTTAGATTGAGGCTGCACTTCTTATTCAGAAACACTATTATAAAAAATGGTGCAATAATAAAAATTCACATAAATATGCTAAAATATTGGTTTACCTACATAAAAAAAAATCCAACAAAGAGTGTTTCTTTTGATGGAAGGAATAAGAAAAAGAAGTGACAGCTTTTTCAAGGGAGAGCTGTTAAACTCGAAAGACCTGTCGCCAGAGCGATCCTGTACTGGATAAACAGCTTATTGTTGTTGCACTTCTTCTGATGTATGTAGATTAATATTAGCCCAAAGCATTACATGATGGTTGATGCTGCTGCTCCCCACAGGATGGCTCAGGGGGCAGGCATTGAAATGGAGCAGATCACCCCTGTACAAATATAATGGAACACTCAAACAATTTTCACCTGTGAATTTTACAAATACAGTATTGGGAGCAGAAACAACAGGCTTGCTGGGAACTTGTTTCAGTTGGTGTTTATAAGTAGCTCTTCTTCTTACGATCTACCCTGTTTAACAGATAAGGCTGTTGATTCCAGAGGGGGGCCTACCTGTTGCCGCATAAACTGATCCTCTAATTGTCACCATAAGGCTTACTGGTGACAGATGCAGTTTAAGAATCGGGTGAATTGCTGCAGGTGATAGATGTGTGGTGCAGAAACGGGTGGAAGGTAAGTGGGGGTTTCCTTGATTCGGTCCAAAGTCTGTTGGAAAGTCTAAGAAAGTGGACTTTCCTTTTAAATGCCAAAAGTAAAATACCACTATTTTGATTTGTCAAAGTCATCCGGGCTTAATAACCCTCATCCATGTGCTGTAGGGGCTAACAGCATATTCCCCCAGATGGCCAGGTGCACGGCTTTTTTTCTAGTCACAAGGGGGCAGTTTCCCCAAATACCTTTAAGATACTATCAGATGTGGCCAAACTAAAGTGTGTTGGGAGAAGCTGTCAGCATCAGACCACAGGATCAAATAAGCCACAGCATTACGAGGGCTCAAGTCTGGTAAGATAATATATATTTTTTTATTAGGCCTTACAATGGCTTCATTGGTCTAAATGGGAGCCATGCCACATGATATACCTTCATCAAGAGATAGGGGAGAGATAAACAGCTAGGCTAGTCGTCAAATGACCTACCAGACCAGCCACTTAAAGCGGACCATCACCCTGAATAAGAGTCTATCTTATATGTTTCCCACACCCTGTACATACAGATTGCTCACATTAACAATCATCCTACCTGCATCTACTGCATGTTATGAGCCTTTAAACATTCAAGATGGCGGCTCATGGAGCATCAGGCAGCCTGCAAACAGGAAGTGTCTGACTGTGTCGCTCTGCATTCTGGGATTGCTGTCCTTTCCCTGACCCCAGCTCTGCTCTGTCTGTGCAAAGCACAGCTATAACCCCACCTCCTGTACTTTTTCTCACTCACCTCTCCTCAGTATGTGATTCTTCTGAGTCAAGATGGCGGCACCAGTCTCCTAGAGTCCTGAACAAAGTTGCAGCCGGTGGGGGAAAGAATAGTAAGTATACGACTAAAAACTAATGTTATATGCTGGGGAATAGTTTTTAAAGGGTTTGGGCTTTTCATTAAATCATGCTGAAGGTCCGGTTTAAGAGAAGGCTCCTTCCCTTGGAGAAGAAACACAAACTGGGACGTTTAAAAACCCCACCCCTTCCTCACAGCCCTCGGTATATTAACAAGTAACCAAGAAGAGAAACCAAAGTACTATATGGGGGAAGGGTAGCTAGGGCTGTCCTAAAGGACAAATACTGTTACCGTTAAGACTAACAGGGATTTTCTCTCTTTATCCTTCAGGATGGCCACTTGAGAGGATAAACAAATAATCTAAGTTAAGGGTGGGACACAGAATGAAGAGATCTTCTACCAAAAGTTTGTTTAGAGTCAGACAAAAGATCAAGGCGATAATGCCTAAGATAGGTATGAGAGGAACACCAAGTGGCTTCCTTACAGATTTCCTTCAAGGAAGCCATGAATATTTCTGCCCAGGAGGTGGCTACTACCCTGGTTGCGTGTGCTCTAATACAATGAGCTGGGTGTCCATACATGTGTAAGCTAAAGAGATGGCCAGCCTAATCCACCTGGCCATTGAGGCGACTAAAGGAGACAAATAACCTGTCCATCTTCTTCTATGTGTGGAAAGTAGACAAGATCTTGGGTAGGTAAAGTGAATCAGGCCTGAGAATGGCCCTATCTGGTACAAAAGGCCTCTGGAACTGAGAGGGCTTGTAAGTCACTAACCCTGCGTGCTGAGGTAATGGCAAGCAGAAAACACATCTTTAGGGTTAAAGATTTGTCTGACCCTTCAGCAAGTGGCTCAAAAGGAGCTTTTATTAGACACTTTAAAATTAGGGTTAGACTTCATTCGGGGTATCTTGAGATGGAGACTGGTCTCTTTCTAGTAATGGCTATGAAGAATCTATTAATCAAGCTATAAGGCTATACTTTCTTAGAGCTATATCTAGGAAAACCAAAATTGCCAATGCCTGGGTCTTAAGAGTACTTACTGTCAGACCCAGTTTAAAACCTTCTTGCAGAAATTCCAGGACAGACGACAACTTGTTCCTGTTCAAGTGGTTAACTTTACAGAATTAACTGAACTTCCTCCAAGTTGTCAGGTAAATATCTCTAGTGGACCCTTTCCTGCTTCCTATAAGGGTTTCAATTACCATTGAGGATAGCACCTTCTTTTTCAGGATTGTCCTCTCAGGATCCAGGCTATTACATTTAGATTATGTAGATTTGTGTAATAAATTTGTGTAGTAAAAAATGAAATAATAAACTAATAAACTGGACAAAGTTTGTCGTCCCAGCCATTTCCTTGGGAGAGGAAACACAAAATACTGAGGGTTGGGAGGAAGTGGTGGGGCTTTTAAACTTGTCCCAGTTTGTGTTTTCCTCTCCAGGGGGAGGAGAATTCTCTCAAGTGGCCGTCTTGAAAGACAAGGGAGAAATTATTTACCCAAAAGCCCTGCTGATACTCCCCTCTTAGGGCGCAGAGAAATGGAAATGGATATTGTTCCAGTCTGTGGCCATATCTCACGCATGTGCCGTGCCATTAGCTTGAGGAGACTGGGGGGGTGCCTTAGAGGGGAAACCACCATCTTTGCTGAGGGAATGTCACTGCATAGCTGCAGCAATGATATCACCTGTCAGTCACAGCAGGGGCAATGTCTCAAGAGGAGAGACTTCCAGCTAAAATAGGCGGAATTAGCAGGGGGCAGAACTTGGCAGGAGAACTGAATATTGCCAAAAGTTACCCTTCTTAGGGGGAGCAATTCAGGGAATGCTAGTTAAAACTGTGGGTTTTGGTCCACTTCCAAAACACAGCAAGATAACCTGTAACCACCGTACGTAAAGGTCAGCAACGTCACCTTCCCTAGGTAATGATCATCTAATTGGTGTACCAGGTTTAAAAATAAAACAAGACACAAAACATTTTACCACTGGCATCCAGTTTTAATAAATGCTTAATTATTCTTACAAAATCCACACAAAGATACAAGAAACATTTATATTAAAATAAAAAGTGCAAGAGTCTGTTACTTTGTTTGAACTTGGTAACGCAAAAAAAGGTCTGTAAATATCAAAAGATTTGTGTCAGAAAAAGTTTACCATGTTTTAGGAATGTGCATATAGAAAAGAAACAGAGTCCGGCAATCTACTGCCATAAATCTTCCGTTCTGCCAAATTTGAATACCAGCCCCCTGCAAACCAAAAGTGAACAAATTAGCTTCCAGAGAATTAGACTGATAATGTTGCAGAAAAGATTTAGGCTATAAACTGGGGAGAGCAATGAATATTATTTCATTCATAATCCTAAGATCCAGTCAGAAGAAATGTTCAGACTCAGACTCCGAAATCTCTTACTAATAATGTATAATGAATGTAACTCTCATAGGAAGTTTAGAAATGTTATTCATAAATATTTTTTAGATTTTTTTAGTCTAAGGCCATGCTTATAAAAAACAGTGATGATAAGCAGAAGTAGGGTATTGACAGATAATGAGTTCTCCCCTGTCCCTTATATTCAGTATCTTCATGTTGCCCTAATACCCTTAGTTCCAATGCCTGAAAATTACAGGTATTGTCCAAGCAGAAACCAAAAAAGTGCATAACCACCTTTTGACCAGCATCTTTATACTTACCAATGGTGGGGAGCAATCTATACTGTCTTCCAACACCAGCAGCCTCTCATGGGGTCCATAGAGTCTTGTTTACGCCCCCCCCCCCCCCCCACACACGCCTACTCTTCATTGCTATGGAGGGGGCATGCCAAGGTGGGTTCAGCAACACCCCCCCCCCAACCCATTGCAATGAATTGAGTAGGCGTGTTCAGCCATGTTTTATTTTAGACTTTTCGATCCGCTTTAGGATACCGATTCAAATGTTATGCTGAGCCAATATACATACCCAAAGAAAATAAACGCATTCTGAAAAAAGACAGCTATGCCAGGATAGACTACTATGGCACCTGCAGAAAAACAAAAAAGAACCACACTGTTAGTACATAACAAGATTTACGATTAAAATGCCTTGTTGTTTCAGGTAGAGCAGGGTACTGGTATAACAAATATTGTTTTTGCCGTTTGTGACAATATAAAAAGTAAGCGGGGAACCAGGAAGAGGTGAGTTTTTGGGCGATCGCAGGGGATACACACAGCTGGACACCCCAAATTGGGATGCCCTGCCAGAGAGGAACAACGCCCAATAGAGTGACATTTTGGGATTTTGCTTCTCTTTAAGCTTAGCAAGATATTGACTATAATGTAGAAAACTGCCCTTGTTTACTATTCTAAAAGATTTACTTCTAACTTGATATATAAAGTTAGGATTTTTCATTAGTTTCTGAATGAGCATTTTATTTTGGCTACAATAGTTTAGAGAAGCCAAGAGCCCCCCCCCCCCCCGCACACATAGGCCTCCAGAATGCCCATAACTCTTACCTTAACCCCGCTCCCTCGCCTGGATTCCCAGTGGGACAAAGAGGTTAAGTTGAGATTTACGAGCGTCATATAGCAGCGAGAAGCAGCACCCAAGCCGCGTGGGTGTTGGTCCTCTTTAAGTCATCTTTAGCCATGCCAAAGATCTCTAAAATACAATAATAGAGCAACTGAATTAAATAGAATTGAATTACAATAATATATTTGAAGTAATAAGCTATCTTAGAATGAAGAGCATTCTGCTACTTTTGAAAATTCTTCAGTGAAATGTAGTATAAATGGACTCTACCTTTTGCCACATAACCACCAAATAATATCCACATGGATGCTATTAGGGATCCGAAGGATAACATAAAACCGATAAAAAGCCAAATGCGTGCTCCTAGAAAACAAATATTTGTACCATTAATAATAAAACACAAGACAGTTGTGTAATTTATTCCCATAAAAAGATTTTTTCACACCACTGAACTGATGTTTTTGACATTCAGAATTGCACATATACAGTATGGTAAACTTTGGCAAAGGATGGAAGGCCACAGGAGGCAGCTCCAGAAGCCTGCCAGGGACCAGCAGCAAAGAGGGTGACCATGATGCCGATGGTGATGACGACCAGCAAGGACTAGTGGTCAGTAGAGAATCAGCGGTGGAATCAGTAGAGAGGCCAACGGTGGCAAAAGAGGACTGAAAGGAGACCAGCAGCATGGGCTGGTGGAAACTGCATCTGGTACCAGAGCAGAGATTGCAAGCAACAAATAGGAACAGAGACTGGCTGCAATGAGGCAACGGTGGTGTTAGTGGACCTATCAGCACGCTTGCTGGTCCTGGAGTCCCCCCCTCCCTGCAGCATCCAGAATTGGGGATAGAAAAATATTCCTTTAAGCACTAAGCTGCAATTTAAGTGAGCAGAAGCTTCCTTCCTGGGGAAGCCGCTCTGTGCAGCAGATCCAAGATGGCTGCGCTCAGATCACAGGTGATCAGCACTGGATCCCAGGAGAGGTTAAACTTTTTATTTTACCTGTGGGGGATAAAAAGTGCGTATAGCGTTTTATATTCTTTTGCCTGTAGAATGATTATTTGTCAAGTTTAACCCCCTCTGCAATGTTGGCTGCTTAGGCATCACAAAAAATAGCCTGGGACTGGTCACTCCCGCATTCATGGGCTGGAGATTCCATACAGCCCACAAAAGGGCGATCATTTTTTTAGTTGAAAGGTGTCATAATTGATTCCCAGAACTGTACAAGTACGCAGAGTGGGCGTGAGATTTGAGGCTGGGCTGAACCAATCACGCAGAGTGCCCATGCTGTGGTATTTTCCCCGTACAGCCAAAACATCCAAGCCTTATGTGTGGCCCGCAATGATCATTCTCTATAGGCGGTGCGGACCTCAATAGCTGAGAGTCCGCTAAGCGCCACCCACGGAATATTGTCACTTCAGAAAAGCAACGGATGTCTCTGCACAATAGCTAATGCCATTACTATTACTATAAATGCACTGTGCATTCACTGTAGTGGCAGCGGAAGCTGGCAGGAGAGCTACCACGCTTATTACATTAGGCATCCTCAGGGAAAGCTAGGAAAGCTGGCACCGGTACGTTTTCTTAGTGGGCAGTCATAAATCAGGGGAGACACATAAAATACAGGTAAACATGTCAAATATTATAAAAGGTTAGCCTACTAAATACATTTTGTCTTTAGAAGAGTCATTACCTGTTTGTCCTAAGCAACCCTCGCTGTAGCTATCACCACGGACTTGTCCATTAGACACAGCATTTATCCTGAAAAAGATGTAAGATAATGTAACACATCTGCACCAGTCCCAGCATGCTGTCCACTTGTCTTTATAATTACTTATTATAGGTAGGGCCGTATTTTCCTTAAGGCAAACCTAGACACGTGCCCGCCCGCAGATGCAGTTGTGTTATTTATTTTTTAACTTTTCATTGGTGGTCAGTGGAAATGGCCAGCGTTGCCCAGCCACCTCCCCCCCCCCCCCCCCCAGCACACCACAACGGCCAGCCCACCAACATACGCCCCCTCCCCACCGCCCGGCTGCTTGACAGCTCGCTGTGCAGCAGCCGACAAACTCCCATGAAGAGAGACCTCGGCATGGCCTGCCCCGCTGGCTCCGCCCACATGCTGTCCTCCGAGGCTCCAAGCAAAGAAGACACGTGTGCTACTCGATCTCTGAAGGGAGTTAATGAAGGTGCGGCCGGGCAGGCAGATTAGGGATAATGTATAGTGTTTTTTTATGTTTCAAGGATGTATATGTGTATATGCATGAATGGGGTGGGGGCATGGCATTGGGGGAGGGGAAACATTATGTTAGGGCATATATTTTGATTTTATTAAAGCATAACAAAACCTACTGTGGCTGGCCCTGGAATCTTAAATGGCCTTACACAGGGGCATTCTGTACCCCCCCGGGGCACAGCAGGATTCATCTGCCTCCTGCCATGCATGGTAATGTGAACATCTGGCAGACGCATACCCTGCGTCTTCAGGCTCTGTCCGTACTCCCATACACAGAAAGGCTGCACTGCTGGGAATGCGGCTGCTTGCCTAAGTCCTCCCAAAGCATGTGAACAGAGCCATTTGCCAAGCATTACATATGCAGGGCAAACGACTGTGATTGGATGAGAGCGCAGGCATGTGCCGTTGGACGAGGAAGAGGTGAGTTTTTCTAGGTGTTCCGCACAGTGGGGCACCCCAATTTGGGGGCTTTAAATAATGGGGAGGGGGAAGTATTGGTGTGCATGAGGAAGGGGGGCAGCATTTCTACCTCACTGGGAATCCCACTGTGCATGTGCAGTCTCTCTTACAATCTGGTTTCCTAGTTGTTCATATTAATGAAGAGTTAGGAAACCTGAATGGCAGGCCGGCCGCTCCCCTCTGGCTGTGCATGCTTGCTTGCACCAGCCATTCAGATAGGCCTCATGTGAGAGCATCAGCAGCTGGAGGCCACTGGGCGCCCAAAGGCACATGCGCCATAGGATCACTGGCGAGGTAGGTCCACTTAAAAGTGGACAAAAACCCAGGATTTTTACTATCCTGGGTTTTGGTCCTCTCCCCTGGGGGCACCCCAATCGGGGGTGCCCTGCCGTGTGAACCCCCCAGATCGCCGCAGCCAACTCACCTCTTTCAAGTCCAATGGCACATGCATGGCCGCTCGCCCAAGCAGCGAGTTTGGAGCGGACGGCCTGTAACAGGGAGTGTGCTCGCTTCGGCTATTCACAAATGCGTGGCGTGGACACGAGCCCTGCTAGAGGTATATCGGGAATGTGGCTCGCGCATGCGCGGTTGGACTGGGAAAGAAGGCGTATGGGGCGAACCTGGGGGCTTCACACAGTGGGGCATCCCGATTGCCATGGGTTTTGGCCTTTAAGGCCCTGAGGGTGGGGTCCACTTAAAGTGAACTAATCACCAGGATTTTTGCCATCTTGGTAATAGGTCCGTTTTCCTTGGGCATCCTGATTTGGGCATCCTTGGGCAGCCACGCCATGTTAAACCCTCCAAATCGCCCAACTCACCTTTCCTTTGTTCCCACGGCGCATGAGCAGGCTATCCTCCAATCAGCAGTTTATGTCATGCATAATAATGAATGGCGTAAAGAAATGCTTTGGAGTGAGTCTGGCATAAAGAAAGAGGAGCAGCCGTATCCCCAGTCTCCCTGGAGTCTGAATGTCTGAACGCTGGAGTGCGCCTCTTCTACAAGGATGCTGGGGATGTGGCTGCAACCCACGGGACCACAGGAGGTAAGTGATTGTGGGCCTGTGGGGGGGGGGGGGAATCACACAGTGTGTCATCCGGAGTTGGGATGCCCCAGAGGCACTTAGTTGTCCAGGCCTGTAATCTTGTAGATCTCAGGGTCAGCCTGTGTAGGACCACACACAACCTTGCTGTGGGCTTTATTGATGATGGGAAAGGACAGAGTTGACAGGTGGGATTTAGACCTCCCTTTAATGGAAAAAATATTTATTATTTAAAAAAACGCCAAAACACTGGTTTTGTTCTCTCTCTACTGACAATTCCAACTTGGGATGTCCCTCTGTGCCCTGATCTGTGTAATCAGATGTGCCATACGGGATCACCGGCAAAGTGAGTTTTCTGGATGATCCCTGTGGATGCACATAAAGAGGGAGACCACCGAGTTTTTAAAGGGACTGTCCTATTTAATAAAAAATACCATTCTGTGAATACTCACCTGTAGAATGGATATTATAAGTATGCATCACACCCTGCTCCAGAATGATTACGTCTAGGTTATAGTCCACAAGAGGGTGCTTTACTGCAGAGATGGCAAAAAAGAAGCCCCTCCTGGTCCATATATACCCGGGACCTCCCACTCATTTCCCAGTATAAGTAAGCAGTAAGGAACCAGGAGAAGCCAAAACCAAAATAACAACATTAACAAGGAAAAATTCACCATATAGAGGATCCAAGAATAAAACTCAGGGCGGGATGGAGCAGGGTGAGAAGCATACTTATAATATCCATTCTACAGGTGAGTATTCACAAAATGGTATTATTCCAAGTATGCATCACACCCTGCTCCAGAATGATTCATTACGTCTGGGACATCCAGTAGCAGTGTCCAACAACGGGTGGGGATCCCAAAAAAAAAGGCAACAATGCGCAGTTAAAACCACTGCAGCTTGCAGAACTTTGCGGCCAAAAACAGCATCCGCTGAGGCCCGAACATCAACCTTGTAAAACTTGGAAAAGTATGAACAGAAGACCAAGTAGCAGCCTTACAAACTTGTTCAACAGAAGCCTGGTGCTGAAAAGCCCAAGAGGCCCCAACAGCACGAGTAGAATGAGCAGTGATCCGGAAAGGGGGATCCTTCCCCTTGACAGAATAGGCCCTAGCAACGGCCTGACGAATCCATTTGCTAATGGTAGACTTAACGGGCGCCAAACCCTTCTTAGGACCAGAGGGCACAACAAACAAGGCGTCCGTCTTCCTGAAGGGCGCAGTAGCCACCAGGTAGTATTTCAAGGTTCTGACGACATCCAAAGAGTGCAGGGCCCTCTCCTTGTCGTTACTAGGATTAGGACATAAGGAAGGAAGCACAATGTCCTGATTGAGATGAAAGGCAGAGACAACCTTAGGCAAGAAGTCTGGCTTAAAGCGAAAAACCACCTTGTCCCGGTGTCTCTTCAAGTAGGGGGCCTGAATGGACAGAGCCGCCAACTCAGAAACACACCAGGCAGAAGTGATAGCCACCAGAAAGGCAACTTTCCAGGTGAGAATAGACAGTGCAGCCTCATGCACAGGCTCAAACGGAGGACCCTGAAGGGCCGACAACACCAAATTCAAATCCCAAACCTGTAACATGGGCTTGCGGGGAGGTCGCACATGAGCGACCCCCTGGAAGAAGGTCTTGACCAAAGGATGAAGAGCGAAAGACCTCTGAAAGAAAACCGCCAAGGTGGAAACATGCCCTTTAAAGTGGACCATCACCCTCGGGTGATCGGCCCGGGAATCTATAAGATTCCCGAGCCGATCACCTCCCTCCCCGCGGGACATCCGAGATCGGGATGTCCCGCGGGGTGAACCCCCCCCAAAACCCTCAAACCCCCTTACCTTAGTTTCCCCCTCTAGGCGTGCGCGCCCCCACGCCGGCCGTCTGTGAATGGCCGGCGCGCGGGCGCGCGCGTCAAGAGGGACGCGCGGGAGGCGGCGGCGGAGGAGCCACGGACAAGCGGCTGTCAAATCGCTTGTCCGTCGGCGCTGGGAGCGGGGAGAGGTGAGTTGTTCGGGGGGGTTTCACACAGCGGGGCACCCCGATCGGGGGTGCCCCACCGAAGTGGACCAAGACCCAGGATAGTCAAAATCCTGGGTGTTGGTCCACTTTCAGAGTGCTGAGCTGAAAACCCATATCCAGACCATGTTGGGGGAATCCGAGGGATAGAAAACACCAGACAAGGGAAGGCCCTAGCCTCCGCCAGGTCCTCTAGTAGATATTAGAGGATGATTTCTTCCTAGCCTTAACCAAATTCTGAACAACCGCATCAGACAGACCCTTTTCTTTTAGGATGGAGGTTTCAGCAGCCACGCTGTCAAAGCCAGCATTTGTAAATTGGGGTAACAGAGACGTCCTTGAGTGAGAAGATCCGGAACCAGAGGCAGAGGGTACTGTTCGACCGCCAACTGCACGACGTCTGCGAACCACACCTGTCTTGGCCACCAGAACAGCTGGCACTCCTTCGTGAATCAGCTTGCGTAAGACCTTGCCCAGAAGGGGAAACGGAGGGAAGAGGTACAGGAGACCGAACCCCCGCCAGGACAAAGACATGGCATCCACTGCCAGAGCCAGAGGATCCTGGGACAGTGACACAAATGCTGGGAGCTTGTGATTGTGGCGAGAGGCAAACAGATCCACATCCGGCAGCCCCCACCTGCGACAGAGGGATAGGAAGACCTAGTTGCTGAGGGACCATTCCCCCCCGCGAGAGACCCCCCTGCTCAGGGAGTCCGCTTCCAGGTTCTCCATCCCCGGAATGTAAACCGCCGAAACGCACTCTTGCTCCGAGTCCCTCCCTGATGATTAATGTAAGCGACCGCAGTCCTGTTGTTGGAGCGAACCTGAACTGGCAGGCCCTGAAGGTGAGGCGTCAGCACCAACCGAACCGCCCTCAGCTCCAGAACATTGATGGGGGCATGTGCCTGAGGGCCCCACAGCCCCTGAAATTGATGGGCTCTCCAGTAGCCCCCCCAGCCTGACAGACTGGCATCCGTCATGACCGTCTCACAGCGGGGCGTCAGAAATGATCTGCCCCCCAAAAGATTCTTCGGGTCCAGCCACCACAGAAGGGACCGCCGTACCAGAGGAGACAGAACAAAGGCCTGATCCAGAGACAGAGGACACTTGTCCCAGGCCGACAGGAGATGGAGCTGAAGAGGCCTCATGTGAAATTGAGCAAACGGCACTGCCTCGAAGAAGGCCACCATCTGTCCCACCAGTCTCATCCCTTGCTGGATGGATGGATGAGGATTGGACAGTAAGAGATGAATCAGCGCTTGAAGAGCGTCCACCTTCTGCTGAGGTAAGAAAATCCTGGCCTGAATGGTATCCAGCGTCATGCCCAGGAAAGAAGTCACCTGTGACAGAGAGAGTGAGGATTGATTACCCACCCGAACCTCTCCAGTGTCGCCACCACCGTCTGGGTGTCCAACTCCGCCTGATGGAGTGAAGGAGACATAATGAGAAGGTCGTCCAGATAAGGAAGAATGCGAATGCCCTGGGCTCTGAGAAGGGCCATCACACCCGCCAACACCTTGGTGAACACCCTGGGTGCAGAGGTGAGCCCGAAGGGTAGAGCCACAAATTGGTAGTGATGTTCCCCTACCGCAAACCTGAGGAACCGCTGGTGTCCTGGAAAGACCGGCACATGAAGGTAAGCGTCTTTGATGTCTATTGAGGTCATAAAGTCCCCCGGGCGCAGGGAGCTGACAGCGGAGCGCAGTGTCTCCATGCGAAACCGTCTGGTTCTGATGAACCGGTTGAGAATCTTTAAGTCCAGAATGGGTCTGATGGAACCATCCTTTTTGGGCACTGTAAAGAGATTGGAATAGTAACACTGACCTCTCTCTCTGGGGGGAACCTGACGAACGACCCCCAAGGCCCGAAGGTTTTGCACCGCCAACAACAGTCCCTGCGCTGCCCGAGGGTCCGTAGGAACCTGAGATCTGAGGAATCTGTGAGGAGGCCAGTCTGCGAACTCCAGCTTGTACCCAGAGGAGACAACCTCCAGGATTCATTTGTCTGAAACCTGTTTGGCCCAGACCCGAGCGAAGAGATGAATCAGCGCTTGAAGAGCGTCCACCTTCTGCTGAGGTAAGAAAATCCTGGCCTGAATGGTATCCAGCGTCATGCCCAGGAAAGAAGTCACCTGTGACAGAGAGAGTGAGGACTTGGGGTAATTGATTACCCACCCGAACCTCTCCAGTGTCGCCACCACCGTCTGGGTGTCCAACTCCGCCTGATGGAGTGAAGGAGAGGAATCTGTGAGGAGGCCAGTCCGTGAACTCCAGCTTGTACCCAGAGGAGACAACCTCCAGGATCCATTTGTCTGAAACCTGTTTGGCCCAGACCCGAGCGAAGAGCCGCAGTCGCCCCCCCACCCGCAAGGGTGAGGGCGTCCGCTCATTGCTGAGCAGGCTTGGCAGTGGATTTGGGTTTGGCACCCCAGGAGGATCCGGGTCAGGCACGGCCTCTGCCCTTGCCCCAGAAATCTCCCCTTTGTCCAGCAAAGGATAGCCCCTTGCCTGTCCTAGGCCCACGAAAGGAGGGAGCAAAAGAGCCTGAACCCCGAAAAGGTTGCGGCTGCTTTTTGCGTTGGGGCAACTTACCTCCCTTAGCAAAAAGGTCCAAACGATCCCCAAACAGGTGCAAACCCTGAAAGGGAAGCCCCGTGAGCGCCTTTTTAGCAGCATTGTCAGCTGCCCACTGGTGCAACCAGACCGAATGGCAGATAGAGACAACCAATGCCGAGGTCCTGCTACACATCCGAATGAGGTCATCTAAGGCAGATAAGACGTAAGTGATGAAAAACTCACATTGCGACAAAGCTCCCAATTCCGCACTAGAAAGATCCTCATGGGAGCCATCCAGAATGCCCCTGATCAAGGTCCTAATAGCCACGGATGTGATAGCAGAAGCACACACCGGGCGCAAGGCCGAACCCGTACAAGCATATACGTCGGTCCTCACTATCCTTCAAGGTAGTGGAATCAGGAGAATGCACGATGGACGTATTGGACAACCCCAGGACAGGGGCATCCACCTCGGGGGGAGTTGACCAACGTTTGACCGTGTCAGCGGGAAAGGGATACCTCCTATCCCACCCCTTAGGGATACCGGGAAGCCTGCTAGGCTTCTCCCATTCCTTAAGAATCAGCTTGTTAAAATGCGTCTGATCTGGGAATTCCAACCGTGGCTTAAAGGTACCAAACAATTCCCCCTGCTGCTTAGGCGCCGCCGCAGGGGGGGGAAATGGCAAGTACCTCAAATATTTGGGTAAGCAGCCTATGGGTGTCGTCCGCGTCCCCACACTCTGTACCGGCATCTGCGCCAAGGTACTGCTGATCATTAGAGAAATCGGAGTCCGAGAATAATTCCCCCTCCTCAAGCGGGGTATAGTCAGACAAATCAAGAAAATCATCATAATCAGAGGCAAAGGCCGGCGCAATGTGCCGTCTTTTAGCTGGAGCCTTCCTGGCTGCAGAACTAGCAATCATTCTCTCAATGTTGGCCAGTCTAGCGCATTGGATCAGCAATCGGATTGCGACTCCCCGCTAGTGTTAATGTCACTAGGGGTCATAACCAGGCGCGGAGGTGTGGGGGGATGAGACCAGTGGAGCTGACCCAGCTGCACGGGGCCCAGATTGCCGCGCAATCGCCTGCTGCGCACATGGTACACAAATCTGCACATTATCGCCCACAAGGGATGCCCCGCACACCACACACAGCCGGGATTGCCCCGAGGGGCCCCCCGAGCGCAGTATCCTGGGGAGCCTCCATATGGTGATTTTAGGTAGTTGCAATGACCAACGGGAATTACGCTAATCAGCTACATGGGATGCCCCTTAAATGTCCGTTAGTGGGAGGATTTTATAGGATAAAATTTAAGATCCCCCATAATTTATTTGGGATGGGCCACAGGACCGGGAGAAACCTCTAATTAGGGTTGTCCCCCTGGAAAACATAATGGGAAAACTCACATGAGTAAAAAACCCCCGCGTGCATAATAGTAAATTATACATCAATATATTATACATCAATATAATATATATATATATATATATATATATTTATTTATACACACACATACACTGCCCACAGAGTCCCCTAGCAGCCATCACATGAAATAGTAAACAATCACTGAAGAAGGTAAGCCCGCATGGGCACTCACGGAACCAACAGGGATCGCAAGATGGCGTCCGGACGGAGAGCAGGAAGAGGAGGACGGGGGCGGGCCACTGCCGAGCGCTAGGCCCTGCCCCCTCCAGAGCGCGGGAACAGCTAACAGGCCGTGCTCCCCAGCCAAAAGGCGACAGAGGCGAGGAGGAGAGCGTGCTGGAAGCTGCACACATACATATAAAATACAACAGCCGTGGATACCCCCCCCCCCCCCAATAACCGGGAACAGGGAGGCAGAGGGAAAGCCCATGGTTACATTCGGGTCTATGTAATGAGGGTAGTAAAACGGACAGGGCATCCCATATCAGGATCACCAACCTGAAAACTGCCTACCCTTTGGTGGGGGATTTGTGGTGGAGTCTAGCTCCATTGTGAAAAGCACCTCTAATAGGTGCTACCTACCCTCACCCGGACCATGCAGCCGTAGCTGGGAGGCATTTTAAAATGGCCCGGGTGGAAATAGGACAAAAGGGGGGCCGGGTGCTACCCGGCTTACCTGTAAGGAGAGAGAGAGCCATCATCTTGACTGTCGATGCCGACTGCAGAGACTAAACTGGGAAATGAGTGGGAGGTCCCGGGTATATGTGGACCGAGAGGGGTCTCTTTTTTGCCATCTTGTGGACTATAACCCAGACGTAATGAATCATTCTGGAGCAGGGTGTGATGCATACTTGGAATATAAGCAAATCTAGAGGCAAGATGGGGGGGCTCACAGACACAAATCGGTATCCTCCAGCTCTGTGCACTCTCCCGTCTGCCCGGTCATTTAAATGGGAGGACAGGAGCGCACATGGAGCTGAGGAAAGCCGGCATTCTCTCCATCCCATTTCACATAGGCAAAACAAAAAAAGTACACTCACATATACATCGCTCCCATGGTGCTGGCCGGGTCATGGGAGGCCAGAAGATGTAGGAGCAACAGGCAGGTGGGGCAGGGTGACTGATCCCTGCCCGATGTCCTCGATGTCCACGATCCTTGCTTTTCCCACCGCTGCTTCTTCTCCAGCAGCACGAGCAAACGCACCTGGCTCCGTGCAGTGGGTGGGTGTCGCATGCTCCAAGTGTCGGCCATGGCCACCAGCTGCACAGAGCCAGGTGTTTGCACTGTGTGTTTGTCCCCGGAGAAGAAGAAGTGTTGGTGGGGACAGCGCAAACAACAGGGACATCAGGTACCCTGCCCGCCCGCCTGCCACTCCTCCATCTTCTGGCCTACTGTGGCTGTGGTGGCCTGGCTAGCAGCACGGGAGAGATATATATGTGTGTTTACTTTTTTTTTTTTCTTTAAAATTCGCCCAAAAAGAGGCACTGACATCCCCCCCCCCCCCCCCCATTAGGGTAAAATATGGTATTTGGAAAGCTTGGGACTTCTGGCAGCTCATGCCTCTGCAGAGGTTTCCATCCCAAGATCCATCCAAAATTTAAGAGGGGGGGGGGGGTCTGCCCAATCTCTGATTGTAGACATCAGTGGCTGGAAAATTAGGATTTGATTTTATAAATATTGTAATTGTTGATCAGATGGGGTGCCATATGCATTGATTCCAAAGTCTATGTTTTTATGATAGGAGCAGCGGGTAATGCTGGATGTCACTCATTTACTGCAGGAGAACACAGCTTATCCACTCGTCATGGTAGGAACTGCAGTACTCTTAGTTATTGTAAATGTGTCACTGTTACAATATCGATATCTTATTTGTGACATCCCATCTGTGGGATTGAGCCCTAAAAATAGACCAATAATATTTCCATGTTACTTTAGGGTGGACAACCAGAGTCAGTTTCATAGGTTTTCTGCCCCTTCCTGCTGCCCATTTCCCTACAATGGTCACTGTGCTCATTTTCTTTAATTCCTCCTTTCCTCCTTTCCTGCTACCTGTTATTTCCCCTTTCTTCTCCTAGACTTGCTGCCCACTGTGCCCTCTTCTTGTTCCCTGTTTTAGTCCTTTCTCCCTTCTTGTTGCCCATTGTCCCACCTTCTTGTTGCCCGTCTTGCTGCCTGTGGTGCTCTACCTTCCGGATTCCCATTTACAGTCGCCACTTCAACACAATAGCATTTCTGTGGTAACACCGCCTACTTTCGCCGTTGACAACTTGTGCTGCCCACCAAGCACATTTTCCTGCCAACTATGGCCCCTTATGTCACCTGCCATGCAAAGAATGACATCTATGCATATTAGGTGACATAAGGGGACATATTTTGCCATACTCCCTCCATCAATGTTATTTTTCCTGGTCCTGCATTTAATTTCAGGCAACAATTAAGTCTCCTAGAATTAGCAATATCCACAACTTCCACAAAAATATATTAATCATGACGTGTTTGTGCATGTGGGGGGCGCATGACTAAAGAGTGCCTACGGCACCACGAATCCTAAATATGGCCCTGATTATAGGTTTAATATGTAAACCTATTTTATTTTATTATATTTAATATGTAAACCTGCAATTTTTTGTCCCAGCTGCCAATAAAAAAAAAGAAAACACTGTCCAATCTCAACAGATATTCCACAGGGCTAAAAGGGCTGAAAAAAAAAAAAGATGCCAACTTGGCATAATGGTGAAAAGGGAGTTTCCAGGACCCAAACAATGTAAAATCATTTAACTCAAAATGGAAAAAGGATGTAGAATAACTAAAGATTCTGTCACATGCTAACTTCCTCCTACTCTTTGCCCGAAACGTTGGACTAAACATCAACGCAACTCTGTTCTTGGTTATGGAGTTTGATTATTG
This sequence comes from Gastrophryne carolinensis, assembly GCA_027917425.1. Lineage (NCBI taxonomy): Eukaryota > Metazoa > Chordata > Amphibia > Anura > Microhylidae > Gastrophryne > Gastrophryne carolinensis. The sequence goes on from CM051236.1 coordinate 272,080,575, forward strand.
AACTAACGTGCATAATATAAGTTTTTTGAAATAAGTGCTGGCTCTTCGATTACTTGCATTATGAGTGGCGCCATCGCTAGCCATTGCACCCAACCATATTACTAGTGGGTAAGAGTACCTCTACCATTACATATTGGACTGTCAGGTAAGTAAGAGTCTTCAAGGGTATCTGTAAATAAAGAGGGGCTGTGACGCTTGAGAGCTGAGTCTCAGAAACTGTGTAGCTCCATCTCCAATTGGAAGATAAGCAGCTACTAGAAAAAACTGACATGACATGGAAGTACAACTGGGTCAATGGAAATGTTTCAATTCATACTTACATTAAAAATGCTACAGTAGCTATAACTCCACAGGCATGGTATGAGTGATTTAACTGATCCTGAGTGGGATACATAACAGCAGCATCGATAATGATCCACCAACCTGTAAAGAACTAAACAAAGACCAAAGTTACATTATAGCATCTTCCGAGCTATTTAGCTGGATGTGCAGGCGTCAGCCGGGGGATGAATAGGGATGTGTCTGCTTTATGCTGGGCTCTGTATGTAAAGAGAGCTTCATGCCGTGTATTAAAGCCTGCACATGCACTGTGGGAACAAATTAAAGGCAAGTTAACACAGTGTTCCAAGGGTTTCACATAGTGGGGCATTCAAAATTGGGATACCCCAGGGAAATGGACCAAAACCTTGAGAAGATCTCGAGTAAGCCACAATTTTTACAGTCACTGGATTTTTTGTTTGTCCAGATTGAAAATGTTAGCGTTTAATAATTAACATAAGAGTATACTTATACTCAAGCATTTATACATTCCTGGGACATTTTTTCATCTTTGACACACAACTTAATTTATCCCTTGCTCTCTGAAATAAAGTGTGTATTCGTATGTTCTTAGTGTCAGGAGATATTTTAAGGAAAATTGACAGAATCAGAGCAGGTGCTCAGCACTGAGTGATAGCACCAAAGGATCTGATATGACTGTTTAAATACTCAATATGGGAGAAGCAGGACGTACCTTGGTTATTTAAAAAATAGTCAATAGATTGTGAGAAAATAGGTTTTACTCTAAATATCCTTTAATGTCTTTATCAACCATTATTTACTTTAAAGGGATTGGCCATGCTAAAACAAAAAAAAAAAATTATACTCACCTTTCAGCTTCTCCATTCAGCACAAGAATCCTCCTATTTACTGGGGGCTAGAATCCTGTGATTCCATCTCCCAGTGCTGGGGCCCTCTCATGGTGGCATCTGTGGGGGTCTTGTCACCAACCCCACATGCCTACTTCATGCATTGCGATGGAGAGGGTGTGCCAAGACAGGTCCGGCATGCCACCTCTGTTGTAATGAATGGAGTAGGCGTGTTTGGGGGTGTGAAGCCAGTTAGAGTTGCCAGTACTGTGACACTAGTGACACTGTCGTCGGCCACATCCCCGATCTCCCTCTAACTGTGGCACACTCCTGTGCCCAGCCATTCTGTTAGGTTGGGTATGGAAGCACATGAACACTGCAAGGAAACCGGGGATGTGGTCAGATGGCTGGGTCACATTAGCCGGCACTCTTGCCAATCTACAATCTCAAAAGTGCCGTGTGGGCCACCGCTGAGCTGACTTCATCACCCGTGGTACTTGGAGGTTGTGGAGAGCAGGTGGGGTAAAGGGTTTTGTGTGCGCGCTTTAAAATAAAGAACAAAAAATTAAAGTGCAACCAGTTGAAAAAAAAAAAGTAGAAATGTTTCCAATGAAATGCCTTCTTTTAAAGTGAACACAGGAAATAGGGGTGGGAGCAGTCTTTAAAAACAAAATGGAATGGGAGAGTAGTCTTTTTAGCTAGACAGACATGTATTTAGAACAATTGATATAATTGGGATTTCTGGTCACCCTAGCCTAAAGGAGCAGCTTATATGATAATCACAGGCTCTTGTACTCACTAGAACTCCAGCGCCAACAGATGCTATTGTGTTCCTCTTCTCACCCCAGTCAATGCACTCCGAGCATCTTATGCCGTCAAGAAAACCAGACATCTTTAAAACACCTATAAAAACAGCACTGGTTAGCGATACACAGAACATGTGCCCATTTATTTAACCATATAAAATTTGTTACGTAGTGTAGGACTAGGGTTTCTAGGGCCTACCGGTAGAAATGATTTTGGGGGCCCACCTTACTTTTACATGCAAGTATTATTATCTAGTATTTAGCACCCATGCACACAGTATGCCAAACTGTTTTGTCTGTGTGTGCACTTGGGATGTCACAAATGCATGGGTATACAATAACATATAGCAAATGATAGCATTGTTTTTCCAACTGTATTTCCCAGAGTGATCAGAACTGAGTGATAAACGGCTGTTTATAACTAGCATCTAAAAAGGGTGCACAGAAACTGTGGCAGAAGCTGCCAGTAAAGCCCCCAAATAGAACCTGCAGGAGAAACTAGGTGGATTCTATTGATCCAGTTTGTGATTCCAGGCTGGGCTTTTCATAAATAGGCTAACAAGAACTGATGGGGCTGCCTATTAGCTGTAGGGAGTACAAGAACAAGTGCCGTGTCCTTGGGAGTAATCATAGGGACTGGGAGTAAAATGGAAAGCTGGTGCTTAATGCCATGACATGCTATTAATGCAGTGAAACACATGCAAGTGCATATGATGTTTTGAGGCTGTAGAAGCGAGAGGAAGCTAGTAGAAAGGCAAGGTTCACCCTGTTACAATTCCCTTGACAATTATTCTACTGCTGATGTAAGCCGGGCACACGTTTTTGGGACAGAAAAGTGATCAGTGTAAAACCCCTTGCATCTGAGGTGCCGCCATGACCATCAAGTATCTTACAGTTATGCAACTCAAGCAATTAAATATTAAAGGATACGGAGCGTAGAGGGTGGTAAAAAGTCTATAGCAAAGTTGCACAGCCATCAACTGCAGCCCGACAACCCTAATTCTGAATATTAGAGAGCTGAAGAGCTTACCTTGCATACCTCTACCCATTGCTACTCACCTCTCCCCATTTCTACCATCCTTATCCCACTTTACCTTAACTGAACAGATATCCCACTTTGAAGCATTTTGTCCTATTGTTTCTCTGAAGACACGTAAATGTCCCACTTTGCCATCATTATAGGGAAGACTGTTACACCGAATGCAAAATACAGGATGTCTGATCAGTTTAAAACGGCTTTGATTCTTTAACTGAATGGTGGTAGTGGAATGCATTAATTGGCTGAGCATTGGTTCAATCACCAACATTTTAAGGACTGAAGATCCATGGAGCAAGTGAATTGTACGGGGCTACACCTACTTATACATATGTGTAGCACAGAATGCTATGGATATTTCTCCAAAAGCCCATAAATAAGACACACCACTAAACCACACACCCCGCAAACTGGTTTAGCCTGTCCCCCCAAAAATGGTCAGCTTACATCTTACCTCTGCTCATCCTTACCCACTTCAAATCTACCATACACAGCACTTCCTGTTTCACCTCTGCTTCACTAACCTCTCCCTGCTTGAACTCTGCCCATGTCACCTCTAATAACGTCTTCCCACCTGCTTACTTTACTTTTTCACACTTCTGTTTAGCCCAAAAGTAGACTAAAACCCATTGAGATCGGGCCAGGAATCTTATGTTTCCAAACTCACTGTGTGAAAGGTATTTGTGAATGGCTGGCACGGGCACGGGGGATGCAGGCGCCAGCGCAGGTGGATCCGCTCACGTTAGACGAAAGCTTAGACGAGCTGACGTGAGCGGATCAGAGCGCACCGATTGCATGAGAGGCTGTGCATGTGCTGTAGGACCGAGGAAGGGTGAGTGCGAACGAGCGATCTGGGGGGTTTCACACAGCTGCTCACTTTACCTCTACCCGCTGCGATCGGCCCAAAAATCTATAAGATTTCTGGGCCGATCGTTTCCCTCCACCCGGGGCATCCAAAATCGGGATGCCTGGTTGTGTGAAACCCACCAGATTGCCCATACACTTACCTTCTTTCCTGGTCCAACGACGCAGCGCATTCAAAGCCGCTCGCCTTAGACGACGTGACGTCAGCGGATTCAAACACACTGATTGGGTGAGTGGCAGTGCATACCCTGTAGGACCGGGAAGAGGTGAGTTGGTTTCGGCTACCTAGGGGGTTTCACTGATCAGGGGTGCCCCGGGGACAAGAACCAAAACCCAGGATAGTCAAAATCTTGGGTTTTGGTCCACTTTAACTCTGCCCATGTCACTTCTACTTGCATCACCTCTGCTCAGCATAAAAGCACATGTAATGTTTCAAGGTTAAATTTTGCCTGCATAAAATGTTTACATTTTGCAGCTTACATTTAATTTTGGCCTCTTAAAGTTGAGCAAAAAAACAAAGAGATCCTTAGACCAAAAAAGGTTGTGTGCCCCTGGTCTAAAGTGAGCACTATACAAAAAAGATAAATGCAAATAGTACATGCGATATATTGCCCATATGAACTACATTCTGGGGACAATTAGCACTATGGCCTCCACCATTTTTAGATTCCATGCACAATGACTGCATTGAGCGTGTCCTTTTCATAGCTGTATAGGGTTTCCTACCAAACCTACAATGATGGATGTATCAAAACATAACCTGCCCAATTAATAACCAGAATCCATTTTCTTTGGCATACATACAAGTGAACCTGTTTTGACAATTAGGGCAAAAGGTAAAAGCCATAAAAGCCAGATGAGCAATTAGTATGATGTAAGTGCACTTAATGATGCAATAAATAATTTAGTAAAACAAACTGTGTTCATCAAATGCCAATGCCAACATTGACAGAGTAAAACAAAATGATAAATAGAAGGAATGCCAATACCAAACAAAAGCGGACATACCTCTGAGTAAAGTTTGTTTTTCCAAGTTAGTTAGAAACAGATCATCATGGAGTGTGAGGCTGATGAGAAATGCCTGTATCGGGAGGGCCCCTGGCAGTTATACTAGTAAGCGGGGGATTCACATGATCTACCATAGATGGCTCACATGACCGAGGATCAGCACTCACATTTTACAATATGCTTCTTTTGTGTGCCGCACAGTTATTTCACACATCTAGCTGCTAGACATTGTGCTAGACCAAAATGGAGGTCTATACTGTAAGGTACGAGTCTACAAGGGAGCTCCCTGTGGCTTGTGGCCCACTGTTATGTGGCTTATGGACTGCGTGCTAGACAAGAATACCTATGGAGGACTAGAACACTCCTGAGGGCTGGAGAATGCTACACGGCGGTCCAATTTAAAGTGGACAAACTTTAGGAATCAATAAATTTAAGTGACAGCTTGACTACATATGGCTGCCATTCATGTGAGCTGCATAAGCACCAAAGTACTACAGATAGGGTAGGGGATCCTGCCCAGTTTTGGCACTTCCTGTGACCAACAAATGGGTTTTGGTCCTTTCCCCCGGGGCACCCCGAACAGTGCCCCGCTGCGCGAAACCCCTCAGAAAGCCAAAATCAACTCACCCCCTCCCAGTCCTACAGCGCATGCGCGGCCGCTCGTCCAATCAGCGCGCTCGGAGCCGGTGACATCACAACGTCCAAGGCCTCGTCTAAGGTCAGCGGCTCCGAGCGTGCTGACGACTGCATTCCCCGCTACCCTCTAACAGGGAGCGTGCCAGCTATTAACAAATTCCAGCCGCGGGCACATGCCCTGGTAGAGGGATAGTGGGGATGCGAATGCAGCTTGCCCATAGGCCATTGGACACTGTATGGGGCAACCTGGGGGGTTTCACACAGCAGGGCATCCCGATTTTGGATGCCCCATGGGGGAGGGAATCGATTGCGGTGGGTTTTGGTCCACTTTAAAGCAGATGGAAAGGCTGTACTAACCAAGAAGGTTAATACAGGCCTAGGTCTGCTTTACAGTGCAAGTATACAAGTGTAAGCAAAGACTTGCACTTACAATCGTTCAGTTCCAGCCAATACCCTGTTACCCAGAAAACAAGCCCTAGCATGATTTTATAGGATTTTTTAGGATAAATATACACCCTATCCCAAAAATAAGCCTTAGTTACCGTTCATTTAAAAAGAGAAAAAGCTCTCAAAGCAACCCAAAACAATACGGGTTGGCAAGTGCAAGGCTCTCTGTGGCCCCAGGATCGGACAGTCAGGGCAATCTCTTGCCCCCGGACGTTCTTGGTGGGTGTCGCTCCTGTGGCTCGAAACCCACAGTAAAACGGCCCTGAAATCTATAAGATTCCAGGGCCACTGAATTTCCTCCCCCTGCGGTATCCATGATTTGTGAATGGCTGACAATGGCACGCTACCTGTTAGAGGGTAGCAGAGGATGTGGCCATCAGGATGCTCAGATCTGAGCGTGCCACTTGGATCAGAGGGCTGTGCATGCACCGTAGGACCAGGGAAGGGTGAGTGAGATCAGGCAGGATGCCCCTGGGGGAAGGATGAGAACCCAGGATAGTCAGCTTCACTTTAAAGTGTCTAAATGCCCAAATCAGGTTGCAGCAATGTAGCCCCAGTTTGCGTCGCTGCACTAGAGAAAGTAGCTGATCAGCCTGGCGTCCTGCTTTCCTGGCCCCACACACAGGATTTCCACCTGCTTATGAAATCCTGCTGAGGAAGCGACAAGGAAGTGCAGTCTAAATAGCCATAGTGCCAAGGCAGGGGAGAGCCTACAGGGTCTGCTTAAAAAGGAATTCAATCCAAGTCAGCCAATGCTTTCCACCCTCTCATTCCCTCATACGGCAGGTAATCATGTGACCGCTGGCAACTATTCAGGCTCATCCTGTGGGTACACGGTGATGATAAAGTTTCACTGTCCTGACACGCTTTCGTAAAACTTATTGAGGGCTGAGAACGAGCACCCCATTGGTCCAATCTGGTCCTAGATGGCGGGCAACAGACGTGACTGGTTTACTCCATGCAGCACGCCCACTTCAATGCCGAGGCAGGTTCCTGTGGATGGGTGTAAATCAGTCACATACTCTTGGACTTGGTAAGTTTTGCAGAGGAGGGTAGTGGTGGTGCAGCTGCACTGGACAAAGGGTGAGAATAGCTTTTATTTATATTTGGCTGAACAATCCTTTTAAAGAGGAACATCAGACCTTTTCTGATGTTCCTCTCTGATAATTCCTCCACCCTCCCGCACTGTGATTTGGATGTCAGCGTTATCTTAAAGCAGACCTTCACCCTAAATAAGAGCCTATCTCATATGTTTCCCTCAACCTGTACATATAGATTGCTCACATTAAAAATCATCCTACCTGCAGCTATTGCATTTTCTGAGACTTTAAACATCCAAGATGGCGGCTCATGGACGTGCAGGCTGCCTACAAACAGGAAGTGTCCTCTCTGCATTCTGGGATTGCTGACCCTTTCCTGACCCCAGCTCTGCTCTGTTTGTGCAAAGCACAGCTATAACCCTGCTCTCCTGCACTTTTGACTCCTCTCAACTCCTCAGTATGTGATGCTACTGAGTCAAGATGGCGGCGCCCGTATCCTAGAGTTCTGAACAGAGTTGCAGGCCAGTGAGGGAAAGTATAAAAAGTGACTAAAAACATTAAATATATTAATTTTAGATGCTAGGGAATAGTTTTTTAAGGGTTTGGGCTTTTCATTAAATGACGCTGAAGGTCCGCTTTAAACGCTGACATTCTGCTTAATTCCACAACCCCCCATCCCTCCCCACCTTAAAGTGGACCAACACCCAGGATTTTGACTATCCTGGGTTTTGGTCCACTTCGGCGGGGCACCCCGATCGGGGGTGCCCCGCTGTGTGAAACCCCCCAGAAACCCCCAAAAACTCACCTCTCCCCACTCCCACGTGAACGCCGCAGCCAATCCCCGCCAACGTCCAGGCGGGGGACAGGAACGTCCAAGCCGCTTCCGCCGCCGCCTCCCGCGCGTCACTCTCGGTGCGTGCGCGCCCCCGCCGGCCATTCACAGAGGGCCGGTGCAGGCGCGCGCGCAGGAGGCGGCGGATCAGGTAAGATCTTTTTGGGGTTTCTGGGGGGTTTCACCCCGCGGGACATCCCGATCTCGTATGTCCCGCGGGGTGGGAGGTGATCGGCCCGGGAATCTTATAGATTTCCGGGCCGATCACCCCTGGCCCGTCCACTTTAAGCCGTCATTGAATGATGGCAGCATACTCACCACTTCACCAGTCGCTGTTCGACTCCAGTGCACTGCTCCTCAAATCTCACGTGCGTCTGCACCCAGTGTTATTGCAGCCTATGCAATGACACAGCACATACGCGAGATCCGAGGGGGGTGCAGTGTCTGTCGGGAAGCCCTCAGCTTCTAAGATGGCGCTGCCCTACGGAGGATGGCAAGGAAGCGGAGGGTTGCCGAGTGCAATGTGACTGGAGAGGTACGTTTTTATTATGTAAATGCTAAATGGGAAGGGCTGGGGGGCCGGCAAGCCAGGTTTGGGGAGTTTTTATTAACTCCCCAAGACCTGTAATGTTCCTCTATAAAGAGGAACACCACCTCCCTCAAGTTTAGAAGTCTTGGGGGGTTGGTCAACCTCTTTATGGAGCATGCCCCACTGTGTGAACCCCATGGATCAAATCACACCTTGCATAAGCCCTCACCAGCTCCCCAGCATACCTCTAACTAGATGCACACCCACACCAGGGCATTCTGAATGGCTGGTGCGGGCACATCCACTGATAGAGATGAGCAGGGATACAGCCAGCATTCTGGGATGGTTGTCCTTTTCCTGACCCCATCTCTGCTCTCTCTATGCAAAGCACAGCTAGCTATAACCCCGCCCCTCTGCACTTGCCCCCTCCCCTATGTAATGCTTTTGAGGCAAGATGGCGGTGCCTATATCCTTGAGTCCTGAACAGAGTTGCAGCCCAGTGGGGAAAAGAATAAGCGACTTAAAATATATTAATTTCAAATACTGAGAAATGGTTTCTTTAAGGATTTGGGTTTTTCATTAAATGATGGTGAAGGTCCAGTTTAATACCTGGCAATCTATTCAGAATACACAAAGGAGAGGAGTAAAAATACTCCAGGACCAGTGTGTGTGTGTGTTCTGTTCTATTGCACAGGGCATCCCAAAGCATGGGGCGCAGGGGTGAATTCTGAATTTAGGTCAGCTTTAAGGATGTAGCTGAATAAACTACATGATGAGAGGGTTCCATGTTATGACACGGAAAAGTAAAATGTCCCGATAGCAGAATAGCACTCCAGCGTTATGATACCTAGGCTGTCACCCCCGATTCCACCACACACAATGGAGGGCGCCGCTTCTCCCCCCGGGCTTTGTGGCCCCACTATAGTAATAAACGTATAAGTATAACCCCAGCAGTGCAAACAAGAGAGCAAACCTGTGCGCCCAGGACAGCAGTAAACAATGCCGGAGGATGCAGTGACGTCACCGAGCCAATCCCCGGCGCAGGAAGCTCACAGGGCGAAGCCAATGGCTGCCATCTTACTACAGGAAGGCCGGACAGAACAAAGCAGCAATTTATTGTACTACTAGAAAATAGATATACCGACACGTGGCATAGAACCCTTCACAAGGCTGACGCCGCGTGATAGCTTTTATGCGTAAATTTAAATGGCTATGGGAGGGAGCACGGCGGCCATGTTGGTAGAGGCAAGTGACCAGCCCGCTTCCTCCCGTTTCCATGCACAAACAAAGCGCGCTCTCGCCTTTGCTATACCTAGGTTGGCGGTAATTTATGCAAACAAACCCCGCCCCCAACTCAATAGTGCCTATAAGCGCTGATTGGTAGTCAGGGGGCGGGACATGGGCGTGGCTAGCGTGCTGGAGAAATAAGCGTGCGTGACAGCATCGGCTGCAAGGGATGCGTAATAGGATGCTCCAGGCGCCTAACCATAAATAATATCACGTGATGCAGCTCGTCCAACAGTTTCACAGTCACATGGCTTTTCCTGCTAGTTGAGCGGATTATAGGACTCTAGGGCCGGCAGATTACATGTGATGCTTGTGTGAAACCCCTGGGATTGCCATGTTTACTTAAAGGGCCACTCCAGCCTCTTCCTGAAAATTAAAATTACCCCCGCCTTACTACCTCTGCGATCCTACTAATGTAATAAATAAATAACCTCCGCCACAAATCCAGCCCCTGAAAGCAGCACCGCTCTCAGCGGCCGGCCCGCGACTTTCAGCACAATGGTGGTGGGTGTTTGGGGCAGCAGCAGGTGCTGCACCGCCGACCTCAGTGGCTGGATTTGTGGTGGAGGTAAGCGTTGTTGTTTTTTTTTTACATAATGCAGAATCGTTACTTGGAGCAGGGCGGGGGTTGTGTTTTTTTTTTTTTCAGGAAGGAGCTGGAGTGGCCCTTTAAAGCGTAACGAAAGCCAAAAATGGGTCCATTGCTCATTTGCTCACCCCTCCCGATCAGCTGGTCGCTGCTCTGAGCTCGGCGGTGGCCCGGTTTTCTGAGAAAACCATGCTTTTCCACTGGTAAAGCTGCGCCCTGCCACACTTTTGAGAAAGCTGATTGGGACAAACCACTTCTACGGGTGACAACCCCCCCCCCCCCCCCGCTAACGTCAGATGCAGGAGGGCAGGTGACATCGCATTCGGGAGGACGCGTGCCAGCCGATGAGCAGTGGAGCGGGTAGTGGCCCTCCGAGCACTGGACAGTAATAAGGCGGTGGGCAGAGTAACCAGTTTATGCTCTTGCCCCTGCCCCGCTGCCATGCACAGACTGTCTCTCTATTGTTGCCTCAGTGCTAGTTCTGGGTGGGTCACGCCCACTGGCTCATCTGTAAACGTGGGTGTGTGTGTGAGCGGCGGTGGGGGGGACAACAGCAGTGGGCAGGCAGTCATCCATTACCCTGCCCGCTCACTGCCTTTTTATTGCCCAGTGCTGGGGGGATGCCGCAGACTGTCTGTAATGGGAGATGTCGCTCACTGGCAGTAATGGGGGGATGCTCCTCACTGTCCCTAATGGGAGATGCCGCACACTGCCTGTAATTGGGGATGCCCTTTACTGTCTGTAATGTGAGATGGTGCATACTGCCTGTAATGAGGGATGTGTGTTTGTGTGGGAGGAGGGGGGCAGCAGCGGGACTGTACTTGCCCAGGGGGAGGAGGAGGGGGGCAGCATATGGGCTGTTCTCGCCTAGGGGAAAAGGTGGGCAGCAGTGGGTAGGCTCTCTGTACTGCAACACAACCAGCATGACGTCCACCGACCAGGAAGTGCCGGTAAGCATGTGTATGTGTGCTTGCTATGTGTGTGTTTGAAAGCAACGGGAGCGGCGGCAGCAGCGGCCGGGGGAACAGCAGGGAGGGGCCGCGAACGGCAGATCCCACCCACCCTCCCGCATCTATCATTTACAGCCTATGCACGGCTTCGGCGGAACAGCAGTGAAGGGCAGACCGGCCCTCTGCCCACCGGGAACCAGGGTGAGTATGTGTGTACAGCTGGGGGGGGGGGGAGTGAAATGAGGGATGCCCCCACTGGCTGCGCTGAGGGATGCCCCCACTGCCTGTACAGAGGGTTGCCCCCACTGCTTGTAATGAGGGATGCTACTTAAATTTTGTAATGAGGGATGCTGCTCACTGACTGTAATGGGGGGGATTTTATCACACCATTTGGTTCAGAATATTTTCTTTCTTTTTTTGTCCTCTAAACCCTGGGTGCGTGCTGTGGAACGAAAAATAAGGTTTATATATAATGTGACATTAGGATACTATACTGGGCCAGTAACAGTACAGCAGGGCCGGAGTGCCCCAAAAAGTCCAGGGCCGTTTTTTAGCCCCAGTCCGCCCCTTAGTCATAGATAGGAAACTGCACTATTAAAACATCTTTTATATATATAATTGGTGGTGCTGCTCCATCATTATGGCCAGGGATAGAGAGGGGCGGAGGTGATTAGAAAATCTGTCCTGGTTGTGCTGAGCTGATTGGGGGACGGGATGTGATGATTTCCTCTCTCCTGCAACAATTCTAGTAAGAACACTAGCGCTGTTACACATTGCAAAAGGAAAGCGCTGAGTTAATATAGAGGTGCCCTGGGGGCAAGGACCAAAACCCAGGATAATCAAAATCCCGGGTTTTGGTCCACTTTAATCAAATGTGTATTTAAAAATGTGGTAACAGTACAGAAAAGGTACACGCCACAACTGTCATGCGTTAAAACATACAAAAACTTAGTTTTTTTCATTGCAGAGACAGCCAACATATGTTGGCCCAAAGACACATTTGGCCAGGTGGTTCAATACATATCTTGTGCATTGTTTTACTTTAGGTCTACTTTAACTTTATAATAATTATGATCTGTGTTTGCCTTTTACGTCTGTTGGAGAGCCAAAGAAACTTTGAAACTGCAGGTGCTTATCTCTGGAGACACACCTAAGCTTGGATGACTTGTAGTGTGTATTGGAGATAAAAGCAGGGCAGGAGCAACTCGTGTAGTGTATACTGGTGATAAAAGAGGAGCAAAAGCCAACCAGAGCCAATAGGACCTGAGAAAAATGACATGCCCACTAGTATGATTACCTGAATACTAGCAGATTGCCATTGCAGAGATAGACAAAAAAAAAAACTTTGGATGGTTTATTTCAGTAATGCTGCTTGGGGTAGGTGGGTGACATTGTTGTTTAGAGTAAGGACTGGGAAAGCCATCTAAAGAATACAGCTAGTGCTACAAGCTCTCATATAAAGCAAATTAAACTTAGTAAAATGTGCCGAAGGAATGGAAGAGATCTGCTATCTGGGGTACATGGTAAAGAGAGGCAGAAAGCAGGTCAGCTACTTTCTGAGAATTGTTGGGTACTACAGGAGGTTCATACCCAAATGTGCCAGTCTGGCCACCACACTAACCGATCTAGCCAAGGGGAAACCTCTATCATGGTTAAAGTAAACCAAGATGCACCCTGGAGTCTATGAGACTGAAGGGCAGGCTTAATCCCTCCCACCGGGGCATCCCAAACTGGCATGCCCGCTGTGTGAACCCCCCCAGGACACACGGTAATCTTAACTTTCCTACGAACCCACGGCGCATGCACGGTTGGGATCACTTGTCTCCTTTGCGGCTGTGTGCGTCCCTGTCTGCAGCAACTGAATGGCTGCGCATGGTCATGCACAGCCCAACGGAGCTGAGTGGATGCAGTTAGGAATCCATTCAGCTTCTCTACGCACATTAATATGCACCGTGGGAGAAGCTGCTTGGAAGAGCCCGCTGCCATAGGCTCAAGAAGTGAGTAAGCTCTGTGTTCTGGGGGGGTTTCACACAATGGGGCACCCCAAACCGTGGTGCCCCAGGGGGAAGGTCCAAAACCCGGGATAGTGAGAATCCACTGGACCACTTTAGGAACCCTGAAGCAGAGACAGGCTTCTGCAAATTGAGACAGTCTTTGTGTCAGGAACTGGTCCTGATAGCTCCCGAATTTAACAAGGAGTTCCTGGTACAGACTGAAGCCTCTAAACTGGGTTTGGGTGCTGTACTGTTCAAGATAGGAGGGGAAGAAGATCACTTGGTGGTCTACTTTAGCCAAAAGCCCAGCATAGGAAAAGGACTTCATTGTGGAGAAAGAGTGTTATTAAATGGGTGCTGGGCGACCCCCAGTATTACCTGTTAGGACAAGAACTGTGTATCACCAAATCCTGGCCCTCCAAGATTTTAAGTACGCAGTGATACATAAACCCAGGAGAACTCATCACAATGCGTATGCTTTTCGCAGGTCTATTGCTATTTTAGGGGAGGGGTATGGGGGGATGGGTATAGGGGTGGTTTAGCCTAGAGTGTGGGTACCATCAGTTGCCTAGAACCATATTAAAATGCTACCATTTATGTGCAACAAAACACAAAAATGCACATAAATAGTTTGTAACACCTCTTGTAGCAGCATTGTACTCATAGATAGAGCAAACCAAGCTTAAAGAAATCCCCAAAATAATGATTTTAGCATTTTCACAAATACTTAAAAATATAAGCCCTACTCCCAAGAATCCCAAAAATCAGGTCTCCCCCAATAATATGCACAAGTTACAGTGGGGCGTGGCCCTCATCTGTGCCAGCGGGCTGATGCTGCCCCCCCCCCCCCCAATCAGGGACAGTTGCTGCAGAGGGTATCTATCTAACCATCTATCCCTCTCCCCATCTATCTATTATATAAAAAAAAAGAAACAGGGTAGATGGCAGCAGATCAGGTTGGGATTCAGATCAGTCTGCAGCCTCGTCATGCACCAAATAGGATCTTCAGTACAACCAGTGGTGCCTGTGTCTGATCAGTATTGGTCATACTGTTGCATAAGAGAAACAATGTGGACACATGGAAAGAAACCATGGAATAAACTGAATTTTATTTTTTTGCTAAAACAAGTTAAGGCAAATGGGTCAGTGCTTTTGAATCCATTGTAGTAGAATTGGAGATCAGGTTTAAACGACTTGGAGAAGTTGGAGAGCTGCCACCACTGACAAGATCAGAACGCCAAAGAGACCAATGTATCCATAAGCGCCTCTCATTCTCTTTTCTGGATCTGTAATGAAAAAGGAGTTATACTATGAACAAGTGGCAATACAACAAAAATGGTCATTTATTTTCATGTACATTTTAAGAGAAAACTTTGCTTTGTGCCGGGAATATAACCCTTTAATACAACATAGCCTTTTGCAATAGACTTAAACAGGATTAAGGACACTGTAATGTGCTCTTTGATGTAAACAGTCCAGGTCTCTTAAAGGTATTGACCAGCTAAAACAAAACATCCAAAAGCAGTGTCCATTTTGGGATATCCAAAAGCAGTGTCCATTAGGGTGGGATCCCCAGTGCGGAACAGCATGTAGTTCATTTTACTGCCGCCTGAAGCACTTTTTGGCCAAAGACAGCGTCAGCTGAGGCCCTAACATCAACCTTGTAAAATTTTGTAAAGGTATGAACAGAAGACCAAGTGGCGGCCTTACAAACTTGTTCAACGTTACATCTCTTTTGTCCAGTACCACTCCCCTGCCCTCTGGACTACAACTTACAGAGTGGTCCAAGATGGGGTCCATGTCGGGTATACACCCCCCAGCATGCCCATTCCATTCATTGCAACTGAGAGGCCTGTGCCTAGACGGATTTATGAGGACACGCCCTCTCCATTGCAATGAATGGAGAGAGCATACTGCAGGGCATATAGCTGGAAAGTTCACGGTCACCATTTTGGACCGAAGCGAAGCCACATGGTGCTCGATCTCCGATCTCGGCAAGTTGTAGTCCAGAGGGTCCTGGTGGTGGAGCTGCACTAGACAAAAAGTGAGTAGTGCATTTTTTTTGTTTTTGGATAGCCAGTTACTTTAACCTGTTTTTTACTTAGAGGTCGGAAAATTATGAATGTTTTCAGGACCGTGTTGGAGATACTGTGCAACAGCTTAGCTTAGTATGTGGTCTACATATACATTGCTGGGTTAATGTAGTTTACATTTATGACAGTAGATGGCGCTGCTACATAGAACTATGTGGACATGCTCTGCTGCATGTTGTGTTCCCTGTACATTGAGGTGATCTCTATGACTTCTTTTTCCTGTCTATGTTATCCACCATGTAAGGTGACCTTACTTCACTCATGTTCCAGTAAAGTCAGTTCCTGTTACACCACAAATGTCTATCTGGATTTGACTTTGCTACACCCAGCACTCACACACGACAATCGGCAGATCTGTTTTTTTGCATTATTTTTACTATCTTATTAGTGGTTCAGTAGAAATCAAGGATGCACTATATGCTGTCATGTGTTTTTGTCAATCATTGGTGGCTCAGTGGCCTTGGCACAAACCCCCATTCCCTGGGTTACTCTATTGAGGAATGGAGCTAAACTTCTTGGGGGAACCTTTCTATAGTTTTCCGCAGACAGAAGAGAGACTAGGTTCACCCCTGCTCCAAGGCCCTTGGTTCCAATGGCTGAAACTTACAGGAATGTAATGTAAGTAAGGTATTGTCCAGACAGAAAATTATATACTCACCTGCAGCTCCTCCGTGCAGATCTTGTGTTCCCCACTGCTCCTCCTTGTAGTGCCAGCATTTTCATACTTACCAGCATTCCAGTACTGGTGGCTTCTCATGGAGGTGTCCATGGAGCCTTCTTTATGACCTCACAAACCTACTCCATTCATTGCAATTGAGGGGTCATGATGGAGGATGGAGTCGCTTGTTCTACCTCATTGGTAAGTATGAAGATGCCCACGCTGCACAGAGGAGCTGGGGGGGGGGAAAGGTGAGTATAGATTTTTTTTATGTTGAAGCCTGGACAGGAAATTTAACCCTTTAACCGCCAGCCTACCTTGAGATTTTGTCACCCTTTGTTGCCAGACCATTTTGCACTATTTTGCGCTCCCCTTGTTCAACTGTGATTTTTGAGGGGATTTCCAGGGATTTCCCAGGAAAATGATATATTGTTTTTTTCAGCATAGTCTGGGCTTTAACATGAAATGTCTTGTTTGTCATTTGTTAGGTGTATTCTTAATATTTTTGGGTGAAATATGTGCAAAAAAAAAAAAAAAAAAAAAATTTTTACATATTGTAGTTTTTTTTGGAATAAAAAATGTAAGTTTGTCAATAAAATCTTATTGCGTGTGAAATCCCAATTTCTCCCGGTTACAGCAGTACCACATATGTATAGGTAGACACCCTTTCCTGCCCAGGAGACTCCCCCAAACTGAAACAGCGCTTTAGGAGATTTTCAGATAAAATACAACTATGCTATGCAATATGCGCACCTTGCGGTTTTTCCAGAAAAACAACCCTTTACATTTGAAATACCCCCAACAAACTATATATTCTCTGGAAGTACACACCTCAGGCTTTCTAGGCGTACCAGGCTTGTGGATGTGGCCATAGTTTTCTGGAAGTAATCCCTCAACGTAATCTTTGGTTGCAAAGAGTTTCCCTAAAAAAAGGATAAAAAAGCAGAATCAAAGCCACATTTTCCTAAAAAAACGATATACAAACAAGAAAAATCAAGTTTAATCTGAAAAAGCAACATCTCCCGAACAGAACGATACCCAACATGCATGGGTTCTGTCAAGGGAAGAGTTGCCAAACACCCCAAAGTAAAGCATGTGCGTAACGGTAATTTTACTTGAAAATTTCAGCTCTGCAGACAAAGTGCGCACCTTGCGATTTTTCAACCAAAACAACCCTTTACATTTGGAATATCCCCCATAAACCATATATTCCCTGAAAGTACACACGTTAAGCTTTCTAAGGGTACCCAGCTTGCTGTAGTGTGCTTATCTTTCTGGAATTAATTCCTCAAAGAATTCTTTGGTTGCGCAGGGTTTCCCTAAAAAATTTATAAAAAAGCTGAATAAAAAACACCTTTTCCTAAAATATAAATATGCAAACCAGAAAAAACAAGCTAAGTCTGAAAGCGCAAGGTCCCCCGAACAGAACAATACCCAACATGCATAGGTACTATTAACCCTTTTAATTGCCAGCCTACTTGAGATTTTGTCACCCTCTGTTGACAGGCCATTTTTCCCCATTTTGCGTCATGTTTTGCGACATGTTTTGCGCCATTTTTGCTGGAACTTTCAGAAAAATTATATATTTTTTTTTTGCAGCAGAGTTTAGACTTTAACATGAAATGTCTTGTTTGTAATTTTTTTTTTTTTTTTTTACAATATTATTAAGTGAAAAAAAAAATAAATAAATAAAATTTTTTTTTTAGAAAATTGACTCCTTTATTTTAAATAAAAAATGTATTTTATTAAGGAAAATCATATTGCATGTGAAAGCCCCATTTCTACCGATTAGAACGGTACCACATATTTATCGGTAGCCCCCCGTTCCTGCCCAGGAGACCCCCCCTAACTGAAACAAGTATTTTATAACATTCACAAAAAAAAACACAAAAACCATCCACACTACAAAGGGTTAAATCGAGAAAAAAAATGACATAGGGTCCCCCCTCCCAGGGGAGGGAGACCCCATTTTTTTTTTTTATTTTTAAGGGTTAAAAACCCTTAAAAATCAAAAAAAAAATGACGTGGGGTCCCCCTTACCCACAGTAACCAGCCCGGGACCAGCTATGGGGGCTTGTAGGCACAGAGTGGGGGGGCCAGCTTTTGTGGCCCCCCCACCCTGCAGCCTACGAGCCCACATAGCCCATGTGGGCCCGGGCTCTTCTGCCCCCCCCTGGCCTTTGGGGAGGCAGGTAATGGGGGTGCCGGGGGTTAATGGCAAGCCACCCGCTAGCGCAGGTGGCTTGCCATCCCCCCAGCCTTGTGAACTGGTATAGGGGTCATGGACCCCTTACCAGTTCACAAGGGGTTAAATGTAAATAATTACACAGACACAAGCAGAGAAAAAAAAATTTTATTAATTTTTATTTTTTTTTACACTGTACTCACCTCCCATCCATCCTGGAGCACTGTGTCCCTCGGCGATCACTGGCTTCTGCTCACTTGCTAGAAGCCTTTTATAGCTGCTGGATGACAGAACACAAAGGGTTAATCAAAAAAAAAATGACATAGGGTCCCCCCTCCCAGGGGGGGCGGACCCCATTTTTTTTTTGATTTTTAAGGGTTAAAAACCCTTAAAAATCAAAAAAAAAATTGACGTGGGGTCCCCCTTACCCACAGTAACCAGCCCGGGACCAGCTATGGGGGCTTGTAGGCACAGAGTGGGGGGGCCAGCTTATGTGGCCCCCCCACCCTGCAGCCTACGAGCCCACATAGCCCATGTGGGCCCGGGCTCTTCTGCCCCCCCCTGGCCTTTGGGGAGGCAGGTAATGGGGGTGCCAGGGGTTAATGGCAAGCCACCCGCTAGTGCAGGTGACTTGCCACCCCCCAAGCCTTGTGAACTGGTATAGGGGTCATGGACCCCTTACCAGTTCACAAGGGGTTAAAAGTATAAATAAAAACAAACACACATGTTTTCAAATATATTTATTAAAAAAAAAAAAACATTTTACCTTTACTCACCTCCGATCTTCAGAAGCAATGTCCCGCGGCGATCTGATGCAGGTGACAGCTGGGCAGAGAAGGGGGGAGGCAGGCGATCGGAGGATCGC